>PVHT021183707.1:10299191-10357057 GCA_004024745.2 Catagonus wagneri
ACAGTCACCCCTATTTTCCCAGGAGATCCTCCAAGAATTGCAGTCAGGTTGCACCCGGATTCCTATGGAGACTGCTTTGCCCTGGGACCCAGTGCACGTGAAAGTCTGTGTGTGCCTTTCAAGGATGGGGTCTCTGTTTCCCCCAGTCCTGTGGAGCTCCTGCACACAAGCCCCGCTGGCCTTCAATGCCAGATGCTCCGGGGGCTCTTTCTCCCTGTGCCCGATCCCCAGGCGTGGGGTTTTGAGGTGAGGCTCAGAACTCTCAGTCCTGTAGCTGAGTCTCTGTGATGCAGTTACTTTCCAGTCTGTGGGGCTTCCCACCCGGGAGGTATGGGGTTGCTCCTATGGCGTAATCGCCCCTCCTACCTCTTGATGTGGTCTCCTCTTTGTCTTCTGGAGTAGAATATCTTTTTTGAAAGTTTACAGTCCAGTTGGTTGAAGGTTGCTCGGCATTTGTTTGTAGTTTTGCTGTTTTTCGGGAGAGAAGTTGAGCTCCAGTCCTTCTATTCCGCCATCTTAATCCAGTCTCCTCTGTATTGGTTTAATTTTAATGAAAGTTTTTTATAAAAGTTCTCCTTTGATACGGACTCTGTGTTTCTGATGGATTTAGTTTGTTTAAATCCAAGATTTATTTTTTCAGAATTTTTGAAAGAGATGCAGAATTTAAAATCATGTTAGACTATGAGGTTTAGTTAATTTTTTGTAGCTTCCTTGTGAAAGAGCTGTGGGGCATTATTTCTACTAGGTGTTTAAAACAATTGGAGTCGCCTCAAGTGTTGGGAGTTGCCATTGATCGACCATCATCTGCAGGAATGAAGCTTCACTCATGTAATTATCTTGATGAGTGCAAGCCAGGGCCAGGCACTGAGTGTGTGGTGTTGACACACTTAATTTAGTACTCCTTCCACAAAGCTATTACATTGTCTAGTAATTGGCCTTCTGATAAAATTCGTGCTGAATGCAAATGATGAAAACAAAATACATCCTCTCATAGTAGCTGCTGCGGAAACTGTTCGCACCATCGCCCCTCCCCCATCTCATTAGTGACAGCGAACACCACTTTTCTTTTGAATGTAATTAGGATTCTTTTAAATATAATGATTAAAATTTGTTAGACTGTGATTAAAAATATTTTAAACAAAATCCTTAACCAAGAACTCTACAGTTTGTTGTTCTGTTGCCTCATCTTTTTCTCAGCAGTTTGAAAAGCATCAGGCTGTGCTTTTCCATGGCTCTGTCTGCAGGTGCAACGTTTAGCAGTTTTAAACCAAAAAAACTCCAAAAAACATCAGGTTGCATTGTGGTTTGAAAAATGTGAGTGGTGAAGAGGAAATAGGCATTTGCTTTTGTTTTCCTGGCTTGGTCTTAAAAAAAAAAAGGGAAACTCAGCGTATACACCATTATGTAGTATTTCCACACTGTGGATGAGATGATCTCGACATAAATATTGCCAGACCACACAGAGCAGTGAAACACAATACTGTAATTACGAAAGGGTGTGGTTTATTTACTTATGTGCTTTGATTTTAATTTAATTCTAGGTTTGCATAAATGCATTTTAATAATAACTAGGTTAACAGTGGGTTTGCTCAGTTCCTGAAAATTTAACAGTCAGTTCTCCAGAGCCAGCATATCAGTGGGAGTGCCACAGTACCTTGCCTGGAATCCCTATGGCCAGATGCTGGAATCTGGATTCTCCTCGGTTTTAGAAAGGTGATACCGAAGGTGCATCATAATATGTAACATCTCCTGTGATGTTGGAGGCAGAACTCTGTAATCAAAACATTGATGTCTCTGTAGGAAAACATGTGAATATTCACCAATATGTGAGTAAATTCACATTATTCATAATTTTGCATCAGTTCAGATTCATTTTTGCCAGCAAATGTGCTTCTTGGGAATTTACAGTCAAAACTTTGTTTCTGGATCCATTTGATTCTGGAACTGTGGATGAGGGATTGTGAGGCTGTATTATTTGTTCATAAGTCAAGTTTTGTTTTTCCAGGTCTGGGAGAACCTGCCTGTTTGCTCTCTAGATTTGAGAGCGGTTGGAAGCTCAGCAGCTCTCCGACTGGGGTCTGAGCTGCCCTGGGGAGGGACCCGGTCTGCTTCTCGCTTCTTCCTCTGAAACCTCTGGCCCCGTGACTCCCCCCCCACCCGCCTTAGAAACTATTCCTGTGCTTCATTCTTCCTGCCCAGCTTCTCGGCCCTGCCTCCCCCAGGGCTTCACCCCAGCAGCTCTGCTTCTTCCTTCTTTTTATTTTATTTTATTTTTTGCCTTTTTGGGCCGCACCCGAGGCATTTGTAGGTTCCCAGGCTTGGGGGTTCTTATCAGAGCTACAGCTGCTGGCCTACACAACAGCCACAGCAATGCAGGATCCCAGCTGCGTCTGTGACCTACACCATAGCACACGGCAATGCCGGATCCTTAACCCAGTGAGCGAGGCCAGGGATCAAACCCGCATCCTCATGGATACTAGTCAGATTCATTTCTGCCGAGCCCAGACGGGAACACCCCTTCTTCTTTTAAAAAATTTTTTTATTGGAGTATAGTTGACTTAGAATGTTGTGTTAGTTGCGGGTGTGCAGCACAGTGAATCGGTTTTATATAGACACACGCATACACACATGCACATATCTGTTCCTTTTCAGATTCTTTTCTCATATAGGTCACTACAGAGTACTGAGCAGACTTCTCTGTGCTATACAGTAGGTCCTTGTTACTCATCCATTACGTATGTAGCACTGTGTATATATCAACCCCAAACTCTCATTTTATCCCTCCCCTCAACATTTCCCCTTTCTTAACCACGAGTTTGGTTTCGATATCTTTGAGTCTGTTTCTGTTTTGTGCATAAGGTCTTTTGTACCACTCGGAATGGCCATTCTCAAAAAGTCTTACAAACAATAAATGCTGGAGAGGCTGTGGAGAAAACGGAACCCTCTTACACTGTTGGTGAGACTGTAAATTGGTACAGCCACTGTGGAGAACAGTATGGAGATTCTTTTGAAAACTTAATATAGAGCTAGTCTATGATCCAGCAATCCCATTCTTGGGCATATATCTGAAAAAACCCCTAATTCGAAAAGATAAGTCACCCCAGTGTTTGTTGCAGCCCTATTTACATTAACCACGAGATGGAATCAACTTAAATGTCCATCAACAGAGGAATGAATAAAGAAGGTGTGTGATATATATATAAGTATTAATATATATATAATGGAATAGTACTCAGCCATAAAAAGAATGAAATAATGCCATTTGCAGCAGCATAGATGGACCTAGAAATTATCGTACTATGTGAAATAAGTCAGGCAGAGAAAGACATCATATGAGATTAGACCTATGGAATCTGATTCTTCCTTCTATATAACCTTCTGTGGCTGCTCCTTTCACCCAGTGTTCTGTGTGAACTGCCAAACACTGATGGTACGTACAGAGGCTGCAACGTCTGGAGTCCAGCCTGAGCTCATCCTCCAGGAAGTGGAACGAAACTGACAAGCAAACTGGAAGGAGCAAATTCCAGGGAGGAATACCTTCCAGAGTGTTTGGAATATGGCTGTCGTGTCCTTGCAAAGCTTTTCTTTCACGTCGCATAGTTGAGACAGTTTCAGTTATTCTCATCAGTCAGACCTATTTCTTTGCACACCTGTGTATCTTGTTTGTCACTGAGTGCACATCCCAGGGACCTCACCTGGTGGTAGCCTCCAGGAGCGAGGCCACTTTAGGCACAGGAGCCCGCCTTCCCCTAGTGTCTGTGTGCCTGTGCAGGCTGGCACTGGGATTTCCTGACTTGCTTGTGACTTTTAAGGCATATTTGACACCAGGAGCTCTGAGTCACTAAATTCAGGGGTTTTCCGTTAATATTATTTTATGAGTGGAAACTAATGAGTGTACATAACTTACTTTGTCATCATATCATGTGGATGTTTAATTCAACTTTTCTTTCTTGGTGAAAGTATTGATTGTAAATATTTCGCTATCTTGCACAATATTCTATTTTATTCATTTATTACACTTTGCGATGTCACCATTTGTGAAGTGACTTTTTTCCCCTCATAATTTACCACTTGCCTAAGTGTGTTTCACTGTCTGACAGGACTGAATCAGGCCACTTTTAAGGTGGCAGCAATTTATAAATAACATGCTTTTCTAACGAAAAAGCAGCAGCCCATTAATGGTTTGTTTACGTGAAGTTTGTTTTTATTTCTGGCATTTTGATCTTAATTGTCTAATCAGATATGTGTTTTACAGTGTAGACTAATTTGGCCAGTTTGGGAGTTTGTATTTCCTTTTCTTTTAGGCTAATCTGCACGGATGTAGGAGCTGTTTTTAGATGTCCCCGCAGTGACCTTCTCTGTGTTTGCCATCATGCCTGGGAGGGCAGACCATACGGTCTGTAGGGCTCCCGTGTGCAAGAGTGGTTTTATTGTCCGAGCACTTTCCAGCTTCTGGGTCACTAAGCCACTTCAAGCATTTTCTGTGCTTTTAGAGATAAAAAAAGTGTTGGTGAGGAGTCAGGGTCTGGGCTGGGCTGCACTGGATGGGTGTTACCCAGGGTCTCCTTGGCTTGCAGATGGGTTCCCATTGGTACTTTCTTCTACATTGTTGTCTCTCTCACCTTTTCTTTTCTTTTTTTTTTTTTTCCTCTCACCTTTTCTTTTGGTCCTTGGTCATCCATACTGTTTTAAGTTTCTTATGTCACACCCAAGATATGGATCGTGTTGACTTGCTCGGAGGAGAGCAGGGTGATGTGCCGATCCTGATGAGGACAGTGGTGGCGCCACCCACCACCACCCACCCTGCTGCTGTGGTTCTGAGCCCGCTTGCTTTGGGCCAGACTTCTGCTTCATAGTTACAGATACAGGCTCATGTTCGCTCGTAACCCCCTCTGCAGGTGTATAACAGCTTCACAGGTTGGTGTTGTTATTCTCTCTCTTTACGAGCCAAGGAGAGGCTAGGGCATGGAGGTTAAGAAACTCGCCCAATGCCAGTTTGGTCTGAACCATTGCTGCCTGGTCTGTTATAGCTGCCGCTCAGCTTTATTCTGCCACTCGTCAGCCTAACAGTCTGGCATCCTTCAGGGCTGGCCTAAGTCCCCTCTTTCCATTTACTTTCCCCCCAAAGACTTCTTTTGCATGCCCCAGCGTTCCTCTTCCTTAGGTGTTGCTCTCTAGGTAGACTGTCCTCCAAAAGTGAACCTGGCAGCTGGGTGGAAATGGGGTCATTTGTGTCTTGGGACAGCCCGTTGAGTGCCTTCTGTGCCGCATCTCTGTACTGAGAGGTGCCAGTGCAGGAGGTTCTTGTGTTCATTCCATTGGATGGACGTGTCTGGGGAAGGCTGCGTTTATTCCCTGTGGGTGGAGTGCGTCTCCCAGCCCCAGTTCTCCTGTAGGTCTCACTCTTATGAAACTGGTGGCTGTCCTTGCCCTTGACGTGGCGGTCCTGGCAGGGCCCCTCTGCTTGTTGGCCAGGATGGAAGTTGTGTGCTGCAGTGTCCTGCAGGGGTTCAGAGCAAAGCCACCGGCTTCCAGTGCACCTGGGCAGTTCTGCTGCTCACGGGTGGTGCTGGGCCATGGCCAGTGATCATGACCCTGCAGGCTTCCCATTTGTTCCCCTGGGTAGTGGGTGGGTATGACTGTAGCGCTTTTTGTATTTTTAGGAGTTTTTGAGGAGAAGCAGCGTCGGTTCCTGCCATTAGTATCACTTGGTTGCCGCTGCTGTTACTGTAATCACATTTGTGAATAGTCAGGTGTCCAGCCCATGTAAAGTGATTCCTTATTTCCAGGTTTAAACTTTGTACACTTATGTAGTAAAATGAGAAGATGGAGCAGAAAAAGTAGCACAGACACTTCAAGAGAATAAAGAGAATTTGAGGATGTTGAGAGGAGACTGGCACTCCACTAATACAGAGCTTTGTGGTTTTCAGAGGGACGTGATGGAATGTAAGAAATCTGTGTTGATATTTAATTGAATATTAGAAAATGTGTTTTTAATTCTGTCTTCTTTCTCTTCAAGAGGAGATCTGTGAATCTACTGAAACTGTATCCAGATTTCAATGACTCTGTGCTTTTTTTTTTCCCCCTGTGGAGAAGATTCATTTGCAGCTTTGCTAAACTTAGTGAGTTGGCTCATGACACACATTTCTTGGCCCATAGCAAACACGTGGTGTGAATAAAAGAATAAATGGGAGTTCTCTTTGTGGCTCCACGGAAATGAACCATACTAGTATCCATGAGGATGCGGGTTCTATCCCTGGCCTCACTCAGTGGGTTAAGGATCTGGCGTTGCTATGAGCTATGGTGTGGGTCATGGACGAGGCTCGGATCCTGATTTGCTGTGGCTGTGGTGTAGGCTGGCAGCCACAGCTCTGATTCAAACCCTAGCCTGAGAACTTACATATGCCGCAGGTGTGGTCATTAAAAAAAAAAAAAAAATAAATGAAGTGAAGTACATGTGAACAGTAACCTTATAAGCTGGTGCAACATCTAATCAGCACTGAAAGTTGTGATACTCCTTATGTGAAAGTGGAAACCACAGGCCAGTGGGGTCAGGGGTCAGGAACTGCTTGAATGTCAGCTGGCTCTTTTTTTTTTTGGCTGTTTCCTGAGATTCTAGGCTCAGCCTACTTCAGACATGCTTCTGACTACAGAGAATAATAGGATGTGGATATTGGAGGGTTGAAAAGTGGGAGGATGATGACTTGGGCAATTGGTATCATTCATTCCTTGAACCAAGGCAATGCCAGGGTGATATTCCTCTCTTCTTGCAGGCTGGTTTTCGGGGTATGCGCCAGGGGGTGAGTTTAGGGAATGGTGCCCAGAGGACTTGTATGGATGAGCTGCTTGGATTAGCTCGCCCGCCATTTTCAAAGGGATCGCAAAAAAGATATCGTAAGCGGTGTTAATACATCATGTATTGATTGGGGCACCTTTCAGGCAGGGAACAGGGTGGGACCCAGAGATGAAAGAAATAAACTCTTTCACAAGAAAACCTAGAGCTGTTTACAGAATCCTCGTTTGTTTAGACAAGTATGCTATGAAAATGAATTTATCTGCTCGGTGTCATTTGAACAATTATTTGAGTGTTTTTATGTACATCACGTCAGTGGATTGAAAATTAAGTTTTTTCCTATTTTAATTTCTTCCCCTTTGTTTTTTTTTTTTTTTTTGCTTTTTAGGGCCGCCCCCACAGTATATGGAGGTTCCCAGGCTAGGGGTCTAATCAGAGCTGCAGCCACCGGCCTTCGCCACAGCCACAGCAACGCGGGATCCGAGCCGCGTCTGCAACCTACACCACAGCTCACGGCAACGCCGGACCCTTAACCCACTGAGCAAGGCCAGGGATCGAACCCGCAACCTCATGGTTCTTAGTTGGATTCGTTAACCACTGCACCACGACGGGAACTCCTCTTCCCCTTTTATTAAAATCATTTTAGCACTGGTGCTGAAGTAACTTTAGATCCCGCTTGTGGTATACACGTTGATGATGTGACCCTCCTTGAGGACGGGCTGGCATGCCTGCCTCCTTGTGGCTTTTGAGTACTACTGATCACTGATACTGTCTATGAAACGGTGTGTCCTTAGCTTACGTTCTTCCACCAGGCAACGGAAGAGAAGAGAAACCTGCCATCTCCATTTTATCTGGGTTTGGTTCTGACTTCCATACACGCTCTACTTTCAAATTGGGACCCTACCTAAACTCCTGGCTTCACCCAGCACCCACTGTGACATCTCCCAGTTCATGCCTTGAACTCCCCTTCGAACCACAAATGCCCATACCCGCGTGTTCCCTGGGAGCTGGGTACCGAGTGGATGACTGTCCTACCTCAAGCTCAACACATCCTCTTCTGTCCTGGACCTCTTTGTCCTTGCACTTGCCCTCCGCCACCCAAGCCGCAAACCTGGACATCTCAGACTCATTCCCTTCCTCCCTGGTGACACCCACTATATCACAAAGCCTCTTAAATAAGTCTCGAATCTTCATTTTAGTCATTTTCTAATATAGTTGCTTTACAATGTTATGTTAGTGTCAGGTGTACAGCAAAGTGATTCCTTTGTACAGGCACACACATCCATTCTTCCTCAGGTTCTTTTCCCATATAGGTTATTAGAGAATATTGAGTAGAGTTCCCTGTGGTCTACAGCAGGCCCTCGCAGGCCCTTCTGACTTCTTCAGTTTTTACCCTTCGAGTCCTTTCTCCAAACTCCTCCAAACCTGCAGAATAAATGCAAATCACACTGCTGTGCCTTCAGGGCTACCCCACGGGTTTTCAGGATGAAGTTCACAAGGCTTAGCTTCAGCCCCGAGGCCTTCATCTTCCTCCTTTGATCTCCTCAATTTCTAGGAACTCTGTCAAGTCATCATAAGAGCGACGTTTATTGAGTACTTGCGATCTGCAGGAATTCTTCAGAGCACTTTGTCAGAATTAAGTAAAATAACATATGCAGCGTCCCTGTGCAGCGCTGACACCTGGAATGTGAAGAGAGTGTCCAGGGTCCCAAAGCTGGAGGCAGCAGGGGTGGGGGTGGGGGGTGACTTCTCTGAGCTGCACTTGTCCTGGGGAACCTATCCAAGATTGGCAACCTTGCCTTAATGAAAGGAGTGGAGGGCACTGCAAATGATGGGATGGTGACCTTGACTCTATCCCCCACCCCGCCCCCGCTTCAGGTCGGCATAGGGAAGTTTTCTGTGAGATGTAAGTGGAAGGAAAGCAGCGACTTTGGCCCTCTTCAGAATAGGTTCTCCTAAAACTTAAGGTTTCCAAACACTTTGTGCTTGGTTAAATCCATTAGATGGCACTGGATTTCAAAAGACTTGTGTGAAGTTTTAGTATTTAAGCGATTTGTGAGTTGGGGGTTATTTAACTTCTAAGGTATTTCTTCCATCTGTCAAATACAGGGGAGAAAGGATTGACACACAATTAGTATTTATTCTGTGTTCGACTTTTTTTTTTTTTTAAAAAAAAAACATTGCTAAGCAGGTTATACTAATGAAGAGTTGTTATAAAGAATTTTATTATTTAGTTACTTTTTAAATAAACCTGCCAGCTGATTAAAATGAGCCTAATTTAATCAGCATTGTGTTGCATACTGAAGATAATTTGGGAGAATGTCAAGGACACGTTATCTCTCCTTTGTAGAAGCTGGTAAAATAATGAGTGTAGCAAAAAGGAGTCAGAGAACGTTTGAAGTTTTTCATCTCTGCCTCTGGGTGGATATTTAAAAATCACACTTTTTCTTTTGGCATGCAAATTAAACTGAAAGGCATTTTGTAATGTAACATTAGTGTTATATTTTACAAAACAAATTTGTTGAACTCTGATCTTGTGCTTATATTGGCTTGTGGTTGTCAGAATGAAGAGTGGCTTTTTGTTATGTATCAGTGTAAAGGGAGCTTTCATCCCAAACTTGGAGTGAACAGAAGTAGTGGGTTTTGTGCATCTTCAGCGGGAAACAAATCACTCTGAGGCAGCGGCTCCCAGTTCTTCTGCTGTGCTTTTCTTAGTCACTTTTTCCTCTCGAATTCCCTCCCACTCCTCAAAGTCAATGCAACAGAGTCCTTTGAGTTCTGGTCTTCTTTTCAAGCAGTTGAACTCTCAGGCTTTTTTTTTTCCTGATGATGCTTTCAGATGGAAACTAAGATATCGGTGGGAATCTGGTTCAAGCTGTGAGGTCAGCAGTTAAGGGATTACTAACCCCCAAGTGAGTCCCCTCTACAATGGCAAGTTGCCTTGGAAACAGGCTGGTTCCCTTAGTCGGAAGTATTATCTTGTCTGGAAATGGCAGGGACGACGATTTGCTTACCTTTAGTGCACTGTCTCTAAGTCTGACGCTGCACTGAGATGCTTTCTGCTCAACGCCTTCTCAGTACCCATGGATTGGTGGGGCCAGTGCCAAGTTTTCTTTTCTCGTGCTTTTAATTTTAAACATAATTTGCAAAATTTAGAACTAAGGAAGTGATCCTTTAAATTTCTATTTTAGGATGGGAAGTTTTCCACCACTGATTGCCAAAAAATTAAAAGTGTTCTAGTTCCTCGGATTTGACTGGGAAGGAAATTTAGTGATGAGTCACTGAAGGCCGCAGCTTGGCCTCAGTGGACTCACCAAGTGGAGGCAGAAATCCAGACGTGCAGGGCAGCGGGTGTGAGCTCTCATCTCTTAGGACCTGCTGGGTGGTAGTTGCACTACTGCGTTTCCGGCTGAGCCATCACATTGCAGCTTGTCATGCCTTAGGTCTGTGGGTCTGCGACTGGGGAGAGTTGAGGGTGGTGCCACAAACTCGGGAGCCAAGGTGCAGCGGTGCCTCACTGTGGAGCAGTGAAGGGAAGTGCCACTCACGCTTGCTTGGCCAGCCAAGTGCAAGTCATGTCGTTGGGGCTGTGAGTTTTGGTAGCGAATCGTAGCTACAGCTGCTGGCTTGCACCACAGCCACGCAGGATCCAAGCCGCATCTGCGACCTATACCACAGGTCACAGCAACACTGTATCCTTAACCCACTGAACGAGGCCAGGGATTGAACCCATGTCCTCATGGATACTAGTCGGATTTGTTTCCGCTGCGCCACAGTGGGAATTCCTGGTTGCAAATCTTTTACAGTTTATAGAGTAAGGCATGGAAAGGCTGTGTGTGTGTGTCTGTGCATGTGTGGTGGATGTTTTCTGTGTGTGTATGGTTTTGGCTTGTCTGACCATGCCCTGTTTCCTACATGATACTGACTTTTGATTAATAATACTTAGATATCCTTTAACTTCGATCCCCAGCCCCCAGACTATTGCGTTTATCAGAGGGGTCACTCTTGGGGGAGTCTCTCATTTAGGATTTCTTAATACAACTATTCGTGAAACTCATGCATGAATAGCTGTTCCTGAGTCAATATACAAGGTGTATTGATTGTCACGGTAAATTGTGTACAGGTTAAAACCCCTTGCTGGTGAAGCCTGTTTGCACACCTCACTCACCCTCGGAGCGGTCAGCGGGGATGTTGGCAGAGAGGCAGGGTGGGGAGTCATCAGTGACCCTGCTGCCTCTCAAACCTCCAGCCCTAGCCCTGGAAGTTGAGGCAGGTTTGAGGTCAAGGCTCCTGGTTCGGTGCTGGGAAAGGACTCCAGCTCTTTGCCATGCTTAGCTTAGCCAGGAGGAAAAATGGCTGGACCTTCATTGTTCTCATAGCATTTTAGAGTTTTTCTCCAAGCTACGTTTTTTTTTTTTCTTCACCAAACAAAATATGCCTTATTTTTTAAGTGCTGAGGAAGCAGAGAATTAATCTTGCATATGTAACATTTAAAAGTTTTTCAGTAGCAAGCTGGAGGTTCTCCTTCTGCAATGAGTTTTTATTGGTATAGCTTGTATCACTGCTATTATGTAAAATGCCATTGGCCCAAATATATTCTTTGACTATAGTTTTGCTTACTCAAGCAGTAAAATGGTAGCTCTATTTAAATGAGTTTTTAATGAACCATGATAACAAGTAAGAGTCAGAGAATGACAAAGAATTTAGTGTTGTCTCTGTCGTTAAAGTAAGCTCAGTCACTAGAAAGCTTACACATGGATATTTAATAGTTTTTTCCCCATGTCTAAATAGTTATGACATCATTATATTTGATTCTGAGGTTCAGAGGGCTTCTTTTTCAGTTTTACCATCATCTCTTTGTATGTGTTCATGACAAAACCACAAGGAATGCCACCTCCTCGGGTTTGGAGTCAGCCTCTCTCTCCACATGATTAGCCAGTTTCAGAATTATTTTATTCCATTGTACTGTGCAGTCTTGCCTTTTATTAGCACTTAAACATGAGTATAGTACAGGTGTGCCCTCATGGATGTGTGCAAACAGGACAGTGGCCCTTGGTGACGGGGTGGGAGGGAGGGGGTTTACATTATGTCTGACAGGTGGGTCAGCCCACCGATGGCTACAGCGTTTGCGTACGTTCCTTGTGGTCTGCGGTTGGCCCACTCAAGGCTGATCGTTGAGCAGGACTTAAATTGGGATTCTAATTAGTCTGAAGGCTCAGTGGGTGACAGAGGTGTCACCCTGAGGGACAGCAGAATTAAATCCCAGCTCTGAAATGTAAGCTGCAGGGTATCATCTATTTCACTGTGATTTCCAGGTAAAGTATAATATCTTTATTAGGCATCTGTGACCAGGAACCATTACTATCTTAAAGGATACCGTGGGCTCTTGGGGGACAGTGACCTTTGGTCATCGACAGGTAGGAGCTTCTGATGGTGTTGGTCACTCAGGTGTTCAGATAGCGAGGGGAATGTCTTACTAACCTCCGCCCCCTCCAAGGTATATTTTTATCTTGTTAGGTTCCCTTCATTATAAGTAGATAACACACTGCATAACCCTGCTGGTGTCTGTTAGTTTTCCTTTTATTTATGTGCTTTATGGGAGACAGCTGTAAGTGATTTTTTTTTTTTTTAAGAGGAATGGATAAAGAGAAATTCAGGAACCCAAATACCTTTTTTTTTTCTTCTCTTTTTACAGCCGCACCTGTGGCATATGGAAGTTTCTGGGCTAGGAGGTCAAATGAGAGCTGCAACTGCAGACCTACGCTACAGCCACTGGATCTGAGGTGCGTCTGCTGCTGCCGCAGCTTGCAACAGTGCTGGATCCTTAACCCACTGAGCGAGGCCAGGGATCGAACCTGTATCCTCACAGAGACATTGGGTCCTTAACCCCCTGAGCCACAATGGGAACTCCAGGAGCTCAAAGACTTAATCTACTTTACTACATTTTAAAAATACCTGAGTCACAGTGTCAAAAAAAGAAAAGGAAAAAAAAAGTAGAGGTATTGATGTGTGTGATCCTAACTATAGAAACTTCCAGTTTGACCCGTGGGGAGAAAAGGTCACTTTTGGAATTCTAGACTAACACTAATAGTTTAAAATTGTATATTATGAAACATCCTCACTTTGGTTGTAAAATACGTGTATCTCCAACTACTTGATTTTCGTTGTTACTCTTTTGAAACTTATGCGCTGTGCTCTAGCTCTCACGTTTGTACTGCCTTTTCTCTCTGTTGCATTTATTCTTTATGAGCAGCTCTGCCTATGAAACCTACCTGCCCCCTGTGCGGAGATGTGCTGTTTCACATGATACCATCATTATTTGGGGTTCAGAAGCATCATCAGCATAGTCGAGTTCCCCCCAGAGGCACAATCAAGTACACTTTATCTTTTGTGTTTCTCGCTGATTTTGTTTTGATACCAGAGACCAAATGAGTCTGGCTTCTTTATTGAGGCCATTCACATTCCTGAGGTGAAGAAAGGGCCTTAAAGGCACCTTCAAGTTCACTGTGGTTTTCAGTATTTTTCCACATGCCTTGGACCTTCTCCAAGGCCAGAAATGCCTCTCTAAAGAATTACAGGTCTTTATTTCAAAGTCAGACAATTCAGTATATTAGTGTTGAGTACGCAAAAGATACTCATGAGACCTGTAGTAACCAACTTTTCCTTCGGCCTGCACACGAAGGAATGAACAGAGACAGAAAGAAGGAAAACTCAAGGGCTATCGCGGTAAAACAGCTTCCAAGGTTGTCTGGGGTCTGGGCCTGGTATCTTTGCCATCTCATTAGACAACCCTGACTTAAGTTACCTGCCATTTCCTGTGTGAAGACACAATCTGCAGGAGCTTATGATTCTTTAAAAAAGCTCTTCTGGGAGTTCCTGCTGTTGGTACCGCGTGTTGAGGATCCAGAGATGTTGTCTCGCAGTGGCACAAGTTCACTCCCCAGCCCGGTGCAGTGGGGTAAGGATCCAGTGATGTGGCTGCAGTTGTGGCATAAGTCGAATATGCTGTGAGTGCGGCCAAAAAAAAAAAAAATTTAAAAGCTCTTCTGAGTAAGACTGAGTGATGGTATCACTGGCATCGTTACCCTCAAGTATGCTCAGAAACTTTTAGGTGATCCTATCAAAATTATGTTAACTTGGGAAGGTGGGTTATTCCCTTTGGTTAATCAAGAATGAACAGGGAGTTCCCTTGTGATGCAGTGGGTTAAGGACCCGGTGTTATCACTGTAGCAGCTCGTTGAGGGTTGGATCCCAGGCCCAGGAACTTCTACATGCCTCTGACATCCCCCCTCCCCCCCCCAAAAAAAAAAGGAAGAAGAGGAATAGGAAGAGGAAGAAGGGGAAGAGGAGGAAGAAGGAGAAGAGGGAGGAGCAGAAGAGGGAGGAGGAAAAGAGGGAGAATGAACAGAGTTCTGTTCCAAGGCTTATGGGTGGTCCTTGTCCGGAGTTTCCCAGGGGACCACGCTGTCCACGTGTTGGATGCTGTGGGGTGGGAAGGTTAGGAGAAACTAGGGTTGCTGAAGTTGGATAGATCTGCTTTCCAGTTTCAGATTCCTTCTATACTTATTTATAGCTGAACTCTAGTCACAGTAATCTTTCTGGGTCTGTTTTCTTTTCCGTGAAAGGAATTATAAAAAGCTGCCCCGTGTCTGGGGAGGGAGTGGCGGGAGGCGGGGGAGGGCACCTGCGGAAGAATGCGGTTCTGTGGTGACTGCCATGTTGACGTTTTCTAGCAAGGCTTCTCCTTTCCTTCTGTTGTTTGTCCCTCTCATCACTCGTGTGTAGAAAACCTCTGCCTCAGCCTCCAGTTACCCTTGATACCGATCCTCAGGTTTACCGGAGAGTGTATTTATCAGCCGGCACATTACAACCGGCTAATAGCTAACAGTGAATGTGTGCCTGTGCTCTGCAGGTGGATATGCCGTCCGTCTTGTTTGTCACAAGTACAAGAGGAGAGGCACTGGATTAGCTTCCTATGGCCGCCGGAACAAGTTACCGCAAACTGGTGGCTTAAGACGTTCCTTGCTCTGCAGGGTAGGATTCTGACATGGGTGAAATCAAGGTGTGAGCAGAGCCTCCTTCTTTCCTGGAGGACCCAGAGAGAACTCACTTCCTTGCCTTCCAGAGGCCCCCCCCTTCCTTGGCTGATGGCTCCCTTTCTTCATCCTTAAAGCCAGCAATGCAGTGTCTCGGTAACCAGTGCTGGTCTCACTCTGACCACTGGGAGAGGGTCTCCATTTTCCAGGCTTGTGTGATTAGATGGGGTCCGCTGGATAATTCAGACAGGCTCCCCATTTTAAAGTCCTTAATCTGAATCACATCTTCAAGTCCCTTTGCCTTGGAAGGGCGACATCCATGAAGGCAAATCCTCAGGTGTTGAGGCTTTCGATGTGGACAGTCACAGGCATAGTCTGAACCACAACCACCCTTCTCTTTAGAGATGAGGAAAGTAGGGCTTAGAGATAGTAGCGAGGCCAGTGGGTGAGGCCAGCCCTCCTCTAAGAAGTAAGTCGGAGCTGGATAAGAATGTAGGTCTCTTTTGAAGTACGAGTTCTATGCTCTTAGCCACTTTGCTACATGCAGTTCTGGGCTTTCAGCTCATAATTTTACTCATTAAAGAGGCCACTCTTGATCCAAGTGGTTTATATATGTATTTGCATGCGATATCTGTGAAATGGGTTTTCTTTTGGAGGGTTCGGATGTTTCAGGCAGCCGAAATGGCGTGTTCTGAGGGAGGTGCAAAGGTGTGGCCGAGGTTGGAGTCATCATGGGTCATCGCAGGCGTCACCCTAAGCTCTGCCTGTCTTTTCCCGTGGAGACTTGATGGGTGAATGGATCAGAAGAGAAATTAAGTAATAACGATTGAAAGTGAAAATGAACTTTCAAAAGCAATCTACTTCATGGACAGCAGTGAAGATTCCATCTGTTAGATGTGAGTCACGTTTCACAAATTTAAAAGCAAGACATTTCCTTTATTTTTTGAAGGGCATGGTGGAGATTTTTAATATGTGATGTTTCTGTGTAGGTCTCATTTTCTTTTGCTCTGTTACTATGCATTCTTGTAGAGTAGATTTTCTAAAATTATATATCCTTCCCAATTTAACACAAAATTACTTTATATCTGCACCTGGCACTTAAATTTTGGTTTAAAAGAAAGCTGTAGAATTGTATGTTATTGGCATATTGCAAATCACCAACTGTGACTCTGCCACTGAAATTCAAACAGCATTTGTTCATGGCACAGTCCAGATTTCATAATACTTGTGTTTTCTAAAAATGCTGGAGATAATTATTGAAGCTAATATTCGTGTATAAGTTCTTCATCATGTGTGGCATTTAAAGACTCGTTCTTTGTAATTTTCAATCTCCATTTTCAGTTTGCAGAAAGGACTTGATTCTTGAGAGAACACATCATTGTGAAAAGTTAATAACAAAACTTGAATTTCATTTGCCTCCAATTAAGCACCAAAATGTCAAAACTTAATATCTTCAAAATGCATATTAAGCCACACACCTTGTGAGAAGTTTGATATTAAAATCAAGCATAGATATTCAAAATCCCGATGAAGAGCTTGAAACAAATATTGTTAGCTTATCAGGGTTACCAAGGCACCTAGACTTTTATTTCCCAAATTGAAAATTTTAAACTGGCTGTACCTCAAGGGATGAGCAGTCTAGTGCAGGGTTATCAAACTCTGGCCCATGGGTGAAGTTTGTTCTACCACCTGCATTGTAAATAAAGTTTTATTTGAACATAGTCACCCTCATTTGTCTATGTGTTGCGTGTCTGGCTGTTTTCATGTTACAATGCAGAGTAGAATAGTTGCGTCAGAGACTAAATGATTGAATTGCACAGTTCCCAAAACATTTACTGTCTTGACCTTTTTAGAAGAATGTTTGCTGACCTCTGATCTGTAGATTGTCTTTGTTATGGGAAAATGCTTGTCAGTCAACTTGTTAACAGGCTGATTTTGTGTATACATGCATACTGTCTATGGAATCTCTAGTGTATATATACAAACACCTTTCTATTTTCTAATAACTGCTAAGGATTTCTTTCCCCACTGATGTTGCTTAATATAAGGCTGAGTGGCCCAACTATTCATCCTACTTTAATTTTTTTCTTACCACTTAACCTTCCTCCAGATTGTGTAATCAGCTAATTATATAAGATGCCACAGCAGGATTCTGAGCTTCCTGTTTGTCTTCATGTCTCTTTGACCTTATGGTGGTTTTCTTTTTTGTCTTATGAATTGATTGGTGTAAGTAGCATTTGCTCAAAGTGACAAACTGTAATTATAAATACTTTTCACGTTCTGTGAATACATCTTTGGGTCCTCTAACTGATAGGAGTATTGGTGTTGAGAAGGTTTGGGCTGGAGGCAGAAGGCGTGGTTCCTTTTGGGTGCAGCCCTGGCTCTTCTCTCCTTGGAAGACTGAACTTAGTTTGCCAGGCATGGGGTTGGAGGGGGAGTGGCCAACGTGTTGCTGTGTCTTAGAACTTCATTACTCTTTGAGAGTAAACCCACAGTATAGTTATCACAGTTAGGAAACACTGGGTCAGTGATGCTGACTAATCTATTCCCCTCATCTGAATTTGCTGCTTTTCCACTAATGCACTTTTTTAGCCCAGAATCCAGGCAAGGACCTCACACGGCAGGTAGTTTGTATCTATCCTTGGTCTCCTTCAATTTACACACTTTCATCGGTCTTTTACTTTCCTGACCTTGATATTTTTAAAGAGTATGAGTTATTTTATAGAATGCCCCTCCTTTTGGATTTCTGTGATGTTTCCTTGTGATTAGACTGAAGTTATACGTTTTGGGCAGGAATGCCGCAGAAGTAATGCTGTTACCTCTCAGTGCATTTTTCAGAGGGTACACGCCCTCAGTAGGTCTTAATTACTTGGTAAAGTGCTGTCTGCCAAGTTTCTGCCCTGCAAAGAGACTATTTTCTCTTTTTCATTAAAAGGAATCTTGTGGGGAGTTGCTTATCTCGTCATGTTCTCACCCATTGGTAGCTCTTGCCTTGTGACAGTTATGACTGTGCATGTTGCCTCATGATGGTTTTGCTTTCTGTTGCTTCTTCCATACTTATTAACTGGGATGCTTCAGGAAGTCAGAGCTGTCTGTTCTCCACCATCTATTTAGTTATTTCTCCAGCTGTTTATTTATGTCATTGTGGACTCACACATGTTTAGTTTCTCTTAGGTTATACTCCAGTGCTGTCAGTATTTCATTGTTTATAGGTATCCCAGTCTTGGCCATGGGGCACTCCTTCAGGCTGGCACCCGATTCCCTTTAATGCATTTCCTTTTTCTTTTTGCCTTTTTAGGGCCATACCTCAGCATATGGAAGTTCCCAGGCTAGCTGCCGGCCTACATCACATCCGAGCTGCATCTGCAGCCTACATCACCACCCACGGCAATGCCAGATCCTTAACCCACTGAGCAAGGCCAGGGATCGAACCTGAGTCCTCATAGGTACTTAGTCGGGTTTGTTACCACTGAGCCATGATGGGAACTCTGATGTGCTTTCTTTGATGAGCTCTTTAGCTTCACAAGGTGTTCCACGACTCATCATGTGTTTTTTTTTTCTGCCCCCAAGCCTGGAATTAACTATTTTTCTAAGGAGTTCTAGTTCATTTATTGGAGAATGGTATTAGAACCCAAGATCTGGGCACTTGTGTTCATTGGTTCTTGACCAGCAGTTTGACATGGAAGCAGTATCGTTGCTTTTATGATCTCTCAGTGGACAGACCTAGGAAACACATGTCTGTACATCACACATGCATTCACCTCCGTCCACGCCCATTTACCTACCTCCCTATAAAAACCATATAGATTTTTATTATAGATGTCTCTAATCTGATACTACAGTTTATTTCCTTTTTTGTAACTTCTGTTTCCGATAGTGAGAATGTTGGCTGCTGTTATCCAAAATATTTTTCTTTTTCATTCATTCATTCCTACTCTGTGTTTGTATATAGGAGTAATAATAGTATGCATTTTTATATCATATGCATGTGAGAAACAAGTTTACTAAGTAGAATATAGTATTTCTGTACCAATTCTTTTTGTCTTTAGCCTTACATTAAGCAGTGAAAATAGTTTTACAAAGTTCCTTAGTTCTTTTCTTCCTCATCCCCTTTGGTGTGGTTGTATTTTTCGTCTGTGACTGAGTTGGGTTTGATTTGTTTGTGTTCCATTTTAGAGTCCCGGACCCCTCTCCCCTCACCTTGCCATCCTGGTTGATTGTAATTTTTTTTTCTGTTTTAGGATTTTAATCATTATGATATCTGTAAGAGTTGGAGTTACGGAAAATATATTCAGAAAAGTGTCACCACCCTGTTGTCTCCATTATCTGTTCCCATCCTCTTTCTTTCAGTCCTGTTCCCACTAACTCCCTGTAGGCTACTAGTCTCGTTAGTTTCTTTTATCCTTTCTGTATTTCTTTTGCACAATGAGCAGATGCTTCATGGTTGTTAGTATCCCCTTCTTCCTCTGTGAAAGGTCTCTGTACTTATGCTGTGTATACGACTATCATATGTATGTAATGCATATAGGTATATATACACTTTCTTTTACACTTGACATATCATTTACAAAAAGATTTAAATTCACTCCATTCCCTTTAGCATTCTGTGATATAAAGCCATTGTATTATTTTTCCGCCATAGAGTTTTGGGTATGAAACATACAACCTAGAAATGTAGATGTCCAGCATCGAAATCCAGGGCGAGACTATTTCTTTGAATTTTTGCTTCCTAAAACATAACCTTCCCGGGTGTGTAAATATCAGTATTTCTCCTCTGCAGATTTATATCCAATGTGGTTTATGTTTTTGGTTGTCATGTTCAATGCCTTTGTTTGTAATTGCACATTGACCTTTTATTTCTAGCTGGTAGCGGTGTTTGACGAGCAAGACCCCCATCATGGAGGTGATGGCACCAGTGCCAGCTCCACGGGCACTCAGAGTCCAGAGATGTTTGGCAGTGAGCTTGGTCCCAACAGTGTTTCAGCCTTCCAGCCTTACCAAGCAACAAGTGAGATTGAGGTCACCCCTTCCGTCCTTCGTGCGAGTAAGTGCCTATTTCATCTTCATTTACGGGGGTGCCAGCTTTTGTTATCCAGCCATGCTCCTGTGAATAGACTTCATTATCTGTTTTTATCAAAAATTGATTAAGTGTAGAACCTGGGCAAATGTCTTTTGCAGAGAGGTGGGCAAGATTCTTCACATTTTAATAGGTTGGGCTTACTTTACTTGGGACTGCTAAACTTTTAATTGCTCACTAAAGGTCAATCAGGATAATAAAGTTATATTACCTGAATTTTTCTTTCCATGTAATTTTTCTGAATGCTCAAACAAATAGAGATAATCAGAGGCCTCCTGCTGAAACAGAACGCAGCATGTTTGATTGACCATCCACTTGGTTACAACCATTACTGGAACTTTATCTAGAGAGCAGGGGATGCAGAGACCTACGGCTGTCGTTATCTTCAGGGGTTTGGAAGAGCTGCTGTTAGACACCATCTAGTAGACAATATTGGACTCAGCGGGTTTGTATTTGGAAGGCTAAGATGCAGAGCACTCAGATTCCAGGACACCGGCTTGAAGAATTCTCTAACCATTCCTACCAAGCTTACTCGGAAAAGTGAAGAGCTTCCGCTAAAAATAATATTTAGTGTTTATAGTTATAGACTATTATAACTGAGCAGTTAAGGGTAAGAAGGTCTAGTTCAATACATTTATAAATTATAAATCCTTTATCTTTTAGGCACATCCATATAGGAACATTTCAATTGTTCAAGTGGAAAATGGAGTCTTGTGTGATGTTACTGATAGTCTCCAGTAGTTCTTCATATGGAGATAGGTAATAATATGTAATGATATGTAAAATAATATATAGGCTCTAGTTAGAGAAATTTAGAATATAGTTATATGTAAAATAATATATAGACTAGTTAGTAATATATAGAATGTAATTATATGTAAAATAGTATGTAGACTATAGTTAGGTAATACTTAAAATGATTATAGTTAGAAGATTTAGTTAGAAAATATTTAGAATCCCACTTTTTGCATTGGTGGCAATCTACAGCATTTTGGTAACTATTTCTGCTTCCACTGCCCCTTGAAGACATATATGAGGAAAACAAGGAAAGAATATCAGTTTAGTGGTTAACATGGCTGATGCCCCATCAGAAACCACAGGGAAAGTAGCCACATAGAGATGCAGAGGATGTGAAGGCACATTGCGTGATGAGACAGGTACGTGATGCCAGGGGCACTGAGTATGGATGCAGACCAGCGTTAACCACTCCCTAACACTGCTTTGTATCAGCTGCATAAGAACAGTCACAATGAGATCAGGGCACAGTGGAAAATGTTCCCAAGGAAGCCAGGATTGGAGCAGCCAGTATTAGGTGTTTTAGCTGGACAGTTCCTTGTATTCGGGAGACTGAGGTTTGTGCACATGCAAGAACAAATATATTTTAAACTAATTTTATAGAAATAATATTTGATAGCCCTTATGCCTGGAATCTAATATAGGCACAAATGAACCTTTCCACAGAAAAGAAACTCATGGACTTGGAGAACAGACTTGTGGTTGCCAAGGGGGAGAGGGAGGGAGTGGGATGGACTGGGAGTCTGGGGTTAATAGGTGCAAACTATTGCATTTGGAGTGGATAAACAATGAGATCCTACCATATAGCACGGGGAACTGTATTTAGTCACTTGTGATGGAACTTGTTGGAGGATAATGTGAGAAAAAAGAGTATATATATGTATATGATTGGGTCACTTTGCTGTACAGTAGAGATTGACAGAACACTGTAAATCACTATAATGGAAAAAATAAAAATCATAAAAAGAAAATAGTTTGAAAAAAGAAATCACATTTAATTACTACATGGATACACTATTTAAAAAAAAAATCTAATGTCTGTACCTTGGGCAGTTTTTTTCAAGATGTGAAGCTTGTGTTATGTATGGTACACAGGTAACATGTAGGTTGTACACAGGTCCATTTGTTTTCTTTTATTATATACTAGCTCATTAAGTCCGTGCATTAATGATTCTCTGCTTGGAAAAACCTTGTGTATGAAAAATGGATTGCCTAATTTTGATTTAAAGAAAATTTTAAATAATAATAGCACAAGTCATTCATAGGTACCTTACATTTGGAGAACAGTGTCTTCAAGTTAGTAATTATACCTTAATGTTTATAATTCAGTACAGAGCTCTCTGTTGTGTTGTGGTTGTGGCTTTTTTATTCATGTGTTTTATAAAGCAAGATGCACCTTTAATTTAGCAGCACCTTAAAAAGAGTTTTGGAGGGAAGGCCAATCCTGTCTTTGTATTAAGAGGAATTTGAATGACATTGCTGCCCATCAATTTGCATCTTTTGACTTAACTGACTTAATATTTCTAAACCACCGCTGCCCATATTTGTCTGGCTCTGTGTGTTAAAATTTAAATGCTGTTTTCAACCCCAAATATCTCTGTTTTCCTGTTTTTTCTTGAGAAAAGGAAGTTAGATTTAAAGCATATGTGTTGTCTTAGAGCCGCCAGTGGGAGAATATGCACAAATTTAGAGCTTCTTGCTCTGAATTTCGTTTGCTGAAGTCATTTAGATTTTACAGCCTTGGCAGGCATCGGGCAAGTGCATGTTAAACATCCACTAAATACAAGGTTTGGTGACTGTGTAAAAGTTACCCACTGAATGTGAGTTATGTTCTCTGGTATTAATAGCACTCCTTCAGAAATAAAACAAGAGTTGGTCTGTGCTGGTCGGGCTTTGTGCTAGGCGGTCAGATCCAGAGCTGAGTTAGTAAGGCCGAGTCCTTGCCATCAAGGAGTTTGTGTTCAGTGCTCTTCCTCATTTTCAGTGTAAAAATAAGGGAGCCGACATTATGTAGATATTTGCCCAGTTGAGGAATAATCAGCTCCAGTTAAGGACATGGTTAGTAGAGGGTTTCAAATAAATAAACTTTAATACTTTTCTTGAAGATAACTTTCCTATATTTTCCTGTGAATGAATTCATTCCTCTCCTTCATTCCATAAAGAATTGATGAAAGCTAAGAAGATTCTAAAAGTATCATTTTCCTATGACCTGAGGAAAAAATTAGAACACTTTCTTTTCCTCCCAAATTTCATTTTTCCCCTTCTGATTAAAAGAAGTTAAAGCATTTGGGCCTCTCAGTTCCGTTGTGGCACAGCAGGTTAAAGACCTGGTGTTGTCACTGTGGCGGCTCAGGTCACTGCTGTGGTGTGGGTTTGATCCCTGGCCCAGGAACTTCTGCATGCTGTGGGCAAGGCCAAAAAATTAAAACAAATTATAGTAAAAAGAAATTTAAAGAAAGCTGGGGCCTCTGGAAGTGCTGGGCACTGGACCTCCTCTGCCTTAGGACTGTCCACAGTAGAGAGACGGGGAGGTATTCTGGCCAGTAGAGCCGTTTTGGGGAGTGGTACCTGAGGAATGTGGCCATTTGATGTCCAGCCCTTTGAACTGTTGCTGTTCTGGCATCTCTTGGAAGGTCTCTGCATCCTCTCAGGCATGGATAGGTATACTTCCCTTTAAAGATAACCAGATTCTGATAACCTGCATAGATTTTTTTTTTTTTCTACCAGACTTTTGATAAGTTTGAAAGGGAGTGCCTTCTATTTATGCTTTTAACATGAGCTTACTGTGTAGATAACTTCTTTCAAGGACAATGGCTTGGAGAATTCATGAATCAGAAAGTATAAGGCAGTGCCACCCTGGGCAAGGTTTGAGCAGGATTACTAACCTTGCCCAGGGTGGCACTGCCTTATACTTTCTGATTCATGAATCCTGCTCATCCTCAGTTTCTCGTGAATCCTGGTCATCCTCAATTTCTTCATCTCCATGTACCTGGGCTGGGATCGTGAAGAGTAAATGAGACATTTGAATTCATGATAAGCATGAGATTAATAGGGGGTTGTAGAAAGGTTTTAATGATGCAGACCCAGTTCATTGGATGCTCCAAAGGGCTGAGTTACAAAACCTCAGTAACGAGGAAGCGTCTTCTTGGCTAGGACATACCACCTCTCTTAGGTAGGGTGGAATGTTTTCACACAGAGTCAAATTGAAACCATGTTCTCTTAACTTCACAATCCTGTGATGGATGTTTAACTGGTCTCTCTCTTTTTTTAGTGCTCACAAATCTAGGCTTAGAGAGACCTACTGGGCTTCGGGGCTCAACTTCCTGAGCGAATCATTGAGACCAAGTCTAGTAGGTCTTTTTATTTGTTTGGTTTTTATTTTTTCACTCTGATTTTTTTATTTCTTTTTTTCTTTTCTTTTTTTAATTTTCAAAGACATTTCATAGGGGTCAGAGATTCTGCGGGTAGCCTGGTCTTAGAGTGCTGGCAGGATTCCTTTTCGCCCCAGAATGCTGGTTTCCTATTTCCTTTGGAAGAGCTAGACTGATTATTCACATTCCTCAGCAAGTGGCATATACTCTACTGTTGGAAAAAGTTCTGGAAATAGAATTGCTGTAGAAGTAGTGAAGCCAAGTATCTGATTAGATTGTCTTTTAACATTTCTAAGCTTTGTTAATTTTACAGGTAACTTTTATCCATTTCTGGAATTTCTGAAATGATGCTCTTTAATTAACTGGTATGCTTTTTACCAGCTCCCTGATTTTAAGAACTTATAAAGAGCTATCAGTAATTGCTATACAAGGGTTGTCCTGAAGTTAACAGCCTTGCCTCTTTCTCGATCTCTAAATTTTTTTCTTACCCAAGGATATACGGATTGGGTTTGTCTTGCTAGGAGATCCAAGATCTTGGGTTTAGAAATCTATCCTCTTAACATTAGCTGATATTAGAATACTATTTTCCGGTTTTGATTTAAACATATATTGAAAATAGAAATAATATTCCTATTGTATTTCCTTTTAACTTGTGAAGTGGAGCATAGCATACAAATGGCATTCTCAGTATTTCAAATAATTACCTTCTTACTGTGCAAGTTCTATTCAGCATCTAAAATTCATCCAGTTTTGTTGTAGATGCAATCTGATTATTGCATGTTGACAAGGTCATATATCTATTAATTGGATTGGAGATGGGATACAAAATTGCTGTAATTATTGTAATTTTCTAGCTAATTGTGGGGTTGGTGGTGAATATTTTACTTCTGCAAAATGAAAAACAGTATTCCATCAGAAGTTGCTTTATGGGGGTCTCAGACATTTTGTTTTCTATCTTTGGTGCTTTTTGCCCACCAAGTATCTCTTTTGTGTCTTTTTGTCTATTGATCCGCCTCCGAATGTCAGCGTGCCTGTTGGTCAGTGGGATCAGTGGGAGCGGCCCAGGCCAAGCGCTTCCGAGGACTGAGTCCCCTCTTTGTTCTGGTTGCCACCGAACCTCCATTGTTTATTTATAAATTGGAGTCCTCTCCTTTCAGACTTACAGTACAGGTTGGATGGGTCCGATCCAGTCGGAGGTGAATGCCTCTCCTCTGATCTCTTGTCACCTGTGCGCTCAGAAACACTCCCTGAAACGAGCCTTTTCACCGCGTTCTGATGATTTACGTGTTCTTTTTTGGCATCAAGAATGAGGGGAATTATTGGTCGGCCCACTTCGTATTGTCACATGGGGCTCATTTTGGCTCTTCTCTCTCTTTTGTATCTTTTTTGCTTTGTTTAAGCTAAGCCAGCTTCTATGAGCTGGAAGCCAAATTGACATTTTGAAAATAATAGTGTGTGTGCAAGGTGAGTGTGTTTGGAGGATCGAAGGTGGGTGGGGACCCGGCTCCAAAGGGGGTGTTGGAAGCTCGCTGCCGAAGATGGTGCGAGAAGACTGATGTTTATTCCCTGCTGAAATGTAAACTGGAGGCGCAGGTGAAAATTGCCAGGCCTAATGAGCAATTTGGCAGATAAGACGGGCTGTCAGGCAACAGCAGCAGTTCAGCCGCAGATGCACTGTCTGCGGACCAGGTTGCTTGTTCCGGAGACGGCATCTCAGTACTGTAGAGAAAGCCCTCTTTTTCACGTCTGTCTGCTGTTGTAAAGATGTGGATTCCATCCTTCAATTTTCCAGCGGAAAAACCAGCAAACTACAAATGTTGATTTGGGTTGCAAAATTATTTTTAAACTTGCCTTTTCACCTGGTTCATTCAGGAAGGGTCATGATACATTTTCCCCACACCAGAACACAGGAAGTGCTGGGTTTTAAAACACTAATAAAATATAAAGGCTCGCTTGGTTCATTGGGCCAAAACATTTTGTCTGTGGTCTCTGGGTTGGAACTTACCGTTCCACATGATAATAGTATAGTCTTTTCAGCAAACAGTATCATTTTGCTTCCTTTACCCAAGAATCCTTTCTTTCCACGGAGCTCATGAAAATCAAGGCTCTCAGTGTCCTGTGTTGCATAAGGGATGTTTGGGACAGGTTTCCACGTCTCTGGAGGATGGACCAGTCCTTCAGCAAACCTGTAGGTCCATCTCCCCTATTTTTGCCATCCAGACACTGAGGCTTAAGGAGTGAACTGACACAGTCTGTGCTTACAGCATAACCACAGTGCACGCCTTCATAGTTCAGACAAGCGGAGTTATTGCTGAAAGTACTTCAGGGTCCCTTTGTGGCATTTTCAGACACTAGACTTGGAGTCAGAGCATCTTTGCACGTCCCGTCTGACAGCAGTATTTCCAAATTACCTTTCAGCAGAATAACCATTTACTTCTTACATTGTTTATTTGCATCTTTGTGATGCACTTAATTAAAAAAAAAAAAACTTCACACATACGTATACAGTGTTTTGCATTTAGTAATGGGGACTGTTGGGCCATTGGGCAGAGGAGTGTGTTTTAAGAAACTCTCTGTGCCATGTAATCAGCTGGACTTCGGCCCAGAGTTAGCAGGTGGTCCTTGGCCATTCAGGAGGCTTGCCTGTAGGGTTCCCAGCCCATGTGGGGTCTTAACCCCCCAGACTGTGTGGAGCTGGACCCCTTGTGCACATGGCTCTCTGTATGAGTCACACCTGCTGAAATCATAGGGAAGACCATTTTACAGATTTCCCACCCCCACCCCAAAATGCTTCCCCACCGCCCACTCACTTTTCCTCCTCACTTCTTTTTGTCCTTGGCTAGTGTATTTAATTCGACCCTAAGGTCTTGCCTTGCCTTGCCTTGCCTTTGTATGGAAATATACCTCATGTGCCCGGTTCTTTTCTGTTTATCAGATGTAGAAATGGTTACTGACTCTCGAAAGTTGGTAAAAGTGATATAGCTCTGAATATATTAAGAAAGTACAATTTAAATCGAAGGGAAAAAGCCCATTTTCAAATGGCAATGAAAAGTGCATTACACAGTAAAAGTAATTGTACAGAAATGTTTCACCAGACAAGGCTGGATTGTAAACAAGCTTTCTCTTTCACTTTCATCTTCCAGTTCTAACCAGGTATCTTAGGTTCTTTTTTCTATTAGCGCATGTTGCAGAGAGACCCTTATTGTGGATTATTTTGTCAGCGTGAAAGCTGGGCAGATAACATCTTTTCTTCTCTCCTTGCCGCTCTTGTTTACTTCTTGAGACTCTGTTTGCTTATTTATTCCTTCATGGCTTTTAATGTCAGAAATGGCTTTGCGTTCCTCTTCTCTTGGCTCCTGTCTCCAGCTGGAGACTGGCTTCATCTCACGGAATCGGTGTGTGAGTCCCAAATGGGGAAGGACGGAGAAGCATCTCTGCCAGGGCGCAGAGTGCTTGGTAAACGCGCCCCCGAAGTTTTAACCCCTTCTGCCTTTTCCCTGGATTGGACAGCTGGATGGCTGCCTTTTGAACCACAACCACCTTACATCTCAATCAGTGTGTTAATTCACTATGTTACTTTGTGTCTATGCATTTCATTTATAGTGATGTGTATACACTAACAGTTTATCAATCGTTATTTATCAACCCATTGCCTACATTTCAGCAAATCGTTTTTCTTCTTGCTAAAGAGCCCGGGCGCCGCGCCGTGTGCACGTGGCGCGGTGAGCGTGTGCGTTCCAGCACCCAAAGAGATCTTTAATACCTGGGGCTTCCCGTGGCGGACATGCGATGCTTCCTGTTGGCATTTGACAGGACTTAAATAAATCTAGAGTTTTCGTAACTCCCTAAAAGGGGACTGTGCTTCCCTTCTCTCACTTCTGGTTTCTCCCTTCTGGTCTCAAAGAGCCAGACCATGGACATGGCTTATTCTCAGGGACTGTCACGCTGCCTGTCCCTAGGTGATATGCCTTTCCACTTGTGTTCTCTCTAAAAGTTGCTCAAAGTTTCCTGCACCCTATAGTTCCTGTCTGTTCTGGGGATTAGGCAACCACTAGGTGTTTTCTTTCAACTCTTTCTTATGGAGTTGAGTGTGTGTGTATATATATATATATATATATACATATATAGCAATGGCAACAGCTTATTGCCTGGGCTGTGGTTGTGTTTCCATCACATTTTACAAGCATCATGGTCTTGTCTTTATAGTGTTACCCTGTTGAGATGTACATAATGCACATAAATACAGCTGATATTTAATGAGGTTGTATTCTGGTAGGAGTATAGGAGTAGTATGTAACTTCAGGAACGTAAGTCATTTTGTGGAGGTAATTCTCATGTTTAAGGATGGAAAAACTACAGCTGGATCAGTCTAGGAAACCTCAGACCAACCGTCATATGGAAAAAGCCGGAACCAAAGAGCATTTCAGAGTACCACTAGGTTACTCAACCTGTCACCACATCTAATCAAAATGTCAGTTTGTGCCACGACTGATCCACTGGTTAATTTGTTATTTAGATCAGCTCGAGAAGTATTTATTTTAAATACATAACTTGTGTTCATGCATGGGAAGAGAAGATTCTCTGACTTGGCTGAGATGTTACAGTCTAAGGATTTATGACTTAGAGCAACAAAAACCAGCTGGTAGTCAGTTTGCATAGGTAGCAGAGGAGTGTCTACTCATGCTGGATAATGGCCTTTCTTTTGTAACCACAGTAAGGGAGTTGGGGATGGGAAGCAGAAGCAAGGCCAGTGTTGAGTCAAAGTCATAGAGCAGAGCTGCGTTGTGTTCCGAGGATGGGTCTGTGGTCTGTGGTCCACTCGGAGGGCAATGGAGAGCCCAGCGGGCAGGGTCGGTCTGGACCCTGCCCTTGGTGCTTCATCCAGAAAGTCTCTCAGCCTCTCTTTCTCATTGTTCTGCCTCATCGAAGTCACGGCACCTCTTCTCTTCAATGCTGGGAAATTAGTTTAACGCTAAATAGCATTAACCTTTTAAGTTAAAGCCTGGGAGTTTGAATATCCCCTTAATGCTATGCCACAACTTGATATGTCAACATGATTTATTACTGTTTTATGAATAATACTAGTTTTATTCAATTGCAAAGTATACTTATCCTTTAAACCCAGAGTTAATATGCAATTTATCTGCCCCTAGTTTTGAAGAGCAGGGTGTATATATAACCTGTGTGTGTGTGTTAGTTTTCTGCTCTTGCTGTAATAAAGTACCACAAATTTAGTGACTTAAAACAATGCACATTAGTTTTAGTACCCTAAATGTGGATCTCCAGGGGTGGGCAGGGTTGTGTTTCCCCGGGACGCTCCAGAGGAGAATCCGTTTCTCTGCACCTCCCAGCTGCCAGAGGCCACCTGTCTTCCTCAGCTCCGGGCCCTCCCTCCATCCTCAGCATCAGCAACCTGGCATCGCTTTGACTGTTCCTCTGCAGTCGCATCTCCCTTGCTTCCTTCTGCCCTTCTTGTCCATTTTTAAGGACTCAGGTGATTCCGTTGAGGCCACCTGGAAGATCCAGGATTATCTCCTTCTGTTAGCGTCTCTGCCTTTATCCCACATGCAAAGGCCCTTTTGCGTGTCAGGTACCACAGCGGGTTCCAGGGATCAGGATGTGGTCCCCTTTGAGCGCCACTGTTCTGCCTTCACAATCTACATTGTGACATTTTCATTTTGTATAGTGGAGTGAAAAAAAAATACCACTTCCTTTGCTCTACATTTGGGGCCTTATTTTTCCTCACCAGGTGACTTTGGGTATGACAATCAGTGCCTGACCCAGTGACGTTTTTGTATTGGTCCCTGTGGTTTAAGTTTGTTGGGAAGGAAAGTAATGAACACTGGGACAAAGCAGGTCATGGGAGGTATTTCTTTGAGACCATTTTTTATTTAGGTGAGCCAAATTGAGTAAGATCTGTAAAAATATCACTCAAGCCATTTTTATGTAATTCTTTTTGCTTGACAAAAATAATCTGTGGCAGCAATTTGCTTGATATTTATCTCTTTGGTGTAATTAAAAAGAAGTTTTGTAGTATGGACTTTTATACTCAAAGGGCGAACATTTTTTTTGGCCGCACCCATGGCCCGTGGAAATTCCCAGGCCGAGGATTGAACCTGTGCCACAGCAGCGACCTGAGTGACAGTACTGGATCCTTGACCCATTCAGCCGTGAGGCAACTCCTCGAAGGGTGAAATTTTGATTAGAAAAATTGTACGCAGTTAGTGAAAACTGATAACATCGGGCAGTCATTATCTTATACGTACTCTCTCTTCTTGTCCAAGCCCTCCTTCTTACTTTCCTCATGATTTATTTGTTTATTTATGTATTTTTGTCATCTTAGGGCTGCACCTGCAGCAATATGGAGATTCCCAGGCTAGAGGTTTAATCAGAGCCACAGCTGCCGACCTACACCACAGCCACAGCAATGCAGGATCCGAGTTGTGTCTGTGACCTACACCACAGCTCACAGCGACGCCGGATCCTTAACCCGCTGAGCAAGGCCAGGGATCGAACCCGCAACCTCATGGTTCCTCGTCGGATTTGTTTCCACTGCGCCACAATGGGAACTCCCTCATGATTTATCGTATTTGATTTTTTTAAGCTTTAAAAGCTATTGCTGATGTTTACTTTAGTTATGTTCTAGACCTTCCCATAAAGTATCTTAAGAAGAATGACTTCTACAATGATTACATAAATGGAGCTCATGAGTATTGGATGTAATTTTCATTCTTGAACCTCCGTATCACTTCCCGTTCTTGAACTATTTTAGAAGTTTCTGGTAATTCTGTTTGAACAGAGGCTCTGCAGTGACTAAAGACTAGTTCTAATGCGTCTTCATGGGCACCTTCATCTAGAGACTTTTTTGTGGTGACACTTCGCCTTGTTTCCGTCTTTGCTTGTAAAGAAGTAGATTGTTGGGCACTGTTTACCAATCTTTTAAAGAATTGAAAATTTTCTTAACCATAGTGCTCTTTCCCATTTCTGTGTGTCCTTATATGCTGCTTTATTTTGTAGTTGCCTATGTACCTTTCTGGCATGTAAGTTGATATATAGTGGGAATCATAGCCTGCTCACCCTCTGCCAGCAGCAGCTGGCTCAAAGCTTTGCACTGCAGAAGGGCCTTTCTCTCTTCTCTCGGCCCCACCAGGCTGGCAGGGGTAGTGAGAGGAAAAGTGTAAAGCGTGGAGCTGGCGAGAGCCACTTTAGAAGGGTATACAGTCTATTCAGTTCAATTCAGGCCGTGAGTAATGGAATGTGACAAAAGACCTTTCATCTCTGTGAACATAAAATTTCAGTAGATCTAAGTTCAAATGTACACTTGATCTTTTAATTTTATTTAGCAGGGTGCTAACATTCCTTTAATAGGATTTTTTTTTACACCGAAGAAATGTTTTATCATATTTTCTGAACACAATTGTATGTATGTTTCAATTTCCGCACATCCTCCAAGACTGTAAATTTCTATGAAAGCCTTGCGAACAGTCTCCTACATCTGTATTCTCAACTGGCTATGCTTGATTGGGGGCCAGTGCAATCCTCTATAAGTATAGAAAATCGAGATCCTTAATTAGAAAAAACATCTCCAGAAAGCACATCTAAAATGAGCCCTTTCTACTCCGTAGCTACATCATCCATCTTCCTTCACTTCCTGTATTATGAAGACTCACCGAGTCACTGAAGTTTTGTTAGTGTCTTACCACAGGACCTGACTGCTTCAGAGGGGAAGTTTGGTTTAGCTACAGAAAGGTTCATAGTTGTGGTCATTGTCCGACTTTAAAGACAGAGTCTATACTAGAAAAAAGGTGTTTTTGGACTAAACATATTGGGCAACTGCTGGTAGCACAATTTTATTTTCTGGAACTTGGCTGTTGTAGACCTTGACTTCTGTCTACGCATTTACAGTACCTGATGCCTCACCACCACGGGGACCTCAAATACTGATGAATGCAATTTACCTTCTTATGCAAGAGACAGGACCGTCATTAGAGTAGTGTATTGAACATGTCCAGAAAGGGGTGTGTGTGTGTGTGTGTGTGTGTGCGCGCGCGCGCGTGTGTGAGAGAGAGAGGGAGGGAGAGTTAGTTGCAGTGATTCCTTACTTTTATTTTTATGCATTTCATAAGTATTATCCTTTTTTGTTGACTGAAAACTGAGTTTGGTTATGGGCTCTTTAACTTCACATGTCCATAACAGTATTAAATACTATGACACAACACAAAGATATTGTTCATAAAACTAATGGACAGGTTTTCTGTATGATTAGTACGTTGTGTTTCTAAATAAATGAAATGTTATATTTTCTAGATTTATCAGTTTTTCTGATAAACTCTGTCCTTGAAATACTTACAGGCCACACACATGCCACACACTCAGACAGATTTTTCAGGAAGCTATTAATTAGATGAAGCTAGAAAATAGTGATGTCTCTCTAGCTATATCTAACCGCTTTTAATAGTTTACTTTCAGTTCCTGTTGGTTCCAAGCTTCAAGTTTTTAAGCTACTCATATTTGAAAAAAAATTTTTTTTTCTGTCAGCTCTACTGATCTTATTGAAAACTATTATATTTTGAATATTTTCTCATAATACACCTTGACATCAAAGTACTATAAGAATATATATATTCTTTTTTTATATTTTATGTACTATAAGAATATATGCATTTTTTTTTTTTTTAGGGCTGCGCCCGCGGCATGTGAAAGTTCCCAGGCTAGGGGTTGAATTGGAGCTACAGCTGCCATTCTACGCTATAGCCTCAGCAACGTGGGATCCGAGCCGCGTCTGCAACCTATACCACAGCTCACAGAAACACCAGATCCTTAATTAACCCACTGGGTGAGGCCAGGGATTGAACCTGCATCCTTATGGTTCCTAGTCGGGTTTGTCAACCACTGAGCCACGAAGGGAACTCCAAGAATATTTTTCACCTTTCTCTACTATTACTTATTGTGTATCACTCCATTGCTCCTTGAAAAGACCTGGTAGGTATGTGTGGGGAAAATGCAGTTGCTTTGTATCTTTACCTTGATTATGATCAAATGTGTTTAATTTTTCTGAAAAATGGAAGAAATCAGACTATAGTAGTTCTTGTCACTTCCCTTTTCACAGTTAAAGTGCATCTAAGTAAATGGGGTTCCAGGCCCCATCTAGACCCACGAATCATGTTGTTAAATTTCATGTTGTATCTTAAAAAGGCCTTTAATCCGTAAGAAATAGCATTTTAAGAGGCTTGACTTAGCAAATCTTTTCAGTGAAACTGAGCCTCTTCTGAGTAAATGTTGTGTAAAGTCAGCACAGCCTGTTCTGAGGAGATTCATTCAACGGCAGAACAGAAAGTGCTATAGTATAGAAACCACCGTGATGAAAATGTGACTCTACACAGCTTTCCTTTTTCACAAATTTAACCCTAATTGAAAAAAAAAAAAGACTGTTACTCAGTATCATTACATTACATAGCCTCACTTGGCCTTGCGCTTTTCTACTTTGCAAGATCACTTGTCTTCTTTTCCTTTTTAGCTCTTGCTTCGTATCTTGTTTCTTCTTCGAAACTTGTTTAAATTGAAGTATAGTTGGTTTACAATACTCTATAAATTCCTGCCATACAGCAAAGTGACCAGCCATATATAGATATATATGTATGTGTACACATTCTGTTTTTTTTGGTATCGGTTCCATCATGTTCTATCTCAAGATATAGTTCACTGGGCTGCACAGTAGGACCCCACTGCCTCTCCACTCTGAATGTTTGCATCTACTGACCCCAAACTCCCTCCCCCTCCCACCTTGGCACAAGTCTGTTCTCCATGTCTGAAGACCACTTGAGTTTTGAATTCTGTTCAGTTTTTTACCGTAGAAAGTTTCAAACATATACGTAATTAAAGGGAGTAGTGTAAGGAAACACCTTGCCCAACTCTCAGTTCTAACATTTATCAATTCATGGCCAATCTTACTTCGTCTGTACTCTCCCAAATGGGGTTATGTCAGAGTAAATTCCAGACCTTATATTATTTCCTCTGAAAATATTTCAGTACTGTATATATTTCTAAAAGGTAAAAATACATTAAAAATATAATCCCATACAATAGTTTCTTAATGCTACGTAATGTAATATTACTACTAAAATTGCTCTGTTTTGTAAATGTGGTTTTATATATTTGGCTTAAATCAGGATCCAAGGAAAATCTACCCTGCATTTGATTGATATGTTTCTTTTAGTCTCTGTCTTCCTCTTTTTGTGTGTGTGTGTCTGCATGTTTATGTGTATATGTATGTGTGCGCACACACACATGCACACACACACACACACACAGCAATTTATTCATTGAAATTGGACTGTTTTCCCTGTGGTTTTCCTCTGTCTGGATTTTGCTGAATCCACCCCTGTGGCATCTACTATGTTCTTATAAACTGGTAGTTATTAGATATAGAGTCTTGATTTGATTCTGGTTTGAATTTCTGACAGCAGTATCTCTAGGTGGTATTGTATGGTTTAATCAGGAAATGCATAAAGTCTGACTGTTTCTCATTTTGTGATATTAGCAGCCTTAGTGTTTATTGAGTAGATCCATTACCATGTGGATATTCAAATTCTTTCATTTATTGGCCAGATCATTTCCAGAAAGATACTTTTATTTTTCTTTTTTTGGTCAACTAGTTTGTTATCCTGAGGTACCCTTTCTGTAGGAAGGACAGACCAAATAACTAATTCTGTCTCCTTCTCTACCGGTTTTCAGAATAATGAGTTTGTTTTCTTGGCTAACACCCTCTTAGTGTTTCTTTTTTCTCTCTTTAAGAAAATCTTTAAGAACTCGTAGGTATTAATATAGTTATTGGTTCAATCTCTTGCATTACTATTCTTATTGATGCTCAAATTGCCCGTTTGTAATAGTGCAGTCTCTTTGAATTGGCTTCTGAGTGCTCTTGATAACAGCTGCCTTGCTTTCTTGTGTACCGTGTGTACCGTGCTTGTCTTACATATTTTCTGCCCCACATCTGGAATCAGTCATTTCTCTAAATGGTCGTGTCCTGTTAATGGGAAAGGGTATTCAGAGACTACCATTTGGGTACATTGGTTTTATTTTTGCTCAGCCTAAAAGCAAATTAAAATTAAGAGCATTTTGGCCTAATTTCGGTTTTCCAAGTGTTCCCTAAAAGAGTAGTGAATCTACTCCTGATTATTTGAGGAGGGGTCTCTCCAAGGGCAATGATCAGTTTGGGCTCTTTATTTTGATTTGGCTGAACTTTTTAGGTGCCCATAAGCCCATGTTTCTGCGGGCTGTATGAGTGTGTGTGTGTGATGAGGACTTGGCAGGTGCCAGAAGCATGGATGGCACTGTGCTTGGCTCTCAGTAGGATCCCAGAACACAGAGCTGCCACCGTGCTGGTATCTGTAGGGAGTCTCTCAAAGGAATCCAGGGTGTTTTCATAAAGACTGGCAGCCAGTGTTTTAAGGTTTTGTTGTTGTTGTTCAAGCAGTGAAGGAGAAATGGCGTCTCAGTTAGTGAGCTTGGCATTTCTCTAGTCGCTGGTGAAACTGAAGGGCCAGAAAATTTTACCCCACCACTCTGCTGTCTTTAGCGGGCACCATGAGGGAATTTGGTCACAGCCAGGGTTGCCACGGTCTGGAGAGGTCCGTCCTAACTGGCTGTGGCCCTGGCTCCCACCAGGTCCTGTGACTTGCCGCCTGCATGTCATCTTCCAAGGCTGGTGTTGCTGGTGGTCTCTGCAGTGGGGTCACGAGCAGGGACACGTGGAAACAGAATATACTAGAACTTTGCAGACATCTTTAGTTTATTGTCTCATATTTTAGAGTTTACCATTTCTTGTATGTGTTTAATAGCATTTCTGCTAGTTGAGCATGCCTTTAAATGGTAAATGAATAAAAACCTATCCTGCTGAGTGTTCAGGATCCTGTTGTCCCCCGTGCTCTGTTGTCAGGCAGGTGTGGAGCTGCTGGACTGTCTCTGGCCGAGCTGTCTGCGTCCTCTCTCGGGCAGTCCTTCGTTTTCTTCTGTGCATAGCAAGAGTGACTGTTGAAAAACTCACATCTCTTCCTTCTATACCCCAGTGCTTCAAAACTTCCTGTAGTTTCGCAATATTTTTTTTGGTACAGTTAATATTGGTAAGCTTGCAAGAACTGTTTTATGTCTGTCTTTTCTACCCTGTGAGTAGCTCCCTTCTTGAGTCCCTTGGGTGGGTCTCAGCTACATGGCTGCAAGCACCCAGTTTTCCCATGTGTGGTAAAGCTTCTTCTCGTGACCTCTGCCTAACCCTGACTCACCCCTCAGGACTCTGCTCCAGTCTGATGCGTCTTTCCTGATTCCGCCGGCTGGCCGTGTGGTCCTGTGGGGCCTTGCACTTTGGGAGACCCTAGGAGAGTAAGGGATTTGTCTGGGGTCTCTAGAGCCACTGGTTCGCTGGTAATGGCTGTACAGCTTACCTGTGCAAATCTGAAAAAGGTTCGTAGCCTTTGTTCATCTCCATGGTGGAAATGCTGTCGCCACGGCCAGTTTCAAGTTCCCAGGGTCGTGTCACTGGACGCAGAACTGGTAAGAGCTGCCTCTTGTGTGGCGTTCCCGACACGTGTGTGCCACAGATGCATCACACAGATGTCAGAGCGTGGGCAATGACAGGAGGAGTCGGAAAGTGATGTGTTTTGAGTGCTTAGTACCTTTGCTTTTAGTATTTATTTAATTCTGAGTTGATACAATTTAAATTTTAATAATGGTTTGGTTTAATGACCAACTCTCAAAAATGTCTGAAAACGTCACCTCTTCTCATAAGGTGGTGTGAGCCAGCTCACGAAATCCTCTGTGTGAAGCACAGATAAGTCACGCGTTTCGAATGGATTAAAAACAGTGAAATAAGGAGTTTCCTTGTGGTTCAGCAGATTAAGGATCTGGCACTGTCACGGCAACAGCTCGGGTTGCTGCTCTGGCTCGGGTTGGATCCCTGCTCCAGGAACTACCACATGCCTCAGGGGCAGCAAGAAAGCCCCCCAAACAGTAGAATAAGGCAGGTATGATAGGTATTAACTGCAGATAATTCTGATTGTGAGGGGCCTGGAGCAATTCTGGGGCAGGTCAGTAGAGGAGGAAGAGAGAATGTGCCAGGCAGGTGGATCTGTAGTTGGATCTGTGGATCTAATCTATAAATGACCACCAAGTAGACACTGACTACACTGGGGAAAGGAGGTGAGGGAAAGGACTGTTCAGATTTTGACCATGTTTGTAATTTTTAAAAAAATATGTCTAACCCACCTCCCCTTTGACTCCTGTCATTCTGGAGGCATTTGTTTTCATATCGTACCTAGGCCTGTGAGTGTGTGCAGTGGTGGAGATAAACGAGAGCTGTGCCCCTCTGGCTTCACAAACCCTTCGTGGTGGTTCCCCTTTCTGCTGCGCAGCGGCGTGGCTGGCAAAGCCCTCAATCCCACGTGCTCCGAGCGGTCCACGTCGGCGCGTTCAGGTTTTAGTCTAATGAGAAGGAAAAGTAGGGTCCTCTTCCTTCTTGCTCTTTTCCAGTGACTTAGCTGTCACATAACCATAGTTAAATGTTTATTTTTGATATTTTAATTCAGCAAATGTGTTTTGACGTGGAGCCGTCCCTCTGAGAGCCAGTTTGTTCTTAATGAATCGTACGATTAATTTGGAAAGATACTGGGTATTATTTCTTTCCAATAGGAATTTCTCTCTTTAGAAATGCAAGCACAGAAAGACTGGGGTTTGTCGGATCGTTGCTGAGTCCTTGGTAAAGACCTCACACTTGGGTCATGATGGCCTTTACCCATGATTTGCTTTAGAGTGTATGAGAGTTCTTGAGATTTGAGGTGTCAAAGCCTCGAAAGATTTGGTGTTACTTTTTTTTTTCCTTCATTAAGGAAGACCTGAGTTTAGTCCCAGGCCTCTTGTGAAATGTGTGATGTGTAATTGGTATGCTGTTGCTAGGAATAAATAAGTGCCAATTAACTCGCTTCTTCAACATTCACTTTTTGAGCACTATTAAGTTTTAGACATGTTAGAATAAATCAATTGTATATATCTTGTTAATTTGGATACTATTTAAAGCTTACTATTCTTTGTATAAATACATCACCAACACTGTATAGACCCAATAATGTTATATATGTGCTCTGATTATCTAGTAGACATGAATTTAGATTGATCTTTAAAATGACCATAAAAACAATCATTAAAAAATAATAATAGAGGAGGTCCCGTCGTGGCTCAGTGGTTAATGAACCTGACTGGGATCCATGAGGATGCAGGTTCAATCCCTGGCCTCGCTCGGTGGGTTAAGGATCTGGCGTTGCTGTGAGCTGTGGTGTAGGTCACAGACGTGGCTTGGATCCCACATGACTATGGTGTAGGCCGGCAGCTATAGCTCTGATTCGACTCCTAGCCTGGGAACCTCCACATGCCACGAGTGCGGCCCTGAAATGACAAAAGACCCCCCCCCAAGAAAGAAAATAATAATAGAGAATTGTGAAAAAGGAAAAAGGAAGTTGGAGTTGAAAACCAAGACCAAGAAAAAGAAATGTATCTGTACATCATGTCTACCTATGCCCTCTGTTACGTTAGGGGTTTGCTTCCTGGCAGCTAATGTGAAAAGAGAAACAAGATCAATCTTTTCACATTTCTTATCAGACTTCCCGACCAAATACAGGCTTTGTCAGACTCCTCGCAGACATACACAAAACTTCAATCTGTCCACCCATGAGATTCCTTTAGGATTTACTTTTCTTATTTTTCTTTTAAGAGCCATGTTGCTTAACTTTTTTTTCCGCTGATCTTTTATATATCATGTAGGAAAGAGCTCATTTCCACGGAGGCGTACTGATATCCAGTGTTCTGAATAGTAAACAAAGAATCTAGAGAGTGAGATAAAAAGCAAAAAGAAAATATAAATGAATTAAAATTAATTTATTAACAAGGTACGTGCCAACATATATGCTGCTATTTCATGGAATGCATTATTTCTTTGCTTTTGAGGCATCAGCTTTTTCTGTTACAATGGGCATTTCTTGCATTGTAGTAGCTTTTATATGAGAACAAGCATGGATGTATAAAAAAGAGGGAAGCAGGCACCCAGATATGAAGGCTGTTTCAGAGGAGCCCCTGATTCAGGACAGCGTTAAACGGGCTCCAGTGAAGTACAAGAGCAGATAATTGGCTCTGGGGAATGGATTGTAATATACGAATCGGGGTTTTGTTGGCTGGACACGTTAGAAGAAGTGACGGGGGACATATTCTTGTTTGGATGCCCCATTTAGCTATTCATTCCCCTAACTTACCAATCACTGGGAAGTGAATTATCAGCAAAAACACTTCGGTGATATTTGTCTGCAGCTACTAAATTAGTAGTTTTTGCCTGAATTACTTGATCGATTCAGCCTAAGTCCCAAAATTGACTAAACGTTTGAAAAAGACTCTTCTGGTGAAAATACAGACTATTTCACAAGCTTGTAGGGACGACACCTTGTGTGCAAGTATAGATTATGAGCACCCAGCACATTTCTGTTAATCCAAGTCAATGTTCCTAACATGGATATAAGAGCAAATGTCATCATGGTTACAGAAGCTGACGTAAGATGTAGACAGTTTAGCAGCCGTGGAGCAGGACATTTCCAGTATTATTTTCTAGAAGTTAACTGTCTAAGTTTGGGTCCTATGAAGAAAAAGTTTCCAAATGGCTTAGGGTATTGTATTTATTTTGTACTCAGTGTTTTTAGACCAAATGGCCCTTCTCTACTTTATTTCTAGAAATCAAAAGCTTGTTAGAACCTGAAAGGATTTTGAAATTGAATCCCAAGCCCTTCTGATTATAGATGAGGAAACAGAAGCCAGGTGAGAACAGGGGCCGCCCAGCGCTGTTCTGCTCTGTGGGGTGAAGCGTGTGGTTTATGTGTGAACTTAGACTTAGGCGTGTGTGAGCATGCCCTTTTGACAGGGGTTGCCCAGACTCACAAGGTTATCCTACGTGCCCCCCACCCACGACCCTGGGGAAACCTCTTCTTTCGTAGGTGGAATCAATGTATGGTCGCATTTGTGAGAAAACTAAGGAGGCATATTAGAAATCTGTTCTAATGTAGATAAATTTTGTAAAATCAAACAAGATTGATTACCATCCCCGCTTAATTCAGAGCAAAGGAAGGGAACCTAATTTTTCTATTTTTCCACACCTCGTTTGCCATAATGAAAATGGCATTCTGCTTTGAATCATTTTCAGTGAAATGATTTTCAATATTGTTGTCTCTGTGGCATTTTAACAATTAAAATGTATTTCTCAAGCCCACTGGAAATGCTGCAATGCTTTCTCTGCTTTTCATTTTTTCCTCTGGTCCTACCGGTGCTTGTTGCCTAGGAAACTGCTATTGGGTTATATTCTGTTTGCTTGCTTGTCAGACTGTCAGAGTTGTGGGTAAAGTTCATGGCTTTATAGTTGTAAAAGTGCTTCTTAAATATTAGAAATGTTTTATCTATATTAAAGTCCTTTATCTCCTCTATTAAAAAGCAGCCAAACAGTTGTTGGGTTTTCTTAAAATAATAAATAGAAGATTTCTCCTCCCTTGATTATTATTGGAATTTTCTGTGTTGTACACAAATTTGCAGTAGGATTTGAACTGTCACAGTGGGTTCTTTCCAAATATAGTACTTTAATAAAAAATTCTTATGTAAATATTTATTTCTTTGGGGAATCATGGTCATGTATTATGATTCCCAAAATGTGCAAATATAAACATTAAAATGTTACATAAAAAAGTCCAATGAGATCTTAGAAAGTGAGGGTTCTTTGCCCTATGTCTGATAAGTTGAAAAATTATTCTCTCCATAACATTTTTAATGTTAAGAAGAAACAGGAGGACTGCCTCAAATATCATCCTTTCTTAGTGATTAAAAATTAATAATAGAACTGAGAGCAGAAAATATTTAATTATATTTTTGTGTAGCTCAATTCCGTATCCGACAGAATTATTTAGTATATAAAAAACGAGTTAGGCGATGTGTTTTGTATGCTGTGGCAGCCACTAACTCCATGCAGCTACCAAGTCCTTGAAATGAGGTGGGGGTGACTGAGCAACTGAATTCATATAGTCAGTGTGGCTAGTGGCTACTGCACTGGGCTGCCCAGATAGAGGTCTTGCTTTCACTAAGGCACCACCTGGGGACTTGATAGAAATGTGGACTTTCAGGCCCCACCCTGGTCCTACTGAATCAGAACCTGTGTTTTATTGATTGATTGATCTGTTTATTTATTTGGGCGCCCCCGTGGCATGTGGAAGTCCCCGGGGCTGGGATGGAACCTGAGCCACAGCAGTGACAACACTGAGTCTTAACTGCTAGACCACCAGAGAACTCCAAAATCTGCATTTTAAACAAGGTCACGTAAGCTGGGTGGGCCTTGCCCTTCGGTCTAGAGCAAGGATTCCCAGTTTCAGCTGCAACTAGAGTTGTCTGGAGAGCTTGTACAGATAACATCAGGGCCTTCTCCTAGACCCAGTTTTCAGTAGTTTGGAAGGGGGTCTAGGAACCAGCATTTTATAGAATAGCCCCAGATCATGTTAATAACTAGTGAAGATTTGGAGCCAGGGGTGTAACTCGGAGAATGGAGGAACAGGTGCCGGATGGGGATGGGAGGGTCGTAGCACTGACCTGGATTTCCAGCCTTTTAAAAGGTCAGATATAGGAAGGCTGCAGGTGAGAGAAAGAGAGGTCATCCTTATTAAATGCTTAGTCTGTTCTAGGCAATATTATCCTTATGTATAAACTGAAATATATATATAATATATATTTGGTATGTATAAGTTGACTATATTTAAACTAAATTAACTATATATAAACAGAAAAGACTCTTTGGGTGAAAATATAGCCTGTTTCATAAGATTGTGGTGACACACTGTGTAAGCATGTAAGTGGAGCCTCTTAATCCAACTGAGTGTCCCCTGTGTAGATATGAAGTATGAAGCATTTCATTACACACACACTCTGTCTGTCTCTTCCTCTCTCTCTAAACGAGGCCCCCCTCCAGCGTGCCCCTCCCCATTCCTCCCACAAATCCCCTAATAATAAACTAAATTATGATGAAGTTAAAAGCCTCATTGGTTTGCCAGTCTTAGCTGAAGGGAACTTGTCTCCTTCTAAGTTCTTTTATGACCTTGCTTTTTGCCTGTGGGGAGGACTGCAAAGATCCAGGCATCAAGTGAGCGAGCCTTGGCTTGGTGACCATGACTTTCCTGCAGGTCTGAGGCTCCGTGTGAGTGAGGACAGCTCACCTCATGTGCGTTTGTTGCTCTCATGCCTCCGGTGAGACGACCAGGTTGGGAGGGGTTGGTGAGGTCAGAGCCCTGATCTTTCAGTTCTTGGTGTGGCTGGATCCCACAAGAACTGAACGGTGGCCGGCCATCAAGCCTGTGGTTTGTCTGCCCCGCTTACTGGTGGTTGACTTCAGCCAGACTCTCTCACCCCTGTATCACCGGTCCCCTAACCTATAGAATGGGAGTAATCCCATAACCAGTTTTGTAGCCTTCTTCTGGGGAGATGATCAATTGATGCAATAAGCTTCTTAGCACACGCATGACCCATAGTAAATGCTCAACGAATGTTAGTGATTACGGACTTAATTGGCTTGTTATAAATGATCAGGACGAATTTACTTCTACATTACTCTTTCCTTAAGGAGAAGGAGGAATGGATTAGATTAGCGATGAGCGATCTCTGCACTTTGAAGGTAACGCAGACAGACGTGTGGCCATATGTTTCCGAACCATCCAGTCTCATTGCCGCCTTGCAGCAGCCAGGGCCAAAGAGCTTTATTAATAGCCAGGATGTACAAGGCTCTGTGGCAAGGAATTAATTCGCAATGGGAACACTCAAAACAGGAAAGTGGATAACGAGCTCTTTGCATGTGCAGTGCTGCTGTCAGACTCCCCCAGTATAAACTAGCATTTCTCCACCTTGTACTGCCCCGATCCCTTCCTCGGCTTCCTTTTACTTCTGCTTCACAGTACTGATCCCTTGTGTCATAGCCTACACTAACTTGTTTGCCGGTGGGCCCTGTCTGGTGGTCTGTACTTCACCCGCATGTAAAACCCTCGAGGGGTGGCTCATGGCAGCAATGAGAAGACTGCCTGGCCCTGCAATAGGTGCACAGTGGATATTTATATGGAATGAATGACTTTTGATGTGTTCTTCTATCACTTTTAGTACCATGATGATGATTCAGGTTCGAAAGTCTGTATAACCCCTGAGAGCTAAGGAGAGCCTGGCCATTGTGAAATACTCGATGATGGTTCGTGTTCTATAAAGCCTAGTAGAGCGGAGGACCTTCCCAGGTATATCCTTAAATCATAGAAAATTGGCTCCTAAAATTAGTGAGTAAGCTGGTCCCCAGGTAGGAGACAGCGATTACACTTTCGTCTAGTATCCTGGAAATACTCTATGAAAAAGGTTAAAATAATAAAGGAATGGGAGAATAATGCTAATCAAAAGTCAGCTTGACAATTACTGAGGTACTTGAATCCTTAATAAAATCATAGAAGACAAATGTCAAAGGAGAAAGGGCATCGAGCATTTAGGGACTGTCTCCAATGCAATCAATAGTCCACATCAATTTGGAAAGACAAATGAAGTGTCATGTGAAGTTGATGATTTCGGAGTTTAATCACAGGATGGTTGAACGAAACTGGTGCCGTGCAAGTTTGATTTCGACGCGCATGTAAATTGTAGGTGAAGAATTCATTTAGATTTACTCATACTCGGATATTCTCAAGGAGAGCAAACACTGTCTGAGGAACAATAGTGCGAAGTTAATAATAAAAACTTGGTAAGACCTTGTTGGGATCCCTGTCCAGAGAGTTTATCCCCAGTATGTCCATTAGCCATTCTTTGAGCTTCTCCCAGCAACAAAAGCTTTTTTGTCTCCTCTGACCATCCACCATCTGTACTTGTTTCTTCTTTGCTAAAAAGAGTGCCCTTGGGATACTCGAGACCACTGATGTGAAGAGGATGCGGATACGTGGAGAGTCACATTCTTTCATCTCTTCTTTACAACAACATTTTAACAAACATTTGCTGGGCTGAGATCTAGGGGGCAGGGTCTCCAAGGTTAACGAGGGAGATGGGTGAGAGAGCTCTGGTTCTGATCCGTGAAATTAACATGAGGTGTGATGTCACTCACACTTTTGGAACCTCGGCGACTCCTTAGAGAAGGCGGTACCCTCCAGGCTGACCTGAGCGCTCGAGAGACAGAGGAATGGTGAGGAAAGGATGAGACCTGGAGGAGTCTGTGGCCCCGTGGTCGCTGCAGAGTGTTCTGGGCGTCGGATGGAGAGGCGCTACTCGGAACACTGTGGGGGGAGGGGCCAGGGTTTCATCTGAGGTCCTGTGACCCCACCGAAGCGACCGTTCCGAGTGGTGACACCTGCTGACGTGTGATTCAGCGAAGGTGCTGTGCGTGTTATGAAGAGGATGTCTCACGAGGGCCAGGCTGGGGGAGGAAGACACTGAGCTGACGGGGCCGTCAGATTATTTTAGTGTGGCTAGAGGATGTTCCCACGTAGCATAGCCCTGTGATGGGGAGTCTGAAAGTGTGTGTGGGGGGGGCAGCGGCGAGTGTGTCATGGAAACAAGAAATGCTCAATTTCACGTCTTCTGTGACCCGAGACCTACGGAATCATCTTAACAAGATCCCCTGGCAAGCGTGTGCACATTAAAGTCTGAGCATCTCTGACTCACAAGACCCTGCGTTGGCTCAGCCAGGGTCCCCTCCCTGGCATTAGCTTTCTCCAGTCACTTCTTTAACTATTTGCTTTAGCCACACTGAATACCTTGCAGTCCCTTTCGTTTGGTTCAACTTGAATGTCTGGTTTCTGCCCCTCAGTGCTCTCTGGGTGCGTGTTTTCTTCCTTTCTCTGTGTCCCACTGGCCAAACACCACCATCGCCATGACAAAGTGAAACCCAGGACAGACCAACCCCAATCTTTGGAGCTTTGATGTCTCATCTACTCACTTCTTCACTGGTTCAGCCAGAGTGGTTGAGGGCCACCCTCTGGGGGTGTGACAATGACAAGTGCAGTGTTATTCTCCCCGTGTGCTCAGGGGAGGTGGATGTTAAAACTCGGGGTGACAGTGTGGCGGATATACTGGGCAGGGGGGATCAGGCCATGAAAGGAGCTCCTGCTCCTGCAGAAGTGGTCTGTGGTTTCCTGCGAAAGGAGACACCAAGAGTGTGAAAGGACACTGGGGACAGTGAGCTGTCCCTTCCGTCGTGAAGTCTTTGAGGATGCTCTTAGAAAGGACCCCCGCAGGTGTTCTGGCGGCCTTGGTATTTCTCCTGAAGCACCGTGATCATGCTGCCCCTGGCTGGGTAATTCCCCTGCCTTCTCCCCAGCACTGCAGCCTCGGTGAAGGCAGAGGACACGTCTCTGTTACACCTGGATCTCACCGGGGACTGTGCTCAAAAGCATCCTTTGATAAAGAGAGGGAGCTTATGGCTCTGTATCGGTGACCTAGTGGGCAGGAAGCTACGTAATAATGGATTAAAGGAAAAGCATAGGGTTGAAGCAGATTGAAAGAAAATAGCAAGAGAGCAGTACCTGGACAGGAACCTGGAGGCACAGGTGGCACTTCTCTTTGAAAGGTGTTTGAGCGATTATTCATTCAGCAGCTGTTTATGGAAGGTGGTACAGTTGGATATCATTCTTTGTAGAGGTTCCCACAAATGTCATTGAAGCCCAGTGCACACGCTCCCCCACCCCCCGGCCGATGGTGAGCGAGGGGGCCTTGCCCCCCACTCGGTGCTCACACTGAGTGCTCACACTGACAACAGGTCCTATTTCTTGTCTGTTTGGTGCCAGGTCTGAGCCATGGCTGGGCAGACGGGGGTCGTGCGAGTGTTTTTCCCCCTTTGAATGGTCAGAGTGGGATTCACGTGGAGTGATTTTTCCACAGTATGTGACTCTCAAAGGACTCCTGGCCTTATATTCTTTGTTCTGTGGAATCTCTAGGAGAGATGTAGGTACTGCACAAGTGTTTGGTGACTTCACACCTGCCACCGTGGAACAAAAGGGGCCACCAAATCAGTAAAAGGGCTAAGGCTCCCCTTGGAATCACTGCTTTTTCTGCTCTTGGGTCCACCCGGGAGCTCCCCAAGGGCTCTGGCGGGTGCTGGGGACTCAGACCACACCGCCCCATCCTTGAGCTCTGTCTTAGTGAGGGATCTGGGGACACCAAGTTTTCATGTCAGGATTCAGTAGCCAGTGCCCATTTTTATAAGCCGCTGGTCCTTCCCCTCTGGGCCCAGGCCCGCGCTCCGGGAGGCTGGGAGGCAAACACGAAAGCCTTTCCACCTCCGCAGCCCAAATCCCGTGGAAGAGAACCACTCTTTCCTGCCCTCCGGGATGGCGAATGAAAATTTAACGGGTGGGAGCAACACATCTCTTTTGTTCCTGGTGGATGTATTTTAGCGAACCTAAAAAAGTTTAGTTCCCACTCTGGGGGCCTGTGTGCGTGCGTGCAGGGCGGGAAGCTGGGCGGTTACAGTGATGGAGCAAAGGGTTATGCAGGCCGGGGGAGGCGCAGCGTGGTGCGGAGGGATCCACCAGCTCCCTGAGCTCCCGCAGACCCGCCATCCACGCCGGCCCTGGTGAGGGCGTCAGCAGGTGTCTGGGTGTGCCTGGCTAGGCGGGGATGTGCTGCTGGCGGGCGTGGATGGAGAGGGAAGAGAAGCCTCGGGCCTCCCGCTGGGCTCCCTCCCTGTCCAGCTTCAGGTGCACTGGCGGCTGTGTCCCTGCAGTGAGACCCTGGGTACTGTCCCCTGGCTGCTTTTCCTGAATCCTGTTGTATATTTGTAAACAAATTCTTTCTAAACTTTCCTCACTTGCTCCTTTCTGAGCCAGCACTGTACTGCTGGGCCCTGAGACTGGACCTGACGGATTTGAGGAGTTGGTGCCCTTTTGAGGAGCAGCCGAGGGGCACAGGACCCTGTGCAGTGAGGACGGGGTGGGGGAGGCACCCAGCTGGAGCTTGGTGGGTGGGGGAGCCGGCGTGAGGATGGTCAGAGGTGCCCGGCACATGTGCATCCGTGAGGAGCCTGTTCTCAGGGAGGGTGTTAGAGAGGGGACTTCAGCCCTGCTGGCTGCAGGCCTTGACCTTCAGACATCTTGCCTGGGGTTTTCTGTCTAATCCTTTGGAGGTCTTTTATTCAATTTTAGAAGTTGAGCTTACTGTAGAATCACATGCAGTTTTAAGAAGTAATACAGAGCGATCCCTTGTATATTTCCCTCACTGGGAAGATTTTGAAAAATGAGTGTTCTAGCCCAGTAACACCGAAACAGCCCACTGATCTTATTTAATTTCCCCACTTTACTTGTACTCTTGTGAGTATTTGGAGTGTTTCTGATCAGGGTTTCAGAATGAGAATTCTAATGCTGCAGATTTTATAAGCTTCAGAAAAATGCTTGGTTTTTCTTTGTAAACATTCATATGACATTAAAACGTTGCCTCTATTTTTTTCCCCTTGTCTTTCTTTTCCCTCCTTCTGTGTGCCTCAGAAACAGTGGGACCACTGAACACATTCTGTTATCTATAGAAATATGTTTTAAACTCGACCTTCCCAAGAAATCACCTGTTATCTCTAGGGATGCATGAGCTTATTGTGGATTTGACACATCTTGCTCCTTCCCAGACAGCAGTGTAGTTGGATCCAAATTGCCCGGGATGGGGGGTCCATTCACAAGCGCTCCAGCGACAGCTGGGTCACAGAGCAGCCCTGTGACCTCTGACCGGTCTTTATACTGTCTGTCCTGGTCTCAGTGCTTTCATCTGTGAATGTGATGTTTCAGTTTATCTCTAAGGCACCTTCCAACTATAGCATTCTTTATTTTCAAAAAAAAAAAATTTCAATCTGAGCCACAGTGGGAACTCCTATAGTATTCTTTATTTATTGCCTCTCTATATATGTATGTGTGTGTGTGTGTGTGTGTGTGTGTGTGTGTGTATATATATATATACACACACACACATACATAGTTAATGACAGGGTGATAAAATTCATTTTATATCCTTCTCTTCTAGACTATTTTTTTTGCTTTTTAGGGCGCACTTACGGCATATAGAAGATCTCAGGCTAGGTGTTGAATCGGAATTACGGCTGCTGGCCTACACCACAGCCACAGCAACTCGGGAACTGAGCCACATCTGAGACCTACACCACAGCTCATGGCAACACCAGATCTTAACTCACCTCACTGAGCAAGGCCAGGGATCAAACCCACATCTTCATGGATACTAGTCGGATTTGTTTCCACTGTGCCATGGTGGGAACTCCCATTCGCTTTTTTATTTTTTTTTGTCTTTTGTCTTTTTAGGGCCACACCTATGGCATATGTAGGTTCCCAGGCTAGGGGTCTAATCAGAGCTGTTGCTGCTGGCCTACACCACAGCCACAGCCGTGTCTGTGACCTACACCACAGCTCACGGCAATGCCGGATCCTCAACCCACTGAGCGAGGCCAGGGATCGAACCTGCAACCTCATGGTTCCTGGTCCGCTTCGTTTCCACTGCACCATGACGGGAACTCCTATTCATTGTTTTTTGAAGCTGATTTCCTGCCTTGCCTCCCCCAAATTTCTTCTAAGAATTTTATCTCACTAAGCGAAATACTGCTAAGTGCCTGTATAAGAAAGGGCCACTTACATTGGAAGGTGGACTTTGTGACCCTGATGCCAGGTTTTTTCTCCCCGTGACATGTGTTTGTAACGTGGTGCTTTCTCACCGTGAGATGTGTCTTCAGGAAATGTACAATTGCCCCGAAGCTAGGGGAGACAGTCTTCCTTCTGAATGAAGAGTAATTATGCTGTTTGCATCCTCAGGTCTAATAGGACATGTGTCACTGTGTATTATGTTTAGGTTTGATTAAATACCTTGACGGCTTGTGCCTGTCTTCCTGGAAAAGGTTTATTCATTGCCTTGAGTAGTTAAATAATTTAGAAATCACTAGAAGAATAAAAGAAGAAAAACCCTGGGAAAGCTGATTAGGATGAGATGTGTAACCGTTAAAAATGTATATACCTGCCCTTTTAGTATTTGCTCTACTTCATTATTAGTGCTCCATTTTCCACTTATTTAAAAGGCACCTTACCTAAAGAAGCAAATCAATATTTACAGTGCATTAGGGCCACAGAGAATTTGAAATCTTGTGATGAGGGTTTATTGCTGTTTTATCCACTCTTCAAAGGAAGCACACATCAAACAGACTCCACCACTCTCTGGGACCCAGCGACATCACACCGGTCCCTGTCTGCTTCATCCCGTAGCTTAATTATTGAAGATCCTCGTCTTTGAATTTTCTTGTTAATATTTCAGAGGTTATATTTTGAAAATCTATATATTAAATAAATCAGAAGATGACGAGGAGAGAAAGTTTTATTATCGTGCTTTTAAATGCATTGGTTTTCCTAAAATGGAGGGTGAGGAATGGTAATAGTAATGACCAAATTACCTTAAATGAGAAACTCCTATTATTTCTAATTGCTCTAGAGCACACAAATTACATCAGATTATTGGTAATGCTGAAATCGGCTGTGAGCCCCAGAAATGGAGCAAACGATAGGCAAGAAGGCTGTATTTGTCTTTTATTTCTCCCGGGCGAAACTGTGTTCTCCGTGTGGTGTTCAGCTTTATCGGGACCCTGAGAGGTGGCAGTTGTGTTTCAGGACTCATTTTTGTTGATAAGGCCAGGTGTTTGTAGTAATCTTGTTCCTTAAAGTCTTGTTCATTTTGTCCAAAGACTTCATGCCAGTTGTGGCTACTTGCTCACTGTTACCCACAACTCTTGTGTATTTTCATTCTCCCTTGTTACAAGGAAATATATATATATATTTTTTTGGCCGCCCCACAGCATATCGAGTTCCCAGGCCAGAGATCAGATCCAAGCTACAGTTGCAACCTATGCCGCTGTTGTAGCAATGCCGGATTTTTAACCTTGTGTCCTGGTGCTGCAGAAATGCTGCCAATCTCATTGTGCCATACCCATCAGGAACACCTGTTACTTGAAATACTTTAACCTATTTCGAGGCAGTGGCTGCTGATACTACTTTGAAATGCTTTTGTAATTTTTCTAATACATCTTCTGAAATTGTTTTGTTAGGCTGAGATTTGGTGAGTGACTACCGGTGTAGGAGTGTGTGGTCGTATGTGGAATCACACGTCTGTAAGCGTTAAAAAGGATCTTCTGACCCTGTTAGTACAGCCCCTGGCTTTATAGATGCGGAAACCGGGGCCTGGTCAGGTGGACCACAAGCCAGGTTCGTACCTTTAGGCCCGTGGTTCTGAATGTGTGGTCGTTGGCATCACTAAGGCCATGTCAGGAAGGCTCTTCGGCAAACTCTTCGTAGTGTTACAGAAACATATTTGTGTGGTTCATCTGCAGCAGCGATGCCCAGGCTCTGATGGGTAAGATGCATGAGCCTTGGCACAGAGTAAGAGGGTAGCACCAAACGTCTTCAGGTTTTTTGTTTTTTTTCTCCTATTTTAGCATTTGTGAAACTAGGACTTCTGTTGTTTCAGTTTATGTGTGTAACTAGTGTAATAGTTCCTTCACGCACCCAAATCTAATGATGCTATTAGTTAAAATCAGTGTATGATTTCTCAGTGGATGTAACTGTACTTTGTGGAAAACAACACAATTCTTCCCTTTTACAAAATTGGGACTAACATTTGTATCTGCAAGTAGCTGGAAGTGGAATTTATTTTCCAGTGAATATTTGAATGAGAGAATTCATTTCATTATTTGGGCGGTGGTTGCGCAGTGACCCCAGAACCTCAATTTGTTGCCAGAAAGTTGTCCCTGTGCTCCTCCCATCGTCTCTCCGAGCCTCTGCTCATTCATCTGGGGAGCGGGTCCCATTTCCCCACTGGGACTGACATTGAAAGCAGAAAGAGATTCCAACTCTTCAAGTGAAGTCATGGGTTTCTTAATGTTATGTAGTGTGTGTGTGTGTGTGTGTGTGTGTGTGCGCGCGTGTGTGAGAAAGAGCGAGAGTCTAAATTGCAGGTGGCGTGAGCATGGACATATGTGGTGTATTATACAGTCTTCGTATTTGGACCCGGTTTTGTGAACTAGGACCCACGGTGCACTCTGATAGCTCTGTTCTTGCAGTTCATCAGATTTACAAGAAAACCTTGACTTCAAGATCACCGTGATGGCACTTGGCCTTCCTTTGCTGAGATCATACGGTTTTCTTTTCAAAATGAGTTCTGTTCTTTTCTCATTCACCTGGTAACCCAATCTAGGACATCTTCCTGAATTTGACCAGGACCACACCTGTAACTATGAAGCCTGAACCTGCAGGAGATGCTCAGTTACATGATGGTCCAAATGAAAGATCCAGACTGTCCTTATTTTAATTTCTTTCATTGCTGTCTCTGAAATGAAATGAAGAGGAGTTCCCTTCTGGTGTAATGGGTGGAGGATCCAGTGTTGTCACTGCTGTGGCTTGGGTCGCTGCTGTGTCGTAGGTGCTAACCCTGGCCCGGGAACATCCATGTATTGCAGGCATGACTAAAAAATAATGATAATAATAAATAAAATGAAAAGAAGGCATGGAATGTGTGAGGGGCGCAGAGGAAGGGCTGCTGGCTGCATCTCCTAGGGCATCCTTCACAGTGTAGGTTATGCAGATGCTGCCTGGCGCTGTGCAGAAGGGAGCACCCAAAGTTCTGCAGTTCCACTTTAACCACCCCCTGGTCTCAAACCCTCTTTCTTTCCCGGCGTGTGTCATTCTGAGAGTCACAGACACAGAGAGGTGAACTGCTAATTTTCTGTGTCTGTTTCAGACCAACAGATTAACACAGTGATCGTGTCCCATCAGAAGATGACAATCCCAATCATCTGTGTCATCTGAATCCTGTCTGCGTATATTTGTCTTGGGGAAATTTTCAAAAGCAAGCTGAGGAAGCTGCATTATTGTGTCCAAGCAAATTCACTGAAATTTACAGTCCCCAAATTTATTTGGGGGTTGAAATGTCCTTTCATATGGAAATTTTATTATTGTGGGGGCTGCTTTTAGTCATTGTCTCGTACCATTTTTAAAGGCCCTTGTGAACTAATAGTGCTCCTTTTGGACTTAAATACACACATACACACACACACACACACACACACACGCCGAAATTGGGGTGTACAGAATTCCTTAACAACTAAGTAATCAGTTACCCTCTAATTGGAAAGGAACAGAGCCCATATCTAAGGAGCAGTATTGAAATTTGCTAGAAGTTTTTTATTCTCCCTCCTCCTCATTTTGTTGTCTTTTTGATTTTTGAATCTAGGAACAATTTTGTTAATTGGGAGAGAACTTTTTGTTTTTAAACAGTAAGAGCCCTGTGTTATTAACAAACATAGATCCTTAGATGTGTATTTTTGTGAACTTGTATTATATAGGTCTTTGCTGTGTTTTTATTTTTTGGTGCAAAACATAAGCAGTAAGGGCTGTCACAAGTTTTAACACATACTTAAAAATTGGAAATTAATTTTCATGTAATTGTTTTCTTAGCAAATTAAGACAACCACCAACCACATTAAATTAAATGTTGAGCATGTTTTTTCCTCTGGTAATATTACTCAGGCTCTTTATTATTTATCAGTATTGTGGAAGAAAATGTTAAAGGCCATATTATTATGATTCCTATGCTGCTGTTTTCTCGGATCGTTTCTAATTTGCTTTAACAGATTTGAGACTGTTGGATCGACAGTAGTTTCAATATAACCTTCAAATGTGCATAAATAATCTACCTTTAGTTTCACATTCTTAAGGATCTAAATACACCAGAGACCAAATTTATCAGTATTCCAAAAATGTGTCTCATGGAGTAAATGATGAGTCTACTCCTTCACTATTAAAGCTGTTTTTTTTTTTTAAAGCGGCTTTTTATAACTATTAAACTTGCATCCTAGTCTTTGAAAACAGGTCACTCTAAGCATAATTTAATCTAAAGTTTTTGTGTTATATGTGTGATGCTTTCCACTAAGCTGATGAGTGGGGCTTTTGGTTCTCTTTCTCCACGTTACAGACTCTCTGGTTTTGTAGTTCTGGTTTGTTTCTGTTCTTAACAGTGTTCGTTCTGGTAGGATGTTCTCAGTGCCACCGTGCACAGGTTGGCCAGGGTTTGCTGTTGCTTTTGTGAGAGTAATCGCAAGTAAAGTCGTCTTTCCTATGAGTACAAACACCGTCTTTTACATAATTGTGTTTATGAGTATATGGCAGAAACCACCTGCGAATTAGTGTACTGCTTTTAAGATTTCCGTTATCTTAAGAGTAAGAAATATGTTTGTGCTCTGTACTTTCTGCGAATACTTTACTGAACAAGACATATTTTATTCAAGAGATTTATGTCATAGCCGGGGCAAAAAAAGATCGAGACAGTAATAGCAGCCGTGGTTATTATTGTCTCTATTCAGTGCACACCGTGTGTCAGGCACTGTTTTAAGCACTTTATCTCACTTTGTCCTCGCGATACCCTTATGACAGAAGTCCCGTTTTATTGCTCTTTGTGTGGGAAGGGGCCACAGGCAGAGGACAGTGGGGCACCTGCCCAGAGCCACACTGGTAACAAGTGTGAAGCGAAGATAGGAGCCCGGCCGTCTCGCTCCAGAGCAGGTCATCTTGTTGATCCTGTGTTTCTTCTGTCCGGTGGATACCGTGTTTCTTTCCCAGCGTAGTGTTTTAAAGGAACTAATGGAATTTCTGCTTAGGGTGCTGACCCACTGTCACCTGACTGTTTTTCCTATTCTTTAATCTTTGGGATTTAACCCCCTTTGTCCTAACATGTCGTTTTCAGATCTTAGATTATCTTTTGAAAACGTAACGCTCTTTTGGGTTACAGATATGCCTCTTCACGTCCGACGAAGCAGTGACCCGGCTTTAATCGGCCTCTCCACTTCTGTCAGTGACAATAACTTCTCTGAAGAGCCTTCTCGGAAAAACCCCACACGCTGGTCGACCACCGCTGGCTTCCTCAAGCAAAACACGGCCGGCAGCCCCACTGCTTGTGACAGGAAGGTAACCGCTTCTAGTTCGTGTCTTCTTGGTGTTGGTGATGGTGCCAGCTGTGGACCAGGCCTTGGCCTCCACGGCACCCCTGCTCTGTGCCCTGTGGCCTTCACCCCCACGCTCAGATAACTTCCTGTCTTACATTGCCCTGGAATTTTATATAAAGTCCATGCTCTATATTGGGTACATTTAGTTCTGTATCCACTTTTCGAAGAGGTAACATGTACATATGATTAAAAAATGAAAAATTTTAACATGAAATATGTCCACCTGAGGTCCCTCTCCTACCGTGGCTCCTGATCACCCGTGTCTCTTCCTGGGCACCCCCCCCCCATGAGCTTTTTGTGTGTCCTTGGAGGGACAGTTTACGCATGTGCAAGCAGAGATTCACGTTGCTGCCTGAGGTACATTAACGAAGTCACAGCATGTGGACTCTTAAGGATGAAAGTGGATACCATGGTCATTTACTCTCTCTACTCTCTTGGTAATTTTATCTCCCTACAAAATGGACATGCACTGTTCAGTCTTAATAATATTCTCTCCCTTGACCTAATTTTATTTAGTTCATGACCTAATTTATTTAGTCTAAAGAAATAAACTTTATTTTAGCCTGTTTAGTCTACCTCTTTCCAATTTGCGTTAATGCTCTTTGTCATGTGTTCCTACAGAACATTATGAGCCCTTTCTGTTATACCTCGAACCTTTTACCCAATGAGCTTTCGGCTGTGCATATCGTTTTCACTGCTGAATCTCCAGAATAGATTCTCAGCCAACATCTGTTGAAGAATTAATAAGCATGTTTCAGTGCAGCCAGTAATTGAGCACCACACATACTGAAAGATGTAGAAATACATTGATCACATATAATAGCTAAATAAACATAGCTTGGTACTTGCTTGGTTTATCCTTTGCCACTATGTAAAAATACCTTTTTTTTCTTCTTTTTTGGCTATGCCGCCACATATGGGAGTTCCTAGGCCAAGGATCAGATCTGAGGCACAGCTGCGACCTTGTGCAGCTGTTGGCAACACCGGATCCTTAACCCTCTGTGCCGGGCTGGGGATTGAACCTGCGCCCTGGAGCTGCAGATATGCCACTGATCCCATTGTGTCCCAGTGGGAACTCAAAAAATAACCGTTTTAAATACTTCTTTTTACCTGGTTTTCTATTTCAACAGAAATCTTTTTTGTACCAGTTCAAGTAAAGACAAAAAAAAAAAAAAGGAATATACAAGTTTAAACTGAGAAGAATCTACCAGAAAAAACCAGTGTGCTGTAGCCTCTGATTTTCTTGGATTAGAAGTTTGTGTTAAGCTTACTCTTCTGATATATTTTATTAGATATGTGATGCCTGTCTTCTCAGTGAGATTAGCCTGCATTTTAGAACGCTTTGTCATGCAGTAAACTATTCAAGGAAGCAGAATCTGGTTTCTGAATATGCCTCATGACCTTTAATTCGTGTTCAGAATAGAACTGATTTACATGGATATTTACAAATATATGACAAGTCAAGTTGGGGGTTTAAAAATTTTTATTACCTTTTAAAAAGTCTTTCACTTAGTTGAAGGATAGTGGATCGGAAGTCACTGAGGTAATAAAGGATTTCTTTTTAACTCATTCAGCATTTTGAGTGTGAGTAAGCATCAGTTGCAGTAAACAGAACCACAGTGGCCATTTGAAGGACTCAATATTAAGAATCTGATTTTTAGAGAATCCTTGGAAGGGCTTGGAGGGCAGGCGGTAGGTAGGCTGGGCCCCCAGAGCTTTCTGAACTAGGCAGTGCAACGCGCCTGGCCGCCTGGGGAAGGGCCAGCGGTGCAGTACCTGGCATCCTCCTGCCTGCAGCAGCACCTTCTCCACACGCGCTCACCTTGCCTCCTGTCCGCTGTGGAGCTGGGACCTGAACCCAGAAATGCCCCCAAGGAAACGTCATCAGCTCCAGGGCATGCCACTAATCACAGCCCAGAAAATCCCTTTTCACAGTTATCATTCACATCTCAGGCTGTTGAATCCAAATGGGCAGAATGCAGTTTACTGCAGATCCTTATCTTCCAGCCTTGGCAGCCCATGGAGGCTGCCTGGAGAGGGATGAGATGCACCGCTTGGTACCACGTCCACATCACCGCTGTTCAGTCTTTTCTTTTTTTTTAGGGCCACACCCGCAGCATGCGGAAGTTCCCAGGCGAGGGGTCTAATTGGAGCCGTAGATGCCGGCCTATGCCCGAGTCACAGCAACACAGGATCCGAGCCACATTTGGGACCTAACCACAGCTCACGGCAACACCGGATCTTTAACCCACTGAGCAAGGCCAGGGATTGAACCCACGTCCTCATGGATGCTGGTCAGATTTGTTTCCACTGAGTCACAATAGGAACTCCTACTGCTGTTCAATCTTAAATACCATGTATCCATCATTGTAAAAAGTTGGTGAACTAGTAGAATATAACAAAATTACATTATCCATAATTCCAAACCCAGCAACAACCAGTGTTAAGATGTCAGTGATCACACACACACAGAGTTGGAGTCATTCCATGTCTGCATATTTGCATCCTGATTTTTTCTGTATGTTTTTTTCTCCTCTTAGGGATTTCCCCTGGTGTGAATTTTATTAGAAAATATTCTTAATGGATGCAGAATATTCCACTGTAGAATATATTTTATCATTGTCTTATCTTTGGACATTTATACTATTACCATTTTTTTTTTCACTTTATAAATGATCAGTGCTGTGAGACAAAGTTGAATATAATTTTATTTGTTTTTAAAAATGGCTACTTACCCAACAAGCTTTTTTCCCTATTGGGAGTGGTGTTTAATGTAGCCCAGTGCCTACACTTTCCCATAGCAAAGGCCTTGGTTCATACACAAATCTCTAGACGCAATCATATTCATGTACAACACACGTGAAAGTAACGTGCGATGAATCTGCTTTCTGAATTCTCTTTGGCTTTATATTTTGAATACCTATTTACTAAATTTCCCAGTCTAGATTTTTTAAGACTGAGGAGTTTTTTTTTTTTTTAAGTCTGATAAATCTGCCTTATTTTTAGTTATAAAAAATCTTCCCAGAGTTCCCTTCACGGCTCAGCAGTTAACAAACCCACCTAGGATCCATGAGGATGAGGGGGCTTGGATCCCGTGTTGCTATGGCTGTGGTGTGGGCTTGCAGCTGTAGCTCTGATTTGAACCCTCACCTGGGAACTTCCATATGCTGCACCTGCGGCCCTAAAATGCAAAAAAAAAAAAAAAAAAAAAAAAAAAAAACATCGCATGTTTTCAGTATTCAGAAAGGATGCCTGGAGGAAAGCATACCTGCTGATCAGTGTTAGATTTATTTGTTTCTGTAGCACCCATGAGCACTTACCCTTGCTAGGCAGTTACAAGATACTATACGTTTTTATCATTGTGTAGACGTTTAGGTTTTCTCTATTAAAACGTGGAAATAAATCACTTACATGTTCACAGTCCTGTGATTCATTGATCTCTCATGGTTAAAATAAGTTGATGTTGGAGTTTCCTGGTGGCGCAGTGGGTTGGGGATCCAGTGTTGTCACCGGTGTGGCCCGGGTTGCTGCTGTAGGGTGTGGGTTCGTTCCCTGGCCTGGGAACTTCTGCATGTTGTGGGCAGGCCAAAAAAAGAAAGAAAGAAAACAAAAAACTTGACTCCTAGCTCCAGTTTCATAAGTGGCTTAATAGCTCAGGAAGTTCCACCAAAAGAACCTGTCGTTAAAAAGAAAAAGATGA
>PVHT021183707.1:10358057-10371978 GCA_004024745.2 Catagonus wagneri
TGTTGTCACCGGTGTGGCCCGGGTTGCTGCTGTAGGGTGTGGGTTCGTTCCCTGGCCTGGGAACTTCTGCATGTTGTGGGCAGGCCAAAAAAAGAAAGAAAGAAAACAAAAAACTTGACTCCTAGCTCCAGTTTCATAAGTGGCTTAATAGCTCAGGAAGTTCCACCAAAAGAACCTGTCGTTAAAAAGAAAAAGATGAAAAAATAGTAATAATAATTTGACATTCTTGGGTGACTCGCCTGCATACTTAGGTGGCTTCTCATCTTTCAAGTTAAATAAGCAAAACAATTTCATAGTAATGTTACCAATCAGTTAGAAGCCTTTATTTAGAACTGGGTCATTCCCTTCTGGTGTGAGAGCACTCGGCCACGTTGAGCTTGCCCTTGCAGTTCAGAACCACAAATGCGAGCTAGAGTCTTCCCAGTTAAAAGAGTGGCAATCTCTCATCCCACTGTCAAGTTTAGAGGGCAAAGTGCACAGATTTTTTTGTGTGTGTGCTTGTCTTTTTAGGGTCCCACCCGTGGCATGTGGAAGTTCCCAGGCTAGGGCTTGAATTGGAGCTACAGCTGCTGACCTGCACCACAGCCACAGCAACGCGGGGCCCAAGGCATGTCTGTGACCTGTACTCCAGCTCACAAGCAATGCTGGATCTTTAACCCACTGAATGAAGCCAGGGATTGAACCTGAATCCTCGTGCACAGATTTTGATGCTATTAATCCAGGTGAGGGCTTGGAGAGACCAAGGGTGCTCTGGGCTTCTGGGTTGCTTAAGTTTTGTCATAGTTTTTTTTCTGGCAGTGAGGCGGGGAGCAGAAGAGAGTCTTGGTTTTTTTTAGAGCACTTTGGAACACTGGCTCATTTCTCTTTCTTAGTTGTGGCTGACTACCCTTTTTGATAGTTAGAGACCATTTTGCTCGCACTTGGTGTGGAAAGTATCTTGCTAGAAAAAAACATATATATATATATATATATTTTTTGTCTTTTTGCCTTTTATGTAGAGCCGCACCCGCAGCATATGGAAGTTCCCAGGCTAGGGGTCTAACAGGAGCTGTAGCTGCCGGCCTTCGCCACAGCCACAGCAACGCAGGATCCGAGCCGCGTCTGCAGCCTACACCACAGCTCACAGCAACGCCGGATCCTTAACCCACTGAGCGAGGCCAGGGATCGAACCCGCAACCTCATGGTTCTTAGTCGGATTCGTTAACCACTGAGCCACGAAGGGAATTCTGCTAGAAAATATATTTTCATTTGAGATTTTATGTGTGCATATTAATATTTCATCTTGGGAAAGAGTCTTTCAATTAGGGTTAGTACTCTGTCATTTTGCCACCTGTTGCGCCATCCTTATTAGGTCAGTGTCCCAGTGAATGAAGAGACCACCTAGGACATTGAGAGCATTTGCTTCATTCCAGTTCAATGAGGCGCTTATCAGAATCAGCCGCCATGATGTTTCCTAGATGAGGGCTCCATACTGCTCTTTGGGCAGTGATTAGAAGTTGTTGTTCCTTTCCCTTAAATAATAAGAGGTGTTGCTTTTCTGAGTTATGGTGCCCTCCAATTAACCTAGGTAGATTTAACGTAAAAACCACATTTTGGCTAGTGTCCAAGAGTGATTCTTAACTTGTTCAGGGACGGGGAGGAAAGTGGCAGGAGAATGCACTGCCTTGGCATGTTTAGGTTTAAAAAAAATCTTTTGCATTTTTTTAAAGAGAAAACTTGGGGTGTTTCTGAGCCCTGGGTTTATTATTTCTTTTTGATTTAGTTGCTTGGCACGTTTAATATCTTTCCAATACCCCTGATAACATGCAAACTCTTGGAAGAGATGCTGCTTTAATTATGTCTTGTCACCTCTCTTTCCATTACATTCACAGAGTTGAGATTGTCCTTCTAACTTAACGGAAAATGATTTTTACAAACCCTTCTTGTGGTGTATTTTAAGAGTCCCCAAACAATTATTTTTCTGCTAATAGTACCCCTTGCTCTTTGCATGAGTAAAGTAATGAAATGTATAAAAAAACAGGTGAGTAATTTGGGATCTTGATAGGGGAGGTTGACATTTGGTGTATGAACTTGACTTCTGTGGAGCATAGCGCTCTACACAGACGGTGGCTGTCCTTGGAACCAACGGGGAGTCCTCCAACAAGTACAGTTGAATTTCCTGCCATTTTTCCTAATTTGTGTTAAAGTGAGAACATTTTTCTGTGACTCGTAAACATTAAATATTTATATAATGTTAAATAAGTATTGCACAATGTTCTATTATCCAATGATTTTTTGAGTTGTTTATTAACTTTGGTGATTTTTTTGTTCTTTAACATATTTATACTTTAGCTTTTTTTTTTTTTCTTTCCTCTCTCTCTCTTATGAAGTAACCTTTAGAAGTACCCTTCAGAGAATGTCCTTGTATATATCAACCTTTGCCAAAATCTCTGATTCTTTTCTTAGGACAGATTCCTTAAACAGACTTACTTGACTAAGGAAACAAACATTTTTAAAGCTGTCGATCATTGTTTCCCATCAATTCATGAATAAGAAAGTGAAAAGTACTTATGATGTATAAAGCACTGTGAGAAGCCCCCGATGGGGTGGGCTGGCAATGAGGGGTAGGATGAAAAACACAAAGAAACAACTGGTACTCTTTCTGAGTTCCAGTGCTTCCTGTCTTACTGAAGAATATACTGGTTCCATTTGGCTGTGCATCAGAGTTACCTGAGGACATTTAAAAGGTGAAACACACCGTTACCAATAGATTCATTTACCCATTTGAGAACATTTGTGTGTTTTTGCCTGAAGGTTCCGGGGCCCAGTCTTTTTTAGGAACTTGGGTCTAGCAGAAGAGTGAAGGTGTCTTTGCCTGTCAGGAGAAGGCAAACAGGAGTCTAATTGTTATTTTGAGATGTCTTCTTTTTAGGCTGATTTTTCTCTCTTAGCAGAATAGAATCTAGAACACAGCATATTTGGTTTTGTGACATTTCACTTCTTTTCACACAGCTTAAAAGTATTCATTTTTTAAATGAAAAGCTATTAAGATTATTTTTTTTTTTTTTTAAGTATTTCGACAACCCATTGAGGTACTAGACCCTATCTTATCAATACAAAGCAGAACAGAAAATACTTTTCTGGATAGAAGCTATGATAAAAGCCGTGTTTCTCTTCATTGTTCCCTGTGCAATCATTCCCTCTTCCCCCCAATCTCAGTTTAAAGGGCATCTGAATACATGGGGTCGAGACACCAGATTCCCAGTATTAGGGTCGCCAATGCTACTCAGACACAAGAAAACTCCAGAAAATGTCTACTCCCTGTTGTATTGAGAGTGCGAAAACGTGTGCAGTTGATATAGGCAGACTATTACAATAGCAATAACGTTTGAATCCTCCCTGTGACTCTAAAATAGTGGCTTTGTGGTTCATTCATTCATTCATTCATTTTTTCCTTATAAAACGATATTTTACATTTACTTATCTTTTGCTTCCTTGTCCTCTTCTCAAACCTTTGGCTTCTTAGTCTCTGCTTCTTCTTGTTTATTCTTTCTAATGTACAAGGCTAAGAAATTCTTTGAAACCACGTTTCCCCTGGGAGAGCCCTATGGCCGTGTTTAATTTTCTGGGTATAAGCTTTGAGGGAAATCCAGCTGAGACCTGGATCTTAGACTGTCCTGCTGCAGCACTTGTACTTCCTGCTAAAAGCCTCTACAACTATAAATTTCACCCTTCTATTCTGCATATTAAAAGATCTTAACTTTGAATGCACTGCATTTTTGTGCTTTCAGTAAGTGATGGTTCTGCTCATCTCGACACTCATTTCTACAATAGGTTCACCTCAAGTGCCAAGCTCACCTAGTCTGAGGTGTTAATAACCTAGACTCATCTATTTCTGTGCCACATTTAGGAATATAATCTGCCTTTACATGCTTTAAATATTATAATTTGTGTTCACAGTTATAAACTCCTAAGGTGCTATTGAGAAAGATGCTTAAGCCTGGATGTGATATTTTTAGAGTTCACAAACCGTTCCAGGAATATAAATCCAAAGCAGTGTCAGAGTCCTTGTTGAGCTTCCTCAGAGTTACGTATCCTACAGAAGAAAATGAAGGTGTCACACCTGCTTTTCTTTTCTTCCTTTTTATTTATTTATTTATTTATTTTTGGTCTTTTTGCCTTTTATCTAGAGCTGCACCTGCGGCATATGGAGGTTCCCAGGCTAGGGGTCTAACAGGAGCTGTAGCTGCCGGCCTACACCACAGCCACAGCAACGCAGGATCCGAGCCGCGTCTGCAACCTACACCACAGCTCACGGCAACGCCGGATCCTTAACCTACTGAGCAAGGCCAGGGATCGAACCCGCAACCTCACGGTTCTTAGTCGGATTCGTTAACCACTGAGCCACGAAGGGAACTCCTTCCTTTTTATTTTGAATCCAAGTATAGCTGATTTACAGTGTTGTATTAATTTCTGCTCTACGGCAAAGTGATTCAGTTATACATGTACATGTATCCCTTTAAAAATGTTCTTTCCCATTATGATTTCTCTCAGGATATTGAATATAGTTCCCTGTGCTCTCCTGTAGGACCTTGTTGGTACACCTGTTTTTCTTGACCTGGGGAAGAGACCAGGGCCTGCTTAAATTATATTGAACAAACATTCACATAGTCGTTGACACAAAAATATTTTGGCCTCATTTCATCTTGTTAAGTTGGTTTCCATTTTTATTTTGTGAGACTTTACTTATAAACCTACCTACTTGGGGACATGGAATCATGTCCCATCACTAAAGAGAAGAGCCTAGATGGGGTGGGGGGACTGGGGTACCTGGCGTTTGCCTTCCGGCCTCAGGGGTCGCTTGGTTCTAATTTGCATGTGTTCCAGGTGCCGTTGTGTTCTGGGCTGCCTTTGAGGAGCTGTGCCCCAGTCACTGTATCTTTACAACGTGAGGGTAGAAAAGGTTTCCCGTCTCTAAACTACTGTTTCTGAGGTTTTGTTGTTTTCTTGCAACGATAGCCAAGTTGTTCCGAGTCCTTGCTTCTTGCCAGGTATGTTGCATGTGGCATCTCATTTAATTGCCCTCTGAAGCATAAGTATTGTAGTTATTCCCAATGTAGTGATGAACTGGTGGAACCTGAGTTTAAATGATTCATCTAGTAGTTAAATTAACTGCTAAAAGATGAAATTGTAGTAGGAATCTAGACCATCCAGTTTCAAATTCTGTGCTCTTCATAAGTGGGCACCCTACTTCCCAACATACTTAACAGACCTACATTGCCCAGTGTTCATTTAGTTGAATATTTTAACAACCTTATCAGCTTTATCGCCTCTAAAACTTTTCGTTAAGCAATTGAAATAGGAATATTAGAATAATCAGCGTTTGTTATTAAAACTGACATAATTTAAAAAGACTCACCAGGTCTTATAGTATATCTTAACATCTTAGTTTTAGGTTAAAATATGTTAGCTTCATTAATATCACTGTTAATAATCTGATTTTGTTAACTGATCTCCACTTCTTTCCCATTTTGGGGAGAAACTTTTGTCTTTGTTTTCTCTAGTTCTTGTGATTGCTATTATTGTTGTAATTATCTAAATGTGCAATGTGAATCTTTTTACCTATCTCAGTCTTTTTACCTTAATTGTGAAGCATTCCCTGTATCGAAGAAATTACTAAAATTTGCACCGTCTATAACTAATGTAGCAGTGTAACTGTCAGCTGCTCCTTCTTAGATTTTTCTGTTTGCCATTGTAATTTCAGTGGGCTGGGCGGGTGAGCAGTAGATACTCACTGAGTTGTCTAATTCCAAAGTACCTCGTGGCTTTGGTAGATATTTTGGAATAAGGCGACTCCTCTGCTTTACTTTCTCTCCCTCATGCCCTTGCATCTCTTCCCTTCCTCTCTTGGTTTGTGTAATTTGCTCCTGATGCAAAATGCGATTGTTATTTACAGTTTTCGTTTCGCGATATGAACATTTGGAGGTACGTGTTTTTGAAAGAAAATGAAATGTAGATTGGTATATTGTACCTTCAAAATAAGAAACATGTGGCACTTTCTAAAACGTTTTAAAATTGATTCAGATTTGTTTTGTGGAGTCTCCCTCTTTATTGTGATTTTAGAAAATGAGCTCCTCAAGGTGTGATTCTTACTTGCAGCATCGATATCTCATTTTTTTTCCTTGGGGGAAGAAGTGAGGTCAGAAGTGATGGTCCTGTGTTCCCTGCCTGACCTTGCTGACTATGGGGGGGCAGGTGGTTGTGGGCCAATGAAGTCACCATGTTGGTTTTTAGGAAATGCTGGGAAAGAAATAAAATGGGAGCTGCTGTTACTGCCGCTTCTCTTTTAGCTCTGTTCCTTAGCGCCTCAGAATCCAGATGGAGGTAACATTTGTAACTTGGAAAAATATTGCGCCTTCTTCCACATCTGCTTTCCCCTCACCCCCTTATGCGTGTTTTCATAGGACAAAGGAGACAATTCCAGTTGTATCAGGGAAGAGACCGATGTATTTAAAACGGGTTTTTTTTGGCTGCACTTGCGGCATGCCGACGTTCCCGGGTCAGGGATCGAACCGCGCCATAGCAGTGACCTGAGTCACAGACGTGACAATGCTGGCCCCTTAACCTGCTGAGCCACCAAGAAATTCCTAAAACTTTTATAGCAAACATTTTAATCACGACTGTTCCTAAGACAATGTAGTATGTATTAAGGAACCATCTCTAATGGAAATGTAATTTGGGATTCAAGATTATGTAATGGCTTTGCCCTGCTTTACAGACAAGAACTCGGGAGGTACTTTGTGGTGGGAGGGAGGTCATTGTGGAGGAAGGGCTGGATTTCAGAAGTTATATCATTACCCAGGTGAAGTGTGGTACCTGCTTAGACTGTGGATGGAGAGTTTGGGAATGTTATGACTCAGAAATTGGGCGTTGAGGTGGGCAGGCATAACCCTGCAGAATGGAAGCTGGTCAGTCACCCATCCTGACTCCACAGAGCACTGGTCGAGAGATTCTCTGAGTCGCTGCTTCTTCTTTTAGACAGTGAGAGGTTAAGGCGCATGTTCTCCAGCTTTTTCCTTCCAGCTTTTAGCATTTTCTAAAGTTTTTCATGGCATTCTGAACTATTGGGGTGGGTTAGGAACAAGTGGGGAAATTGGTTCCAATAAGGAGCCTGAATGAGGCTGAGTTTTGCTGATCATTTTCTTCTCCTTGGATTTCCTGTCTGTTCCAAGAGGACATCTGGGGGCTTCGGAGACCTCTGTGCTCCAGTGGTCGCCTCTGGAGACATCGTGGCCCTTACATGTTGATGCCCCTCCCTGAGAGATTTGACCAAGTGCTTTTATGTCGGAGTCTTTATGTTCACAGCCTGGTGAACATCCCCGTTCCAGGGGTTACTTTTTGTACCTAATATCAAGACTGTTAACAAGGGAGTTTCCATGTGGACTTAGGTGCTGAGAACCTGGCTTTATCACTGCAGTGGCTTGAGTCACTGCTGTGGCCAGGTTCAGTCCCTAGCCTGGGAACTTATGCATGCCGTGGGTGTAGCCAAATACATACATACAGCCATACATACGTACATTAAAAAGACTGTTAACAAGGCCAGTTGTAAGCTGTGAGATAAAACTATAATGCTAACCTTCCAGTTTCATGAACATATCAACCTGAAGGATTTACTTTGTGACAGGGAATTTATTTGCAAAACTAATCATAATTCTCAATGTGTACTTCTATATTGGATAGTTCCAATGTGATTTCTTTTTCTGTCATATTTATCATTCTTGTGTGTCTCATTGATCTAAATGTAATTTTATGATCTAGAGGCTATTGACAGGCTATTGAGCATGCAGCAGAAGGGATGGAAGAGAGTTATAATTCATGATTTTTAAGACCTGATTGAGTTTTCAGAACTGTATATAGTACCTTTAACATTTCAAAGGGGAAAAAAAAAACTAATAAAATTTGACCTGTATGCCAGGATATTTCACTTCATATGTTAATAAGAAATTTTGTTTAGATAAAGTAATATTTTCAATTTTTTTTTTACTAATTCCTGCTCAAAACTTAAACTCAGTTTAAAGAGAAAGTTAAAGAGTTAAAATATTTATCACTTATGGAATTTGACTTTTGGCATTCAAAAGCTTTGGATTTTGACTTTCAGTTTTTTTTATTTAAAAGTTACAGTGAGTTCTTGTCGTGGCTAAGCGGTTAGCAAACACAAGTAGCATCCAAGAGGATGTGGGTTCAGTCCCTGGCCTCAGTGGGTTAAGGATCCGGCGTTGCCGTGAGCTGTGGTGTAGGTTGCAGAGGTAGCTCGGATCCAGTGCTGCTGTGGCTGTGGCGTAGGCCGGCGGCTACAGTTCAGATTGGACCCCTAACCTGGGAACCTCCATATGTCACAGGTGTGGCCCTAAAAATGAAGACAAAAAACCATATAATAATAATAATAATTTAAAAAGTTACAATGTCAGTGTAATCAGAATCTCTTGTTGCAGTTTCTACTATATTTAGTGTACAAAATTTTGTTTTGAGAAAGAATATATGTGTTCAAATTTCTTCTTTACCTTGTTCTGCTCATAAATAGGAACAAATTTGAAACACATTCTTTTTTTTTTGTCTTCTCTACCTCTCTCATTAATAATGATTAAGAATGTGAAGAAAGCAAGTATCAAAAAAGAAAGTTAGATGTATACATACAGGTACAGGTATTTATGCTCACTTAGGGCCAGGAATTACAGTTCATATGAAAGTGATTGTTTGGCTTCTGATCAACAACATTAGGCAGAATGCAGGATGTTGGTCACCATGGAGTTCAAGTAACGCTTTTTAAGTTCATTGCTCTTGAAAATAACCATGTGCCTAAGGTAAGTGATGATAAATACTATGTTTAGATTAAAAATCTGTGTTTCCTTATTTTAAAAAATGTCTTGGAGTTCCCATTGTGGCTCAGTGGGTTAAGAACCCAGCAAAACCTTCAAGAGAATGCAGGTTGCTTCCCTGGCCTTGCTCAGTGGGTTAAGGATCTGGCTTTTCTGCAAGCTGAGATGTAGGCCGCCGAGACTGCTCGGATCCAGTGTCGCCGCTGCTGTGGCATAGGCCAGCAGCTGCGGCTCTGATTTAACTCCATGCCCAGGAACTTGCATATGCCACAAGAGTGGCCTTAAAAAAAAGTTTTAATAGGCGTGCAGTTGGTTTTGACTGTTAAGGACCTCCAAACTTTCTGACTTCATTTCCAAGTTGGTTATTGAACCTGTTTCGTGTGAGTCACTTTGTTTATCCCCACCCATCTCTCTTCCCCATTCTGATTTATATCTGGAGGGTGGTTTGAAGGTCAGAAAAGTACACTGACAGCGGTCCTATTTACAGACCATTTTATGGTTGTTATCTTGAAGCTTTAGCCTTGGCATTGCTCCCAATGTCAAAGTCTGGTATAGCCATCAGGAGGCAGAAAAGATAAAACTATGGTCCCAGCGCAGGAATGGGCCTGCCACATTTAATCTACAGTATGATTATGGAAGATTTTAACAAGCTTCCTGCAATTTTTCAAAAAATTGTCCTCAGCCGTAATTGCTAATTTCACTTCAGCCTCATCATTTCAGGTTAGACATCCTGAAAATAGTTTCCTTGTTTTGTTTTTTGTCTGTCTTTTCATAGGGAAATGATAAAGCGGAAAATTGAATTGTCTTCGCCCACAACTTGAGTTGAAAAATACTGTAAATTTCAAATCTTAAAATCACCTCGGAACATTTGAAACCATAGGATACCTAGAGGGTGCAAAAGCTAAATTTTTCAGCATTGGGTATTTAGTATTTCAAAATATGACACAATTCCTAATGATATTTCAAAAGATGTTGGGAATTTTTGCATTGAAATAAAATGGAAATGTCATTGAATTTCCTATATGACATGTAAATATCCATTACTTCTCTAATGTTCATGAAGTAGTCCTGTATTTCTGCAACAGGGAGGTAGGTTTGCCAGGAAATCTGACCATCAGCTAAATAGCTGTTTCTGAGAGATAAAGCCTTGGAGCTGCAGCTTAATATGCCAGGAATAAGCCTCCATCCCAAGGCATTGGGTGGGTTCTGTGTGATTTCTTGTATTGAATTGTAATTGGCTCAGGGAGGGGGAGACAGGGCAGTCCATTGCCTTACCCTGGAAGAGATTTCCTCCGTAAGCAGGGTACTGCTACCAGGGGGCAGCTAATTAATATGCATTTCTCAGCCTGAGTAGCTTTTTGACACCTGGTGATGTGGCAGCACATTTAGATGATAAGGAAAATCCCTGATCACAGCAGGAACATCTGTTTTTTTCTGGCAAGAGGGGAAGTTTCCCACCCAGTGCAAAAGCTGGAGTGGCTGTTTGCACCTGTCTCATAAGTGGAGGATTAAAGTTATAATTAAAAAAATGGGAGAGTAATTCCTTATGGTATTTTTCTTATGTAATCTTTCAGACATAAAAGAGTGGCTTTACTCTAATAATTTTTAATTTTAGAAAAATTAATAATTATTATGGTTTTCTGTATTGGTCTTGCTGCTAGTTTTTTAATGTCTAAAGAAAAATATATATATATTTTTTGCTTTGAAGTTTACCAGTATACGTGGAGCTCCCTGGTAGTGGGTTAAGGAGCCAGTGTTGTCACTGCTGAGGCTTGGGTTTGATCCCTGGTGCAGGCACTTCCGCGTGCCGTGGGTTCAGCAAAAAAAAAAAAAAAAAAAAAAAAAAAAAAAAAAAAAAAAAAAAAAAAAAAAAAAAAAAAAAAAAAACGCCAAAAACAAATGAACAAACAAAAGACAAAAGTTTACCAGTATACAGAATGGAGGCATTAATTTGATCATGGAATAAAATAGATTTAAAATCCCATTCTCCAATTTATTAGAGATACAGCTACAGCTCTAACTTACTGTGGAAATATCAGTGACACAAATGTTATTGGTTTATTTTTTTCTTCTTTAGGTTATGAAATAGAGGTTTTGCAAACACATTTAACAAACATTCTCACCTTTTTGCAGTTGCTTACAGTTCAGTCCATGAAAAATGTAGATAGATTTTGTAGACATACTTATTAGTCCCACGGTTTTAAAAACATTACACTGGAAAAAAATATTTTCGAATTGAAAATAGAATGCATTATATCCATTTCAACTATCCGAGTGTGTATTAGAAGTAGAAGATACGTTGTGTGTTATGAGGTTTATAAATGTGCTCACATCGTAGGTAGTAATCACACCTTTATAAGACTATGCTCTGTGTGTGCACCTGATCCAAACTTCAGAAGGATTTTGAGGAAGAACATAGCTGAAATGCTAGTAGCATGACATGGTGTTGTCCACAAAATAATGGTTATGTTGCATGACGATTAATAATATATTTTAGAAATTCTTCTCTTAGCTCATAATGACTAAGGTGACTGTAACTGGACTTTTTATACACCATAAATTAATATATAAATTTATGATTGACTTTTCTATAACAATATTGAATTAGGAAAATTTTTTTATTATTTGAGATATAATATCAGCTTTATTTTTCTTACCAAGAAAATACTGAAAGTTGATTCTTCAAATGTAAAGTTGTGGAATTTTTTGGAGTTCAAAAGGACAGATCTTTTGATTTTTAGCCCTTATCTGTCTTAACAGGATTACTTTGTAGCGGCCAGCTGCATGAATTACATGTCATTATTGATATAAATGGAGAAACACCATACTACTTTTTAGATGCAATTGGAAAGAATCACATTTTCCAAAGACACAGTACACTGCAGGTGTGACATGAGGTTGAAATAGGCATATAAGTGGTATACATCTTTTAGTCTAAATTTAAAAGTTACAGATACTATACTTCAGTGAAAATGCATATTTGTTAGTCATGACACCTTTTTTTTCTTTTTTCTTTTTAGGGCCGCACCCACGACATATGGAAGTTCCCAGGCTAGGGAGCTGCAGCTGCTGGCATGCACCACAGCCACAGCAAGGCCAACACCAGATCCGGGGCGCATTTGCGACCTACTCCACAGCTCATGGCAACTGCAGAGCCTTAACCCACTGAGCGAGGCCAGGGATCGAACCTGAATCCTCATGGATCCTAGTCGGGTTTGTTACTGCTGAACCACAACGGGAACTCCGTGATATCTTTTTAAACCATTCTCTTATCAATTTTTAAAACAACTGATAGAAATGGTCCTTTAAAATTCTGGGATTCTGAAACCGTGTGAAAATAGGAAGCATCACAAATATTCAGAAGAAGTCCTCCACGTAGGTGCAGGCCACTGAGCTAAGTGCTGGAGTTTAAAGGTGACTGGTGATTTCTGCTGAGGTTTCACTGTGATCATGGAAATAGCAGTTTTAAAATTAACTAAATTATAAGTTAGAACTATAATCAGATGTAAAGTTGGAGTATAGCGGTAACAGGGAGCATGGCATGATTAGTTCTTTTGAGAATCAGGAAATGCTTCTTAGAGAAAGCAGCTTGGGAGCCGGGTGTTGAAGAGCGGTGAAGATTTTTACGGGGAAATGTTACTGGGAGTCAAAGCTCAGAAAGATGCTGATGCTGGTGTGGAGGCCTAAGGCACTGCAAGTCCCCGGGTCCAGCTCAGCACGCATTCCAGGTGTGATGTGACCTAAGGGGCATTTCAGAACAGTTCCCTGTGAGAAGTGGCATGGGACGTGGTTGGGGAAGACAACGAGCCAGTCTCCAGTTCGAAGGCTGCTGCTGTCGTCAGATGAGAGGCACGTTGATCCTGGACGAGGGTGATGGCCACAGTGTAAGTTCTTGGCAGTGAAAGCTGGGTTAGAAAAATCTAGCAACTGCAGGGATTGGCCTGTGGAGACGGGTGAAGGGTTGATGACTATATTTCAGTAGGGCGCTGGAATTGATAAAAGAAGCGAGTTTCATTTTCATCTGTCGATTCTGAGGTACCTTTGGGACATCTGTTGGAAATTTAGATCATGAATTCAGAAGAACAGTTTAGTGTTGGTGACCTGTGTGCGGGAGTTGTCGGGGAGGAGGGTTTGAAATCGTACACCTTTGAGCTTGTTGGGGTAGACAGCCCTGGTCCCTCGTAAGAACCAGGGAGGGCCGTTTAGGGGAAGAAGAATAATGAGGAGGGAGGTTCAAAAGGAATCAAAAGGAAGTACCAGCCGCCTTTTGGATTCTAGACATCGAGGAAAGAGAGTTTTGTGGCATCTAGCCTTTGATTTTTTTTTTTTTTTGTCATTTTAGGGCCACACCCGTGGCATGTGGAGGTTCCCAGGCTAGGGGCCTAATCGGAGCCGTAGCCGCCGGTCTACACCGTAGCCACAGGAACGCAGGATCTGAGCCGCGTCTGTGACCTACGCCACAGCTCACGGCAATGCCGGATCATTAACCCACTGATCAAGGCCAGGGATCGAACCCGTAACCTCATGGTTACTAGTCGGATTCATTAACTGCTGAGCCACGATGGGAACTCCGCCTTTGATTTTAAAGATGTGTTTTTCCCTTTGCAAGTGGCTTTTTGTCACTCTGCATACAACTGGTTCCTTTACCAACTTTTCCCCAATGGTTTTAGCATCCATGGTTGATCTTTGCCTGAATGAATTATTTCCATTAGGAGTTGAAAATGGTGATTTTTCTAATTCTATTAATTATGCTACTTCCTTTACTTGCCATTTTTCTGAACAGACAACTTCCCCCACCCATGGGCACTATTGGTTTCTCTGAAATACAGTGTGTTCTGAAAAGTCAGGGTTTTTAATACTTTCTGTCTGATGCTTCATTTTCGAAGTAAAGGCTTGGTGTAATAATCACCACTAGCGATGGAAAATGAATAGAAAAACCAGGGCCCTAGCCAGCAGTAGGAGCCTCAAGATCCTTGACGTAAAAATTGGGCTCGTGTTTCTCCACAGTTCCAATCCTTCCTGTCTTTGTGGACATTTAAGTTTATGTCATTAGTAAGAGCCTCTTG
>PVHT021183707.1:10372978-10386679 GCA_004024745.2 Catagonus wagneri
TGATGCTTCATTTTCGAAGTAAAGGCTTGGTGTAATAATCACCACTAGCGATGGAAAATGAATAGAAAAACCAGGGCCCTAGCCAGCAGTAGGAGCCTCAAGATCCTTGACGTAAAAATTGGGCTCGTGTTTCTCCACAGTTCCAATCCTTCCTGTCTTTGTGGACATTTAAGTTTATGTCATTAGTAAGAGCCTCTTGTGACTTGTTTGAATTTCTGGTCAGTAAGTTTGTGGACTTCCATGTGAAATAGATAGTTTTGCTTTGTTCTGAAGTTATCATGCTCACGTTTTAAGAGGGACTCTTGGAATTTTGAGATGCAGTGAATGAACTTTAGTTTATTCATTTGGTTCATGCTTTTCTTTAGTCTTTGTCAATGTCTTCTGCTTATTGTTACCATTTCCACGTTCCTATAAGCAAGGTCAGTCCTTCATCCTCAGGCATGGTGCAGCAATCTAATGTTACCAGAGTTTTCTTTGTACTGGTGGTTATTCCCTATTGCCCTCTCATAGCTTTCTTGAGCCACAGTAACCAGAAAGGCACAGAGTTTTTTTAGTAAGAAGTATGTGCTGCTAATGCTTCATTCTACTACTAAGGTTTTCTTTCTTTTTTTTTTAAATGGCTGCGGCAAGTTCCCAGGCCAGGGATTTAACCCAAGCCTCAGCAGTGACACCAATGGATCTTTAACTATTTGGCTGCCAGGGAACTTACTTCCTGTGATTGAATTTTTAAAGTTTATTTTCTGTAGTTTGATCTTAAAGACCTCACAAAGTTTCGTGCTGAAGTTTATACTAATAAGTATTAACAGATTAAAAAAATTTATTTGGCGTTCCCTGGTGGCCAAGTGGGAACAGTATTCTTAGGTCCAATAATATTGGCTTAGGTCTGTCATGATCAATTCACCTTTAAGTTTTATTCTCTGATGGAATAGAAAGCAGTACCCTGGTCTATTGCTAAGGCCTATACAATGCAAATCTATTATATTATACTTCGTTTGTTTTACGTGTGTGTTCACTGTTCATGTGGTTTCAGTAATGAAGAATAAGAATCAGTCATGTCTGTGATGATTTTTACAACCAGACTACCCTTAACAAAGTTTTTAAGCCAAATATTTGGGTACTTCTCTTCAAGTGGAGCACTTATGTAAGTGGGTTGAATTGAGGTTAACATTTAAAATTTGTTCTTGTAGGAGATATTTGGATTTAGTTATTGAACTAAATGTTTGACTTTCCTGCTGTATCTGAGCCTTCTCATTTCTTTTCAGAAGCTTGCAATTAAGTTTTTTGGCCCTCAAGTGAAAGCAAGTTGTTATAAATTATTATCTGAAAGGAATACTTCGGTTGCTCTGAGATGTATTAAATAAATGTATATCAATGGACTAGGCTTTTATGTAAAGACCTCAGGTGTCCTTAGCATGCCAGGGTGGACAGTTATGTCTCTGTTATGTACCATGCATTGGGATAGATAGATTTTTTTTTTCCTCTACTTGATATTGGAATTGATATTGAAAACTAGCTTGTGAAGTAGGTGACGGAGCAGCCCAGAGTCTTACGTCTGTTGCCCAAAGTCACAAAACTGTGAGGGTCAAACTCATTCAGCTTCCCTGTTTTAAACTTTTGGTGAATAATAAACAGTATCTCACACTATTGTTCTGAGGTAAGAAAGAAGAACAGTGAAAATGCTACGATTGAGTGAAAGCTGGACATAGTCGTGTTTTCCATTTTCTTTCACGCGCACTTGGCCTGGGGAGGTGACTGGGAGGAGGGCCATGTGTTCTGTCTGCTGTGCGCCTACGTGTGTGGCCTCCATCATCAGACTCCCTTATCCCAGGCATTGCTGTGGTCGAACCTGCATGCAGTGTCCTCAGTCAGCCCTTTTTATAGACTTGGGAAAAATACTTTCAATATGTAGAGTCATTTTTCTGCTAGTTTTGAAAGACCAGGTGCATTATCACTTGACAAGGTCTGTTTTTTTTACAAGACACGTTTTTGTTTCTTTTTGAATAGAAAGATGAAAACTACAGAAGCCTCCCACGGGACACTAGTAACTGGTCTAACCAATTTCAGAGAGACAATGCTCGCTCATCTCTGAGTGCTAGTCACCCAATGGTGGACAAGTGGCTGGAGAAGCAAGAACAGGTAACATAACCCAATCCTTCTGCACGCGTTGGTGGTGTGACTTCCTAGCCCATCCCCCAGCTGTTTCTCTCCGTCAGGCATGATGGGAGGTAGATGCTTCGGACCAACTCTAGTTTAGTGCCAGGCTTTGTCTCAGAGCTTGGCTAACATCAATGTAGAGTATTTTGGTGGTGGTTCCTGATTGAAGATTCTCATAAGCAGCTGCTGTAGGTTTTGAAGTGTCACCACTGTCGTGTGGGTAGGCTGCTGAGGCACAGATATTTGGTGTGCATAATGCAGTTTCTGAGTAGACTTTCAAGACCACCTGTGGCTCCCCTCTTGACTGAGAGACAGTCAAGTCAATGGATCTGAAGAAGGAAATTAAAATTTTCTCTTATCCCCCGACTTCCCTTATGGGAGACATATAAGCTCTCGTCTTGTTTCAGAATTTAGACGATCTTGTCATGTCTGGGGAGATGTCCTTTCATAAATGCGGAGGACCTGTTGTAAGCATATATGTTTTCAGAGTTTGCTTAGCTCACCTGTGGGGTAGCCACCTCCAGTTCATGAAATCAGAATTATTCACCACTCAGTATGCATAAGGGATTCCTGTCTTGGAAAGAAGACTGTTTGCACCATCACTGTCTGTATGAAGATTAAGAATTTATCTGGTAAGTTTTGATATATAAAATATTTTTGCAGAGTTTCTGCTGTGGTGCAGTGGCTTGAAAATCTGACTGCAGCGACTTGGGTTGCTGTGCAGGCCAGGGTTTGATCTCCAGCCCTTTGCAGCGGGTTAAAGAATCTGGTATTGCTGCAGCTGTGGTATAGGTTGCAGCAGTGGCTCAGATTCAGTCCCTGGCCTGGGAACTTCCATATGCTGCAGGTGCAGCCATAAAATTAAAAAAAAAAAAAAATTTTTTTTTTTTTTGCAATGTTGTTTTTTTAAAAGTATTAATTGTTTATCATTAGTCACAGTGTTTTCTCGGTAGTGGGTATCCCAGTCTTTCCTTTGTAGTTTTAATAGTTTTGACATTAAAAACCCACTTATTTGGTTCCTTCATCATTTATTTTCTTTAAAAAGTTCATGTGGATCACAGACTAGGTAAGTACTCAGTGGGAGAATGTTTTGTTTATCTGTTTCAGTGATTTCTAAAATTATTGATAATTCAGTTGCCCAGATCCTGGGATAGCTGTTTTTCAATTTAGATGAATGATATCAGTGGAAAGAAATCCTCAGTGTTTTCCTGAATTTATCTCAGTCTATGTTTTACAGTGTAAACCTCCTAAAATAGTTTTGTGTATATAAGGTGTTTGAATATGAAACAATACAAAAGGACAGCTTGATTTTGGTACCTGTGATAGTATGATTTTTATCATATAATAAATAACATAAAATATTACATGATGGAAATAATGTTAAATAATTTTAAAAAAGTGGAAGTTCTACTTAGGAGAAACAAGTGAAAAAACAGTGATAATGAAAGAGTAATAGTTTAGTAATAGTAATACTTTAAAGTTTGTATTATTTTGAGAAAATTATCACTTTGAAGTAATTTTTTAAGATTGTGCTGGTTTAGCGTGGGCCTGGGTTCTGGTGGGATTTGGGAGGTGGGATTTGAGCCCTCGCTCACCTTATCTGCACCTCAGTGTATTCACATACTGAATGGGATGAGTATAGAACTTGCCTCCTCAAGGGATCCTATGTCGCTGCTGGGGTCGCAGGATCAGGCCTGGGACCCAGGATAACCCAGTGTGTCTTAGTCTATTTGCTGGCGAAACACTGCGAGCTAATGCAGACAGTCTAGGTTGCGTGATAAGGGACTACTCCTTGCCCCTTGAACAGGAAGTCAGGGGAAGGGAAGGTGGGGGTTCCATTTTTGGCTAGGCGGCTTCCCTGAGGGTCTGGGTCCGAGCTTCTCTGGGAGCCACCTTTCCTGCCAGGGCCCTGGCTGTCACATCCTTGCAGAAGGGAGCTGCGCTCTCTCTTCTTTGTGGCTCATTTGAAGACAGGTGAGCTTTTCCCAACAGCAGTTCACCTCCCCTTCCCGTCATGTGTTTTGTTGTCCAGACTCACATGGCTTGCCTGCCCATTTCTACATCAGAGGCAGTAAAAGTAGCTGCCTTGGTTTAGACTAATTGAGCTTGCCCTCCTGGAACTGGGGGTGGAGCTGGGGTTTACCTTCTCTGAAACACAATTGCTTGTCACTGGACACAGTCAGGGCTCCATTCAAGCTAAATATGCTGAATACTGACCATTTTATTGCAAGAATAGGAGAAAAAAAATTGGCAGAGCAGAGTTTGTAAAATATGATACATTTAATTATTTCTAAAAATATAACTTTGTCTTACTATTGTGGTTATAGATCTGTTTTTAAGAGAAGTAATATAGCTTTTCTTTGTAATTTTGGTATAAAATGGTTTCTTTTTAAGCAAAAGGGATGCATTATGAAGCCACACACCCTTTTTTTCCTCAAAAACTAAGCCTTGATTTGCTCTTGTTGAAGTTATTTGAAATATTTTTTCCATGATAAGTTTTTTTTTTTTTAAATAAGCATTTTCTTAGTCTATGTAGCCGATTGTAGATGACATTCACTAATTGATTCCTGAGCCTAAAATCATCTTCTTCCTTGGCTTAGGTTTAAGAAATGAAGATCCATTCATTAAGTTTAATGATTTCTCATCAGCAGGATAATTAACTAGCCCGGAATCTATTTAACTGGGCAAGAACAGCAAACTCAAAACAAAACCCACATTAAAACCTCGGCAAAGCACAATTGCTTGGGCAGAAGAGGACAGATAGGTTCTGCTGGGTACACTGGAAATCTAGTCCAGCCGTCCTCAGTTAATTGTGAATTTATTCATTTAACTGTTCCCGTGAGTCATCTGACTTTAATAGCCTAGTGTCTCTTCTGTGGCTTTTTAATTTTTTTCCCTTAGTTTTTGCCATTAAAATGTGGTGAAGTGGCATCATGTAGATAAAAGAATGTTTCCTATGGTTAAAAAAAAAAATCAACCCTGGCCTTTATGATTTGGGATCACCAGGGTGGAACTGATGTCTTCTTTCAGATAGGCCATCTGGATTGAAGAGGTCAAGAGAGTTCTAGGTTTTATATGCCTCTAGTGGTTTTGTTTTTGCTCTATTTCCTACTAGAGTATGTGTCTCTCATTAACTCTGTGTTTTGAAGGCAATTATGACCACATCAGCTTTGCCAGTGGGAATAAACAGTAGGGATGTAAAGGACCAAGGAGGCTGTGAGTGCTGAGCAAGCAGGCACCTCTGAAGGTAGAAGTGCTTTCTCTTTTGTGGGACTGATCCCCTGTAAGGGGCCATTGACTCTTCTTTCCCTCTATTCAAGTGCTGGTGAGTCACACTTCTGCCACCAAAAACAGGTGGTGTTTCTGAACCTGAACCAGGAAGCTTGGAGCCAAACTCAACGTGGATGAGTTCATGACTGATTCATCTTGCTCAGAATAGCCTGTAGCTGAATTTTACATCAGGGTTTTCTCAGAAGTGAGAGGACTGTGTGTCTTTCAAAGGCATCCTTTTCTCACTTGTATCCTGTGACCTCCTTCTTCTGAGAGAAGAAGGACAGAGGATTTGACAACTAAATGGGTTTTTGTTGTGTTGCCTTGAAGAAGTTCTCCTGCTTCTGAAATTTTGACTCTGAGACCCAAGAGACAAAATACGCAGCAAAATCCTTAGTTTTGGTGTCTGGCAAGGCTTTTAAGAAATCTGAATTCCTTTTCACAGTGACCATTTCCCAGACTCCACATGGGCTATAATTTAATAGGGGCAGAGAATAGATCATAAGCTGCCTTTGTTCTTATAGCCTCACAGTTTATTGCAACTCATAAATTCCACAAGAGAGGAGGCAGGAACTTTATACTACATGATCGGGAGAATTGGGGACCAGCTAATTGGGAGCCTGCCATTTTCACTACCTTGTCTTGGTGAGTGGGTCTGAAGGCAATTAGAAGAAATAGTGAGGAGGTGGAAGGCACTTTCCAGCCACCACTTATGCTCTGTTACGGGGTATGACTGTCTGACCTTTAGAGAAAAGTCCATGTTTTCAAGTTCTTTCCACTGAGCAAAAACTTCATCTAATTGGCAGATCAGACTGAGGGGGCCAGACTCAGGGAAGGACCTTGAATATGTGGTGATGATGAGATTCGGGTTTGACATTGAATGTACTGCACCCTCCCCTTTGGAACCTACAAAGTGTTGGTGTCTCAGAGCCTCGAGGCCAGGAGTTCAGGGCACTGAACTGCCTTTTTCCTTCTTATGTTGTGCACTTTTGTCACTGTCTTCAGCCGTGATGCTCTTGCTCCAGGCTTTTGTGTGCAAACAGAACACTGCTGGCTTCTGATCACTTATTCCTTCTGTAATGAAGGTGGCTAATACAGATATGCGTCTGTTTTTACATCAGCTTGGGTATTTGCTGAGTCCTAGAGATTATAATTAGCAAATAGCTGAGTGAGTATTAAATAGATAATATCTAATAAAATAATGCTAGAGAGTGAATGCTTATCTCTTCTTATTCTCAAAAAAGAAGAGTCAGTGTTGTCTGCTTGGTCTGGTACTTTTAAACTTTTGAAAATATTTATGCCTTATGACTAATATGCCCCTGCTGCACATTGAGTATATTCAGAAATCCTGGAAAATGTAAACTGCCACGAATGTGTTTCATTTTTACCTTTCATTATAATTTGATCCGGGGCAAATTTTTGAAGATCTAGGGCAGAAGTTAAATTTTAAAAATTAGAGCCTGTTTTGGACGTGAGTAAACAGCACAGTGAAGAAACATTTTTAAGCTTCTCTAGATTGCATATGGGGACAGTTTTAAACAAAAAGAGTAAGTTGCTCAGTAAGTCCTCGTGGTCCTAGGCTTTGCCTGTTTCACAGTGGCGCGATGAATGACGGGGTCAGGGGTCGAACTGTGGGCCTTCTTCCAAACCTCTCATTGCACGTGGTTTTTCTTCTGTCTGCCCGCACAGAGGAAGAGCCTTATTCTGTCCAAAGTGCTTAGAAGCCTTTCCTTCCTTCCTTCCTTCCTTCCTTCCTCCCTTCCTCCCTTCCTCCCTTCCTCCCTTCCTCCCTTCCTCCCTCCCTCCCTCTCTCCCTCCCTCTTTCTTCCTTCCTTCCTTTCTTTCTTTCCTTCTTTCTTTCTTTTTCTTTTTTTGTCTGTCTGTCTGTCATTTTAGGGCTGCGCCTACAGCATATGAAGGTTCCCAGGCTAGGGGTCGAATCAGAGCTGCAGCTGCTGGTCTGCACCAGCCACAGCAACACCAGATCTGAGTCCCATCTGTGATCTCCACCACATCCTCGTGGATACTTATCAGGTTTGTTACCACTGAGCCACAATGGGAACTCCCTTAAAAGCAAAAAAAAAAAAAAAAAAGAAAAAAAAGAGTCTCATTTCACTGATGCTTAAAACCATCCAGATGACATAGATAAGTTATTTTCCAGAACATGAGCTGATCGGACTTTCTTAATGACAAAATCAGGACATGGCTTCTTCAGAAATCTGGTTACAACAACTGCACACTGGTCGGTGAAATGACTGCAGGGCCATCCCATTAGGCCGCGGCGAAGCTCTAGCAATTCCTGATGTGAGAACTGGCCGGCCTTCATGGGCATGAGGTTAGGTTCTGGTGCTGCCAAGTAGTAATTGGAAGTTGGTTTGTTTGTACTCTGTAGCACATAGACACCAAGTAACCAAATGACTCTGGATTATCTGGTTAAAAATAATAAGAAGTAAGAAGTATTCTGCCTTCAATTTCTACAGTTCTACAGTTTTCTACTAAAAAGAAGGGGATTCGCTGATAGGATTCAGAGTTTTGCAGAACTTGGACAGAAGCAAACATAATTGTGTCTCCTCTTGCAGCAGCAAGTGTAGAAACGAAAAACATCAGTCGTCTTAAAATTAAATTTAGTTTTCATTATAAAATGCCAGAGATTTTCTTTATAGCAGAAACCTGTCATGTTCACAATCACACCAAAAATAAAACCAAAACAGCCTTTGAAGAGAAGTGTCAGGCCACCTGGCTATGCCAAGAGTCGACTGTGTTGTTGTGCTTTGATAATGGGATGACCGCGGCTATAGCACGTCTTAAAATTATTTGAGGTTTAAAACGTGATGAAAGCATCCTCTCAGTCTGTGACACATCTTTTCCATAAGCCCTCCATATATTCTACCCTTTATTATCAAAGAACTGTGGACTCAAAGCATCCAGTTCAAGAACAGGACTGGAACCCAGGGGGCTGGTGGACATTCATCTGAGGGCACACGAGTTTCCCAGAGGACGCTGCCATCTTCATGCTCGGCCTCTTTGGATGGTGTTTTTTCATGAGCGCGACAAGCAGCATTTTGTCCTCACGTAAACTGAGTGGCACACACCTCACTGAGGTGGCCGTGTCTGGGTGGTATAAACTGCAGGCTTCTGTTTTCAGTATAGACAAAATGCGGAAAATAATGCCCACTTGGCAGAGACTGGCTTTGCATGTGAAGGTCAAGTGAGGTAACACTTGTCAAAATGCAGATCCAGTTTTGGGTGTGCTGTAGGCACGAGTTAAGTTATTTTGAGTAGGAACAGGCTTAATGGTTACCCCTCAGCACCTCGTCCTAGTGTTGAGTCTCTGAGTGTTTTTCTGAAGTATCATTTTCTCCTGGCACATCGGCGTACTGTTTGGTATGCTGGGCCGGTTCATTTTCGTCCCTGATGTATTTGTCATGCCCTCATCGTCTTTCCAGAACTGGATTCTTGCTTCCGTGGCATCTTATCAGGATTACAATAAAATTTAATCTTTTAAAATCATCTCTGGTTCTTTTCTGAAGAACATAATCTGACACAAAAAAGACATTAGTGTTACTCGCTGTGTCTGTGTCCATTTTTTACATTCTCTTTTGTTTTTGGCAAGCACTTGTGGTTTTGGTAGCATTAAATCTGCGGATACCGTTTAAGAATGCCGAGTGTCTTACAAGCGCTTCTGGTTGGCCACTTGCTGAGGATCTCGGTTCTTTTGTACTGTGAATGGAATTTGTAGGAAGCAGGGCTGCCAATTGGCTTTTGAGGTGGGGTGTGGAGTTTGAGGGGTGCTAGTCAATCTCCTGTTCCCTTATGATGGGCCATTTTTATTGCTGCTTTGGCCTCTGTGGCTAAAAGCTGCGAGCAGCAGGGGAGTGAGTCAGAAATTCTACCCAGCGCACAGTCTTTGGTGCTGTGTGGATTAACCTTGATGGGGAGTCTGTTCGTAGCTGATAATTTTCTTGCCTGTGAACACAGCTGCCAGAACTAGTTGTTTCGCGCTTGCCCTCTGGATAAAGGTACTTTCGCTCTTCTAGCTGTGACCTGCAGGTACCTTTTCATATATTCACTGGAGGCAGTCTTCAAGATTTTTGTTGTGAGCCATGCGATTAACTATGACCATGAAAAGCATACAGGCTTTCTCCTCTCTGTTCCCACCCGTCTTGTGTCATTTTCTTGAGAAAATGTTTTTTATTTTTATGTTCAGTGAGCAGTGGAACTGCTCTCCTTTAAAAATCCTGGTTCAGAAATTGCATTAACATCTTCGGCTTACGGTATGTTGTTTTCACTACCCGTTTCCGGCAGCCTGCCTATAGAAATTGAATCACTCTTAAGCCATTTTTAATTTTGGAATTTTATGATCTAGGTAGGTGTAATTTTTCACAATTAGTTTTATACAGGCTTTTTCTAGTTACCTTCAACAGGATTCTGAAATAGTTCTGAAAAAAAACCCTGCTATTTTAAGCACCTGAAATATTTTGCCCAGTGGTTTTGTGTTCCTCCCCCACCCTACTGAGGCCTGGCTGTATATCTGCCCTATAGTGTATTCATTAAGTCTGTGTATCTGAGAGCCACTTTTTCCCTCAGTTTTTCTTTCCTCTGCTCTTATGGCTGAAAGGAGGTTTTTGATTAGCTTCCTTTCATATCTGAACAAGTTATAAAGAAGAAGTACTAAATAAATAAACATAGTTTCCGCAACATACCTCTCCACAGCACCGTTGCAAGCGAGGGGTTTATTTGGGGTGGGCTTTGGGGTTTCACTCCATGTATTTGTATAAATAAATATTCCTTTGCAATAAGAATATATCACTTGAAGTACTTTTCATTTTTAATGAATCAAACTTCATAAGTTTGGAAGATGGAGCAACATTTTCTTTTTTTTTTCCCGTTTCCAAACAGCATAATTCCAAAATTGTGAGATAAAATGGCAATGTCGATTTTTTGTTTTTTTTTTTGCCTTTTCTAGGGCCGCACTCGTGGTATATGGAGGTTCCCAGGCTAGGGGTTTAATCGGAGCTGTTGCTGCCGGCCTACGCCAGAGCCACAGCAACGCCAGATCCTTAACCATTGAGCCACAACGGGAACTCTGGCAATGTCGATTTTAATCAGAATAAAGTTAAACCCTTTGAGAAGCGTGGTGTGTCTTCTTGTGGTAATTCCTCACTCCTCTGAAGTAGTTCCTTACCCTTGTGTTGCCACCACTACATTTTTTAATGTTACTGTCCCTCTGACCTCACAGATGTGGTTCCTTCTTATCTTTCATGTATCACGTCACATCCTTCCCCTGGGAGACCCTTCCTAGTCCTCATGCTTGAGGGAAGCCGGCATCCCTAATGTCTTACATTACTGTCTCTCCTTTCATCACCCTATTCTTTACAACATTTATGAACCTAGATTTATCGTTGTTTCTGTTTCCGTGCACTGAGATGGTACAGGCACCGTCCCGGTTGCTGTTTGTTGGTAGAGTCATCCCCCACGTATTTTTGAGTGAATGAGTGTTTTGATTCATTGAAAGGAAAAAGTCCATAATGTTTTTACTTTTTCTGATGCTATGTATTCCAGACAGATTCTTCGATGGGTGGACTAGATGGACCATTTTTATGTCCTATGATTATGATATTGTGATTTTTGTTAGTTATGAGCTAGAGACTGCAGATTATAGGTAAAGCAAGCCTGTTCAATATTAAGACGTACGTATTTATTTAAATCTTGTAAACACAGTCATGCTTCTGAGTCATCGATGTTTGGTTGTATCACTGCTTGTTTTGCCAGCAGTGCCAGTCTGACTTTAAAAAACTTTATTTGGGAAAAAAAACATTAAAATCTTGATCTGACGGAGAGCTTAGTTTTCCTCATCCATGGGCTTATTTAAGCACCTCTGATCTTTCTCTGAGAACATCTTATAGCTGAACACGGGTTCAGGTGTTAAAAGGTAAACATAAGGAGCTTTCTATTAACAGTGTCTCTGTATCCTTATAATTTTTTGCTGTATCACCATTGGTCACAGTAGCGCTGGGAAATCCACCAAAGACATTTAAGGCTTTGTAGAGAAGGTCATAGTAAGAGTTGCTGTGACTTACTTAAGTGAGGTGTTAGTGGGACATGAGAAAATAAAAGGCCCCTAAAATGTTGCTAAAGGACCAATATAGTCATCTCTTCTCTTAGCTCTAAAGATACTCAATTACTTGAATATTCAAAATATTTAATTATCAAAAAATATTAAATTACTCTTTGTGCTTATAACTAAAGTGACAGCTAAGTTTTCCACTTAATTGGAAAAACAATATTTGAACAAACCATTTGATTATATTTAATACTTTATAAGCAATTGAGTTGAAAGTAATATACTCTCTCCTAACTATATCATAGATTTCATTCATTTGAAAACCGTTTTTTTTTTTCCCTTTTAAAATTTTTTCATAAAGTTCTGAGGTTCTTATTTTCACAAGAATGAATATGAATTATACTATTCCTCTGGCAAAATTTTTTATTTTTTTATTTTCTTTTAGAGACAAATTTTCTTATTTTAGGAACAATCGAGTTTGCTCTTCACGTTTGATACATAAAATATGGATATTATAAATTCTGATCTATCTTTAGCATTGTATACCCAGTATATATAGCCTTTTGATATTATTTTTTGTTCAGTTCTCTTGTTATACATGGATATTCTGTGTAAAATTGATTTTTAAAAATTATTTTCAAAGAGAGAAGTAATATCCTTCGTTTCTTATGGAATGGCACAAAAAAGTTTCCTAGTAAAAGGGATCGATTCTTATAGGAAGATAACACCACACTGACTGTGGAGAATTTCTTTTTTTTTAATTAACAGTGCTAGGCACCCGTGTTTATTCCTTATCGTCCTCTGGGCTCATTGGACATTTACCGAGATTCATGGTTAGATGCAGGGTTACTTCCTGTAACCCTGGAAGACAGTTTACTCACTGGACTATGTGGGGATTAATTTGATAACATTTTTTTAATCAAAAAAATTTTAGAACATGTTATTTATTTGGTTTATGTAAAGGTAATATATCCATAGGCATTATAGATGGATACATGAAATACTGCCTCCAGTCCCCAGCTTTCCTCCCCACAGGCAACCACTTTTACCAGGTTCTTGGGGATCCTTTCAAATAGTGACATTCCTTCATGAGCACATATGAAAATATATCCTCTTTTCACATTTTTTACATAAATACTGTCTGATTGTTGCTGAGAATGGCTGGACAGTCTTTATATATTAATAAAGAAAACGTGTATTTTTAAAAGAGTTTAGTAATGTTCCTTTGTGTAGATGGGACATTGTCTGCCAATGAGCACATAGATGGTTTCCTGTGTTTTGCTATTGCAATCAGCACCGCAGTGAATGACCTTTGTCCTGCAGCCACTTGGCGTTGAGTATCTCTTGGATAGATACCTAAAAATGAAATTGTACATTTGTGGGTTTGTACAAGAGTCTGTACATTTGTAACTTTGATGGATGTTTCCAGACTGACCTCAGTAGATATTGGACCAAGTTTTACTCCCACCCGCAATGCCCAGGAGACCCCATGCATTCTGTCAGGTCTCATTGCAACATGAGGTTGTATGAAATCTGCTAAACTGACGAGATGTGCCTTTAAAACAGTTCCCTGTACACGCTCTCTAGAGTAGAAGGCTGCTGACACAGTTGGCAGCAGGTGAATTGAAAGTGGGCTTCCTTTCCTCTGAGGTGTGTGTATGTGTGTGTTTCTGTGTGTGTAGTTCTTACTCCTTCAGAGTCAAGTCCAGTTCGTTGGTATTTGTTGAGATGGAAGTCACTAGAAATGCCTCAGCTCCTCTTCTTTCTCGTCTCAGTATTTTCTTCTTTACTTAACTTTAATTTCTCTAATTTTTTTCACAAATCCCTAAGTTCTCTGGGGGCTGAATGAGCACTATTAGAGCTTCAGTGTAGGGGAGTGTTCAAACCCTACAAAAATCCATTTTCAGATGGTAAATTTTTATTAAAATTACTGTTTTATTTTTTTTTGCCTGAGTACAATATATTAGTAAATATAATACTAATAATTAAAACAAGCTTAGGAAAAAAATGATAGATGCCAATGGACAAGAAAAGAAAGCAGGAGTGGCAATACTCATATCAGACAAAATAGACTTTAAAGAGAAAGCCATAAAGAAAGACAAAGAAGGACATTATTTAATGGTTAAAGGATCCATTCAAGAAAAGGATATTACAATTGTCAATATATATGCCCCCCACATAGGAGCACCCAGATACCTACAACAAGTACTATC
>PVHT021183707.1:10387679-10422821 GCA_004024745.2 Catagonus wagneri
TAGAAAAAGAAGAACAAAAACACCCTAAAGTCAGCAGAAGGAAAGAAATTATTAAGGTCAGAGAGGAAATCAACAACATGGAAATTCAAAAAACAATAGAAAAAATTAATAAATCCAAGAGCTGGTTCTTTGAAAAGGTAAACAAGATTGACAAACCTCTGGCAAGACTCATCTCTTGAAAACTTTTAAAGCACATTTTTCTTAATGTTAAATGCATAAAATTCCCATGAAGCAAATGAGATTTTCTAAAAGGTTCTTTTCAACTTTGATGTGTTTTCTTTTCACGTTTTAATCTCAGGTATTTGATAAATATTTTTGTTATGAATTAGAATTATAATATATCCCACTGCCCCCCCATTACCTGTCAGTAATTGCTCTTATTTCATAATTTGCTAGAATGCAGATGAGTTGAGTGGTAAGACAGGAAAAGGACAAGATTTTTTAAAAAATGGGTGGCTCACAAAATGATTCTTGAAAAATACAAGACTTAGGCTTGGTTCTCAGTAGTAACTTGTACACACAAATTCTCTTATGTGTAAAATCAACAGTCCCCCCTATACCCCCAGGTGAGATGCTATTGTTAATTTATTTCTACGTTAACATTTGTTCCCTGTTATGTCTTAGCTTAGACTAGATATATTAACATAAAAACAATGTGTATGCAAGATTTCAACTTCTTTCCAAATGTAAATGTGCTGTGTTGTCCTTGATGGTTGGGGTTTGTCATAGAGACTCATCTTGAGATACAAGATTTGTGTTCATGGAACTGGGCTCTTTGGGGCTTGAGAATTTGGCCAGCAGATATCACCGTCTCTCGTTTATAAGCTATCTCATTGCATGAAAGTTTGTCAGAAATTTAAATCCTCTTATTCTTTTATCACCTCTTAGGACCAGGCTTCTTTCTTTCTTTCATTGCTCCATCATTGACTGGCTTTCTTTCATTGCTTCATCGACTGGCTTAGTGTCTCTGCACATGCTGATCAGTGTACTCTGCAAAGCTGCTAGTTTGGATTATTGTTCTTGTTTCTGAACTTCTGCCTTTCTGGTGTTTAGAGAATTGGGGTGGTGAGGTGTTGGCTTCTGCAATTTCAAAGGAAAGTTTCAGGGTTACAAATGCAGTGATTTCCTTATGAAAATTTTTTTCTGTCCTTCATAGCATCAAAATGTAGGCCAGAAGTGGTTACACACACACCCAGTAAGAATAATATCACATGAATTATAGATACCAAATGTGAAATTTCTCACATCCTGTGTAAGTGTTTAGAAAGACGGAATGTATGTCCCTGTTTAAATGTCATTTACTATTCCATGACCCGTGGTTTTGGACATTTTATGTCAGGTTTTCTATCTTTTACACATAAAGTTGTCCTAACTTATTAAATGCCATGGTTGTTAAAAAATAAAATTGGTATAGAGATTGGCTCAGAGGAAGGCTTTGTGTAAATATGAGGATGCGCTGGCGCACAAATGCAGTGATTCTCACATCGTTTTGAGGCAATTTCACTAAAGAAAACAGAGCATAGGATCCTGTTCCTTGCATCTTTGACCAAACAGTGATATTTTGAGAATTATTCCAGATTTCCTACTCTTTTTCCTGCACCTTCAGTCCTAGAGATTCTCTTCCTAAATGTCTCTCAAACCTGCTCATGCTGCTGCATCCGCATTTCTCCTTCCCAAGTTCAGGCTTCCGTCAGCGCGGTCACTGTCCTGGCCTCCCGGCCATCGCCTGCCGGCTGTGTCTCCATTAAGGTCAGAGAAACGGGTGGTAAAGAACCCCACTGATAGCTAGCGTTTTGACCATGCTCCAAAGGAGCCGCTAGGGCTCACGTGGTTATACCAACAGCTGCTTGAGGTCAGAGGGACCCGAGTTGGAATTTCTTAGCATGTGTTATGCTGATTACATTCCAGAAGTGCCTAAGCCTCAGATCAAGTTTCTCCACATTCAAAGACGTGTTTCCGAGAGTGGCGAGGAGTAGATGAGCCAGTGCATGTGCAGATCTGAAGACAGCGCCTAAGAAGAAGTGAACCCTCAATACGTCTTAGTTTGGATGTTGGTGTTCCTGTTGTGACTGGATACCAGTGCTTCGTCCCTGCACTTCCGGCATCGCTGGCTCCCTGGACTTGTTTGGTCTCCAGATGCATCTTGCTCTTTGTCTCTGGCTTTTTGAACATGCTGGTCGACTCCCCCCTTTCCTCTTCCTAAGTTCTTTCCTCCTGGTCAGAACTTGGTGGCTCCAGCTCCGGGGCTGTCCTGACCCCTGCCTCCTGTGACCTGCTATCCTGTCCTATACCTGCCCAGTCCAAGGCCAGCTGCACCCAGCAGCTTCTCATTCCCTTTCTTTCTGTCACAGCACTTACCGTGTTTCATTTTAGCTGTGCGTCTCCTGTTTCATGAGAACATGATCATAGGTGTTTCACGGGGGTTTTAACGCTTCTGCTTTTTTATTTTTGTTTTTTTTCCCCCTCTTTTTTTTCTTTTTATGGCCACATCCACGGCCTAGGGAAGTTCGTGGGCCAGGGGCCCAATCAAGACCGCAGCTGGGGCCTGCATAGCCACAGTAACACCAGATCTGAGCCACATTTGTGACCCACGCCGCAGTTTGTGGTAACACTGAGTCAGGCCAGGGATGGAACCTGCATCCTCACGGAGAAAACATTGGGTCCTGAACTCGCTGAAGCACAGTGGGAATGCCTGTTTTTGTTTTTGAGGGCGGCATGACGAAACTTCTGGTGGCATTAAATCTCTTTCCAAGGCTTGCATCTAAGCATTCTTTACTTTCAATGAATGCGTTTGTAACCGTAAAGGGCTTGTAATCTGTGCATCTAAACTGTTCTCTTAAAACTTTTTATAGCAAATGTTTCAGTAAAACATATATTACACCATAGATAGCATATCTTTCCTTACTTTTCAAGGATCTCTTGTAGACCAAATTGGGGGAAATTTGAGGGGAGGGCAAGGAAAGTTAGACTATATCAGCAGAAATCTAGGTTCTTGGACTTACTCATATTTTAAGTCCCTGGAGGGACTAATTTTCCTGAGAACTTTGTATTTTAATAATAAACAGGCCCAGTTCAGTAATACTTTCATAAACCTTTGGCTTAGAGCTTGGCATTAATGTCCTGAACTCATAGAAAGAGAAACATATTTTTGTGGATTGGCCAAGAAAAATAGGTTTTGATTCAAATAAAAATAATGTTTGTTATTTTTAAGAGATTTTTTCCACTGAGTTATGCGTTAAACTTTCTGCTAATTTAGTTGTCTAATATTGGACATGACTTAGGCAGTGATTCAGTGTGCTTTCTGTGGCTCCATGTAGTGACTGACTATTGCAAATTTTGCTCTTGAGTAGGAGTTAAGTTGTATTAGGGTACATGTTATTATTTAGCTTTTATTATTTACTTTGTGGATTTTTATAAAAAGGTGAATCCTGTGTCCTATTTTCTTAAATATATTGAAAATATGCGTGGAATTTTTATTGATGGTGAGAACGTCTTCTTTAAGGTACCGCTCATTGTTTCTTCTGCCCTTAGTATGTGACAGAACTAGTATTTTGAGTCTGTTGCATCTCTGGAAAACCTTCCTCCCGGCTTCTCTGACATCTGTCTCCAAGCTCATTCATTGTGTGTTGTGTTATTTCGGACATATCTTCTGCTTTGCCTGCATGCGTGCAGCTCATTTCTCCAAATAGGATTTAAGGTGATCTTTCTTGCCGTGACCTTTTTTGGTTTCTCTTCTCATCCCTCTAGCCTGTGGTGCCCACAAAACTAGCCGACTGCTTCTGTCTGGTGTCTCTGAGCTATCTTTACACCTTCTTCCAGGCAGAGGAGAAGTGGTCCCCAGTCTCAAAGGCAGTGTGAGCTGAAACCCCTTTTCTAAACACGACTCTCCATCTAGCTGTGTAATCCATGGCAACCTCTGTATGCCAGAATGACCTCACCCCCTGGAAAAATTGTCTCTGGCTAATTTCCAGATGTATAGAGCTAGAAAATTCTATAATTGTCATTGACTTTATTTCTTGTCATTGTGCCATGGGTCTCCCAGCTTTCAAACTGATTTTGTTTCTTCTTCTTTCTGTGGCTTCTTGTTTTACCTGCTGCCAGGTACCGTGGAGAATACCTTTAGTCTTAACATGTGTGTCTTTCTACCTTCTAAGCACCTGTTCTCATTTCAGCTGTACTCCCTTCTGCTGGACTGACGTGGCATTTGTCTCCCTCTGCCATTCCTTCTTTAGTCAATTCTACATATTCCTACTTGCTTAATCTTTCAAACCACTGTTTGTATTGCATCACCTCCAAGTTTAAAAGCATGTAAAAACTCCCTCCTGCACTGATTTAAGATTAAACTCATTAGCTTGGTATTCTGTGTACTCTGCAATCCAAAATCCAAGTTAACTTTTTTAGGCCTCAGCTCGTGCCATGACCTCATGTATGTCCTTTGCTCTGTCGGACTTCTATGCCTTCATTTTAAATAAATATTTTATTCCTTCTGCCTCAGATGTCCCTCCATCTTTTTAGTCAGTGTTACGTCACTAATTACTTAATCCAATCTCTGGTCACATGTGTTCTAGATGCCTGCTTTAAAACATCACTGTGCTTGAGAATAGAGTGGTTGGAACAGGGAGGAGTCCAAAACTGGGTCCAGATTCAGGTTTCCTCATGGGAATCTTGAATAAGCTACCTCATCTCCAGCTTCCTGGAGAGGCAGGACCTGGATTGAAATGGTCACTTAATGAAAACCAATATTCCAAATGTCTTTCTGGAAAACAAGCAGCGGAGTCTGGTAAAAACTTGAGGGACTCCACATGGTTGATTTCAGTTAATGATCTTTCCACAAAATACCAGTCCATTTTTGTCACATGATGTCAAGTATAGCTTTGGCGTCAGGGGTGTTCGGTGCTCTGGGTGTGCGCAGCCCGCTGTGAGGAGGTTGTGGCATGTGCCCACACTCAGAGACTCAGACTGGATCCTGCCCTTCAGGGATTTGTTAGTCTGACCACTCTGAGCTGCCATTACCTTATTTGGACAATCGGGAGAATTAGCTCTTTCTTACTAATAAGTTGTTCTTACTAATAGTTGTTCAGGCACTCTCGTGACTTTGCTGTAGTGCTTAACAACTTATGCTCCCGACCCAGAAAAACTTAGATTTCTGTGGCCAGTGGCTGTGTGGCCGTCGTCATTTTGATTTGACTCTGACTCTTAAAAACTCTCTTATTTGTAAAATGGTAAATAATAGAACCTCATAGACTTTAGTAAAATAAAGTAGCTCAGTATTCAATAAATGTTTATTTTAATTATGGAATGTGCTAATCAAAACCTAATATAAAATGTATTGTTATTCTTTGCCGCTCCCCTTGTCCTAGAGATTGCTCTAAATTTTTGATATTCATGTTCTGTCATTAGACTTCAACTTGCTTATCTTTTCCCCTTTTTTTCCTTTTTACAGCTGCATCTGCAGCATATGGCAGTTCCTGGGCTAGGGGCCTACATCACAGCCACAGCAACCTGGATCCTTAACCTGCAGAGTGAGGCCAGGGATCAAACCTGCATCCTCACTGAGACAACATCGGATTCCTTTTTTTTTTTTTTTTTTTTTTGTCTTTTGCCTTTTTACCTAGAGCCGCACCCGCGGCATATGGAGGTTCCCAGGCGAGGGGTCTAACAGGAGCTGTAACTGCCGGCCTACGCCACAGCCACAGCAACACGAGATCCGAGCCGCGTCTGCAACCTTCACCACAGCTCACAGCAACGCCGGATCCTTAACCCACTGAGCAAGGCCAGGGATCGAACCCGCAACCTCATGGTTCTTAGTCGGATTCGTTAACCACTGAGCCACGAAAGGAACTCCAACAACATCGGATTCTTAATGCACTGAGCCACAATAGGAACTCCTTTAAATATAAGGCCTTGTTGGATAGAATAATAAGCAGTTATATTCAATGGACTATTCTACTATCAAAAATTCTAGGTTATGTTTTTTGTGTTTGAAACAAATTTGTATTATGTAGTCAGTAGTCTATCTGTATTTTTCCTGTGGATTTGATGATTATGCTTTTGATACCTACATTCTTAAAATCCTTTGATAATTGAAAAAAAAGGTGGCTAAGATTGTACTAGAACTATAAACACTTTACATAAGGTGTTTATTAATAACTTGCTATTACTAGCCTTCTGGCTAAGCTTCTTTCCTGTTAGTGAAACAGATTTTTATTTACTTGTAAATATTTTTATTTATTTGTGGCTATAATTTTTCTCATCTAGGTCGATCTTTTATTTAAATTTCAAGAGGTATCTAAATTGAAGTAAACATAACTAGAACCTCAATTCATGAATATATTCCAGTTACTTCAATTCATGAATATTTTAGCCAGCACGTAAGATAGAGAAAAGTCTGCTCTCCCACCTTCTGAGCTCTTGTATTTCTTTTTCTTCTCAAACTAACAGTCTTTTCCAAGTTCTACACAGTAACTGCTTTTGGCTCTAAAATGTAAAGGAATTACTTTTTATGATATTTTCCGTTTCAACTCCATTTAAAATCTTTACTAATAAGGTTACATTTATAAGCATTTTATTCTTATTCTGAGATAATATTTTCTAAAATAAAATTTCCGTGTATATTCTTTGGTTTCTAAACCGAATCCTCCTTTTAACACTCCTTTTCTCGGCACTTCCAGCCTGGGCTACTCTTTTTCTTCTATGATACAACATTTTGCTTTGCTAAAAGGGTTGCATTGGCTTTTCCATAGTTACTGTGTGTGCATACAAGGTTATGTTAAATCATTTAATAATGTTTCTGCAGAATTTCCTTTAGTTTATAATGTCGAATAAACTAGTTCTTCCTCTCTCTCCACCCCCAGTAGCTTGAATCAGAATTGCTGCTTCATATCCTCGCCTGTTCCTTTCAGAGCTGGCTGGGCTCTGACCTCTGTACCTCGGGCAGTTCTGCGTGGCGGTCTCCTTCCTCCATCCACACAGCGAAGGCCATGTTACTTCCACCTGTATATTTTTTGGCCACGCCCACAGCATGTGAAAGTTCCTCCACCAGGGATCGAACCCGCGCTACAGCAGCAACCTGAGCCATTGCAGTGACAGTGCCCGATCCTTAACCCGCTGTGCCACATGTGGGAGAACTTTGACTTGCATCTTTATTTTGAATAATTCACTTGTGCGTTTCTCTTCTTTACTTTCAGACTTAACTGTTTGAAATAAAAGCTGTTTGTAGAACTCCACGTACTTTTTAACAATAAAGCAACTATAGGGATTTGCCAGTAGACAGGGAGAATTTGGTGACTTCAAGCTCTTTGCATCATCTCCAGTCTTACTGGGCCCATTCATGAGACAGTCCTATAAGTCACACTGATAAAAGTGTCATGGTAACAGGGGCGGAGGGAGCCAGGAGAGATTCTGCTGCAGTTAGGCTTCCTGACTTGAAGGCTAGGGGAGACTGGGGGTGTTGTTGCCTGAGGCCATGTTTGGGGAGCTGCCCACCTTGCTGGAGCCTGTCCCCTCTGTCTTGTAGTTTTAACTGGTTGCCACGTACACTCCGCTTTCTGTCCAGCCCTCCGTTACGTCCATGTGGGGTATGTGTATGGGGTATGTGTCTCTTTCTTGCTGTGCTGCAGAGTTGTCAACCCAGTGCCCTTACTAATCTCTCATGGTCCCTGCCCCCACCAGGTTATGGCTAGACTTTTACCTAAAGCTTCCTGAGGGCCTCCTAACTGCTAATACTGCGGAGGAGGCACATTTGCAAAGAGGAGCATGCGTTTGAACAACACAAATCTTTACCATTAGATTTTGGTTTCAGTGTCAACTGCCATCTAATGCTAAATTTGCCCTTTTGTTTGCATTCAGTTAAGTACTTCTGCAGTGTTAACTGTAGGCACTGGTGCTAAGTGTTGACCAAAATAGTCCCACCCCTGCTCTCTGATACCATATAGCCTTTCAGGGCCATGGAGGACTGGAATCATTGTGCGCCTGTGGTGAAGTAACGGTGGTGGGTGAAAGGCATCGTGTGGACGTGGCAGTGCCTGTGACAGCTGGACGGGTGTTCAGGGATTCCGCCCCAAACTAGGACCGCTTTTGACAAGTCGATGGTATTCACGTTGGTCCTTGGAAGGTGACAGGGCTGTCCTGGTGAAGCTAGGTTACAGAAACATGAACATAGGGGAATTTTTGTTGGTGAGAAGTCTGGTGTGATGGTAGTTTTGTGTTCATGTGTGGATAAGAGGGACATTAGAATGTAAATTGGGTCCAGATTGTGTGCAAGTCTCCAAATATATATTATGCAAAGACAACATTGGTGATGGAGGAAAAGGGTCAAATCTGTCACATTAGTTCAAACTATGAGTTTCTCTAACCATTAAAGTACACTGACAATGGATCTGAGGAGTGGCAGCCCTGTTAGCAGTGTAAGTAATCACGTCCTAACCCCATGCTTTGCAGTGAAGATAAAAAGAATAAATTTGATAGATACTAGGGGGTGGAATCACCTGGTTTTGATAATAATCAAAATGCGGTATTCTAGGGTTGAGACTTTAAAAATGGCTCATAGCTATTTCAGGAAAGTGAAGGGACAGACCCCAGATTTCTAGGAGTTAAGGAATAATGGGTATAAACTATGAAAAGCTAAGAGAAAGAGAGGTGCTTTGTTTCTTTAAATGATGGGAGTGGTTGTTACCTCGTTACCTATTGATATGAAGAAGTCATTGCTATTTTGGGATAGGGCTGTTTGCTCAACATTTAAAGTTAAAAAGAGCCTTAGAGTCCGTTGTGGCTCAGAAGGTTAAAGATCTGGTGTTGTCACTGTCCTGGTGTGGGTCATTACTATGACGCGGGTTTGACCCCTGGCCTAGGAACTTCTGCATGCCTTGGGTGCGGCAGAAGGAGAGAGAGAGAGAGAGAGAGAGAGAGTGAGTCTTGATGACCTTGCATTAATAAGCCAAATTTCATCATGCTTCGTATTTGATTAGTTCCTTCTGCAGTCTTTCAAAGACTCCTCTGGTTTCTACGGACCTAAATGGCTTTGTGTTACCGGAATATATCTTGTCTATTTCTTCCAACAGATTACTATGAATATATTAAATAACATTGGGCTGGATTCTTATCCCAAGGGATTCTGACTATTAAAATCTCTGTTCATGCTAAGGAACTTTTGTTTGGTAGAAAATGTGATATGGCTGGTGATTTTATTTTTTTACTCTCAGCACGCATTGCTCTATGTAATGAGATAATGGAGCTTTTATCATCAAACTTTAGCTTCTTTCTTCTATTGTTTTTGTACTATTAGGTAAGATGTTAATACGTAACTCACTGAATCTTATGGTCTATAACAGGTGCAAATACAGAAGTACATCTGAGCTTCAAAATAAAAGGGATTTTAACAGTTAATCTTCAGTCTGTGGTGAGCTGCACTTTCTAAAATAATATCGCTTAGGGATTTTTTATGAATAAGAAGATAAAAATTGGGCTAGAATTTCATGGTTTCTCTTCAGCTTCTCGTGTGATAGGTTGTTAATATTTGAATTGTAGTAACAATTCTGTGAATTAAAAAAAAATCATTGGGATTTTAAGATGGTTTGTAAAATCTGGGTGATTGCTACATAATTTAAGGTCTTGATACTCCAGTTCTCATAAAAACAATTTTAATAATAAAAGAAACATGGGCTTTTTTTAAACCTCAAGTGTGTGTGTGTGTGTGTGTGTGTGTGTGTGATCGTATATATGCATTTCTGTGTTGTATTTATTAGGGTAATGTTTGGTTAGTAATAATTACAAGATATGCCATTTCTTGAGTTTTACCATGCTGAACTAAAAAAAAAAAAAACCCTAACATTTAATTTTTTTATTTTTTTATTGAGGTAAAACTGACATATAATATGGCATAAGTTTAAGGTGTAGAAAATGTTGATTGGTACACTTATGTTTTGCAGTCTGATTATCACCATAGCATTGTCTTATACCCTGGATGTGTTTTGGGAAGTCTGTTTCTTGACCTCAGAGGCTTTCATAGGGTCTTTCCTCTGGCCCTCTGTCTGGAATGCTCTTTCCCCAGGCTTTTCCTTGCTTGACTCTCCCCATCTTTCATATATGTGCTTGAACCTCACCGTCTCACTGAGATCTCTCCTGAACCCTGTTTATACCTGTAAGTTGCTGTCTCTGCTGTACCCGTCTTTTCCCCACCGTCTCCATTCCCAATTCCCGGACTGTACTCTATTTTAATTTTTTTTTTTTTTTTATTTCATGGCTGCACTCGCAGCACATGGAAATTCCTGGGACAGGCATTGAATCTGCACTGCAGCTGCGGCAACTCCAAATCCTTTTAACTCACTGTGCTAGGCTAGGGCTGGAACCCCCACCTCCTCAGCGACCCAAGCATTAAGTGGATTCTTAACCCACTGCACCACAGAGGGAACTCCTATACTCTGTTTTTAATAGCACTCTCTTACATACATATAATTTGTTTATCACAATTATTATAAATTTTCTGTACGGCCTGTTAAAATTAAATTTCAGGAAGACAGGAATATTGCTGTTTTGTTCACACATGTATCCCCAGGGTCTTGGACAGTGCCTGACACATCATGAGCATCCAGTCACAGAGTCAATAAATAAGTGGTAGATGGATGGGAACACCCTGAATTCGTAAGGAAAATGCTTTTTTTTTTTTTTTAAATGTGCTTGTTCTTAGGAAAAGACTTCATGGCTTTTATCAGGTTCTCACTTTATTAGACTGCACCCAACACCCACCCCAAAAGACGGTGATTCGTATGTCCATTAACTGAATTTAAAAAACATGGAAACCAAAACACTAACTTGAAAAAGATTTCTGCACCCTCAATAGTGAAGATGTGGAAACAACTTAAGTATTCATGGATCGATGAATGGATAAACAAGATGTGGGATGCATGTGTGTACAAGCGCGCACACACACACACACACACACACACATTTTATATTTTGCCATATAATAAGGAGATTTTGCCATTTGTGACAATATGGATGGACCTAGAGGATACTATGCTAAGTGAAATCGGTCAGATAGAAAAAGACAAATATCATATGATCCCACTTATATGTGGAATCCAAAAACAAAAACAAAAAAAATGGATTTATAGGCACAGAGAACACATTGGTGGTTGCCAGAGTGGAGGTGGGCAAAACAGGTATAAGCAGGTCAAAAGGTACAAACATTCAGTTATAAAATAAATAGGGATGTAAAATATAGCGTGGTGACTGTAGCTAACAAAACTGTAATATCTGTTTGAAAATTGCAAAAAGATTAACATTCTTATCACAGAAAAATGTTTTGTAACTGTGTAGTGATGGATATTAACTAGATTCACTGTGGTGATCATTTTGTAATATGTACAAATATCTAATCATTATGTCTCACATCTAAAATGAATATAATGTGGGAGTTCCCTTTGTGGCTCAGTGGTTAACAAATCCGACTAAGAACCATGAGGTTGCGGGTTCGATCCCTGGCCTCGCTCAGCGGGTTAAGGAGCTGTGGTGAAGGTTGCAGACGTGGCTCGGATCCTGCGTTGCTGTGGCTGTGGCGAAGGCCGGCAGCTACAGCTCCTGTTAGACCCCTAGCCTGGGAACCTCCATATGCCGCGGGTGCGGCTCTACGTAAAAGGCAAAAAGACAAAAAAAAATAAAATAAAATGAATATAATGTTTTATTTCAATTATACAACACTTCAAAAAAAACCATGCATACCAGGTTTTCAACTGTTTGTGATCATAGCAATAAAAAATATCTAGGACTAGCATATACTCGTTCATTTTAAACCTTTTTTTGTGGATCAATTTGAAGAGATAAATTGTATTTTGCATTTTAAAATGACAGATTGAAGAGTAACAAAATTCATGTGGGACCATGTTAACACGTGTCTGTTTTTGATGTCACCATGAGAGACAGCAGGCCAAGCTGTGGGAGTTCATGCTCCCTAAATGCTACAAATACACATGTTAAGTGACCAGTTGTCGTTTGTATCGTCTGTCTCTGAACGTACACCTTGATATGTCTCCATTCACTTCCACTAGAATGATTTTACATGTGAAATATGTTAACAAATGGGGCTGGGGCATGAACATCTCCTGGTCCGAGAGACGATTCTTGCCCTTACTCCTGTAAATGGCTGCAATGCCAGAAGTGAAAAATAACAGGAGCATGTGTTCAGAGGTAGACACGGTTGGGGCCCAGGGAATGCTGGGCTCCATGGTCACAAGCCATTTGTTCATTTATTTCATTTTCTTAATAATCATACACCTTTGTTTTGGCCATCCGTGTCCCTCACATGAATTAGCTATTAAAAGCATAATGCTGGGGAGTTCCCATTGTGGTGCAGTGGAGACAAATCTGACTGGCTTCCATGAGGATGCAGGTTTGATCCCTGGCCTGGCTCATTAGGTTAAGGATCCGGTGTTGCCATGAGCTGTGGTGTAGGTTCCTGACGTGGCTGAGATGTGGCGTTGCTATTGCTATGGTGTAGGCCTGCAGCTGCAGTTCTGATTCTACCCCTAGCCTGGGAACCCCCATATGCCTCGGGTGTGGACCTAAATAGCAAAAAAAAAAAAAAAAGTTAAAATGCTATTGACCTGAGTATATGGTTTAATAAAACAAGTAGAAATAGAAATTCCTCTTCACTTTGGTCTACTGGCTTAAGGAAGCCCTTTTTGCTAAATTAGTTTTTGACTGATTTTCTAGGAGAACGAGGGTAATTGTCTTCTTATAAAGAGTTGCTTACCTTCATTAGGAATCATGGGGATGCAAATCAATTGATTTCAATTAATTGATTATTTTGGTGAGAATTTAGCAAAGATTAGACATACTTGTAACACTGAGTTGTTGCAAGGACGCGGTGGGCGTGCTTGTGTACTCTACATTGGAGTGTGATTGACAAAGCCTTTCTCAAAGTAAGTTTGGCTATATCTGTCTTTCATTTCAAAATTTGGCTAAAGGGAATTTTACCTACAGAGAAATGTTTGCACATGATTAAACATGTTAATTGTTGCAGGAGTAAAAAGTACTAGAAACAAGCTACTCTTGTCCATTACCGGAGGAGTAGCTGTGTCAATTATTTTATATTTGTGCTAAGGGATATTCTGCAGCCCTTAAAAGAACTGAGGTAGAAGTATCTGTATAAGTTTTGAAGGATTTCCAAGACACACACTGTTCAGTGACAAGAACAAGTTTCACAGAGTATGTATAATATGTTTCATTTCCTGTTAAAACTGCCCCTGCCATACAGGCAGATCCTGTGTACACAGTTGTAGAGAGGCAATGGGAGGGGCAGGCCCCAAATTGCGGCTACAGTGAATTCCAAAGACGGGGCTCAGAATGGGACTGTGGACGGGACGTGGGACTTCCATGTTTTATTCCGTATACTTCAGCACCAGCTTTTTTTCAGTGAGGACTCGATGATGGGGAAACACTCCCATAACATGAAGAAAAAGTACCGAAGAGACACATACGCTCCAGAACCGAGGGGCATCAGTATCTCTTGCTTACAGATACCGTTTCTTTGCTGTGCTTCTCTCTCATTCTTCCTTCAGCACCCAACACCTTTAAAATGACGATGAATTTTAAATTAACGTTTTCACATTTAAAAATTACCCTATTAGTTTCTTCTATTCAATTTTATAAATGCAGAGTGTCTTTTATGAAAAAGTCGAATACATTCCCAGAGGGCACTCCTGGGATCGCGTGCCCTCTGAAAATGGAACACGACCAGTTAAGTGTCCTTGTGTCTTGTGCTGTGATTGGAAGGTAGGCACTCAATAAACACTGGTAAATGCAAGATTTCTAAACAGATTAAAGTAATTTTCTGAAGAACTGTAATCACGGACATTTAAATGGACCATTAATTTATTTGCTCACATTTATGAGACAAAAGACTTAGTCTGGTGGAATAACAGTTACTTCCGATTCCAGTTAGGAATGTGGATAATGTCCAAAATAAAGAATGCATAATCACCAACCACTGGTACTTTACTAGCTTGAATTTCACGATAAACACGTAAAATTTCGCTTTTTAAATCTCAAAAATGATCATCCAGGTAGCACATAAAGTTATGCCTTTTTTTTTTTTTTTGAATTAGTGCATCCTAGTCTGGGAACATGTACAATTATGGATTTATTTTTATAGACTTAAGACAAATTGTTATAAGTATGCTTTTACTAAACAAAAATTTTTCTTTAAAATTTGGTTTTAGACTTGCCTTGCCACTTTGCTTCGACATAAACGGAAACCAGACCCTCTCCTTTCTAGACTGCTCCCTGGTCATTTTCTTCTGTGGGAACTTTTGTAGAATCACATTGAAATCTGTTAAACCAAGGGCATTTTTATTTGTACTCCAGGAAAGCACCTGTGTAATCTCACCTAAATTTCTAATCTTTCTAAATTTGAACTTAGTTTCTCTTTCTTTTTTTCCTTTTCTTGGTTTGAGGCGGGCAGGAGGTTAAAACATCAGCAAAACTGAAGAGAAATAAATGCATTTGGTCGTTGAAAGCCAGTAAGATGTATACTCTTATCATTTTCTTACAAAAATGTTTCCAAATTAAAAGTAAACCTAAACAATTGGATTCCATTTTTTAATTTTGGAAATAATTCATTATCCTCAAGTCACCTTCCAGAGTATCTCTGGCAACCTAAGTTCAGTGGTTTAAAAATAAAATACGTAAGAAGACATATGTTAGCAATTAGTAAATTTAGGTGAAGGGTCTACTGAGTATATTCATTCTTTTTTCTGTAGGTTGGAAATTTTTCCCAGAATTTTGGGGAAATGGAAGTTGCATATCATCAAAATTCTTTTCATTTTCTTTAAAACAGCAGCAGAGCAGAGTAAGTTCATTCATTGAATGTGGTGATTGCAGCTCAGGAAGTAAAAAGTGTTTCCAGTTTCAACTTAGGATTTTTTTTTTTTTTTAGGGCTGCACCTACAGCATATAGAGGTTCCCAGGCTAGGGGTCTAATTAGAGCTGCAGCAGCAGGCCTACGCCACAGCCACGGCAATGCCAGATCCGAGCCACATCTGCAGCCTACACCACAGCTCACAGCAACGCCGGATCCTTAACCCAATGAGCGAGGCCAGGGATCGAACCTGCATCCTCATGGATACTAGTCAGATTCGTTCCCTTTGAGCCACAGCAGAAACTCCTCAACTTAGAATCTTGATTTAAGGCATAGGAGACCACAAACTTCAGGCACCATTTCATCAGCAGCCACTTCTGATTAGGTATCACCCCCGCCCACATTCTGTCTCCAAGGAACGGAAGTGGATGTTGGCATCTGTCAGGGTCTGGGCCCTGTCCTCATCTTCATGCCTCGATTAGGCTGTTGCCTTAGTTGTCCAGTGTGTCCCAGGAGCGGCGAGCCTCACTTTCCAGCGCTGGAGTCAGGAACTGACCAGGATGTTGTGAAGGTGCGAGGATGCCCACTGACGGCCTGACCTGGCTGCACGCTCGGTGACTGCTGAGTGTGCTCAGGGGACGCCTCAGCTCTGTGGGGCACCTGCTCCTCCCCTGTCCTCGTCCGACCAGGAGCTCTTGTTCATTACTCATGCTCTTCGCCTCCTCCTTATAAACATGTAAAATGCCAGGGGAGCGGGGCTGCTCTCCCGGACCCCTCTCATTGGGTCATCTGGTCCAGCCCGTCTGCTCAGAGCGGAGCCGACTGCGGGGTGGCAGGGAGGGCGATTGCGGGGCTCCATCCTTCCTGCCTCCAGGCTCTCTTTACATCTCACGTGTGCTGCTGGTAACGTGTGTTTGCACCCTTTTCGGGCCGCCTGCCCTGCTCTCTAGGACCTCTCCCTGAGTCTAGTGGATTAACCAAAGGACTGGTAGCTGTGTGACAAAGGGTGAGTTACTCCTTAGCCGTTCCGAGCTGTAATTCTCTCTCTGCAGAACAGGAACAGCTCATGGACAGTGCCCGGCACACCCGTGACGACGTACAGTGTTATCACCACTCTCTACCTGTTTTCTCCCTTCCCACCCATTCTTTGTCCTCTGGGGTGGTTACTCTCTATAAAGTTCTCTTCAGTTTTTAAATTACATACCTGTAAGATAGAATAAACTCCCGTGTTCAAAATATATGCCCTTACAGGTATTATTAAACACTGAAGAGCAATGTTATGCTCAAGGCCACAGATTTTAGGTGTTTTGCTGAAGGGGAGAATTGGGGTGAAATACAACCTGTGCTTTGCACCCCAAGCCAGAGCTTCCAAAGGGACACTTTTCTCTCCCCTCATTCAGTTGCCACAGGGGTACCAGGTGCACTGTGGTGTCTGATCCCTTTCTTTCTGTTAGGTAGTTCAAGTTCCATTGTAGGTAAGAATTGTCCTTTGCTGTTACAGTCGTAGAAAATTGTTAGAAATTCATTGGTGGGTGGTACACGTAGTTGCCGACTTACGATGGGTCGATACACATTCCTCAGAAGCCTTACTTTGAATTTTGAATTTGGATCTTTTGCTGGGCTAGTGATGTGTGTTCGTGATGCCGGGCAATGGCAGAGTTGCAGCTCCCCATCAGCAGCACGTGAGCAGGAGAATAAACGGCCAGTACACTGACAGCCGTTCTGTTTTTCACTTTTGGGACGGTAGTCTAGAAATTACATGAGATTTCCAACTCTGTAATTTAGGCTTTGTTTTAGATGATTTGCTCCAACTGTAGGCTAGTGTGAGTGCTCTGAGCACATTTAAAGTCGGTAAGGCTAAGCAGTGATGAGCTGTGATGTTTGATGGGTTAGGTGTACTAGATGCATTTTTTTTTTTTTTTTTGATCTTTTTAGGGCTGCACCTGTGACATATGAAGGTTCCCAGGCTAGGAGTTGAATCAGAGTTGTAGCTGCCAGCCTACACCACAGCCACAGCAACATGGGATCTGAGCCACATCTGCGACCTACACCACGTCTCACGGCAACGCCAGATCCTTAACCCATTGAGCGAGGCCAGGGCTCGAACCTGCGTCCTCATGGATGCTAGTCAGAGTCGTTTCCGCTGAGCCATGACAGGAACTCCTAGATGCGTTTTTGACTTATGATATTTTTGACTTCCTCTGGGCTTACTGGGGCATAATAACCCTACTGTAGGAGATCTGTAATTCATTTGTCAGTTGGTTCAACTAATAGTTAAACATCTGATACGTAAATAGGCCTGTTAGGATATAAAATAAAACTAAGCAATAATCTGACCAAGTATGATTAAGTGTCATACAGAGCGTTGGTACTTTCTATTATTGGTATTCTTTATTAATCTTCTAAGACCTCGGTCCTTTCTCTCTAACGGTCCCCAGGACCACTTGAGCAATCATAGCTGCTCCTGCCTGGTGGTCATATGTCTTCAGCGACATCATGTTGGAAGTTTGAAATCTGCCCCAGGGGGAGTATTTGTATCACAGGTGTTGGCAAATATTACACATCAAATCTTTTTTCCTTAAAAAAAATTCTTTTTATTTGGCACGCTAAGCAGTTAGACATTTATCAGCACATTCTGGTTGTTTCACAGCTTCACCCCACTTCTAGAAGTTATTGGTTGTCCCTCCAAGTCATTGCTTTGACAGTCTGTCACTGCATCGAGTTTTGTCTTTAAAACAAAACTGGATGATCAGATTTCTGTTTACCCCAAATGAGCTTCTTTGCATCATTGTCTGCCCTACCCCCCCAGATCCTCCAGGAGAGCTGGCCTTGGGGCTCAGGCCCATCTCCCAGTGCTTTCTTAGTGACAGCGCTCTGAGGAAACTCCAGAATTCTGCCTTGAGGATGAGATGTCAAACTGACCCTTTTAGGAGTTGTGCTGTGGTTCTGTGGTTTAAGAATCCGATTGCAGCAGCTCAGATTTTGCTGTGGAGGAATGGGTTCGATCCCCAGATCGACCCAGTGGGTCAAGGATCCAGCATTGCTGCAGCTGCGGCTCAGATTTGGTCCCTGGCCTGGGAATTTACATATGCTCTGGGTGTGGCCAAAAAAGAAAATAAATAAATAAAACAACAAAAAATTGACCCTTTCAAACCTGATAATCCTGTCAGAGAAGCAAGGCAGGGCCTGAGTGTGCTTTGGGGTGTCACAGCTAGTGCTTTGAGAAGGTCCCTGCTCCTTAACCACATGCAGGACAATATGTGTGATTCTGTGTTTAAAATACATTTGTGTCTTGATGGTCTTTCTGTCAGAAGAGGTGAGATCTGTCACTGAGATATATCGACTCAACTACAGTGACCTGAACACCTTCACTAGGAGTAGTGTCTGGTTAGTGATTCTTAAGTGGGAATTTTATTAATATCTGATTTGTGCCCTCAAGAATATGAAGAGGCACAAAACCCCCCTGCAATTCCACTTTTACAAAGAATTCTCATATGTGGAGGTCGTTTTCAAAGTGATAGAGAATAGAGACAAAGGCCAGTGCGGCCTAAGGAGGATGGGAGTCACATTTAATGCCCCAGGGAGAAATGCCACCCACCGAAAGAGATCCAGGAATCCTTCAGCCAAGGCTCTCAGAGAGAGAGAGAGAGAGAAGAATCAGGATGAAAGGGCTGGAGACTTATGCCAGATTCAGGGTTTTGAATAGGAAAGAGTCTTTGCTATTCAAGATTTCTCCAATAAGGGAAAAAGGTACCTCTGGCCCTTTGAAAGCTAATGTGAATCACAAAGGCTGAGCAGGCTTTGCAGGGAAATGAAGGACGTCCCTCGTATTGTCTTGATCTCGAAGTACAGCACAATTTCACACCCATGAAATAAGCCCTCACCTTGGGTCAGGATGCTAAAGATAGACATTGTGCTTTTTAACAGTACACTGCTAACATCTAAAAATTCATTTCAGTTTGTTACTAGTTAGAAACTCTTTTGCTGAATCACAGTACTTGTGGGTATGGGGGGGGGCATCAACTTTTTTTTTCCTTGAGAGGAAATGCTCACCACTTAGCAGTCCAGTTCAGCCTGGCTGTTATTTGAAGAACAAGGACGCAGATGACTTGGTCCTCTTTCATCTGAACATTCAGGAGCAAATATTTCAAGAGTAAAACGGTTTCTGTTCCCGTGAATGACCTAAATAAATATTTCCAAACTTTTATTTTTATAACTGAAAGTAACCAATATCTGCTGTAATTTTATGCTTTTATTTGCCCTATACATATCACTGCTGCAGTCAGTTTATACTAAAAACTGTAGTGAGGAGTTCCTGTTGTGGTGCAGCAGAAATGAATCCAACTAGTATCCACGAAGACATAGGTTTGATCCCTGGCATCGCTCAGTGGGTTAAGGATGCGGCGTTGCCCGTGAGCTGTGGTGTAGGTTGCAGATGCGGCTCGGATCTGGTGTTGCTGTGGCTGTGGTGTAGGCCAGCAGCTACAGCTCCAATTTGACCCCTACCCTTGGAACCTCCATGTGTCGCAGGTGCAGCCCTAAAAAGCAAAAAAAAAAAAAAAAAAAAAAAAACCCACAAAAAACAAAAACCAAACAACCCTCCCCCCCCACCAAATGACCCTCTTACTCTGAAGGCATCTCTTTCTGGTCATTGTTGATAAGGTGGTCTTTCATACAAAATGAGCTCAAGTTTTTTAGTCCATTTGCAGATCACAAATTCCAGATTTAATTATATGCTAAGGGAAACAAAAAGAATCGACATAATTGGGTCAAATTGTGTAATCAAAAGCAAATGATATGGTTATTAAATCTAATGAAATGATTTCCCAGCATTTTAATTCATTTCTCTGATTCAAGAAATTTTAGTAATAAATGTTGGAAAGGACACTGTAAGCCGTTACCGCCCCTTAATAGTCCTCTTCTCCAGACCGTTTTTTGTTGAACTATTTCTGAAGGTTACACCTTAGAGCAGATCATTGATGTCTTCCAGGAGATGAGTGAAAGGGGAGGTGTCAGGAGGTGACAGCTGGGTCCTTTTTAAAGCCAGGAGGAAAGCAATGAGAGGGGCAGGTGCTTTTATACTGTTCTCGTGTGTTATCACCTCCATTTTACATAAAGTGCGAATGAACCGTAAATCGGTAATATCGACATGCCATCTGAAGGATTAAAAGTAGGCTTCTGATAAAAGGATGAGTGCGATGAATAGATAAATCAGCCAAGAGTCTTTGTGACCAGTTTGCAAACAAGATGTGATATTCCACCTCTCTAGTAAATCTTGAAGCCGAACAGAACAGCAGCAAGTCTTCCTGATGGTCAGATTGACTAAGGGGTGTGTGTGCGCGCGCGCGTGCATGCAGCCAGTCAAGAACTGAGAAGGGTCTACAATTTTATCCTAGTTGCAAGCTACCGGGTTCGCTTGCTGCCATTTCCTGGACACTGACGAGCAGTCAGAACACTCCCGGGTCGGAGGGAAGATGTGGTACTTTCTGCACATCAAGCCCAAGCATCGGCATATGTAGTTCCGTTGCGCCAGACCCCCGAGGCCCACGGAGGTGTCACCTCTGGGCCCAGACGGGATCCCGCACGCTCTGTGGCTTGCTGCAGGAGGGGAACCCTGGGCCTAGGAGACTTGGAACTTTTCTGATGGGTGGTGAGGGTGCCTGCAATTGCCTGCAGGAGAGATACCGCCTCTTCTTAACCTGTGCAAATATGGAAGAGTACGATGGAGGGTGTCTTCCAAGACAGACGATAAAAGCTGTCAAATCAACAGAATTTTTATTTTTTATTTTATTTTTTTATTTTTGGCCACACCCACAGCGTGCTGAAGTTCCCAGGCCAGGGATCAGACCTGAGCCATAGCAATGACAATGCCAGATCTGTAACCTGCTAGGCCACCAGGGAATTCCGAGATTTTTTTTTTTTTTTTTTTTTTGGTGTTAGAAGAAATTTCTGTTAAATAGAATAAAAGAAAGAGTAAAAAGTGAAGAAGAATCACAAGGCAGAGTTCCCATTGTGGGGCAGCGGAAACCAATCTGACTAGTGACCGTGAGGATGCCTGTTTGATCCCTGGCCTTGCTCAGTGGGTTAAGGATCTGGTGATGCTGCGAGCTGTGGTGTAGGTTGCAGATGTGGCTTGGATCCAAGCATTGCTGTGGCTGTGGCGTAGGCCGGCAGCTGTACCTCCGATTTGACCCCTAGCCTGGGAACTTACATATGCTGTGAGTGTGGCCCTAAAAAGCAAAAAAAAAAAAAAAAAAAAGTTGTATCACAGTTCATGTTTATTGATGCCCTCATTCATATGATATAAAACTAAATGTGTAGGGTCTGTTTGAGCAAAGAGTAAGCAGATCTTATAGAGTCACTCCTCCCTTCCTTCATTTCATCCTTCTGACATTCATTCAGCAGGAATTTCGGTTCCTGATAGACCGGAGGAGAAGCAGCTGGGGTGCTGAGGGGTACTGGGGCGGGGGTGTCCTCGTGTGTCCCAGAGCTTTCCAGGTGGTGAGGAAGAGAGCCTCTGAGGCAGGGAGTCTGGGTGGCAGAGGCGCTAGGACGTCTGGGCTTTCCCCTGGTTGGAAGCACAGAATCGCAAGGCAAGTTCACCATTGGGCTCTGTGGTCCACAAAAACCTGCACGGCTTCAAACGGGGACTGAGACGTATGTTATGTCTTTTACCCTTTTTCATTGAAGGTAAATACGTATTCACCATTATTAATTTTGAAGGGCTCCTTCAAAAACATTTTGTAGTCCCCGAAGTTCTACACCTCATTATTTTAAATTGTTTATAAACAAGTAAAGGGCAATACATGGGTCCTAAAGCAAAATCCGCTCGGGTAAACATCTATGAGAGTTTGTGCTGCTTTATTACTTCCCAGTGCAGTCTTATAATTCCACAAGTGAAATGCAGTCGTTAACGTACTTGAAATCAGTAAACAGATTGGATAAAGTATGGAGCTTTTAAAAAAAATATATTGTTTTCACTCAATTTTCTACTTAAATTCAATGAAGCAAAAGCAAGTTGGTAGATTTCCTGGGGATCACGTGATTGTATTCTCTCAAACAAAACCAAACCTATTATGTTTGCCACCAGGTACGTAGCAAAGATGATTAGTCTGAACGCTCAGCTTTAAATCATGGTTCAAAGGTTTATAATCAGTTTAGAGGTTAACATTAATAAAGCTAATTAGCTATGTTTCATTCCTCTTAATGCCCAGAATGTGATGCAAATGCCAAACAAAATTAAGATCTTAATCCATACACTAATTTAAACTAATAAACTTTATTAAGGAATATTTTGCATATCGTCCACACAGTTCTGTTATCCAAGCCACCTTGTGCTCAAAGAGCTGGGAACTTGTCCTGTGGTTATGTTTGGAAAAAAGGCTTGTACGAACTTAATTCATTGAGAAATCCCATATGTTTTTTTTTATTGGGATATATTTAAGGGTTGTGTTTTTAGGGATTAAGTTGAGGTTGTACGGGGAGTAAAGAAATGGATTCTTTAGTGAGCAGCACATTTTAAGTCCCCAGTATCTGCTAGCAACGATCATTTTACTTACTGTTATAAAATTTGTGTCTTGCCTTTTTAGAAGTGATTTGCACTTAATTGGTAGCAAGAAATATTTATTTAGGTGTTTTTCTTATTAAATAAAAGTTTATTTATAATTATTTTAGGTTCAGCATTAACCAATCAATGATAAATCCTGAAATCGTTTTTGAGCCAAGGAGAAATGGATTTTTCAAATGAAAATAGTTATTTTTTTTAAATAGGGTCTTGTACTACTAAGATAAATATTGTTTACTTACCCATTATTACTTATTTCACCCCCAAAATAAAGCATTTTAAAATGTCACCCCAGTAAAGGAGTTCCTGTCATGGTGCAGCAGAAACGAATCCGACTAGGAACCATGAGGTTGGGGGTTCGATCCCTGGCTTCTCTCAGTGGGTTAAGGATCCTGCCTTACTGTGAGCTGTGGCGTGGGCCAGCAGCTGTAGTTCCAATTTGACCCCTAGCCTATGAACCTCCAGATGCTGCGGGTGCGGCCCTAAAAAGCAAAAAAACTATAAAATAAACAAATAAGTAAATAAAATGTCACCCCAGTTAGGATTAAATTTTGTTGTTAAAAAAGGCAAGATTGATCAGATGACAAAATTAGTATATTTCAACAATCCATAAATCAGAGTAGTTTTTTCAGGAATGTTCAAATGAAAACAAGTGGGTAGTATTCTGATAAGGAAGCCACACCTAAACCAGATTGAGAAGGCTGATTAAAATCATGTCACCTTATGGGTGCACTTAGCCTCCGGTACATAGTGGGGAAACTGAACAGTGTGGAGGTACTTCATGCAAAACAAATGGCCTCCATATTGTTAGAGTGGTGATAGGTCTTCAAGTGGTGCAGGGTTCAGGATAAATGTGGACAGGAGTGAGATGATGTCAGGCGGGTGCTGGGTTAGTTATGTGAATTCAGTGACTCTTAGGCTTCCTCTGTGTCTCATGGTGCACAGGAAAAATGGAGGAAGGGAGTGAAGGAGATTCCTTTACGATTGGAGGTTGGACTAGATATGACCCGATTGGATTCCTCCATGCCCTGAAACTAATAATCAGCGAGAAGTCAGGCTTACATTTTGGAACTTAATTTCGAGATTCCAACCCTGTGTGTAACAGGTGCAAAGATACATACAATTTGTGGTTCTCTGTGGTTAGGGAGCTTCATAAATCAGCACCATCTGTTCTTCTAAGACTCTTCTCTTGCCTTGGGTGGTGTGGAGTCATATTGTGTATGTTTCAAGACAGGAAATGTTTCATTTCTGTGGTAAATGGGAATTTCATGGGCTGTTTTCAGGACTGTGTTTGCCATTCTTTTCGGTTAGGATTAGCTAAAAATGAGAATAGATGAGAATGTTAGGCATTGGCTAAGGGGATGCAGCTCACATATAATACCCAACATCACAGGTACTGAATAACTCTTCATTTAATTCAAAATTATTTGGTGTTGAGCTCTGAGTTCTGGGGAGCAAGTTCATATTATAATAAACTGCACTGCCTTGATAAGTATAACAGCTAACAGTTGTTAATTTCCCTCTATAATAAAAGAAGATTTTTTTTGTTTTTGCTTTTTCGGGTTGCACCCACAGCATATGGAAGTTCCCAGGCTTCAGAGCTCGAATCAGAGCTACAGCTGCTGGCCTACGCCACAGCCACAACAGCTCAGAATCTGAGCCGCATCTTCGACCTACACCACAGCTTACAGCCACGCCACGCCATATCCTTAACCTACTGAGCGAGGCCAGGGATTGAACCCACATCCTTCGTGGATTCTAGTCGGATTCTTGTACGCTGCACCACAACGGGAACTCCCTAAGAAGATATTTTTATTTTAAAAGCCCTGTTGATTATCTAGTACTTACTGTCTGCCCTTAAGAGTATTGGAATTCGTTTGTTTTTACTATAGTAGAATTTAATGATCTTTAAGGAAGATTGTATCATACATTTCCTGATTTTATTTCTTTAGAAGATGGCTCTAGATTTATCATTTTCAGTTGTGAGATCTCCCTTCCCCCAAATATTTTCAATTGTTTTCCACGTATGATGGGAAATTACTTTTCCCCGGAAGATTGGCCAATTAATCGAATAGTGGCAACATCCACATAAGAGCCTTCTGGAATCCTCTTTGTGATACTTAGGCGACTTGGGAAGAGATTCTTCCCCTTGGAATTATTTTCCACCAAATGTGATCTCCCCAAAGTGATTTAATTCATGCTGCCATCTTTCAAATAAGAGTTCCCATTGTGGCTCATCGGCAGCAAAGCTGACTAGTATCCGTGAAGACATGGGTTCAATCCCTGGCCTCACTCAGTGGGTTAAGGATCCGGTGTTGCCACAGGCTGGAGTTTCGGTCTCAGAGGTGGCTCAGATCCAGTGTTGCTGCAGCTCCAATTTGACCTGTAGCCCGGGTACCTCCCTATGCCACAAGTGTGGCCCTAAAAAGACAAAGAAAAAAAAAAGTCGAATGAATAATTTCTCTGGGATGCTCTAGCTCACTAATAATAGTTAATATGTCTTTCATTAAGTTCAGAAAGTTTTAGAAATACTCTTTTAAAAAGGTGAGAAAGATCATTTAGTTGAGCACATGTGTAGCAATATAATTGAAACAATTATTTTACTGTTAAGAATAATAAAGACACTTGAGAAAAATATTCTCAAGTTGTTTATCAGCATATCATCAGAACTTTCATTTCCTTTCTTGCTTCCTAAACAAAAAAAAGATAGCTGTGCAGGAAATTTAAGTGGGCAAGTATAGTAAGTTTTTACACGACTTTTAAAAATGATTAAGTTATTTCTTAGCGTGGTAGGCTTTTCTTTATAAAGTAGTAACAATTCAAAATATTTAGATCTTTGGAACTCAAGAGTTTGAATGTAGATATGCAGGTGATTGCTTTCTAGGTGATGTTTTATGTTTCAGAATGCAGTGTGCTTTTGCTTTCCTTGTTTTGTAAACAAACTAGTTACAGAGTTTGTCTTCTTATTTTATAGGATGAGTGATGGAGGCAGGATTCAAATTTTAAGTGTTCTAATCACAAACCCTGTATTATTTTGCACTGGCATCCACTTAAGTTTTTGGGTATCATTTAAAAAAAAAATCTGAATGTAGGGAAGATATTTAGTACTTAACTAAGATAAAAACGACTGGATAATTTTTAAGCTGAAAAGATAACTGGGGGTTAGCCAAATTTAGTTTTCTTAAAGATGTAGTTCACATGAATGCTTGTGATTTCACAATGTATCATCCATTGGTTCTGCAAGGACTTTTTCAATTGAAGGTGAGCTTTTCTATTATTAGAATTATGGAAGCAAGGTAGATTATTAATTTTTATGAGAAGCAGAGAACAAATAGGTTCACATGAGGCTTTTATCTCTCTTTGTTTAATACAAGTTTCTATCCTGATCTATTTTTTTTTGCCTTTTTTTTCTTTTTTTATGTGGAGTCGCACCCGCGGCATATGGAGGTTCCCAGGCTAGGGGTCTAACAGGAGCTGTAGCTGCCAGCCTTCACCACAGCCACAGCAACGCGGGATCCGAGCCGCGCCTGCAACCTTCACCACAGCTCACGGCAACGCCGGATCCTTAACCCACTGAGCAAGGCCAAGGATTGAACCCGCAACCTCATGGTTCTTAGTCGGGTTCGTTAACCACTGAGCCACTAAGGGAACTCCTCTATCCTGATCTAAAACTCACCCTTCTCACCCAAGCTTGTCAAGTATTCATTTTCTCTCACTTTTTTTTTCTCTCCTTTCACTCCTTGATTCCTCCATCTTAAAAAAAATTGCTTTGATCGATATTATATGGTAGGTAAAGGGTTAACAAAATCTTTTCTGCATGAGAATTTAAACTTTGTGTTTTTTTGGGGTTTTTTTTTTGGCACCCCTTTTTTCTGGAAACCCGATAAAGGTTTCTGTAAACTATCTTTGTAGGGTAATTAAATTATTTTGATTGGCAAATTGCATCTGGATTGGAAAAACTATAAATAGCTGACAAGCAGCTGTCCCTCTGGAGGCATCATGAAAGATACTGGCTTCTCTGAGGCTGGAGGCTCCTAAACCAGGGTAGCACTTGCAGCCAGCCCTGCACCTGGGCTGTCAACTGGGGGACCCACAGGAAGAGATCCTGGGCAGTTTTGGGGTTGGCTCCTGCCAAGGACAAAAAAAGGGCGCTGCCTCTCTGGCAAGTTGGGTTTCCTGCCTTTTATCCTTGAAGTAAATCTAGGGCCAGGGATCCTGAGAATCTGGATGTTTAGTTGGACCTAAAGAGCCTGTCCTGGTGGGCATTTCAAACGTGAAGTCAGCAGAGCATTAAATAAACCATGCTGGAAGACGTTTACTGAGAAACTAGCCGTCTCTGTGTTCTGCTCATTTGTGTTCCCAGCCCCAATCCCTAGGACAGCAACTCGCGATTCATGTAGATGTGGGCTCTGGCGTTTACTTCCATGTTTCTGAATAAAACATTTCTGTTGCTCTTTCCTGGTTACCAGTCATTGACATCTGTTGGTTTGCCATTATGGAAGACAGAGTTTTCCCTTTTAGGTCACTTTCACTTTTCACGTTCCCATCCCCTTGTTAACACGAGAAGTCCAAGCTAAATCGATAGGCAGTGTCACATAGATGGCGAAATAGGAGTTGCACACTGCATAGCCAAGTAGGCGTTCTGACTGCATTTCCTTTCCTGTGCATGCATTTTCTTTTGTTGTTCTTGGAGCTAATTGCTTTGACTTTTTAAAATTTTATGTTTTTTTTTTTTTCTGTACGTATCTTTGATCTTCCTCCTCCAATTCTCTGTGAGAATATTTCCCAAAGGTTCAAAAATAGAGTAGTTATTATTTTTCCTCATGGAGATTGGGTTGGCTTTCCAGACTTCTCCATCCTGCTGCTCTAACCGGAACTTGTTTTCGCTTCTCTGGGCTGTTTTTTCACCATATTCTCGGGTTTTCCTTGGTCTCTGTCCATTGTTTTATTGAATTTTCTGGATTTTACTGGAGTGTATCTAAGTATAGTTTTTCGTGAAAGGATCCATGGGAAGTAAAGACTTTGCATGTCTCAAAGGTTTTTTTTTTTCTTTTCACTTTTCACACTTGGTTTTTTTTGTTTGGTTGGGCCTATTCTACATTGAAAAGTACTTTTTCCATTGATATAGAAAGTGTGACTCTCTTATCTAATAGAATTTAATGTTTCTGTTCAAAAGACATTGTTGTCATGGAGCATTTGTTAATGACATTCCCAGTTTAATTTGCTAGTGATCATACAAATGTTACCACTTAGCAATGCTCAGATGAAAATCTATCATTGGGAGATAATTCTCCACGGTTCTCTTGCATTTCTGTACACTTTGACAACAGAGGCCTTTTTCTGGACTCACCTTTCAGTGACGTATGTACAGCAAGCCGCCCAGAAGAGGTGGGGGGGGTCTCTTGCCAAAGCAGTGAGCACTCATGCTTACTGTCTGCATGAAAGACCGAGGTCCCTGGGTTCAGTTTTCTTCTGTGAGTGTGAGTGTCCCTGGTCCTCTTCACATCACCTGTGAGAATTTTAGCTTAGGAATCAGTGAGTAGAAGGATGATGCTCTGGCGAATGCTGTTGCTGCAGTGAACTAGCCTTTTCTCTGATCCAGGAGTCTGTTTTCCTCTACGGCGTCCTTGAAGCTATGGCAGGCTCACTTAGGAGCTTTCAGGTAGGGTAAAAGCATAGACCCTTCACGGTTCTTGACATCTGTTTTCTCTTTGAACATTTCCTCAACCAGTAACCCATAGTTTTTCCTCTTCCTGCCATTTACTGGATTGTATACAGCATTTAATTGTCTTCATTTTTTAGTGTATTTTCTCATTCCAAAGGCATTGTATGATGAAGGTACTTTGTATACAGCAAAGTGAAACAAAGCCCAGTTTTTTATGCAACTTTCTAAAATGCAGATGATACATTTTGTATTTAACTGACTAGGTAATATGTTGAATATTAAATTTTATTGCAAGGCATACAGTATGAATGGATAAATATATACTCTTAGAGTTGTGTAGCATTACCCTAAAACATTTCTTGAGCTCTGTTTTATATGTCATGTATTTACTGTTCCTCTTTTCAATAACAGCGGACACTTATTGTTAATTATTATATGCCAGGCACCATGTTATTATTTTGGCATGGATTATCTTACATATACCCTCAGGCGTCCTAAGAAGATGTTTGCATTGTTCCCAGTATGCAGCAGAAGAAGGGATCCATATGTAGAAGGGGTGTGTAAATGGCCTAAGGATACAAGCCAGGCCAGTTGGAGCACTTGGTGGTCACACAGGTCTGTTTAATTTTCGGACCCGAGCTCTTAACCACTTCACTTTGCTGTAAAATGGAGAGAAGGAAAATGATACAAAGTATGACAACTCACCTGGAAAAAAATTTTTAGCACTGTTGTAATTTAAATTAATACTCTAGGCCTTCACCCCCCCCTTTTTTTTTTTCTTTTTAGGGCCAAGTCTGAGGCATGTGGAGGTTCCCAGGCTGGGGGCTGAATCAGAGCTGCAGCCGCCAGCCTACACCACAGCCACAGCAACTCAGGATCCAAGCTGCATCTGCGACCTACACCACACCTCACAATAATTCTGGATCCTTAACCCACTGAGCAAGGCCAGGGATCGAACACGCATCCTCATGGATACTAGTTGGGTTTGTAACCACTGATCCACCCGGGGAACTCCCTAGACCTTCAATCTTGATTTGACATATATAATAAGCGGGCTTCATTACTGTGGTTATAACTGAATCCAGTGTGTAACTCCTGCTAAAAGTAACTGTGCTCGGTCACAGCTTTTAAAAGTACAAAACAACAAAATAAAGCCATATAGGAGCTGATCTGTACACATCCAGACGCTGTGGTTCACACAATTGCAGATCAGCCTTAGGGCAGTGAATGTTGCAAAATAACCGAACACCATATGCAGCTACATGAAATAATATTCTCCGTGCTCTTGGGGGCCTGATAATAGCCGCTGTGGGAACAATGAATGTGTCAATGATCAGTTACTGTTTCATCTCTGTAGTTTGGGGCACTTCATTTATGTGGCCTTTTCACAGTGCCACTGGGTATTTCTGCTGGTTCTACGTGGAGGTGGTATTTAAATTATTAATATGAATCTTGAAACAAAATGTCTTTAACCTGCAAGATTTTTTGTATGTTTTCCTTCTTATTTATGTACAATCACATTTCTCTTCTCCCTACCCACGTTCCCAGTGGAAAAACATAATTTGGGGAGCTGTTGTTTACATTCTAAGTGTCAGGTTCAAGATGCTGGTTAACCTTTGAAATGTATTGTGCGCTGGTGCTTACAAAGATAGATGACTAAGAAGTACATATCAGAGCCTCTCAAAACGCGGGATCATCAATCTTCAAGAGGCTTGGCTTCATGCAGTGCCTGCCATTGAGGACGCACCGAGACAGTCTAACCTTGGAGAAAAACTTGGTGCATTCAGCTTCTTGTTCTGGTAGATTTTCAGAGGAAATGGCAATTGGGCATTACCAACCTCTCTGATTCCTTTAGATTGCCTCCATTATTTGAAATATTGTCTGACACAGTGCCTCACACTTAAAACCTTTGCTTATCATTTTGTTCAGCGATGTCTCTATTGATAGCATATACATTTCTACTATGAGTCTGTCAAATACATGGTTAAAAATATAGTTTTTCTGTAATGGTGGACTCTCATGTAGGTGGTTTAGTAAGTTCACATATAAACTTACTGTTATCAAATTTATAGAGTAGAAAGAATTAACCTAATGAATTGTGTGTGTATGCAAACTATACACGTAAACTTCCAAGATATAGGTTAAATAAATTTTATCTGGTTGTATTGGAAAGCCATATTGCCCTAGAGATTCCTGGGGGTGACTTTGTTTTCATTAGCAAAGTGTTTTCAGAATACCTGTCAAGTGCCAGACGCTGCGTCCAAGATGTAACATACATGAGTCACTTAGCCACTGTGTTTTGAGATTCTGAGTCTTTTCTAAATATTCTAATTTGGTTAATAAAACCATTCGTATGTCAGGCACATTTATCCTTATTCAAATGATCCTGCAAAACCAACTTAACTGATAGTGAACTGCTCAGAGAAAAGACAGTGGCCAAGATTGTCAAGTAAAGCATATTCTTGGATGACATTTATTTTTAGGAACCATCACATTTATTCCACGTGCACCTTTTGAAGTAGCAGCATACTTACCCAGTTTCTTCAACATGTTGGAATTTAAATTTTTCTTAAACAAAATATGTCCTTTCTAAAAGGAAGAGTACGGTGTGTGTGTGGGGGGGGTTGTTGCATTGCTTTCTATGCTTTTCCCTGAGCCTGGCATAACAGAAGGAAGTGGAAGTGTTTCTTCATGTCTAAGGTCGTCATGCCTTTACCTCTAAATGATCAGTCGATTGGCTTAGGGTAACTTTATGTGAAATTTTACATGGTGAGGTATTTAAGTCCAGGATTGTACTTCATGTTCATTTTGACATGCTGCATTGATAGGAACTGAGGCAATGACACAGGACTGAACATTTTGCGTCTTGTTAAGGTTTATAATGGTCTCAACTGTTTGGGTTAAACAGGAAAAATGTTAAACATGCATGCCCAATGTAATGTGCATTTGTTTATTAGTGTATTGTGGCAGTGTAGTAATATATAATTACTTCCTAAAACATACACCAACAAGTGAAATAAAAATGGTAAGGTACGAGGGTTAACGTTAAGTTCTAATGTTTTCATTCCTTATTGCAGTGGCATATTTTTCACCCCCTGGGATGTGCTAACGTAGGAGACCATTGCTTTAAAATGCAGCTTTTCATGTGCCCAAGGCCGTCTTCTCATTAAAGGTCATCCCTGCTAGAGGAAAGACCTAGCTGATGTGACCATAACTCCTATTAGACTCCAGTTTTATCCAGCTTCCTCCTTCACATTATAGAAATAGACCTGACTCAGAATCTGCTTCTCTTTGTGCTGTGTGCCCTCTCTAGGATGAGGATGGGACGGAGGAAGACAGCAGCCGTGTTGAACCTGTGGGACATGCTGACACTGGTGTGGAGAATGTACCCAACTTTTCTCTGGAGTAAGTTACCTGATGGTTTCAACTAACTTTGTAATAACCATGCAGCTTCGCTGATAGCAGCCAGTATTCTAAAAGCATATGGCATGTGGCATGTTTGTGCTTAGTTAAAACATGCCTTGCATTGGTTTGTTTTCCAAAGAGCATCTTTCATCTACTGAGTTAATAATGTAATGTATGAACTGTAGCATGGAAATTTACGTATCCCTGCTCTGAGTTTCATGCCTTGGCAAATACTATTAAGTTATAACATAAAATAGTATTTGATTGAAAGTGTTTGTCATGTTCACAGCACTGTAACTGTTTTCAGATTGCTCTTGTACATCAGTTTTGGTCATGTGTTTGTTCTTCAACTTTGCTAAATTAAAAAAGAAATTGTAGACATACTTGTTAAACTTGAAAAACTAGTTGGATCAGGTAAGCATTAGTCATGCTAGTGTATATGTTTTTGATTTGAAGAAATAGAATCTCTCAAGATATTTGATGAAAACTTTGAGGTAAGGGTCCTTGAACATAATTTAAGTATAAAAAGTGAAAGAAAAATTTCCCTGTATTATCACGACTTTACAATTATCTTAAATAATGGCATGTTTGAATGGAAGATGTTCTTAGGACTTCCTCTAAGTTACCTTAGAGTGGCAGGGAATTTAATTAAATATTAAATTCTTATTTCTGTCTTTTCTTGGTCTTCCAAGGAAGGGCTTTAAGAACTTTCGCAGTGAGGTTATTAAACAGGCTCCTGAATCAGATCATGGTTGAAGACCCAGCAACCAGCACTATCTAAATATTTACATTTAAGAAATAGTGTCCCTGTTGCAGTTGTTTTTAGAAAGAATGTGAACTTCATGTATTATAGAGTTACTCTGCTATTCTTAGTTGACAAACCAATCATTAAATAGATGTTTGAATGTTATTAATAGTATCTAAAATAGGGTTTTAGGAAATTCTGTGAAAATATAAAAAAATTAAATATTAATATAAATAGTATTTCTTCAGGAACTATTTTGGCTATATGACAAAATTATAATTTTGTCCTGAATCAGTGTGTATGATTACGTCTATGTACATATTTTCAATTTTGTTTTGATTTGTTGGATATTTCTAGCTTTAATTTTCTTTAGTCTTTGTATTATTTAATCAGGGAACTTAAAATATATAGGATAAACTCAGGTTTTTACTTAAGAAATACAGCTGAAGCATTGGCATTTTCCATTGTCTAAAAACTGAACCGTGATCTTTGTCAAGTCCATTGGTAGTCCCTTATGGTTGGCCAGCTGGCTTAAACTAGATAACGACCTGAAATAGTATTTCCCGGTGGGATCCTCGTCTTGTCCTCCCTGTGCTGTCTGCCCTGTGTCTGTGTCCTTGTGGTTTTGTGTTTGGTTTGGTTTCGGTTTTGGTTTGTTACACTACGTGTTCATGCTCCCTCATTCATCATTGTCTCACAGTGCTATGGTAAAGCTCGTACAAGTCCCCAACGACGGAGGGCCTCTGGGAATCCATGTAGTGCCTTTCAGTGCTCGAGGCGGCAGGTAACGTATCTTGCAGGTTTTTCATGAACCCTAATGTGGAGTGTTTTATCTTCATTTATGCTCAGCTATGGAGTGGTGTTGATTTAGCCTATACTTAATAGAAGCGTTTTCATTTGGGGGCAAATGAGCCTTCATTCACATGCATACATCATCATCACAGAAAGCACTTAGGCTGATGAAAAAACTGGGCTTTTAAATTTTCCTAATAAATAATTTTATTGTTTGTCACACCCATGCAGCCATTTTACTTCACTGTAAACTGAGGAACTCCAGCTGAATGTGCAAAGTTTAGGGAACACTTAAAGGAATTTTCTAGAAAAATGTATCCAATCAAAATTATCTGGATAACAGAGAAAATAACTCATATTAAGTTTGTTTTTATGTTTATTAAGTTCCTTAATTTTATATGAGTTCTGTGATTTTGTTTGAAATTTTAAAAAGTTAGACAAGCTATAAATTTATATCCTGCCCTGTGGCTTGTGGCTGCTTCTCTTCGGTCTGCACCCTCAATTGGCAGATTTTTGTATTTCTTACTAAGAAAGACTTCATTACTACTGAGAATATATATCCTTAACAAAGTCGAATGTGGGAATTCCTGTTGTGGCTCGGGGGTCACCAACCCGACTAGTATCCACAAGGATGTGGCTTTAGTCCCTGACCTGCATCAGTGGGTTAAGGGTCTGGCGTTGCCGTGAGCTCTGGTGTAGGTCACAGACACTGCTCAGATCTTGCATTGCTAGGGCTGTGGCGTAGGCTGGCAGCTGCAGCTCCGATTTCCCCCTAGCCTGGGAACTTCCGTGTGCCGCAGTTGTGGCTGAAAAAGAAAAAAAACGAAAAACAAAAAAAGGTCAGATGTTATATGAATTGCTTTTATCCTTCAGCTCTCTGTGAAAGAATTATTGTTTGTTTGTGTATATATTCAAATACTATGAATTGATTTTACAACTAATGTGTGATGGACCTGCATTATCCTCAAGTGCAATGCTGCCTCCTTTGGGCGTGGGCTGTAGGGGGCGGGGGGCATTAGCCTTTGACGCTTAATCCCATCCTCTCTTTCCTACTCATCTACTGATTATCTGATGCCACATATTTATGAACTATTTGGCTTCTCAGTTTGAACCTCTTTCTTTTGTTGTTAACATCTTATCTGTTTATTTTTTATTTTAACACCGTTTACACTGGGAGAAGAAAGGGGAAAGATGGACAGTCGCCTTAGGCCAGTGACCAAGAACTTAGAATATAGTTTCAGCTCTGGCCATGGAGTGACAGGCATCTAGTATGCTGTGAGCGACGGGTTATCTGCTACAAGCCTGTGATTAAATTATCTATTTAGTTATTAAAGTAAGTACTTGAACAGTTGCAATGCCTTCCTGCTGTACCTTCCTGGCGGTACCGAGTCCAGATTTTATCTCTTTGGTGAAGCACACACCTTGTGAAAGGTCTGGAAGCTGAAAACTTTGATTTACCTAGAACTCTCCTGGAGTCTGAGGCTTGGACGTGAGCATATGTAACCAGGTGTGAAATTCACCTCGATTTGGGGAAGGGGGTTATATTCACAGAGCTATGATAGCACTCACTTTTAGCTCCCTTTGTTCTTTTTTTTAAAACTCTGGAGAAGCACTGAAATTTTTTCAAAGAACTTTCAGTTATATAAGCTTAGTTGTTTTCAAAAGGGCTCTTGCCTTTATCGTCTTTAAAAATTACATTTTTTAATGACATTTTTTTTCCCATTTATGTCATGAGTAGAAAAATAAGAGGGTAAAATGCATGAATGATAGCTTCCCATTAGGAATGTGCCTTTAACTGCTTGTGGACCACAACTCATCACAAATGAGATTTAATTGTGAACGTACCAGCTTTGAACGGGTATTTCTATTACAAACGTTATTGTCTGTCATTTATCACACATTTCCTACCTCAGTGTGAAAGGATATTAGGATAAAATAGCTAAAAATCTGAAACCAAAGAAGAATAAGATAGAAAAATAAATCTACTGCAGATTAATTCAGTGGAAGGCATCTCACGAAATTCACCAGTTTACTGGTTACCATGGTGTTTTGTTTCCATGTACAGCACACATTTGAGAAGACACATATCCCTTTACAGACCAGAAGTTTTTTTTTTT
>PVHT021183707.1:10423821-10462541 GCA_004024745.2 Catagonus wagneri
ACACCACAGCTCACGGCAACGCCGGATCGTTAACCCACTGAGCAAGGGCAGGGATCGAACCCGCAACCTCATGGTTCCTAGTCGGATTCATTAACCACTGCGCCACGACGGGAACTCCCAATAGCTGAGTCATTTTTAATCCTTGTTGATTTGGCACTTAATGAAGAAAATCCTGTACGGCTTTCCAGTACAAGGGACAAAGAGATTAAGAAAATGAGTTTCTTTATAAACACTTTTTAGGCACCGCCAATTTTCATACTGGGAAGCAGAACAGAATTTTTTTCTCCCCAAGACCTGTGTTGCATCTTGGAGATTCCCCATGGCCTGGTGGTCGTGGCTCTTCAGAGTGAGGCTGACTGTGGAGAGCACGGCCGGTGGGCCGCTCGAGAGTCATGGGTGCCAGTAATCGGGAGTCAGAGACATGCGTCTTCCTCGTTCTCAGAAATGCTTCACAGGTGGATTCTTCTCGGGCGGTCAGAAACCTGCCCCGGCGTTTCCCGTGTTAGGTGCTAGGAGACGAGGAGGAGCAGGACACGGTCTCTCTCCCGGGGCGGGCAGTCAAGGTGGCGCGAGAGCCGGGGGCCCACGCGGCGTGATAAATGTCGATAGCCTTGGTGCTCTCTGAGCCGGCAGAGGAGAGGCTGTCTGAATTAGGTAACTGAAGCTGGCTTGTTGTGAAAGATGATTTTAATTGTGATGACAGCTCGTAAAGGGGGCTCCGTCAGCTCTGCGGTAGCTGCAAGGGCAAATTAAGGGATGTGGTACAGCAGAAAGGAAGAAATTAAGTGGAACTGGTGAAGAACTCGCATGTATATCTAAGGGGAATACAAGAATGCATATTCATGGGATGTAAGTTGAAATTTCCAAGAATAACTTTGTGCGAGATTCCAGTCATACTTGGGCCCTCTCCGTTTTGGAGATACAACTAATTGAATAACACTGACTGAATACTTATTTTTATAAAAGTGACACACACATGTCAGCATTGCCTCCTGATTTCAATTTCAAAGCCAAAGCGTCTTCAGGAACAATGCAGAATGGGAATTATACATTGTCAAGGGGAGGCACTCTGTGAGGAACATCTCAACCATCAAGTATAATTCAGGAAGATAGGAAAAATGCGAAGTCAGTCTTAGATGTTTAAAGCTACGTAAGTGTTAGGTATTATTATGGCCTGAGGATTAGTGACGTGTTTTGAATACAGATCCTGCCAGGCCCACTTAAAGAAGCTGCTTTCTAGATGCAGTTGAATGTCCTTCCCTGACTGGGGCCCCATTCCTGACAACTGGCTTGTGGCCGCCCTTCCCGCAGCCACTGCTCTGGATACGGGAAGACGCGCAGATGCCGCGGAAAGACCGTGTTGTCGCCCCTGGGTGCTGTTCCTCTTTAGTCATCATCTTGTATTTTATTCAGAAATAATGTTAACCTAGCCCCATCCAGAAAGAACTCCTTATTCGCAGTTTTATTGCCTTGAAATCAATTTTCACTTCACATGTATAATTTCATTTCCTCCTGATTTAAATGTCAAACATAACCTCCTTATTTAAATCACAAGTGCTACTATTTTCAGAAGGCTATGCCAAGTAATTGTCATTTCCTTTGGCAGAAAAACTACATTTCATTTTATATATTTTTATATTTCTAGAACGTAACCCATTGGTATCGCTCAGTCAGGCTTACTTTGACCATCCCTGTTACCTCTGCATTGCTACATTAGAAATGGAATTACAAGGGGTGCTCCCGTTGTGGCTCAGCACGTTAAGAACCTGATATGGTGTCCACGAGGATGTGGGTTCAATCTCTGGCCTCGCTCAGTGGTTTAAGGATCCTGCGTTGCTGTAAGGTGTGGCGTAGGTCGCAGATGCTGCTTGGATCCGGTGTTGCTGTGGCTGCGGTGTAGGCCGGCAGCTACGGCTCTGATTCGACCCCTGGCTTGGGAAATTCCAAATGCTGCAGGTGCGGCCCTAAAAGAGAAAAAGAAAAAACAAAACAACAACAACAACAACAACAACAAAAAGGTTGTGTCCTGGCTTGATATCAGTGAGTTTTCCTGAGCCTTTCTAGTTACACGGGAATATGATTATGATGTAAAGTTGAGTATTTCGAAAGCCAGATATAAAATTATAAACTGAAATGGGGGCTGGGCTTATGAAACGATAAGATTTTGTATTTAGTTTTAAGAGACTTAAGGTCTAATTGAGACATATGGATACAAAAAACACATACCAGGTGTCAAAAGAACTCTGTGCCATCAGGATTTAGAGGAAGCAAAACTGGATCTGCTCTGGAAAAGGAAAACATAGGACTTAGGCCAGTGATGTTCTGGAAAGGTATTCGTTTCAGGAAGAGAGTACGTGAAAGGAGGATGCTCCCGAGGAATGTGTGAGAAATACTGAGTCAGTGATTTGAAATAGAATGTGTTGGAAGATGCCACGGGAGAGCTGGTCAGAAAGTTTTATATGAATGGCGAGTGAGACCCATTCAGTGAATTACAGAGAAATTGTTGAACGTTTTCAAGAAATACCATTTTATTTATTTGCTATATTTTATTTTTTTGGGTTTTGTTGAATTATAGTTGATGTGCAACATTTGATCATTTCTTCTGCACAACAAAGCAATTCAGTTATACATATACACATGTCCATTTTTTTTCCAGATTCTCTTCCTGTATAGGGTATTATAGAATATTGCGGGGAGTTCCTCGTGCTATACAGCAGGTCCCCATTGATGATCCACTCCATGTACAATAAGGTGCTTTATTTTAAAATAGCTGTTACCCTTCTATGTGGACTCCAGAGCCTAACTTACAGTGGATTTCTTAATCTTTTCTCCCGTGGAGACACGTATGGCTGAAGCATATTATTCTTGATAAATTGCAGCCTGCTTCCCTGTGTCTTTTGTGTAATGGGGTTTCCCACTTAAATACATTCTTCTTTATCCTTAGCCCCCTGGCCCTTGGACTTTTCTTTCACTGTACTTTTTTCTTATGCAAATAGTATGTTTGTGTTTGTTTTATTAAGCAAATTTTGTTTGTTCGTTTTTTGTTTTTTAAAGATCTGGTATCTACTAGGAACCATTCTTGGTTCAAGGCAAGCTCTCTTTCAAGGGTCAGAGAGTATTTTGGGCACCATGGCCCACCGAGTTTCTACTGCAAGTGTTCAGTTCTGTCGTAGCATGAGAGCAGTCATTGACAATATGTAACTCAAGTGAATGTGGCCGTGTTCCACAGAAGCTTCATTTGCAGAAACAGGCGGCAGGTTGAATTTGGCTCATGGGTCATAATTTTGCCGGCTCTGCTCTAGAAAACCAAACGAATAAAAGTGCCTGCAGTCATGGAGTTTACATTCTCTTATTTTTCGTGTCTAACATTCTTTCGCCTGGTTCCTATTTGTATTTTTGGGGGGTCAAAAGAGTCCCAAACTTCATTTCTACTTATGGACTGATAAGGAATCTTCTTTATTATTAACTATATAGTATTTCCCAACAAAACACACCATCAATTCTAACAGATTCCCAGGAGGAAGGGAAATAGAAAAAAATCAACCTCATTTAATATCCTCCACTTAGTAATAGGCACTCACAGAACTCTTCTTCCTAATATCTTGATGGTCAGTCATGAGATGTGAGGAAAAGTCTGAAATCTTTAATTAGGAACACAGCCCTTGGTAAGGAGTGTGTGTGTATGTGTCTTTGTGTTTTAAATTTTTTACTACTCGCTCATGCTAGCAAATGCCTTACTTATTAATTGCTTCTCAACTTTATTTTTACAGAAGTACCATCATTGCATTTGTCTGATTAGTTTTGATTTTTATCCAAAATGCTTTTTTTTCAACCATTTATCTTTTATTTATAAAATCTCAGATGAAGGATACCAACCTTTGCCAACACCAAACTTTTTCACTTGCTCTACTAAAGTTTCTTTTCATGACTGTTTTCCTGGAGTCATTTTCCTACTTATATTATAGTCCATAAATCCTACCACCTAAGCTGAAAAAAGTCACATATCTAAGAGAATATTTTATTTTATTATTTTTTTTGCTTTTTTTTAGGGCCGCAACTTCAGCATGTAGAGGTTCCCAGGCTAGGGGTCGAATCGGAGCTGCAGCTGCTGGCCTACACCACAGCCACAACAATGCAGGATCCGAACCTTGTCTTCGACCTACACCACAGCTCACGGCAATGCCGGGTCGTTAATCCACTGAGCAAGGCCAGGGATTGAACCCACAACCTCATAGTTCCTAGTCGGATTTGTTAACCACTCCTCCATGATGAGAACTCCGAGAATATTTTAAATATTTAGGTTTTTGAGTTGAAAGAAAAGTGACCCTATTGGTAAATATATATTCCTGTGATCAGATCAGTGAAAATATGTGTTGGTTTTCTGCATTGTAGATCAATGCATTGAATAATTTCCTGTTCATATAAAAACTAAATATTTATAAGTTTTAACTCTTCTGTATATAAGGGTAGCTAGCAAACATCTTTAAACAGTCTTAAAAAAACATACTCATCTACTTAATCATTCAGTGAAAATCTGGGAACTTGACTCCTCTGCCTCATATTGACATGGGTTATAAATAGTTATGTCTTAGCTCATCTAACCTTTATTTCATTACTTTTTGCTCTAGAACTCATCAAAAACAAAAAGTTCATCTTATTCCCAGAATCTCTGGTTGGCAGTTCTGTCTTCCCTCTCAGGCGGTCAGTGACGGCTTTGAGCATGTGCTAAGTCTTGTTCATGTTAGTGGTAGAAGGGCCAGAGGCGCCTAGAACAGGACCTGGCACTGACTTTTTGGTAAGTCTGGCCTGGACAGGTTGGCCTCAGTCTTCACCTCTGAGGGCTGGGACATGCTTATGACTTTTGTGGTTAAAATAAGAAAATACATGTACTTGTAAAATACATGTAAGGCACAATTAATGTTGTACTTGGCAGTAGGAGTTAAGAAAAATGAAATTTCACTTTGTACTTATCTTTCTGTGACGTGCCTTTAAAATTCCCGCCAGGAGTTCCTGGTGTGAATCAGTGGGTTAAGAACCCGACATAGTGTCTGAGAGGATGTGGGTTCGATCCCTCGTCTCGCTCAGTGGGTTAAGGATCTGGTTCTGCTGTGGCTGTGGCTGTGGCTGTGGCCTCAGCTGCAGCTCCTATTCCACCCCTAGCCCAGGAACTCCCATATGCTGCCGGTGCGGTCTTAAAAAGAAAAAAAAATTCCCTCCACATGCTAGGTGGTCTTGCTGTCTAGGCAAGTGCTGGCTAGTCGAAAAAAACGATCTCTTCTATCATGAATGTGAGAAGGGAGTTTGCTCTTACATCATCAGTTTGAGAATCCCAGTACGCCGTTCGTTGAGTGTATTTGTTAATGAAGAATTACAGCCAATTTGAATTTCAGGGAGTCACCTCAGGTGTTAAGAAGAGCTTTAGCTGAGGCTTGCATATGTCCGTTCGCTGTAGAGTTTTAAAGGTGAATTTTCACTTTTAAAAGAGTAAGTATGCCCTTGAACTTTGAGTACTCGATTTTACTTTATTTTCCGAAAAAAACACACTTTAACTTGAAGCTTTCCATTGTGCATTTTTGGCTGCAGGCTTGTTTTAATAAAGAGCCATAGTAAATGCATTTGTTTTAGAGAGAAAAATGGTATTTTACATTTAGGTAATAACTCTTGCTTCTTTAAATGTAGCAGGGTGATGCCTGCCATTTCTGCTCTAGTCTAAAGGAATTCTCTACTTTTACTTTACCGTTTTTTGGTCTACTTTATCTCATTCACTAAACGATGTAAAAAACTAGGATTAACTTGGGATTCTGGCTGTGGTTCTGAGGGATTGAATGCTGGTGACCATCAGCCCCCCCTCCCCCCCGCCCCGGTCCAGGACTCAGTGAGGTGAGAGGGTCCTGCTGATAGGAGCCCTTTCTGCTCATGCCTGCTCTGCCGTCGCTGCAGTTGTGGTGTTTCTACTGTGTCAGCTTTTATTAAGATGAATTATGATCATTTCCATACAGCTGGGTGGCAGTTGTGGGAGTTTACGTTATCCAAGCAAAACTCAGACTTGCTCAGCCAATTTAGATGTCAATAAAACATTTGTTACTTATTTCCAGTTTTATCATTGGTTGTAATTTATACTTAGAATTGAAAATGTTAACATGTGTGACTGCGTTTGTTTTAATTAAGTGTATAATTAGGCTAATGAACCTTGTAAAAATGTAGTGGTGCAATCCTTAATATAATCTAAGCAGTTAAATTTCTAATTATGCTTCCAGAATCATGTACAAAGGTGAAGCCTTTCAATGGCTTGCTTTCTGGGGCTCTGTTCTTCTTCCGTGCCCTTTTTTAGGGAGTAAGAATCATTGTTCAAAAGCCATAGCGAGGAGTTCTCATTCTGGCTCTGCAAGTTAGTAGGTTAATAACTGACATAGTATCCATGAGGATGTGGGTTCCATCCCTGGCCTCGATCAGTGAGTTAAGAATCCAGCATTGCCCCAAGTTGCGGTGTAGGTCCCAGATGCGGCTCAGACCCGGTATTGATGTGGCTGTGGCATAGGCCACCCCTAGCCCAGAAACTTCCATATGCGCAGGTGCGGTGTAGAAAGAAAAAAGTAAAACCATGACGAAAGACTTAAAGGAAATATGTACGTATTACATCAGGAAAATTATTCCAAAGTGAGTTTTGTAGTGGACATTGTATTTTTTCCCCCTTAAATTTTGGAAAAGGTAGAGGGAACAGGGAAGAGGTGTTGATGTGGGGCTGTTTCAGCTTCAACAGAAGAAAGAAATCCACTTGTTCAGAAGGCATCTGTGCCATGGAGGGTTCATGTGAGATTCTTGCAGGGAGTAAAGAGGTGCTGTTCCCTGCCACCCGCACCTGCAGCCGCGTCTCCACAGATCTGCCATCCCCGCCGTGCCGAGGGTGCACGCGGGCTTCCTCCTGAGCCCGCCCGCACAGCCAGGCCGGTGCTTCTGCCCCTGGACCCGTCCTCCCAGCAGAGCACGCCCTGCTCCTTTCTCCCGCTCCCTCTTTTCTATTTTTCGCAAAGTGGTTTCTTCTTCTGATGGGAAGTGGTTGCTCCTAGTAAGGAATACTAGTACCAGCCGCCAAGAAGAAAAACCATTCTCTCCTCCGGCCCGGTGACATCCCAAGTGCTCCGAGCTTCACAGTCTCCCATCGTTTTCTCTAACAAGCGTGTTACGGGAACCAGAACACCCTCGGTGCTCAGTTCGTTATTACCTTAGGATGAATTCGAGTTGCAGGTTGAATTTGCAGAATAGATACCCACAAGCTTGTTTCTCATTGTCTGTCTGAGCTGCCTTTCCCTGGGACGCAGGGGGTGTGGAGGTGTGTCTGCTTTGCACACACACATTTTGCAGGAAGATGAAAGTGTCTGTTATTAATTCCTGTTGATTTCCCTTCAGAGGGTACTCTTTCTTCTCAGTCTAGCTGTTATGTTATCAGTTCAATTTTCCTGGGAAGTTTTTTTTTTTTTTAAATAGTTCATTCCCATTCCTTTTGCAATCATTTTCACCTAGTGAAGCAAATGAGATAATTTTGCAGATTGTAACACTTTCCTTTTAAATTAATCCATTCTTTTTGAGAGAATGATTCTAATAGTGTGGTCAAGTACTTAGAAATCAGCAGGCTGCTAACTTCTTAATTCAGTCTGTTCCGTTGATTCCCTCATCACTCGCAGTGTCACTCAGGGCGAAATTCCTCCCTTTCTGCTCCTCTGTGGCCCCCTCTCCATCTCCTCCTCCATCAATTCTCTAGTCTCTAGTGCTGAGAATAGACATTCTGAGATTTTTGTGACAACTTTAAAAATGCTGGATTCTAAAACTTCATTTAATAAACTTCGATATTTCATGTAAATATGATAGTGCATTTATTCACGATTTTTAACATTTTTGCTGTATGTTAGAATTATTCATGCATTTGGCCATATATACAGGCTTGTTTAGAAAGACAGCATATTTATTCTTCAATATTGAAGCATGTCATGCCTTTTTCTCTTTGGATTATTATTCTAGAATGATTCCTGTGGTGGGGTGGGGTGTTTAAAAGTAGATTTAAGAAAAGAAAAATGATTATTGGAGTTCCCGTTGTGGCTCAGTGGGTTAAGAACTTGACTAGTATCCATGAGGATGTGGGTTCGATCCCTGGCCTTGCTCAGTGGATTAAGGATCCAGCGTTGCCTAAAGCTGCAGCGTAGGTCACAGATGCAGCTGGGATCCTACTTTGCTTTGGCTGCAGCTCACATTCAACCCTAGCCTAGGAACTTCGTATGCTGCAGGTCTGGCTGTAAAAAAAAAAAGGAAAAAAGATAGTTTAGATTAATAGAAATCCATAGACATATTCAACTGAAAGTATTAATATCACTTATAGAATTAAATTATAGATTTCCAAGTTATATTATTTGAACTCTCATAAATACTGAGAGGATCTATTGGAGATATATTTATAAATTTGAACAAATTACTGGTACTAGTTACCTGCCAACTAATTTCCATTAAAGATAATCTCTCTATGTATTTCTCTAATAATATCTGTGGGCTGTTTTAGAATAAACAAACTGTTTCAGAATACATAAAACCATAATCATCAGTACTCACTTTCGATCACAGAAATATGGTAACCACATTGAGAAACTGCTCATGATCTCACGGACTAAAGAGTAATTAATTAACTGGAGTGACTCTTGGTAGGGCACATTTTTACTCGGGAACTGAACACATGAACTTTAAAGATGCGCGGTTGATCTGCAGAGGCAGCTTTTGGCCACAAGTGCGGCTCCGAGTTACGGCTCCGCTAGGACTGCCGGTGGGTGGCTGTGTGGACGGGGACATGGCTCAGTGTCTTTGCCTAGTTCCGTGATTACCAGGAACTGTCATTTAATTTGATTTCTCTGCTTTTCCCATTAAACAGAGTCACAGGTAGATTGCAGTGATTTCATGCTTTTGATCAAACATTTGGTTCAGTTGCCCATAGAGACAAACAGTAGGGAAGCTTAGGGAGGTAGGTTGTGGGCCTGACAACATTTTAGTAGTCGCTTAATTATTGGTGTGGTGCATTAGGGAACTGGTTTCTGCAAAATAAGGACTCATACAGTGAAGTTTGTCATGCAACTTTGTCAATGTCCTTTATCTTACCTTTGTGCTGAGAGCATTTTTATATTTGTTTAGTTCAATATATGATGGCAAGCAACTAAAAGCAACTGTTGTATTTTTCCCTTCAATCACTAAGATTCTTAGATTCTTACACTAGTAGGTGCTAATTAAATAACATGACAACAGGCAATTTAAATGCTATCACCTCTTTATTCTTTTAGGGAGGTATACTTGACCCTAGTTAAACATAATGCCTCTTTGCCATACTTAATAATAAAAATTAGAATGATGTTAAACAGTGACTCAGTAAATATTCACCAAAAAGAAAAAACAAACAAAAAACCAAGGTGAAACTGCAAAATAAAGAGAAAGAAAAAAGAAAAGAAAAAAGACCTTTGCTTCAGTTCATTTCATTTCAGATCAGTCCTGAATCTGGAATAAGTGAAACTGTCATGAAAAAAAAAAAAAAAAAAGGATCCAAATCCAAATATTATTTCCCTATTGTATTTGGTAAAAAGTTTATTAGAAATAGGAGACCTGTTTGCCTCAGCTCAGCTCAGTCACCTATTCGTTCAGCTGTCGTTTGTCGAGAACTTGAGCGTGTGCCGCTGCTGTCCATCTTCCCGTCCTCCAGGCGCCCGCACGCAGGGGTAGCGCGAAGGTGTGCCTGTGAGTCCCAGGGACAGGGGAGCCAGGTGAATAACCACAATTACTGAACAGGTTCAAAAGAGGAAGGACGCCATCCGCTGGGGTATCGTCCTACTGGAAAGTACATGCAGGTACCGCACGTTGTATTCCCCTGGATGGTACAGGTCGGCGACTGAAAATCCTGGCGTCTTCAGCTGTAATTTATGCAGGATTCTAAATGCCAGTATCTGTATGGACATTTTTTGTCTCTAAATAAATTAGGACAATGAAGGAAAATGCAAGCTTTCGGCAAGCCAAAAATAAGTTCCTAAACATTTTAACACAATTGTGACTCAGAATATATACTCACTGCCAAGCGAATCAGAGCGTCAGAATGAGGGCAAGAGTCCTGTTTCTTACAAAGCTGGGACATGTACAGTGTGTGCATTTGTCCTGGGTTATATAGACATCAAGGAGTTAGTGATCTAGACTGAGTACATGTCATATTTGCTTTTTTTTTTTTCCTCCACCTCGGTCTCTAAAAGTTCCTTCAGGCTTTTCTTTCAACCTGAAGTCTGAGAACATGGTGAAGGGGTGGATGGTGATGGGCAGTGTTGGAAATTATCCCTGTCTTTCCTTGTTCTTCATTTGGGAATAAGGGCAACCAGTTACTTACTTCTGGGAGACCTAACAAGTTTTGAAATTGAAGCACTATCAAATTCAATGCCAAGAATGGAAAGACTTCCATTTTTTTTTTCCCCTTTTAGGGCTGCACCTGCAGCATATGGAAGTTCCCAGGCTAGGGGACAAATCAGAGCTGCAGCTGCAGGCCTACACCACAGCCGCAGGGGCTCAGGATCCGAGCCTCATCTGCGACCTACACCACAGCTCACGGCAGCGCTGGATCCTTCACCCACTGAGCGAAGCCAGGGATCGAACCCGCGACCTCATGGATCTTTATCACTAAGCCACAACGAGAACTCCGAAATACTAATGTTTCTGAAATCTTTCCAATTTTCCGTCTCAAATGGACAGCAGGTCTTCGTTAGCCTCCCCTTCCCCTCCCTTCTGTGGAAAGGTGGGATTGCTGTCAGCAGTGTCCCAGCTGGCCTAACACAGAAACTTACCAGAGCCTCTCACAACCCCTTGCTCACCCACGCTGCGCATGGCCATAGCCCCTGGGCCGTCAGGGCGGCTCTGCTTGGAGCATTTTGAAGCCTGGAGAGAAGTATTCGGTTTGTTTCAGAAGCGTAGCATTTGACAAGCAGAAACCGTTGCTCATAGTTATTGAAAGGATCCATTTCTACACACCATTTACACTGTTGTGATTTTGTGTGTTGTGTTGGTGTTATTTTAAACTGTCTGAATAGCGATTTAATGCACCCCTTTAATAGGCAGTCTTTGTAAATATAATACCAGCGTAACAGCAATAGGCCATGGCGCACGGTGGAAATATATTACATGTGTAATGATTTGCATTCTTAATGTTCCAGAACCCTGGGGTTATTAGTAAAACGGTTGGAGAAAGGTGGTAAAGCTGAGCAAGAAAACCTTTTTCATGAGAATGATTGCATTGTCAAGATTAATGATGGCGACCTTCGAAATAGAAGATTTGAACAGTAAGTGTGTGCGGCCTGCACGGCTGCTCCTTCCGGCGTCAGGCGTGACAGAGCATGGGCGAGCGGAGTGCCTCGAACCACGTGTCTGTGGTCTCTGCCTGCGTGCCGGAGAGGGGTATTTTCTGCCATTATCCAGCTTTTAAAAATTTAATCAAACTCCAGGTAATTGCTCCCATTAGATCAGGTTTCCAGATGCCCTCTGATGGACGCAGCACTTCTTAAAATATTATGGGTCCAATTTACGCTTTACAATTGGGCCACCTCTCCCCTTTCGAAAAATTCACCGATAGCTGGCTTTATTATACCGTTAACTCACATTTCCAGCTTTGTCTTTCCCCATGATGTCTCTCAAGACAAAGAGGCAGACGAAACTCCCTGGAACCTCAGTGTCCACTCAAATTTTTTTCTTCCTGATTCAAGCCCTTACTCAATTAAAAAGATAAAAATTGTCCAGTTCCTATAAAACCAGGCAAACCTGAGCAGAAATCAAAAGAGCCCAACTTTTAAGGCCTGATGATGTAAACCAACTGTAATGGAAAAAAATAAAAATTATTGAGAAAAAAAGGGGGGGGTTCATTTTTCTCAGCTCAAAAAAAAAAAAAAAAAAGACCTGATGATGGATCCAGATGAGATGGAACAGCATCCTAGGAGGGACATGGATTAGGCACTGGGACCAACGGCTCAACATTTCGAGTCACTGGGGCCGCATTGGCCGCCTTGAGATTTTTGCAAGGCCAGAATTGGCTGAATTTCCCATACCTAACAGACAGGCACTTTTTACTGTTTTCTAAGTGTGTTTCTAAATATATTTCTTTAAAAACTCAATTGGTCCCCTTGTAAGGAAATATTTTATGATTTTTAAAAGTCGTATTGGATAATGTTGTAGAAAGTGGGGTAAATTGAATTTCTATTAATATCGAAATAACACCTCTTGTGCTTAAAACTACAATACGATTGAGTGATTTTTCAGTTGACGGCCCAGCATTTTATCGGTAGTTGTAGATCATTTTGTCATTTTTATTTAGAGACTGAGAAATTTATATTTGGAGAAACAGTCCTGCTGCTCTCAGAGCTTGCAAACTTGATTGATAAATGGGTTATTAGAATTTTGTTTTCAGTTTCAACAAAGGCTGTCAGTCCTTGTTGCTTAATTAGTATACTTAATCACGCTCATAATATCTTCGGGTCTGCCACTCCTAATTTGCTAATCTTCCTTTCTTTCTCAAACCCAGAGCACAACATATGTTTCGCCAAGCCATGCGCACATCTATCATTTGGTTCCATGTGGTTCCCGCAGCCAATAAAGAGCAGTACGAACAACTATCCCAGAGCGAGAGGAACAATTACTATTCAAGCCGCTTCAGCCCCGACAGCCAGTACGTGGATCCCAGGAGTGTGAACAGCGCAGGCCTTCAGACTCTGCCCCGGGCGCCCAGGCCGAACCCCCCGCCAGAGCACACGGACCCCCTCCCCCGACTCCTACCTCAGGGCACACAGCCCTCCGGAAAGCCGCCCGCGGCTCCGGCCCCAGCAGCACAGAATGTATTCAGTACCAGCGTCAGCAGTGGTTACAACACCAAAAAAGTAGGCAAGAGGCTTAACATCCAGCTCAAGAAAGGTATGGCCTGTCCTCCTCTTGTTGCATGGAGTTTATTTTAGAAATCGAGTCCACTGACCACCCAAAGCACCCTAAGGCTTTTCTCATTATCATGTGAAAGAACAGACACAACTTTTTTAAAAAGTAGTTAACGTTGTATTTCTTTATGCTTTTCTGACTCATTTTGCTGGACAAAAATTAACCTGTTAGCGTTCAGAGGATAAGGCTTTAAACCTCATGCTTCTGTGAAAAAGGTGGCAGTTCCCGCTGCAGTAACATTTTTGACAATGAAGGAAACTGGTTTCAGGATGTTACTTACCATTAAGCCCAAAGCAATGGTGAGACTTTGACCGCGTGGAGCTCCCCCCGCCTTGATGTCCTCAAAGATGGACTTTCGGGGTCCTCCAGGTCAGCTCCGTCCTATCAGAGGAAGAGATTGATTCCTTTGAAGCTCTTGGTGGCTCACAGCAAAATGCTGAGAAGCCAGGCCGCTGGCCTGTCTCCTGCTCTTCCAGAATCTGGCGTTGCTTCCCTTTCCTGAGATGAGAGGGGAGTTGGAATGGGCCTTGCTCCTCCTCTGATACATCAGTGTGTGTGTTTGCAGATCCTGGTGGACAGGAGGCCTGCGTTTCCACGCCGGCCAGCCCGCGTGACTCGGGGCAGGCTGCCAGCCTTGACGTCCTGGTTTCCAAGGCCTGTCCCCTCCGGATGCTGAGATTCACTCTTGCCTTTAAACATCCACTTTAGCTGAGCATTTTTCTGTATTTTTAAGTCATGTCTTTCAAAAGGGTGTCATAACAAAGATGATTTCTCCTTTTATGAGCTCAACCAAGTCCTGCAGTTAGTTGGAAAGGAACCCAGGAGGAGCTGAGTGATTTCCTCGAGTCCCGTGGCCGTTGGCCGCAGGTTCTTCCCAGAGCGCGTTCCGATTCCTGACAGGTAGACCATCCTTCTTTCCATGTGGGGGACGGTCTACAGCGCTCTAAACGCTGAGACTCCCATTTCCTTTCTGAATCATGCTCCGTCATTGAACTCTACGTGAACCACAGATTCCTTCTTTCTGTTTCCTGGATTTTTAAGCTCCACATACTTGGTTGACTTGGTCAGGACTTGACAGCTTCACTCCACTTCCGAAACCCGTTACAGACACAGGGTCATATTAGCCTCAACTCTTTTTAGCTCTTTTAATGCCTAAATTCGAGGAATAGCAGATCCTCTTTCTGCCTTTTTTTTTTTTTTTTCCACTCAAGTGACAGGATCTGGGTTCTTTTTTTAATTTAAAATTTTCCTTTTTTTTTGGCTTTGTGGGGCCACACCCACAGCATATGGAAGTTCCCAGGCTAGGGGTCGAATCAGAGCTCAAGCTGCCTGCCTACGCCACAGCCGCAGCAACGTGGGATCCTTAACCCACTGAGTGAGGCAGGGATGGATCCTGTGTCCTCATGGATACTAGTCAGATTCATTATCACTGAGCCACAGTGGGAACTCCAGGACCTAGTTTTTAAGAAACAGAGTATGAAAAATGTAATTCTGCTTGGACTCTCTCAACAAAGGTAGACCATTTTCCATTCTCATAAAGATATGCGTTCATAAATATCTATGCCCTTTACTCTTGAGATAGGCATATTCATTATTTAGAGTTTTCCACATAATTATGGATTACGATACAATATAAACTTTTAATATGAAGTGAAATTCTCTTTGCCATTAAAAGAATCACTCTTGTGAATACAGAAATTAATGGTTTTATTTTATTAGCATTTCAAAATATAGGATGGCATTTTATAGAAGCTAATTTCGAGTGAATACATGCAGCCAACATAAAAATAGAAACAATGGTTTCTTTTAAATATTTCCCTAACCTTGAGTAATCTAGATTGTACAGAACCTCATAGATCCAGCTTGATTTTAACTGATCAACTGTGAGAATGTATGTCAAAAGGCAGAAACTGCCTGTGCATTCTGCTAGAACTTATAAATATGTTATATAAAAATAAATTCTGTTTTATTCTAAATAAGACTGAGGAAGAATGCTCATTATCTTTGATTATTACTAGATATAGATGTTTTAATAATAATGATTGTAGGACATTGAACAACCTTTCATTGTAGTTAAAAGATAATATTTTTAGCAATGAATATTGCCACATTTAACGTTTTTGATGAAGTACATCAAAAACATAGTATTTGTCAATGTTAAACTTTAAATTCACTGTGAACTGACACAATTTGAGTGACAGAAGCTCTTCATAAACTGAGGTTAGTGCTGTGGACTCCGAAGAGAAACCTTTGTTAAACTGATTGGCATAATTTTGGATCTATGTCACATAACATGTCAAAATAGAATAGCCCCGATGTACTTGCTTCCATAATTATGATTTCTTAATATTTATTGTCATTTTGGCATTCTCAAATACCCTGCTCTTTTGTAGAAATTAGCTTTTTAATAAAGTCAGTGGAGAAGGTCAGTGATCTATTTCAGTCAGTGCAAAATGTTTTGTTGGCTTTGTTAAATGAAAACTGATATCTATTTATCTTTCTTTGAAAGGTCATTGTCTGAACTTTTAGCTTACAGATTTAGGGGTTATTGCTGATGTTTTAATAGTATTGAGGTGCATATAACAATCAGCCTTTGTACTTCATAGAAATTAATATTGCAAAAGGAGAACAATTTGAATTCTTCCTTAATAAATGTTATTGCAAGTCATTAGAGTTTCATGAAAGCACAGAGACATATGGAAAAGTCCCAGCAGAATAATTAGGAAAATTTCATATAGACAATATGCCATTCAAGTCTTCACAGAAGACTTAAGAAATTAACAGCTCAGGCACATTAAAGTCATTTCAGACCTGGAGTAAATGAATGTTTTGTTTGAATTTGAGATTTACTGTAGGTTTTATTATAAGTATAATTATTGTGCTTTCTTCATTTCTGCTTTGTTTCTTCTTTAACCCACATTTTTATTCATTTTTACTTGCCCATGTTTGTTTACTTACAGATTCATAGACTTGCTTATGGTTTTTTAGTGAGTGGTACATCAAATTAATGAATTCTCCTGTAGATTTTTCACCTTTATGTATCTCTTTATTCCTCCTATATTGAGCAAGTATTTGTCCTCATATCATTTGAACTCGAATGGAACTTAATATCTTAAAAAATATCTTTTTAAAAGGCTCTGATTGAAATTAATCATTATTGGAAGTGTTATAGAAAACCTGCAGTTCATTAGAAATTTGTCATTATCTGTGGTTTTTTTCTTGGTTCATTCTGGCTTATTGGGTGTTGGTTCTGGTGACATAATAACCCCTGTTCACTGTTAAGCTTGTAACAGTCTCTGTCGAGAGAGCTGCCAAAGAGCCTGGAATTGAAATTATACCAACCAGCACAGTGATGGATAAATGCTGCACCAATTTTAGTAACTTTAAACGTAATATGATGACCCTCAGACCTGGTAGCCATGATCTGAGATGAGTAATTTTGCTTTTTTGTTTGTTTTTGTTTTTTAAGAAATACACATGGTAAGATTTAGGTGAATTAGAAGAGAACTAGGCAAAGATAGTATGGTTCATCCTGTCATTAAATTGTTGTGAGTAATTATAGCTTGGGGAGGTTCTGTTATCTGTATCTAGAAAAAAATTTTCTTTTCATTATTTCTTTTCCACCTTCCTGGACTTGTTCTCTTCTTTTCTCCACCTCCTACCCTTCAATCTGGATATACTTACTGCATAATAATATTAGATATTAGAGCTTTTAACAGCCGGGTTTTTAAATTTTTTTTAGCATAGAGAAATTGTTTATTTTCATAAGCAAAGATTTAGACAAATTTAGAAACATTCATCAGGCATATTTGTGTATTACTTTCACCTGAATAGGTCTCCATTTCTTCTTAGACTGATGAAATTTGATAGATATACCATTTAAATTTTCTGTAATTTAGTCTATTTTGAAAAATCTGTTACAACTTATAATGTATTTAAAGAAACGTAGGCCACTGTGAAAGTTACAAAATGTCCAGTTGAGGTGTGAACAATTGTGTATGATATCCCTGTGACATTCACAATGTCTCACTTTATTGACCTATTTTCTTCTGTTATATATTTAGGTACAGAAGGTTTAGGATTCAGCATCACTTCTCGGGATGTAACAATAGGTGGCTCAGCTCCAATTTATGTGAAAAACATCCTCCCAAGAGGGGCTGCCATTCAAGATGGCAGACTGAAGGCAGGAGACAGACTCATAGAGGTGAGTGAGTTCTCTGCCTCTGAAGTTCCATGGTTCTCAAAAAGTTCCCTTTTCAAGGGTCAGATTCTTTTTAATGTTTTCATACAACATGAAAGCAAATTGTATATTTCAGCAGAAATATGCATCCTGAAACAATCTTATTTCCTCTTTCGTTTTACATTTTCCTGAGTTATTTGATGAGAAATATCTTTTCGTTTAGTTTACCCATAAATTTTTAGTGACTTGGACATTTGGTTCGTGAGATAACATAGCATTTTGTCATTATGTAAGTACATTGTCTGTTAGGTTATATTTCTGGATGACTTTAAATTTATGTCTGGCAGTATAGAAATGTTATCTACTCTGGAATCAGAGCAGAGACAAATGAAGTAAATGAAAACAGTGTGTCGATGAGAAGAACAAGGAAATTTGGAAATGTCAGTGTGAAGAATGAATTGAGACATAAAAATCAAATGTCAGGAAAAAAAAGAAATAGTTTTCAAAATTTCCTTTTGGTACCTCATGTGGTTTTGGTTCACTGGTCTTTGAGGCTATCGTTGACATACATAAAGATGCATAATTTCTGTTTGCATGAATGTTTTCCATATATAAATAGAGGAAGAAGATCGAGAAAGAATTTTTTTTAGTGGCTTTTCTTAGTGTTTTCTTGAGAAAACATAGTCTATATTCTTAATGACAGGTACTATTTCCTGATTATTAACTAGCATTCAAATACTAGCGTTAAGTAAAGTTTTATGACGTAATCCTTTTTTCTTGTAGTTTCATATGTTGTTTTGAACTCTCCAGGTCGAGCTGTCCTCTTAAAGATTTCTTGAAAAGTAATGGAGCCTAGGGAAAGCCTCCAGATTTTTTTTTCCATGTCTGCACTTTGGGTCTAGAGTCTTTAAATCTTACTCTTTCCTCTCTGTCATGTTGGCTTGACGCCGTGTTTCTTCTCTGTTGTGTTGACGCCATGTTTTACGGGGACGCTGATAGACGCTGAATAAAAGGCGAGCTTCTAGGACACATTGTATTTAGGGTATTGTATCCAGAAATGTCCTCTAGTCTCTGGCTGTAGGTGAGGTAGATTTCCGCCAAGTTTGTAGTGGGGCCTGTTTCCTTTGGAAAGAGCCAGGTGAGTTCTGAGACTGGTTCTCTAACTCTAAATCCAAAAAAAAAAAAGGGTCTGTCCTGTTGTCCCTCCTCTCCCTCTCCCTGGACCACCTTCTTTCTTGCTAAAAACAATCACTTTATTTTTAAGTCTCCCTTTCATTACTTAATTGCTTTACTTGTGACACAATTGCTTTTCGTTTTGATGAACGGAAGGGACTGCGACCCGAATCTCTTCAGAATTAGGCTCTATTTTCTGTAGCTATCAGGTGTATTTTAAACCTAGCTTTCTAGTATCTGTAGTTGTGTCTGTACAATGTCATTAGTTCTGTGGACAAAAGTTTTTTCTGAATATCTGGATATTTGCATGCTGACTTTCTTTTTAAAGTAGGAAGTGATCAATTTTTAAAAAGATTATCTGGAAAGTGTTTACTTTCTTTGAACCTGTTGTTACCGATTTATTTCCTGCAGTCTCTCTCTCTCTCTCTCTTTTTTTTTTTTTTTTTTTTTTTTTTTTTTTTTTTTTTTTTTTTTTTTGTCTTTTTATTTTTACGACTGAGTCCGAGGCATATGGAGGTTTCCAGCTAGGGGTCGAATCAGAGCTACAGCCACTGGCCTACACAACAGCAACGACAGATCTGAGTCGCATCTGCAACCTACATCACAGCTCATGGCAATGCCAGATCCTTAACCCACTGAACAAGGCCAGGGATTGAACCTTGGTACTCACGGATGTTGGTCAGACTCATTTCCGCTGAGCCATGATGGGAACTCTGATTTCCTGCAGTCTCTTGATGGTGTTACCTTGAGCTCTATCAGAGGGATTTTCTTTAAATTTTAATTTTATATTGGTGTATCGTTGGTTTACAATGTTGTGTTAGTTTCAGGTGTTCAGCAGAGTGATGCAGTTATACATACGTATATCCTTTTTCAGATTCTTTTTCATTATAGGCTATTATCAGATATAAAGTATAGTTTCCTGTGCTATAAGTAGGTCATTGCTGATAACCTGTTTTATATGCAGGAGTGTGTATGTGTTAACCCCATTCCCTGAATTTGTCTGTCTTCCCCACCTGTATCAGACGATTTTAAGGGGCAGAAAGTTTCCAAAACATATTTCAACTGCAGGAAAGTTTTCATATTACTATTTAAATAATTTGCTTAGTTGCCTTAGACAAATGTTATGTCAAAAGTAGTATAGACTACTTTTTAAAGGAACTTTGAACTCTCATTTCCGTTAAACATGTAGTGCTTGCTAATGATGTTATTATACTTTCTACAAAAATGATGAGATTCCTTAGGAATGGGTTGTTTCAGATCTCTTTTTTTTTCTGGTAGAATCTCTTAAAACTTTAAAAAATATTGAAATGAAATATCACTAGCCCTCCAAAAATACTGTTCTGTAAAGATTCTTCTTCAGTGTTTGCTTTTCAGGGATTAAAAAGTTATCATAATTTTCAGTAAAATTTCAATAAAAACTAAAATATCTGGTTTTTTTTTTTTGCTTTCATTGATATTTTACTGAAAAGATTTTTACCAAAATACTTTTAGTGTATTTTTACTACTCCCCATGGGGGGTGGCATCTTTTTATTTTAGTATAAGAAAACCTGTGACCCGCAAGGCCATCACGATATCTTAGTTTAAAGCCAGTTAAGTTTTGTGTTGACTTGGCATTTTAGGTATATTTGTATCACTGACTACTTGTTTTTCTTTTTCTTTTTCAAAAAATGTTATGACTTACAATATTGTGTTAGTTTCAGGTGAATCATTTATGCACATAGGTATATCCACTCTTTCTCAGATTTTTTTTCCCATATAGCTTTTTATACAATATTGAGGAGACTTCCCTGTGCTATACAGTAGGTCCTCGTTAGTTGTCTATTTTATATATAGTAGTGTGTATATGCCGATCCCAGCCTCCTAATTTACCCCTCCTTCCCCCGTTTCCCCTGTGGTGACCGTAAGTTTGATTCTAACATCTGTGAGTCTGCTTCTGTTTTGTAAGTTCATCTGTAGCATTTTTCGTTAGAGTGCACATATCAATGGTATCGTACACTGTCTTTGTCTGACTTACTTCACCTGGTTACTTGTCAATGTGCTGGTGACGATGCTTTTGTTTTACCGATGAGCCCCGAAAGGTTTGACTGCTTCCTGCCTCCATTCCAGATACACGGTCTGGTCTGTATTTCTTTATTAGCCCCACCAGCCTGGTGGTTACTGGATTAGGGCAGAATTTGCCTCGAAAGGAGCCATATTCCAGAGCAGACACATTCTACTTCTAGAATGTGTGGCTTGTCTCCTGTTCCCTGTCGGCACCGTGTAGCAGCTGAAAGCTTTTTGTTTGTTGTAGGTGAATGGAGTGGATCTCGCAGGCAAGTCCCAGGAGGAAGTCGTTTCCCTGTTGAGAAGCACCAAGATGGAAGGGGTTGTGAGCCTTCTGGTCTTCCGCCAAGAAGATGCCTTCCACCCAAGGGAACTGGTGTGTACATTCAGAGCTGATGAAACCTTTCTGATACACATGAGTCAGGGATTTGGGCTGGCAACCTGGTGGCCAGTGTTCACGGAGACATTTTCCAAGCAGTTAATGTATTTATATTATCTTTGATTCTTAACATAATATAAGCATTCTTTTCTCATATTTCCTCCGTTTTGGAGCTAGACACCCATGGTGTTGAGTGCAGGAGTATTTGAAAATCAAATTGTAGGGGTATTTTCTAGGACAGCACATGTTTATTATTGAATGCTTTTAGATGGACTGATGGAATACAGAGACGTCGATTATTTCATAACTGTCACTTCAGAGGCTGCTGTTGAAAGCTTGCCATCTTCTCCACTGTGTATGAGAAATTTTCATGTTTCAAGTTTTCAGGGTATGTGTAGCTAAGCCAAATAAAGATGCTTGCTTACTGTTGTATGAAAAGGAGGAACTTAATTAAATACTGCTATTGAAAATAAAAAGACCTGAGTTGCAATAAGCCCCAGGGCCATTAATTACTAATATAGAAATTATTTGGAATGACATAAATGAAAAGGCATTTGTTTGCAAACTATGTATTTCACTTTTTATACATATGTCAATACATCTAAATATTAGGTAGGGATGTTTACATAGTATTGGTGTGAATGAAATATGTATATTAAATTGACGTAGTTCTCAATGTTTTTCTGCAAAAGGCAGTAGGTTTCATTTCTGTGTAAAAATAATATTGGAAGAATCACCTGTATCCTTTGTTTTGATGTGGTAAGAAAATTGTTTCACTTCAGGTTCAAGTGGTACTTTAAATATTTCAAAACAGATTCTAGTTGGCTCCTTTTAGGATATTTGAAATGTCTTTCAGCTAGCTTTTAGCTTATCTAAACAATAATTAATCTGTATGTACTAGACTGGGTAGCTTTTAGGGGCACAGTTCCCGAATGTGTTCAATTGTCCCGATTCTCTTAGGCTGATATTTCAAGCATGGATGTGTCATGGTTAATAAAAATTTCCTTATATTATAAAACAGATAAATTTGAGTCATAGGAATATCCCATCCCTTGGTTCTGCACACATGTACAAATTTACTGTGATTTCATGGAAATTTCCAGTTGTGTTAGGGCTGAAAAGTAAATGCTTGAGTTTTAAGTGGATTTGAAAAATGACGAAAACTTCTTTATTTCTATTTAAAAATGTCGAATGCATTATTTCTCAATTTAAATTCAGTTTTCCATTTTCCCCCCACCATCATCCAATTTTGTGCCTAGAATGCCACCTGATCCTAAATCTGGAGTTGTCTCTATTAAATTGTAAATGAGCACTTAGAGGGGGAAAAAAACCCACTCAGCTTTTGCTGTGATTTGCTGAAGCTGTAGTCCTTCCTCAGTGTCTGTGAGCCTGGGTGATAGTCGGCATTAGTTGGTTGCCAAAGCTTCAGCATTGCTCTTACAGCCTTCCCCAAGTTAGTGCCAACAGAGAGCCAGCTTAAGGTCATTCAGGTTGTTCTGATCCAATTTCCATCTTCCAGGCTTCTGTTTTCCCCTTCTGCTGCCTACTTGTTTTTTTTTTTTTCTTGGTTATTTAATTTATTGCTTGTGAGCTTTTCATTAAGGAGTGAGCCAGTAGGCCGTCAGTTTACTATTCACGTTGCAGCTGCTATTCAAGATTTCAACGAATAAAATCTGAAAACTCAAAGGGGAGGAAGGCATTTAAAATATCTTGAAATGCAATTAACAGAACTCTTTTCCTCTGTTTAGGGTGTCTGTGTTTAAATTCTGTGTGTAAAACAAAATACTTTTTTATCAATAAGTGCCTTTTATTTTAACAAGCTAACCTGGTAACTATCTGAGTGATTAAAGCAACTCTATACCACATGAAAAAAATCACATTTATAGCCAGTGTAATATTGCAAAGTATAAGGCTTGTGGTTCAGACTATTATTATCTGGTCTAGCTATCAAATGGCAATGTACCTTATAATTTAGATTTAGTTGGGAAAATTAGAAAACAAAATTAGAAACAGTGCCAGGAACAAAAGAGCAGTTTGGTGAGTTTTTTTTTTTTCCTCCAGATAATAAGTTCATGATGTCCTGTGAATGACCAAGTAAAAATTTGCATCTAGAAAAAAATTTTAACTCACCCACCCTTAAGATAATATAACCATCCCCCTTAAGATAATACAACCACATCAGTGAAAGTTGGGAAGACAGTAATATATCAGCTGTAATATAATCACCCTGTATAGGTTTTGTGAATTTTAAGAACCAACAGTTTTTCTCCTTCAAAGTAAAGCTTTGTGTCCCTGTGTGTTGAAGATGGCTTTGGTCAGTCTGTATTTATATTTTTCTTCAATTCTTCTAGAATGCAGAGCCAAGCCAGATGCAGATTCCAAAAGAAACGGTAAGAGCTTTGTCTTTTGCAGGATGCAGAGATGTTGGAAATATAACCGGAACTAACTTCTTACTAATTAATTATGAAGTTATTTTCCCCCTCTTTCCCTGGCTCGTAATAGCTCCTACATAGATTTATTCAGTTCCAAAGTGGTTGTACCTTGAGTGATTTACTGGTACTATCCCAAATGGAGAATATTTTGTGGTTATTTTTGATGAGACAGGGATTTAAAAAAAAGACATTACAGGCTTTCCAATTGACCTGCATAAAAGAGGGACCAAAAGTAGTTTGATATATATATACATATAGAACTTAATGAGTTGTAAAGCATTATTTTGTAATTACTACAAAAGTGAAAAAAGAAAACTCAATTCTGGCATAGAAAAAATAGGGCCAAAACACAAAATATGTATTCTAAAGAGGATAAATAAAAAAATGTCAGCACTCAGGCTAAACATACTGTGTCAAAATTTACATTTACAGATATTTTATTGATTATCACGTGTCATAGCATATTATAAAGGGTTAATTCTCCTAGAAAAAATAAGTTTTCACAGCTTACATTAAAATGCAAAAATAAGTGTGTCCTTTTAGAAGATAAATCCTAATATAGGCTGGAAATAAAGTAACAAGTTGAGTTCTAGCAGGCAGTACTATCATGGTGAAAGTAAGGATTGCCGTGTCAATCTCTGAACTGCTTTTTTTGTGGATGCACTGCATATGTTTTATATTGACATATGATGCCATCCAGTAGAAATTCTAACAGTCAGGATCTTTTCTACATTAGACAGTATAGCAGAGAAACATGTCATTCCTAAACTCTTGTGAATAAAATGAAAATTTAGCAAAACCGTATCCCTGGTGGATGCTGCTGCTATGTATTTTTCCAAAATTTGGCATGTTAGGTAGACAAAGTAAAAATTTGAATAACATAATTAACATTATTAATAGCATAACATAATTTGATTTTTCTTTTACATATTCAGAAACAGACAGCTTTGAACCTAATAAAATGTTATTTTCAAATATTCCATAATTACAAAAATGGTTGAATAATTAGACCTAAGAGGAAAATCAGTAAACAACCTTGAGGGTGTTACATGTTCATTAATATAGGTTGTGGGGAATTCATAGCTTTCATTTTTCAACCCATCAAATCAATAATAGGTCTGTAACAGTAACTCAGAATCACAGTGGTGTGTGTGTGTGTGTGTGATGGCGATGGGTTGAAAGATGATCGGAAATTGAACAAATTGATTCTAAAGAATAAAGTGGGGCACGAGAATGATTTGTTCTACTTGAAAAGACAGTAATGAAGGCAAAATGTACTATAAAGTCAAAATTCTTAAAATAGGGTGACGTTGTTGTAGGAACAGATAAGCAGATCATTTAAACACATTAATGATGATGGAAGTAGTCCCAGTGTTTATGTGTGTGTGTTCCTGTATGTTAAAGGAGGCATTTCAAAATAGTGGTTAAGAGTGTTTTATTTATTTAGTGTTTAGGACTGTTGGCCTTTCACTTTAAAATGTTAGGTGCCTTTTTCTCACCACACACCAAAATAAATCCCACTTGACTGTGAAATTGAACCTAAAAATGTACCAAAAGGTATTGAGAAAATAGAAAAATCTCCTTGTTCACTGGGGAGAGTGAATGCTTGTCCAGGCATGACATAGCCAGAGTAGCCTAAGAGAGTAGCTTCATAGATTTGTTTATATATATTTGTATATGCATATGTATGTGTATATATATATGTGTGTGTGTGTGTGTGTGTGTGTGTGTGTGTGTGTGTATATATATATAGTTTTTTTTTTCCTTTTTAGGGCCGCACCCGCGGCATATGGAGGTTCCCAGGCTAGGGGTTAAATCGGAGCTGTAGCTGCAGGCCTACACCACAGCCACAGCAACTCAGGATCCAAGCTACATCTGCAGCCTACACCACATCTCACAGCAATGCTGGATCTTTAACCTACTGAGCAAGGGAAGGGATTGAAACCTCAACCTCATGGTTCCTAGTCAAATTCGTTTCCGCTGCACCATGACGGAAACTCCTGTTTATATGTATTAAAAACCGGCCAGAGCAGTAAGCACACCATGTAATGGTTGCAAGATAAATGATGACTGTGGGAAGCATTTTGCAACATGATCCTTGGGTGAAGAACTACCCCTTTGTTGTTTGGAATCTTAACGTCATAGAACTTTTTGGAAAAGCGAATGGCTTCCCACAGGCTCTGTATCTGTTTATGCCTGAGACGAGCTGAGATAAAAATGACGATACACAGTCAAGAGAGGCATGTTCTTTCAAATGCATAGTCAGTCCTGGTGAGGAAATGGTGGATTAGTTTGGAAATGTTCAGTCACTGATGGGTGGAAGCGGGTTGGCTTTGGATGTGGTACTCCACTGAGAATGTCAAGGTCTGTGCCCCTCTGCCCCTCGCCCGCAAGGCTTTTGTGTTCCTGATAGCACTCCTGAGCAAGTGACAGTTCAGCCACTTCACGAAAGCCCTGATAACCTCCGTATGTGTGTCTGACTTCCTGTGACAAATGGGAATTTTTTCTGACGAGGGTTAACCAAGTAAGGTTAAAAAAAAAATCAACAGTTTTTTTTCCCTAAATGTTTACTTTTTGATTTCTTGTTGTTTCTTTCTTTTTTTATTTTTTTGTCTTTTTACCTTATCTAGAGCTGCACCCACAGCATATGGAGGTTCCCAGGCTAGGGGTCTAGCAGGAGATGTAGCTGCCGGCCTTCGCCACAGCCACAGCAACACGGGATCCGAGCCGCTTCTGCAACCTACACCACAGCTCACAGCAACGCCGGATCCTTAACCCACTGAGCAAAGCCAGGGATCGAACCCTCAACCTCATGGTTCCTAGTCGGATTCATTAACCACTGAGCCACGACGGGAACTCCGATTTCTTGTTGTTTCTTTTGTCCTCTCACATCTGCGCCTCTCTTTCCGGTTTTGCTATGCGATACCATCTGGAGCTGTTCTGGGCTTCGTGTTAAAATCATAATTTAAAAATGGACTTCCAGGGCCTCTCTCTGTCCCTTTGCATGTGAAGTCATTAAATCATTCAAGTCATGAAACTCGCTGATTTTCTTGCATTGTTCTGGTGATTTTAGGCACCTTGAGAACAGAATGTCCTAAAGCTCAATTAGTTTGTTAGTTAATTATCACCATGACTCCCATGACTGATTAAGACTGAGAAACTTCAAAAAAAAAAAAAAAAGCAAAATGTCTTTTAGGTAGATGAGTGGGGCTCTACCAATGGCTTGTAGACTTTTTAAATATCTGAAATGTAGATTTCTTGTACATCTTCTAAATACTGTACTAACTTTTGAGAGTGGGCAGCTAGAAACCCTCCCTGGTTTTAGGTTCTCCATTCCAAATTACAGTGGGGGAAGGATAATCTCTTTAATAAATGGTGTTGGGAAATCTGAGTGATCAATGAACAAGAATGCAGCTGGTTTTCTGTTGGACACCATATGTAAAATTCAACGCAAAATAGATTAAAGATTTAAATATAAGACTCAAAGCCATAAAACTCCTAGAAGCAAAAATATGGAGTAAGCACATTGATGTTATCTTGGTGACAGTTTTTCAGACTTGATACCAAAAGCAAAAATAAACAAATTGGACTATATCATGTTTAAAAGCATCTGCATAGCAAAGGAAGCCATCAGTGAAATGAAAAGGCAACCCATGGAATGGGAGAATGTATTTATACATCACATACCTGATAAAGGATTAATATGCAAAATATGAAAAAAACCTCAGAACTTAGTAGCCAAAAAGTAAACAATCTGATTAGAAAATGGACAGAGGAACTGAATAGACATTTTTTCCAAAGAAAAATGGCCAACAGGTGCATTAACAGGTGTGCAGCATCACTCATCCTGAGAGAAATGTAAGTCAAAACCGCGATGAGAGACCACATTTGTTAGAACGGCCATCATAAAAGACAAGATAACGAGTTGATAAGGATGTGAAGCAAAGGGAACCCTTGTACGCTGTGGGTGGGAATGCAGATTGGTGCAGCCGCTGTGGAAAACAGTATGGAGGTTCCTCAAAAAATTAAAAATAGAACTACTCTATGATCCAGCAATTCCACTTCTGGAATTGCTAAATTCTAAATTAACACAATGTTATATAGCAAATATATCTCAACAAAGCTGGAAAAAATAGTCAAATCTTACAAAGAAAATAGGGAGCCTACTGGGGATTGAATTATGGATTGTTACATCTTCGTTAAAAACTTTGTATAAATTCTTAGGGATACACTGACCATTTCTTTAGGCCTGTAATGTAATTGCATTTTAATAATCGAGATAACATGGATGAAAGTACAAAGTTTTCTAATTTGAGTTTTTGTTGACGATTCATGCTATCACACGTTAGTCATAAGTTAACCTTAACAGTTTGTTTTTGAGCATCAAATGTTGCTTTTATCACAAAGAATTTTATAAAATGTGTGGTGTTTCTAGTGCTTTAAATGCTGAAACTTATTTTAAAGTCATGATTCAATGAAATACTTTTCAGTTTAAATGACTTCCTTCAAGTTAAGCATTTCCTAATGCTTGACATGTCTTCCCTTGGGAAATGTATCTTAGTTAATTTTTATTGTCTTCCTTTCATGGTATAGTGATAAAATTAATATCTTTAAAATGTATGCTATAATTTTTCTGGCTCTTGAACTCAGGTTATTTTGAAAATCGTGTTAGTAGTGATGGCTCTTTTAAAAGTGAGAACCCTTAGGTACAGCAAAACTTCTGGATTAGTGACAGTGCACAATTAAAAACTTCAAGAAAGGCCTAAAGAACTCCAGTATATCCTTCTCCCACATTCCCCAGTCGCTGATATGGTACTAGTTTTGATAAGTAATATTCTTCCATCTTCCTCTTCCCCCTCTCTAATTTTTCCTCCTTTTCTTCCTACTATACAATTTGTTTTCAGAATTGAGTTAAATTGTAAACACAGTTCCCCTTTATAAATCTTTCAGTGTGTATTCTAAGAACAAACACATTTTCTTACATAACTACCTTATCGTCATCCAAGTCATGAAACTAACATTGACTTAACAGTGTTGTGTTTCTGGTTGTTTCCACTGCTGTCCTTTATAGTGTGCAGAGGTGAACAAATGAATGACCACAGAAGAATCAAATTCTGGTCCAGTTTCCTACCTAGTATCATGCATGGCATCTAGCTGTCAAGTCACTTTGGTCTTTCTTAATGTGGGGCATTTCTTCAAAGTCTTTGCTTTTCATTTTTGAAGAGCAAATTACTTTAAAACTGTCCCTTGGAGTTCCTGTTGTGGCTCAGTGGGTTATGAACCTGACTAGTATCCATTAGGATTCGGGTTCGATCTCTGGCCTTGCTCGGTGGGTTAAGGATCCAGCATTGCCACAAGCTGTGGCTTAGGTCACAGATTTGGCTTGGATCCAGCATCACTCTGACTGTGGTGTAGGACTGCAGCTGCAGCTCCGATTTGATCCCTAGCCTGGCAACTTTCATATACTACAGGTGTGGTTCTAAAAAGACAAAAAAAGAAAGAAAGAAGAATGTCCCCTCAATTTGAGTTTGTGTGACATTTATTTAATTTTTCATTGAATAAAGATATTTTTCTGGCTTCCCAGTAGAGATTGACAAACTGTACTGAACTTTTTTCTTTTCTTCTCAGTATTTGTATTATCAAGCAAAGCATTTTAAAATTCTTTAAATGTTATTTATTTTACTTTTCTCCTTTTCTTCTCAGTATTTGTATCATCAAGCAAAGCATTTTAAAATTCTTTAAATGTTATTTATTTTACTTTTCTCCTTTTCTTCTCAGTGTTTGTATCATCAAGCAAAGCATTTTAAAATTCTTTAAATGTTATTTATTTTATGTCTACTGTTTGAATTAGAAAAGAGCACCATAAAGCCCGATGTGACATTTTAACTTTGCTAATAAGAGTAATTAACCTTAAAATATCAGCACAAATAACATGCATAAACATTCATCTCACATATGAGACAAGTTAAAATATATAGTGTAAAGAAACTGGAGGGTTATTTTTCTATGCCAAAAGTTAAACATGGTAACTTCTCCATTTAAAAAAAAAATCCTCCTCTTAATTAAAACCGTAAATGGTTGTTGCTGTTTGTCTGCTATACCTGCGTATTATTTAATCTCTAGATGTTGAATAAGTGTGTTCTCTTTTTAATGTGTATGGCGACTCCTTTAGGCTTGAGAGTATGATGAACCTCTATGATGCCATCATTGTTTTGTAAGCTCCATGATGAGGTTTTTAATCCCTAGCCTTGTACATCCAGCCCTAGCCCTGCCCAACTTTTCTATTCCTCTTTCTGGAATCCTCCTCGGAAGAGGAAGAATTAAAGAAATGGTTTGGGCTTTTACTATTACAGAAAGTAGTGTATGTTGACATTAGAACACTCAGTCAAGCACAGAAGAAAATTAAAATCACCTGCAATTATGTGATGTCATTGCTGCCATTTTGATGTATATTTTTCATGATTTTCTTCTTTCCCTATTTAGCTAATATATATCATGATCGAGACCCATATCATCTAGCTAACAAATGTCATGTCTCAAGTACAAAGGGAGACGGATCTATCCCCTCCTCTTGAAGCTTTCACTGATATGAAAAGACAGGCATTAAACACTTTATAAAAATGGGAGATCAAGGTTTATGATGGGTGAAGTAGTGGAATTTATGAAAACCCACAGGATGAAACCCAGTTTCTTGGTTGTAAATATTTTTCTGTCTCACTAAGTGTTTTTAAAGACGCCACTGCGTAGGTATATCTTAATCTACTTCATATCACATATGTAGGTTATTTTCCATTTTTAGCTGTTGTAATTAAAACAGTGACCATCTTCACAGTTTAATAACTGTGTGACCACAGTTAGATTTTTAGGATGTATTTCTTGGTTAAGCAATGGGCAAAATGTAGAGGCTTTTGGTAAACATTATTCAGTTGGTTTTCCGTAAGTACTGTACCTTTTAATATTGTTACCAGCTGTGCACAGAAGTGCTCCTTTTACCACACCTCTGCATTGTCCGCTATGGTTACTTAAAGTATTTTTTTAGCAATTTGATAACTTTTGTTGACAAGTTAATTTGTGTATCTTTTGTCACAAGTTAAATTGAGCCTTTGGCTTATTTCTTGGTCCACTCGTCTTTCTTTTATGAATGGCTGGTGCACATTCCTTTGCCAGTTGTTGTAAGAGTATTCATTCTTTTGTTAATTGATGAGGGTTTGTGCAGTAAAGACATTAACTCTATAGAGAAGAGAGTAGGAGAGAAATCAATAAATTATATTCTAGCCACAATCAGGAAGGACTCCCTGCTATTACTTTTCTTCTCGCACTCATGGCACCTCTGATTCCAGATGGGAATTTTCCACACTGAGCTGTTCTGACGCTAACTGCCCATAGTTAGTACAGACCCCACAGGTCAAGGGCTTCAGACTCCAGAAGCCAGTTCCAATGGTGGGTCCCAGGCTACCCACGACGTCTGCCTGACTTGGCTACAAATCAGAGGTTCCCATGACTCTCTCCTGGGGTTTGTTGCTTTGCTAGAGTGACTTAAATTCCATGAAGACAGTTACTTACTATTGCCGACATATTACAAAAGATGTTTTAAAAGATACAAATGAGGGAATTCCCACTGTGGCTCAGCGGGTTAAGAACCCGACATGGTATCTGAGGATGCGGGTTTGATCCCTGGCCTCCTTCAGTGGGTTAAGGGTCCGGCATTGCCACAAACTGCTGTGTAGGTCACAGATGCAGCTTGGATCCGGTGTTGCTGTGGCTGTGGCTGTGGTGCAGGCTGACAGCTGTGTCTCCAATCTGACCCCCTAACCTGGGAACTTCAATATGCTGCAGGTGTGCCCATAAAAATAAGTAAAAGAAAATAAAGTTAATTTAAAAATACATAAATTGAAAATTTGAATTAAAAAAAAATTAAAGGATACAAATGAACAGCCAGGTGAAGAGTTACGTGGGGCAAGGTCTGAAAGGTTACTGAGCTTAGGCATCTCTGTCTCTGTGGAGCTGGGGTGTGGCACCCTGCCCCTCCCAGCATGTGGATGTATTCACCAACCTGGAAGCTCTCAGAACCCATACTCTTGGGATTTTTATGCAGGCTTCATCATGGAGGCGTGATGGGTGACTAACCCCATTTCCAGCCCCTCTCTCCTTTACATGGGGTGAGGCTCAAAATTCCAACTTCTAATCACAAGTTGGTCTTTCTGGTAACCACTCCGCTCCAGAGGGCGCTCAGGAGTCCACCAAGAGTCACTGCATTAGAACAAAAGATGCTCCTGTCACTCAGGAAATTCAAGGGGTTTAGGAACTCTATGCCAGCAGTTTGGACCGAAGAGCAATAGATTATCAGGACTCACAGGCAGACACACACACACACAGGCACACACACAGTATGTAAGTATAATCATTTTATAAGTGGTAAAATGTGTGCTGTCATTTATTTCTTTGCAGTGCCCCTATTTATCTATTGGACATACATCTATTATTTTATGGTCTCACATGATATGTACATGTATTTCTTTTGCCTCAAAATTTTGTGCATTCTTCTCAAGATGTTCATGTATTGAAGTCCCGAGATTACTGTTCTCATGATTATTTTTTGGCCACTTAGTATAATCAACTTTTGCTTCCTCGCTACCCATTTTGTACGTGGCCTACAGACCCAGAATGGCCAGCTGTGTCTGCTCAGCTCTTGGGACCGTTTGTGGAGGGAGGAAAACTGGGCTTGAGCGCTGATCACTTGTGGCTGATTTTCTGTTGCTACAGATACGTGTGCATCTTTTCCGCTGTTCTGAGGTTGGCGGGAAAGGAAATCGCTTTCATACTGTCCACGCACTAGGTGCCCTGCTTCTGATATGTTTCGCACAAATGCCCTGTTTTTTTTTTTTTTTTTCAACTTTAGAAGGCAAAAATGCCAGTGGAGTCATGGCCAAAGGAAAACATGTCAGGTTGCATTGATGGAAAAAAAATTGCTTGGAGTACATACGTGTCTGGTATGGCAGGGAAAAGTTGTGTGGTTCAGTGACGTTCATGTACTAGTGTCCTGCAGAGCAAATTAAAGGAATTAAAAACCCCACATTTATTTTGTTTCTTTAAGAAGAACCTGACTCAAGGAAACAGTTGATATAGTTGAGAATCAGTCCGGTAGCAGTTTAAGGTAATAGAGAATTAGCTTCTCTGTATCAGAAGGAAGAGATCCATGTCCTTGTAAGATTTTGGAAAAGTTCTCTATAATGTAGCATTTAAAATGGTTTTTGAAGAGCAGATCTTTTAAAACATTTTGCTGCCAGAGAATTAAGTTCTAAAAGCTGGCATTAATTTCAGTCAGAGCCAAATGGATTAATAATGAAATATTAAAGGAAAAGTACAGTCTCTCACTTAAATGTTTTTAATGGTAATAATGACTTAGGCCTTGATAAGAAAGCTGAAAAAGAATATTATTCCCATCCTGCAGTTTTCATAATAAATGAAACTTTCCCATGGAGAATACTGTCTCCTTTAAGGCAAGTTCAGAGTAGGGCACGTCAGGAAGTGACTCGAACTTGATTAAAATTTCTCTTTATATATTCAGTCAGCACCTTATCTTGATTTTTCGAGTAGAAGAAAAATGAGAATTTTAAGCCTTGGTAAAACATTATGGAAATGTCAAAATCAGTAAACATTAAAAAGCCAAATTGAAGAGACAAATCAGTAAGTGACAATTAAGAGCCTTCCAGATTTGATGCAAATCAACATACTGAATGTTCAGACCTAAATGTGCCCAGTTAAGGACCATTTTTGGTTTCTGTGTCTGTTCAATTGCAACTTTCCCGGGATATAAACACTGATTTTGATTCACAAAGTGAATTTTCTTTCAATTACTTCTGAATTTAAAGTAGAAGGGGCTGTTGTGGGTTTTGATGCTATTTTTAATTTCAGACATCAAAAACATTTTATATTGGGGTAGTTATATTAATTCATACCAGATCTTTATTTGTTATCCCTCAATTGTTTTGAACCATATGGATAAAAACAAAATTTTATAGAGTAAAATAAGTGTATAAAGTTACCTATGCATAGTAAATATGATATCAGTATTTTGATATGAGTATTTAATGTTTATTTCTCCCCAACCCATTGATTTTATTTACTTTATAATTATTCTCTAGGAATATTTTAAGTGTGAGAAGGCTTTTATAATAGGCAGATATAGGTTTTATTTTGACTTTGATACTGAAAATGGATTTACTTTGTATAGTTAACATAGCTCTCACCATGTAATTTATCAAGTTGTTTCTTAAAAAATATTCTTTATTATATTGTTTTTATACAGCTTATTTTTGAAACATACCTTGTCCTGATAACTATGAGGCTATCCTTTGACATGGTACACAGAACATTAACTTTGAATATTAGTGAATTAGAAACTTTAAAAGTCATGTTGTTATGGATCTGAAGATTTTAAAATAATGCTTTGCTTATATTACAACATAAAAAAACTCTTACTGATAAATCTGTATTTCTATAAATTATTTCATCTAATTGAGGTTATCTGAGATTGCATGTTAAATCTCCAGATTTCTTTTAAAAATTATTTTATCATTATTATGTTAATCTTGATAATTATTAGAGAAATTTTTGAAAATGCCTGGTATACAAAGAAAAAAATTGAAGTCTAACCACATTTCCATTGCTCTGCTTTAGCCTTCCACATATGTAATTGAACATTCTTTAAAAGTACAATCTTTAGGAGTTCCCATCATGGCTCAGTGGTTAACGCATCTGACTAGGAACCATGAGGTTGCGGGTTCGATCCCTGGCCTCACTCAGTGGGTTAAGGATCCGGTGTTGCCGTGAGCTGTGGTGTAGGTTGCAGGCACGGCTTGGATCCCGTGTTGCTGTGGCTGTGGCAAAGGCCGGCGGCTGCAGCTCCTGTTAGACCCCTGGCCTAGGAACCTCCAGTGCCATGAATGCGGTCCTAGAAAAGGCAAAAAGACAAAAAAAAAGGTACAGTCTTTAAAGGATGCATTATCTTCCAGCCCAATTATGTACCGTTAGCGGTTTACCCGTTCTTCAAGTATAATTTGAGAATTCCAGCTTGAATGACCAGGCGGATGTCGAAGAAATACTCCAAAATTGTGAGAAGATGAGGAACAGGTTGTCGGACTGGATGAGGGCATTTAGTTGTGATTCAGAGAGCTTGTGCTGCATGTCTGTCATGTGGGTTGGAAATGCTGAGTTTGATAAAGAATTCTGGCCTCACACATTTGGAGATGGCCTGTGGACAGCTCTAGATGGGACCACTGGAGAGATGACAGGAGGCAGGCGGCTTCCTCTTCTGGTGTCCAACATTTTTACGTGTTAGCTCACCGCAGTTCATCAGGTTATCCTTGCAGCGTTCCTTTCCTCCTTACGGTTTTACGGGAGGTGGGCGAAAGTCTGTGCATCTCAAATGGGCTGTGTTCTGAAACAGTCTCCTTAGGTGCTTGATGGCTGCAGCCAGGACATCAAAGCTGGCATATACGGCTATTTAATTAAACGATACTTCTTGAATGATACCCACCAGCTGTAGTACGTGTCATGCAGTACTGTGGAAAAAAATTTCCTAATGTTGTTTATCTCGCAGATGTTGAAGGTTAAACTCTCTAATGACTCTGAAAATTAATGCCATTTTTTTCTGCTTTGTATCATCAGGATTTGTTATTGTTTATAAATAAAATGATATACCTTCAGTGAACATTAAAGTATTATTACTAGTGAAAATGCCTGTTAAAAAAAGGGACAAGTGAATTATATTTATTTTGATTCCTGCTGTGACTGTTTTTCTTCTCTTGTTTGGAATATATAAACAGACTCTCCCCCCAAAGCAAGCAAACAAAATTCTAGGAATCTACACATACGTTTTCCCTCCTATGTTTTTTCTTAGAATCTGGTTTAGGTTTGTTTTAGTGCTGAAACAAGTGCTGCATAAAAATATTAGCAGCTGGTTCCAGGATTCATCTGGAAGGGGTGCAGATGCGCTGTTATCATGGATCTTGTTGTGGAACTTTGATGGAAACGCAGTGCCTATTATGATTAAAGGCATGCTCATTAGCGGTCCTTAAAAATAACAGAAGGAAACACTGGAATATAACGTACACTTTTGTTTCCTGTTAGAAAGCAGAAGATGAGGATACCGTTCTCACACCTGATGGCACCAGGGAATTTCTGACGTTTGAAGTTCCTCTGAATGATTCAGGATCAGCTGGCCTTGGCGTCAGTGTCAAAGGTAACCGGTCAAAAGAGAACCACGCAGATTTGGGAATCTTTGTCAAGTCCATTATTAATGGAGGAGCAGCATCTAAGGTAAGCAAATGTCAACTTTATCCAGTTTGTGGTCATTCACAAAAATGTTTAATTACAGCCCTAGTCCTGTTTTGGTAGCCTCTAAGCGGTAAGGGCAAAAACTTTACCCTCTTGGATTCTGTTCCTGTGGCCTGTGAATTAAAGTTACGAAAGACAGATTGACGGGGAAAAGGTTACACATTTTATTGATGCTAAAATTTCCGACTTTATGTATATGGGAGCTCTACAGGAAGGAAGCGAAAACCCAAAGAAGTGGTTAGACTTGGAAGCTTATATACTGTTTTAGCAAATGGTGATAAATCATGGAGTAGTGATTAGACAAAGGGTTTGGGCTTCCAGGGGCAGTCAGTTGTTGTGACATGGTGAGTGTATGAGGGAAACCAAAGGTAAAAAATGTTTACTTTGTCAGGTTTGTTAGGTAGACTTATCTCAGTGCTCCACTGTTTCTGCTGGCGGGGGTTGTTCTCCCTCCCAGGTTTGGGAGAAGAGGGGACACCTTCACCTGGGGAACTTGATGCCCCACGTTAAGCCAGAGGTGGGGCAGGACAGACCTTTCCTTCCGTGGCTACTGTTTCTCAGCTGACTTCTGCTCGAATGATCCCTCTGCCAAAATGGCATGTTTTGGGGTGGCATGTTCTGATACATATGTATACATGTTCTGTACACATAAAGGATTTCTGTTTTCAATACCCCATCCATGATGAGACAGCTCCTGACGTCCCAGTGATCTCTCATTTTGCAGTGGAACTCGCAGCTCCAGCTCCCCATTTATTTTGTCTCACAGAATTCACAGTCCCTGGTCATTCTAGTGAAATGAAGATTATCCATGCAAAGACTTGGCTCAGGTTCTGGCACAGAGCTGCCATACAGTAAAGGCTAATCCCCCCGCCCCCCAACGGGTCACTTCTAGTTTCCCAGCGTAGAGAAAATTTCCTGGCTGTCTGTTAAGGGGCACTTCTCTGCCGTTGTCTAATAGCCTGGAGCTTTTGCATGTCTTGGGTTGTAAATAACCTCGCTGGGTGTCTCTGGAAGCAGGAAAGTAATCACTTTGTGTCCTTTGAATTAGTATGCTATTTTGGTAAACAGATTATGATAATGACTTGATTTACAAATGTATAAATGATTGAAGTAGACACAGGCTGCAATGGCTGCTTACACATTATTATGCTGGTGTTCAATTGGGCGTAATCCATTAGTATTAAATCCCCCCCCTTTTCTTTTTGCTTTGTTCTTATTTCTATTTTTTTTTTTAACTCAAGGGAAAGCAACTTCTTTTATTACAGACTATTTAAGGGTACTTATTTTTACCTGCCTTCTTCCCAGGACGGAAGGCTTCGAGTGGATGATCAGCTGATAGCGGTGAATGGAGAATCCCTGTTGGGCAAGACAAACCAGGATGCCATGGAAACCCTGCGAAGGTCCATGTCCACGGAGGGGAACAAGCGAGGCATGATCCAGCTCATTGTGGCAAGGAGAATAAGCAAGTGCACTGAGGTAAAGCATGAGCAAGACACAAGGGCCCTGAGATGGTCCTAGGACAGAGCTCTGTCCTAACCCTGGGCAAAGAAAGGGCGGTCCTGGGGCTTTACTTCGAAAGACTCCCGATTGTCTTTGCTTGCTAGAGTTTATTGTACTGTCAGTGGATTGTGCTTTGTCTCAATTCTGTTGTCAAACTATTCCTAAGCGTGCCATTATATTTCTGTGGCTGCCTCAACAGATTACACTGGCCCCTCGAAGGCACCTTTAGCTGAGTTCTCACCTTGAAAGTGGGGCCTCACCTTCCTGCTCAGGGCCCGCAGTTTCTCTTCCACTGAGTAGTGTTGAACCCGCAGGGAGAAGCATCTCAGCAACGTTGCTTGTGCCCTGGCTTATCTCGAATGAGGGCCTCTTGCAAAGTCCCTCAAGTGAGCGAGCCATTTCTCTTGTGACGTTGTCAGAAGCGTAACCTCTCCCTGCTATCCGCCTGCCCCGTCCCCCTTTCTCCATCACTGGAAAGCTGAGTGCTTTCCCCTGGAGAAAAGGGCTATCTGCTGCATAAAGCCACAGTGGGCCCTGCATATGTGCTGCCCCCTATAATTAGGCGTGAGTGGGAAGCTTTCCTCTTCTGAAGGATATGAACATTCGTTTTCCCGAAGAATAGAAACATAGCAAGTAGAAACATGCTTTCTTGTATCGTAGGGCACTTGAAAATTTAAAGGGAATTATATATAGATTTGTTAATTAGTATTAGAACCTGAAACAAAGTTTTTTTTTTTTTTTCCCCCAAGATCTTTTATAAAACACATGCCGGCTCTAGGAAACAATTGGGACCTGCTTGTTGAAAGTGTGAAGTTTGTGATCTTTGTGTTTAGTGATGCTTAGCTCCCCGCATTTTTAAATCCTCTAGAGAAAATGATTAGCAAATCATACAAACGGGAAATTATGTCTCAACTGCTTAGGTGTTTTTCTTAATTTTAAAATCTGTGTCTATTATAAAAAGCAGGCTTCTCAGGCTGTGGTTAGGGCTCATCCAGCTCTTTAATACAATCAGCTCTTGCAACATGCCCTGGAGTGCAGCAGGTAGTCAGTGGAGAGGCGACCCGGTTTTTAAAAGTTTACTGAGCATTTTTTATATTGTTTCTTTTTTTCCAAATGCAGAGTGGCTTAATGATAATTAACAAATTGCTTTCCACAACAACGAGAAAACAGTGTCACATTAATTAAAAACCTCAGAGTGGAAAACCTCGGGAAATAACACATTCGCTTGCATATGATAAATGTAAATACCAGTCTCTCAGAGTAGGCTACTGGATTGGTTTTCTTGGATAATGTTTTTGTTGGTTTTCAAACCATTGACTGATGTTTTTAATGTAAGTCCTACAAGGAGCTATGTGAAAAATTCTCCACTGTAAGTTCACAAGGCACATTGTTCCTTATTTGGTCTTTTCTCAACAATGGAATAATTTCATATCCATAAGGCTGTATTCATTTGCCGGATGTTCATGGAGCATCTTCTCCCTGTTCGATCCTGGGGAGACAGCAGTGAATACAAACAGATGGGGTTCCTTCTCCGGATGCTCTCCGGGGCAGCATGTCATAGCTTTAGTCTCTTTAAAAACAAACTGAAATCTCTAGCACCTTTCTCGAAGCTTTCCTTCAGAGAAAAGAATTGAATGTGATGGGGGACTTAAAATGAGGGAAATGGAGGAGTTCCCGTCATGGCACAGTGGAAACAAA
>PVHT021183707.1:10462641-10645586 GCA_004024745.2 Catagonus wagneri
AAAAAAAAAAAAAAAAAAAAAAGAGTAGGAAACAGCCTGACAGTGAGTATCGTGAATCCAAGCCTGCCTTACTCTGTTCGGATGATTTCCTCTTGTTCCCCAAGCAGAGCTGTACCAGCCTGACCGTGCTTTGATAAAAGCACTGATCTGATCTTCTGTTACCCCGTAAAACACACGAAATTGGAATCCCACGGCAATATCTCTGCATCTCATTCACTTCTGCATATGAATTCGTGTGAATGAAAATGATTTAAGTAAGGGAACAGCGCAATAGGCAGTAATAGACTTTAATATTCAATATTCTTTATGGTATCATTTTCATACATTGCTGGTTATTACTACTTCTTAGGATAGAGTAAGCTTATAAAGCAATTAGATCAAAGAAATCTTATCACGAGTGCTGTGCTTTCTTTGTAATACTATCGAAAAGCCTTTTTTGTACTGACGGGGTTTAACTAGAGAATTATGTGAAGACAGAAGAGCTTGTTTCAGCTTCCCATAAGTCTTAAGACATGATTTTGCTGCTGTTGTACTTACATTATATATTACCTTTGGAAAAACATCTCCCTGTAGTACGGGGAAGGGATGTGTAAATTACGTTACCGTAAATATTGATATAAGCAGGGGGCGTCTTGTCATGAATGAACCTCAAGCCAAAATAACGTGCTGAGTTCTCTCCTTCTGGGTCTGTACTTAAGCTCTGTGGTCCAGCCTTTGACAGTATCACAGAACTATATTTTACTCACTCATCTTTAAATCAAGGGATTGCATGTTTAATTTCAAGCTAGAGAAGGTGAATATTTGCAAAAGAACATCTTTTGTGCATCTCTCTTTGCCCTCTCATATGTGGGAAGTGCCGTATGTTTTCTTTCTTTCCTTTTTTTTTGTCCTTTTAGGGCTGCAACCACAGCATATGGAAGTTCCCGGGCTAGGGGTCCAATCGGAGCCACAGCTGCCGGCCTACACCACAACCGTGGCAATGCCAGATCTGAGCCTCTTCTCTGCTGCAGCTCCTCATCACAGCTCACGGCAGCCCTCATGGACACTGGTTGGGTTCGTTACTGCTGAGCCACAACGGGAACTCCTTAATACGTTTTCTTTAAAACTTGTCCACTCCGCCCTGGGGATCACCTTCCCTGGTCTTTGTCCACATACAGCACGTCACAGCCATTCTCCGGAACGTAATTCTCAGTCTCTCCCACTTGACCTCTCAGGCATCTGTGAACACTGCCTTGGTCCTGAATCCCTTCCTACTGGCTCTCCATCTTTCTCCTCCTTCACTCTAGCCCTTCTGTCTCCTCTAAGGCTGCTCTCCTCTACCTGTTCCTTTACTGGTGGTGTTCCTCAAGGTGTTTCCCGGGCTCTGTCTTCTGCACATGCTCCCCAGGAGACCTTTGTTGCCTGGCTCTCGGGCACCACGTCGTGATGAATCCCATGTTCCCTCTTCTATGCTAATTCCAGATCCCTCTTTGCAGCTGCCCACAGAGATGTCCACTGGTGTGTCTCTCAGGCGTCTGTGCTTTTTCCTCTCCCAAACCTGATGCTGCTTGAGTTCTTCATCAGCCCTCATCCCCTATCCCGCTCCGAATAGCTCCGTCGTTTCTTCAGCTGTAGAAGCTGGAAGCCTGGGGTGGCTATGATTTCTCGAATGCCTTTCCTGTCTCTGTCGCCGCTTCCTCTGGACCCTCTCCCTGCTTCCCCCCTCACTCCCTCTGCCGTTGCCCAGGTTCAGCCCCAGCATCTCACAGGGCACTCTGCTGCAGCTCCCTGAAGGATCTCTAGCCGTCATTCTCCGCACTGCAGTAAGGCACATCTTCCCACAAGTGGATTGTGTCACTCATTGCCGAAATCCCCGCGAGAGCTTTCCGTCCTCTACAGGATGGGTGCCAGTCTCCTGAAAAGATTAAGTTAGTTATTATTAAAGGTTCTGACAAGACCAGGTAACGAAATTAATGTTTTGGCGGTAATTCGGGATTTCCTTTACTTTCCTTAGATCTGATGCTCTTATATAAGTATTTAGAAATGTTTCATAAGCAGTAATTGTTTTCTTAAAAAAAGAGAAAAGAGATGGCTTCCGCTTGATTTGTGCTTCTGAAGGATAGATTGACTTTTTTGGTTCTTTTCCATTGGAAAAAATCCGTAAAGCAAGAGGCAGAAACATTGGTATCATAGCAAAGGATGGATTTGTTGAGGACTTTGAATAACATTGGGAAATGGGAGTCAACACCTGACATCCTTCCTGGGGTATTGAAAATAACCTGTGTGGGAGCTCCCCAAAATAACCTGTGTGGGAGCTCCCCTTGTGTCTTAGCAGAAACGAACCTGACTAGTATCCATGAGGATGTGGTTTTGATCCTTGGCCTTGCTCAGTGGGTTGAGGATCCGACATTGCTGTGAGTTGTGGGTAGGTCTCAGATGTGGCTCGGATCCTGAGTTGCTGTGGCTGTGGTGTAGGCCAGCAGCTGTAACTCCAATTCAGCCCCTAGCCTGGGAACTTCCATATGCCATACCCGTGGCCCTAAAAAGAAAGAAAGAAAGAAAAGGAAGGAAAGAAGAGAAGAAAAGAACCTGTACAGGAGAAGTAAGCTGATTTTACATGTTCCAAAGAAATTCATAATTGTAGGAATTCTGGTAGTTTGGTATAGCTTGCAGTCATTTAGTCATTTTGCTATATCTGTGTTAGACGTGATTTCATGTAAAAGCCTGTCTTGGTACCACCAGAGAATAAGACCAGGGAAGTTTTGTGTTAGGCCCCATACTGAAGAATGTAGTTACCAAGTGCTATTTTTATTTGATTATTTTTGTAAGAAGGAGTCAAAGGTTTTATTTGCTGATGACCTCATTGTTTACATAAAAAATCCTAAGGAATCTACAAGGCAATTACCTTAGAACAAGTAAGTGAATTTAGGAAGGTCACAAAACAGTGGGCCAAGATCAATTTTATTTATATGTACTAAGAATAGACAACTCGAAAATAAAATAAAAGTGTCAGGTACTGTGATATCAAGAAACATAAATTTACTTAGAAATAAACGTAACAGAATAGGCAAAGTGTACACAGAATTCTATAAAAGGCCACTGGACAATTACCATAGAGGGGTATGTGATTAGCAGAGTCAGTATCAACGAAGGGTCAGTTCTTTCCGTTTGCCCTGTAGCTTTAATAACATTTAATAAATAGTCACAACAGGCATTTTTATAGCAGCGGACAAATGGACTACTAATTGGGATGACTGGCTTGTATATTATTTATTATTAATACTATGTTATCGATGTTATTATTGAATCTATATGAAAATCTATAACTGGGAAAACTCTTCTGTGATAGAAATATCATTGGCAGCTTTTGGGGGGATTGGGATTGAGTGGGAAATATGAAGGATGTTTGTGAGGTCACGGGAATGTCCTGTATCCAGGTAGGGCTGGGTTTAGAATTTGTCAGAACTCCGTGAATTGACCAAGGACTACTTTAGGATGAATTCTGTCTCTGGGTGTCACCCTCTTAGAATCAGAAAGCTCCATCAGAATAGGAAGGTATCATTTCTGATTCTCTTTATGTATGAAGAAATAAACACCAAAAGGTCAAATGTTGTGCTTACTGACTGCAAGGCTAAGGTGGTGGCCAAGTAATTTAGAGGCAAGGTGTCTGTCCCTTTCGTGCACACAAGAGGGTCTAGTTGACTGTGAGTGTACCTTGTTCAGGCAGGTGATGTGCCAGCCGTGCTGGGAAGTAGTGGACAGTAAACTGGTGAGTCCTGGCCTTAGACAGAGGTCAGCTTCTGGGTTTGCCTCATCTGGGCTCGCATGTCCCTCTGAATCCTGCCACTGGCCACACGACAACGGGGAGGGCCTTAACCACAGCGCTCTGTGAGAGCAGAGCCCAGAACTGGACCCCGAAACCCGCCACTCCTCCAAAGCCAAACCTCATCTGTCTTTTTATTCGTCATTTTGTGTTTACATTCCAGTTGGGTGTCAGAACTTTCTGCAATGTGTGGTTGTCGTCTCCATCAAATGTCTTTTACTTGCAGCATGGCGCTGTGCCCTTGCACGTGGCCTAGAGGTGTCAGATCTCTAAACGGCTTTAAGAAAATCTGAGTCGTTCACTCAGAAACGACTTTATTCATCCAGTTGGTCACCCAGTGCCTGCTCTGTGCCAGGAATTGGTGATAAAATAGAATAAGCTTACAAAGACTGAAATATCGGGTAATAAGATCGTGCCAGTTACTAACTAGGACCCTATTTTAGGTTTGCTGGAGGGGATTAGGGCTGTATCTATGCCAGCTTTTCACTATTTATAGTCGAGGTGGTGGGATGGATTTCCTCGATGTGAAAGACGTAATTTGATGCACTAATGCACACTTACAACAACATGAGAGTTTACTAAGCCCCACAGATACTGCATTAGTTTTTTAAAGTAAATCAGTATTTTACCTTTTCCCAGGAAGAGTAGGCCAAGTGTATAATACAAAGCATATTCACTGGACAAAGTCTAGTCTTTTGTTATTGAATAGCATTTACCATTTTCTGATTATAAAAGCAATATATGGTCATTTGAATTTCCTTTTTAAAGAGTGTACCATATTGTTTTTAGATATGGGGTAATTCCTGCTTTTTATGCCTTAGGAAATGAAGTCCTGATAAATGTGTCTTTTTTTTTTTTTTTTTTTTTTTTTTTTTTTTTTTTTGCTTTTTAGGGCCATACCTTGGGCATATGGAGGTTCCCAGGCTAGGGGTCCAATCGGATCTATAGCTGCCTGCCTACACCACAGCTGCAGCAATGCAGGATCCGAGCCACATTTGGGACCTAACCGCAGCTCACGGCAATGCCGGATCCTTAATCCACTGAATGAGGCCAGGGATCAAACCCTCAACCTCACGGTTCCTAGTCTGATTAGTTTCCTCTGTGCCGTGATGGGAACTCTTGATAAATGCTGATCAGCATAAATCTTTATTATTCACTTAGCTTATTATTCTGTGAAGATGGTGACCACAAAGTGAAATAAATGGCCTGGTCAAAGAGCATAGGATATTGTTTCCACACTACTTTGGAAAAAGACTGTGTCTCTTTATGCCGCTTTCCCAGGATGCGTAACCTTGCTGCAGTGGAGTGCTGATTTTCCTTTCACGGGTGGGAAGCTTCCCTATTTCCCTAAGGCTGGAGTTGAGGGCAGTTCAGCACAACTTCTCTTACTCGAGACCGAATTATGTTGGATTGAAGAACGTCTTTGCAGCAGAAACAGCGAAGTGAAAATTGCAGTTCTTCTGTTTTTGGTGTCTTCTTCTAATTAAGCTTCATTTGATAAGGTTTTTATGTAAGGAGACTTTGAAAAGCCCTGGGAGCAGCGCAGATTGCAGGGGGGCCCGGCCGCTCTACCAGGATGGCCCTTCTCAGGGTGGCTGTCCTCCTGCTCCCGTGCAATGCGTTCCTTTTTCTTAAAGGCCATTGCTTGCAACAAGAAAAAAATCGTCAAAAGATTTAAAACAAAACGGTGTACCCCAATCAGTTTTTTTTTTAAAGAAATTAAAAGGCATTGTATCTTCTGTTAAATATTTATGTAGGAGGCCATTGATGTCTTCATTTAAATCTGTCTTTTGAGATGCAAATTAGACGTGGTTTAGGGAGGTAGGGGAGGGGCAGACGCTTTCCCATGAAAGTGTTCAAGTGCAAGGTTTCTAATGAACAGGCATCTTATTGTTTTTCTCTAGAAAGCCTGCCTGTGCTATTTTTTTAATGGAATTTTTATTTGACTTTATAAAATTCTAAAGTAGCCTCTTGGGATATTTGGGGGTTTCTCATAAAGGCGCTTTATAAAGATTTTATCACCTAGAAAATTGTGGAATTACATGGTTCAATTAAAAGTATTTGTTAAGCAAACTTGAGGATGTGTTGTCTGTCTTATGATAAAATAAGTGAATGTGTAAGACGCAGGTCTTGTGTGTGGAGACTTGTACAGCAGTTCTCTTTAATGTATGGGCTCGTTAAGAAAATTCACCCATGCCTGTTTTTAAAGGTATTGGGTATTTGTTGTGTTTTTATTTTTACCTCCCCGGGGTACCTTGTGATTTAAGCATAGTATTCTTTCAGAAAATGTTCTTGTATTTTTTTTTTTTACATCAGAGACCTTGAATATTTAATTTACTTTTCAGTAAAGCTGTCAGTTGTAATCTGCGATTAAAAAAAAAAAACTAATAAAACAAATCCTCATTTCACAATTTAAATCTTATTGAGTCTAATTCACTAGCACTGCAAGTTTATTATTCTCCCGCAGTTTGACGTGCCTCCAATTGTAATTGTGTTGACCCTTCAATGCATTAAATCTCCCCGGTGCTTATCAAACTGGGCAAGATAAGTCTACAATTGGAACTTCATTAAATATCTCATTTATATTAAACAGATGATAGCTTCTAACAGAAATAATAATTTGTTCAGACGAAGGAGCCACAGTTGCGGTTTCATCTGTTTGGAATGTGCAGTCTTTTCTCCACTTTGCCCCCTGTCTCCATGCTGCCCCCCCAACCCCCCACCCCTCCTCCACCCCCGCACCCTCTCTGCCTCTGGCTGCAGGCCAGCTCCAAGGCCTCAGAAGATGTCAGTGGTGGGGTGAACCTCAGAGCCCACATCGTGAGGATTTGTGTGCTTTGCACCTTCTTGAAGCAGATGTGTAATGGCCTCACTTGCACAGGGTTCTTACTCGTATTTTTCTCAAGTATGTAACTTATAAGGCACAGCCTTCTTAAAGAATGCCACATCCTATTTTAATTCTCAGGGATAGAGATCCACCTCTCTTCTTTGCTTATCTTGCAGATTGTCTGTGTGAAATGGGCATCTTTTCCTGCTTCATTAGAATATTCTGTCTTTGCTTCCATGTTATCAATATACCCTGCAGTTTATTTTCTCTCCATTACTGTCTCCTACTTAAGATCACAATGAGAGAATAGGGTGATTGTTTCTAAGTTCAGCAGAAGACATTGAGGCTCAGTGTATTGTTTAAGACACCTGCGCTGACAAGTGATTTTTAGGTCTTAGAGAGTAATTCTCCCAGCTCCCACACCAAGGTGTGCTTGTGGCATGGTGTATTTACACAGCCGAAGTATAAAAAGGAAAGTTCCAGCCTCCATTCTGATAATGGGAAAGCATGTCTTGCACAGAGCAACATCTCATAAAGAATTCTGAATTAAACCATAACTTAAATTGACCTCAGCAGATACTAACCGTCCAACTGAAAAGAAAAAAAAAAAAAACAACAAGATGAGTTTGGAAAAAAAAAAAGGCCTTTAATATACATATTTTTCCTCCAGTGGTTGAAATCTGACAGAACTTCATGGGAGGCACAGTGTAAAATGGCACAGAAAGTTGGTCATTAGGCAGAGCTGTCATCACAAATTATTTTGGTACAGGGTGAAAAGTTCTAGTTCATTTGGTACCCAGTTGGATGCAGGCCTTGGGCAAGTTGTTATAATGCCCACATGCTGCTAATGGGCCTCCAGTTCTGATTTTTTTCCCTGGCTCCCCCTTTCTCTACAGCTGAAGTCACCTGGGAGCCCCTCTGGACCCGAGCTGCCCATCGAAACGGTGCTGGATGATAGAGAAAGAAGGATTTCCCATTCCCTCTACGGCGGGATTGAGGGCTTTGACGAACCACCCGTGAGAAACGCTGCGCTCAGTAGGATAATGGGTGAGTCAGGTCAAACCCTGTTTATCGAACATCCCATTCTTTTGTTTTTACCGGTTCACTGAGAGGGTATTAATGTACTAGTGATGTAAAGGAGGGCCATGTTTGCAGGAGGAAAAGGAGCGGGTTCATTATAATCCTTCAGGAAGTGTTAATGTGAAGAGAGTAAATCGATACATTGATTTTGTTAAGTGAGTTTTAGATCCTGTAACAGGGGAGAAGGAAATAAAGGGGGTCACACAGAAGTGTTTTCCAGCGATCAAGAGATGCTCAGAGTGTTTGAGATGATAAGCGAAGCTGTGTTTTTTCAAAAAAAAAAATCAAAATATAATGGTTTATGGCAAGAAAGATTCAAAAGTTATGTATTCACAACAGCGCTGTTTGGAGGGAGAGGGCAAAAAATACATATATACGTGTACATGAAGTATTCATATTAGGCAGTTCGTACTTAATAGGATGTTGCCATTTTTTAATTGCATCTCTACTGTTTCAAAGTCTCCGTTTAAAAATCCTGAAACTAGTTTCGTGCATCCTTTGTTTGGATTCAGCACCATACTGTCTGCATGGCCCCAGTGGGTAATGAGGTTATTAGCACGTGCTCAGCCATGGTTCAGCTCTCTTCTAACAGAGCTGGTTAATAAAGACCTGCTCTGCCACCAGAGTGGCTGGTTTACTGAGTTGCTCATCTTAGGATTAGCTCGTGAGAGTTTTCAAATTTAAAATGAAAGAAGCTGTTTTGATTAAAATAGCACGTGACATAAAACGCCTTCATTGCTGGTAGGTTTCTCAAGCCTCTAATAAGTACAGGCCTAAACTGAACTCATTCGGAGCACCTTTAGTGGAGGTTTTACAGAAGTCTCCATTATGAAGCTTCACTGGAATGGGAATTTGTTTCCTTCATCAGTGGATGTTTATGGGAAGCCTGCTGTTGGCAAGACATGGCGCATGTACTTTTGCTATCGGTACAGAGGAGTGAGAAATAGTCTGCCTTCAGAGAGCCTTCTGCCGAGTGTGATAGGAAATATACATGAATAGGACCGGTAGAATTTTCTGTTGTTCTTCCTCCAATCCTTCTAGCTTTCTTGTTTGGGAAAAGCTGCTCAGTTCCCCAAGTCTTACTTTGTCATGTATAGAATGAAGACGCATCAACTCTCTGGTTTAATTTTGTCAAAGCTTTTTTTTTTTTTCTTTGCCTGAGTGGCATAGTGCGGGTAGGGGAAGGATGCTAAAGATACTACACACCTGTCAGGTGACTACACGCCTGTCAGGTGACAGGCAGTTGCACATGGTTTGTTAGATGAACCTCCGTAGTGGTGACCACCCTCCTCACTGTGGCTGGATTTCCCATACTTTTCCTGGTTTCGGTGTGACCCTTTATCTTCGTTAAATACTTTTTAGTTGATGAAAATTCAGACCCCTTGGCAGAGAACGAGAGTGCATGTGCCCCTGGATCTGTGTGCATACAAAGTGATTCGCTGTAATTTCCCCTTTATTATAGGAACGTAGGACTTGCCATACTGAATCAGACCATTGGTCCACCAGCTCCTGTAACCTGCATCCTGCCTCCAACCCCTGATGCTTCAGAGGAAGGCGAAAAACTAAAACTAAAACACAAACAAAAAACCCCCAATTCACCTAGTGACCTTTGGAAATGCTGTATATTTGGGTTGGGGATTCCTTCTTCTTCTTTTTTTTTTTTTGCCGCCCTCACAGCATGCAGAAGGTCCCGGGCCAGGGATTAAACCTGTACCGCAGCAATGACCCAAGCCATTGCAGTGACAACGCCGGATCCTTTACCTGCTAGGCCACCAGGGAGCTCCCAGGTTTCCTTCCTTTTTTTCAGTCTCTTGCCCTGATTTTGTTAGTGATGGCCTCATTATTCTTTTTAAGTTTGCATTATATGTGGCATTGTTTTCCCTTCCCTCTGCTAGAGATGAATTGGACTTTAAAATTCCAGCTGCTTCTCCTGGGGCAGTAACCTCCCTCACAGCTCTGTGCTTTGTGCTGTCTGTGTGCCCTTTGGGATTGGGGGTAGGGGGTTACAGACCCTGTACTCTTTGCTGGTAGGTCAAGTGGATATTGAATGATTTGGATATTTTCTTAAGACAGTTTTTTACATGTTGGACTGGAAACTCAGGGTCCTATATAGTTTTACCCTGAGAAATGTATATGCTTAATTTGATTTATCTTAAGTTTTACAAATCTGAGAATTTCTCAGTCTTTGTCAGTCCCTCCTTCAGTATCTTTGACTCTAAGAACCAACACTGTAAGGCCACTTCCCACTTAAAGTTAGAAATCCTGCAAAAGAGAGTAACTTGCTGCAAGATATCAAAACAGGGTACCAAATATAAGAAGTTAAAGCATTGAATTTCAGTTAACCTAAACCAGTAGCAACAGTATTTACTGATCAACACAGGGTCTGGGTGCATGCAAATCTCCCAGACAGATCTTGTTTGGTTAATGGTTGTTTTCTGTACTTTTAGCTTAACTCTTATATAGACACCAGGGGAGGTGGTGGTGCTTCTTGATCTGCTCTGATTCACATAGAACTTTGTACTGAAATTCCAGCTGACTACATGAAGAAATGATTAATTTTATGCAGACAGGGTAAATTTTCACATAGAATGTTCCTTCTGTGGGACTCTGGACCCAAAAGGAGTTTGAGGCTTTTTGACTCATTTCTATGGTAACATATCCCAGGAGAGAAGCTTCCAAAAAATAGACCAAAAAAGGAAAAGATTTTGGAGTTGGAAGGATGTCAGATATCATCAGCCACACTTTCCCACTTAACAGATAAAAGAAGTAAGCCCCAAGATCCCATGGCAATTTTTGTTTATTTGTTCTTGGCTATTTCCTCTTTCTAAAAATAACCCTCTCTGGGGAATACTGGGATCACACAATACGTGTTAGTGACGTTCATTTTTTTATTCCTATCAATTTTTCAGTATCCACATTTTTAAGTAGCTGGCATTAGACAGTCTATAGAATCTGTTCCATTCTGGCAATGACTGTGACTTAAAAATCAAAGAAGTTATTTTTGAAATAACCTTACAAATCGTGTAATCCAGCCCCCTTAACTTCTGTTCAGGGGAATTATGGACCAAAGAAATTAAGTGACTGGTCTGAATCCCCAAACTTCCTGTGTTTCTGAACCCAAATTACAATGTATATTTTTTTCTGAGTCACAAGGCCCACGTTACTGGAAGCCGATCAATCTTCCTAGCTTTTGGTGGGGTCAGCCAGAGTTACAACCAAAGGCAAGATTTCTCCAAAAGTCGTCTGTAGTGGCTGACTTTCCACTATCCTGGATTTTAAAGGCTTAATCTTGGACATTCATCAAAAAGAAATCTGTGGTGAACCTACATAGGATTTCTTCCTTTTAAAAGCCTTAAAAATATTTTACAAGTTGCTAGACCATCTTAACTATTACTACTACTAACAGTAATGGTAATAGGCAAGTTCATTTTACCAACATGTTCACTTCATAGGACACATTGCAAGCTGACATTTGGGAGCATGGAGCATTAACTTCTGTCCAATTTTTTTTTTAATCTCAAGAATTTTTCTGTTTAAAACAAAACTGAAATCTGTTATATCCATTTTAGAACTTAATCTCTGTAGTTTTTATATTCATACACTTGTGAGTTTAAAAAATAAGTCTGTTCAGAATACTTTGATCTTATTAGAAATTCAACATGGAAAAATGGAACATTAATGTTGTTTTTATGTGAGTCAAGTCACGGGCAAAATTTTCCTCATTTTATCAGTTTCTAGTGTCATGCATGGTGTTGCCTTCTATGTAAATGTACCAATGAATAAATGTTTAGTAAACAGCCGTTCCGTATCTCCTTGTTTCACTCCACTACAATATAAATCTTCATTTGTTGGTTAACTAGTTGAGGAAAGAGGACAGTTTATGTGTCAAAAACAGATCAAAGCCTTCTGAAGTCACCCTTTGAAGGTTTCACATTTATGATGTGCCAAGTACCAGCAAACATAATTGAGAAGTATGGTCTAGGTGGAGTTTGGTAGAATCTGTAATTTGGTAGTTTAGTTCATGACCCCCAATATGTCCCCTGGATCTGGATTCCAAAGCAATATTCCTGGCAAGTTTGTTGAGAATTAGAAAATTGATGGAAAATATGTCATCTTAAGCCTTTGGAAGTATTAGCCTCCAGAATCATGGGTGAGAGGAAAAAAAAAAAAAAGCTGAATTCTTGTCTTCCTGTTAATAGGGAAATTTTGTGCCATGTATAAAATTTCAGATCACTTGAGGAAAATTATTTCTACTCAAAGCAACATTAAAAAGAATTGTCACACTAAGAACTATTTAGTGTTCCATATCACTTGTTAGGCTGTCTCTCTGAATAGATTGTGCAGAAGAGTTTTCATTTTGTGTCTGGAAATGAGTGCACTATAATTACACCATAATTGTTGCTTCCAATAAATTTTGCTTGTGTGAGGACTTGGCATTTAACAACATGACTTGTGCCTTGTCAGTGGTGAGCTGTCAGGTAGTCTGGGTATGGTAGTGCTGTACACTTTTGGGGGACAAAAGTATGTTTTGAGAGGAGAATATTACTTTGGGTAATAGTGCTAGAATTTCCAACCTCATTTATGAGTGATGTTCTATCAGGCAGATTTCTGTCTTTCTGCACTGATATCCTAAAACTCGAGTAGGCATAAATGAGTGATTTGAATTCAGGAAAGGGAAACAATGAAGTGTTAAATTTAGTTTACATTTTTATCATGAACATTGATAAAAAGTTGCCAGTGTTCACAGTTTGCCAAAATGGATGCACTTAAGATCAAAATGGAGAGTGTTTTTTTCTTGATAACTTGCCAAGTAGAGGCTGCACTGAACATAGACTATTTCTATAATGGAGTATATGGTACTGAACAATGAGTGCTTTTGAAATTTCTAGCAAGTTCTCTGTTGAGGGTTGTCCCAAAAAGATACATACCATCTTAATGTTTTCTCCTTTGTTGAAATGTCTAGAATAGCATATATTTTAAAAAATCCTTCACACCTATATATGCCATTGCCAAATTTCCAAAATGGTGTTAAAACAAAAATTATTATTTACACATTGGACTTAAAATGAGAGTGTTTCTATCATCCTGTAAAGTCCAGTCTCCTTGCTTTGTTGGGGGGAGCCCTACCAGTGGACCTGCATCACACTGGGGTGCATGTTGCTCTGAGTACAGCCTTTCAAAGAGTATCCATGTGAACCAAAACCTTGCCCAGAGGAAGGTTCTTGCTCAGAGGAAGTAAGGCATGAGATTTAGAGAGGAAACCAGAAGAACTACAAGCATTTGGGGGAGGAAGATGGCCTCATTTGGACACCAGTTTTATCTTAAAAATTTTTTTTAATTTAAGTATAGTTGTTTTATAATGTTGTGCCAAATTCTGCTGTACAGCAAAGTGACTCAGTCATACATACACACACACATATATTCATTCTTTTATGATGATGATGATGATGATGATGGCGATGATGTTTTCCATCATAGTCTATCCCAGGAGACTGGATAAGGTTCCCTGTGCTATACAGTAGGACCTTGTTGTCGATCTGTTCTAAATGTAATAGTTTGCATCTACTAACCCCAAACTCCCAGTCCATCCCGCTCCCTCTCTCCTGCCCCTTGGCAACCACAAGTCTGTTCTCTATGTCTGTGAGTATGTTTTGGAGATAGGTTCGTTTGTGCCATGTTTTAAATTCCACATTTTAGTGATGGAATGTGATATTTGTCCTCTTTCTGACTTATTTCACTTAGTATGATAATCTCTAGTTGCACCCAGTTTTATCTGTCTTTAAGGATTTGGGACCTTGAATCATAATTTTGTCCCAAGAAATGTTAAATATCTATCATTCTGATCCATGAACCTGAACAAACTTTTTGGAGAGAATCTGATCAATATGGACTTTTGGGTCTTTTCTTACCAACAGCACTATATCCTGATTGAATAAATCAGAGTTTACAAGCTCCCTCCCCTGATTTGGCCTGAAAACTTCTGGGCAGTGAAGTCTGAATCTTTGCTCTTTAAGGTCACTCCTGCCATCTCCCCGCAAGACCTCGATGCTGCATGCAGTCGTCTCTGAAGTGTCACCTGAGTGCACTATTGGCTTTTCTCCATCGTGTGTTTAATGATGTTATTGCCAGTGTAAAGTCAGTGTCATCATTTCTTCTAGCAGAAAAGATCATATACATCACTTAAAGCCCATCTCTGATGTTGACGCTTGTTAAGATTCCGCCCATCTTCTGCCTCCAGCTACCCAGGCGGTGACCAACACCAGTGAATGCCAGCACACACTGGCATATCACTCATGGCACCAGTCAATTCCCACTTTATCTGTCCGTCTGCTCTTCTAGGGTGTGAGCTCTTGAGGGGCAGAGATTAAGCCTTTCATACAGACCTGCCAGGTGGTTCGCACCCAGTGAATGAACTGGTGAATCATTGACGTAAAATCTGCAGGGCTTCCCTCCAAATTTCCTGATAAGAATTTTCAAAGGACTTTAACAACTTAGTATCCATGTGGCATTTTCACATTACAGGTCATTCTGGAGATCATCTCTGGCCTTAGGAAACTTAAAACCAGGGACATCGAACACGGCACCCAGAGCTCCATAGCTGTAACGTCAGAGGAGGGAATAGACTGGAGGTCTCCATTTGACATTAATTTATGAATAATGAATCTTCTCCATTTAGTTTTGTCCTACCAGCTGGAGCAGATGTGGGGAATGTACACTTTTTCTAATGTAGCCAAGAATTAAGACGATTACACTTAACCCTTAGATGGATGTCTAGAATTTCTCTTTCTTTTTTTCCACTGGACAGGTAAATACCAGCTGTCCCCCACGGTGAACATGCCCCAAGATGACACTGTCATTATAGAGGATGACAGGTTGCCAGTGCTTCCTCCACACCTCTCTGACCAGTCATCTTCCAGCTCCCATGATGATGTAGGGTTCGTGACAACAGATCCTGGCTCCTGGGCCAAGGCTGCCATCAGTGACTCAGCAGACTGGTAAGAAGACGCCAGAGTTGCAAAACATTAGTCCATTGCAGTCACCCTTGATTTGATGTTTAAACGGTCTGCCACTGAAACAGTGAATCAGTTTTTGCTTTTTTTTTTTTTATAGTAGCGTTTTGTTTTCATAGTTTAATACTCTTCATTATTCCCCTTTTAACAAAAGATTCCCCCAGTCTCATAAACCTGCCCAATTGTTTTAGCCTTTTCAGGGCTATACTTAGTAATTGAGACAAACCCAGAAGAAAACTACCACTAACCAAAAAACCGTACTCATTGGTTAAGTTTCTTTATGAATTATTTTAGATATGTGTAAATTTTTTTTTTTTTTTGGCTGCACGCATAGCATGTGGAAGTTCCCAGGCCAGGGACTGAACTCTCACCACAGCAGCATCCAGAGCCACTGCAGTGACAATGCTGGATCCTTAACCCTCTGTGTCACAAGAGAACGCTTAGAGCTGTGTGAATCAAATAATAATAATAATAATAATAATAATAAATTATCAGCAAACCCTTATGGTGATTGAGAATTTGTAACAATTAAATGGCGTCGGCCAATCACCACTGTTATGTTCTAGGAGTGGGAAGAGGCTTTTACAGATTTTCTTATTTATTTATTTATTTATTTTGCCTTCTATGGACGCACCTGTGACCTATGCCACAGCTCATGGCAAGGCTGGATCCTTAACCCACTGGGCGAGGCCAGGGGTCAAACCCGCATCTTCATAGACACTGGTCACAGGTTCTTACCCAGTCAGCCACAATGGGAACTCACTGTAACTCTAGGACTCTTATACTCACTTCTAGCATTGTGACTTCTGGAGCCTTCCAATGCAGTTTTTTCTCCAGGATCTCTCAAAATAGAAGAAAGCATTTGATATTATCGAGCTGACCTGTGGCACATAAATGTGGATGTGTGTCTTCATCCGCATACCTAGTAATTAGATACATCAGTAAGCAAAAGGAAGGTCCCTCCCAGGGGAGGCCTTGAGAGGCTGTCATGACAATTAACACAAACCAAGGGAAGCATTACACCAAAATTTTCTTATTGCCCTTTCTCTGGAGTCTTGTATGAATCCATCCGCAAAAGGATATTTCAATGTTGTGGCATTGAGCTGCACTCAAACTTGCATGAGAAGAGCTTACCTGTGAATGGGTTTTTTGGTTCAGCGTACAGGGGCAACTGCATATAAAGTGAAAACCCACTTGAAATCCTCAGATACTGTCGTATTTACAGCTGCAGTTTACATCTCTTTCTGAAAGTGGAAGAAACAACTGAGAAAGTAAGGATTAGAGGTTTGCACTGTTCATCTTAGGGACAAAAGCCTTTGAGTCTCCACCAGGAGGAGGAACTGTGAAGGCGGCCGTGGGAAGACTTGTTCTGTTGGGGGCCTTAGGAAGCGCTGTATTTGGTGAAAATAAATAAATAACCAGCAGGGCTCGAGTGTGGCATTAATTTCCCTAAGGGGATTCCTGAAACGGTGAGGACGTGTATGATCTTGCTGTGGGGAATGTGCAGGCGCTGGAGGAGAATATGAAGGAAGGGTTATCCAAACAAGCATGGCAGCTGTTCTGAATCACAGCAGAAAATGTAAGCTTTTCCAGCCTGGCAATGTCTCCCTAATCCTGCATGAAAATGTTATGAAAACAAAAGGGCAATAAGGAAGGATTAATAACTGGAATTTTAATAACTTTGGGGGGTCAGGATATGGTTACATTCTTGAAAGAATCAGCTGTCAGTCCTACAGCCCAACTTGGAAAGTATGCCAGTGTATTGTTTATTGTGTCTGAAATGAGTTAATGGGTATACCGATAGGGAAGAATTCATTATGTTATGGATTAAGAATATTTCGTTGTTTTAAGACTCTTATTAACTCACAAACCCATTTGACATTTTCAGTTGTGTATGTTTACAGTTCGCTACACAATTGTGGAAGGCTAAGTATGTTAAATGGCTAAACTTTGCATTTGTTAACTGGTAGAATACACTGCTCCCAATCAATGAATTGATATCCGGATCCTAACAATGTCTTTAAGGTGAAAAAGGTAAAAAAAAAAAATTAAAAAAAATAAAACAGCAGATTCTAATCTTAGAGATACCATAATTTCAGATGTTGTAAACTTCGTTTAAAAAATATATCAATATGTGGTTTTCAGGGAACATCAGCAGCAAAAATTTGTACTGAAAAACCTTTCACCAGAAATTTCAATTAGAAAGGTATTTCAGGAGTTCTCTTGTGGCGCGGCAAATTAAGGATCTGGCATTGTCTCTGCAGTGGCTTGGGTTGCTGCAGTGTACGGGTTCGATCCCTGGCCCGGGAACTTTCACATGCCACAAAAAAATGTACTTCGAATTCACTTTGGCCACATGGGTAAGGTGGCCCCACGTTGCTCCAAGAGGGCCCTTTATGCTCAGGGTGCCCAGCACAGAGAAAAACCATGTCATTGTGTCGCCTGGGCTCCCAATGTGCAAAGCACCTGGTGGTGCTTTTGCACATGTTCCCAGGTTTTTACAAATAGGAGTGGTACCCCCTGCCCACCCCCCGCCATCGGGAAAGCACTCAAAACCATGTCTTGTTACCACGGATCTGCCTGGTGCTTCATCATCTGTGCTGGGGCCACCATGTTGGTGTCACACAGATTAGATGCCATCCAGTCCTAGGTATGCTTCTCCCGACTCCCTGGGTCACTGTTCACTCTCAGCTTCACATCCACAGCACCTGCTTTGTGCTTCTGGTTTGGTACTTTTCATAGGGACTTGTTGGGAACAGAGATCTTTTCTTATTTATTATTTTGATTTTGGTACCCAGCGCAGCGCAGTCATCAGAATAGGTTTGAATCGTGATATGTTGAGTTGACTTCTTCTCAGTTGATTGAGTATTACAGAAAAACTACATCCTTATAGAACTACATACCATAAAGGTGGCTTTTTTTTTCTTTTCTGAAACACAAGATAAAGGATATATTAGAAGACCAGAACAATTCTTTATAAAACTTCTATTCAATGGCAATTCATATAGTTACTTATTTGCTGCTAGTATTTGTATTAGTATATGAAAGGTTTCCTCAGATATTCAGTTTTCATCACTTGGAGAAAGAATTGCTCTAAATGTAAATAATGTCATATTTTCCCATCACCTCCTACACAGCCACAATTTTTTTTGATGGACTATATTTGTACTATTTAGTTTAAATATTTCTGAGGAATATACATATATACACACTAATACACACAGATGTATATGAACTTTCCTGAAGGGCATGTCTCCTATTTTCAGTAAATACTTTTATGTTTCTCTTTCCCTTTACACCAGTTCTTTGAGTCCAGATGTCGATCCAGTTCTTGCTTTTCAACGAGAAGGATTTGGACGTCAGAGTATGTCAGAAAAACGCACAAAGCAATTTTCAGATGCCAGTCAATTGGATTTCGTTAAAACGCGAAAATCAAAAAGCATGGATTTAGGTAGTGAGTACAATCTCCATGAATCTTTATCTAAATAAGGTCTAGATGCTTTCAGATGAAAATTGATGGTCCCAAACACATGTCTGTTTACTGTGAGCAATAGAGAACATAAATGGGAAATGAGGCAATTTGGCAAAAATTAGTTTTTTCTCTAAGTTTTGAGATAGCTATATTTCTAAGTGGCATGTGCCTAAGTGGCATGTTTACATCATGTGCAATATGGTAATATATATGTTTTCTGATGAGAAAAGAAACAAACACATGGGCGTATCATGCTCTATTCATATATCTTTATTTGAAAAAAAAAAAAAAGAACCGTTTTAACACTTGGGCTGTTTAAAACCAATTTCATTGGGATATTATTTGGTTGGGTGTGGGGATTCTTGAACCAGAAGAAAAACTTTTGGAGAGAAACCATTATCTCAATCCATGTTAGAGTTTGGTTCCTTCATGATACCTTCCTTCCATTGCTGTCTTGAAAGGTTTATTTCATTGAAATTATTATGTGTTGCTAATTAAGGCATTTAATTGGAGTCATAATTTGAGAGACTGTTTATTGTAGAAAGTATTTGGAAGCAAAGGAGAGGAGGAAAATAATCCTAGTTGTTCAATCAGACACCAATCAGGTAGTGTCTCTTTTTAAATCCAAATCCACCAAAACCCAAAATGAGTGGAAAAGTCAATTAATTCATTAATGATACCTATAAACTGATTGATTGATTAGAAAAACCTTTGTTAATCAGCTGTAACGTATTTACGCTGTTCTCTGGTGGCTGTTTGTACTTTAAGACTAAAAGCATTAATTTATCACATGCGTAAAAGAAAAATTGGGCGATGCCTTGCCTGGCTAATGATGACATGCTAACATATCAATAACACACGTGTCTGTGACATGAGATGACTGGCGTTGCATGGAGACACTGCTTTTCCCCTTTTTTTGATTATGAATGTTTGCTTGATGTTTCATATTATTTGCATGAAATGATACTTAAGAATTATCACCTAACTGAAAAGATCTGGGTATGGTTGAAGCATGTTGGGCCATGGGACTAACTGGGCTAACCATTATACATTTACCTTTTAACAGTAGCTGACGAGACTAAACTCAATACAGTGGATGACCAGAAAGCAGGTAAGAATGGACACTTAGACTGTTGCCATAGAAACTGTGGTCCAAGGGGCTTATCATAATTATAGAGATGCCAATCATATTGCACCTAAACATAAATATTCCATGCTTGTGTGGATGTTTTCACTGTAGGAAATCAAATTGTATAAGAAAAGAAAAATTTTCTGTTAGAAGAAATTTATCAGTGTAGTACATACTAAATGGAAATATAATTTACTGCTTCAGAAATGCTAAAACAACCTCGATTTTCTTAATTATATTTGTATTGGACTGTTTTGTCGCAGTTTTAAAAAAGAAAACAAAATCCTGAAAACAGAATGTCATGGTAGATTCTTTAAGATTTTTTATGTCTATCTGATGCTTAGGTTAACATCCAAAAATGATTCTCAAAGTGGATATTTTGATTTGAAGGATAATGGCACAAATATAAATATTTTCAATGAAGGGCAGTGTCCAGTACTGCTGTCACTAGTCCTTGAGGTAGTGATAGTATTGCTGTCTTTTTCTGATGCAAGCATAAGCTCATAGTTTACCTAATCCTAATAGGACAATGCAATGTATCCGTATCTTAACTTGATGAACCTGCTTTAAAGGTGTTTTTGTTTTGGACTATTTAGAGCTTGCTTCTAAAATGCTGCCTAAATCATTCTATAGAAACAATGGATTATGTTTTACATTATAATAGATTTTACTTTATATGTTATTTTTGAAAATAACCAGGAGAAAGTATGTGTAATTAATGTGCCTTGTACAATTGAGCATTTTGATTTATTGTTATAAGTTTTGAATAGTATTTTAATTATTCTACATCCAGTATGATGTAGTTATACCATTTAGCACTAATTAGCTTCACTTCACCTTTTTAACCTGCAGAAGTAATTAGTTTTAGGTCTCTTGAAAAATGTGTATATCCCAACTACATATGTAAAGATTATGTGGACATGGCTGGAGTTTTCACATTCTTTAAAAATAAATTATAAAAATTGCATCCAATAAATCATGGAATTAGCTTTAGTACAGGGCAATTAATGATAGCCTCAGCCCTTTTCAATAGTTATTTCTTTTAACGAACATAAAATTCATTGAAATTCTGAAACAAGGCTAAAGAAAAGCATTATTTGATAGTTTACATATGTAAATTAGTATTTAGTTTTTGGAATTAATAGTATTAAGTCATTTTAAAGAAATAACCCCTAAGTTAATGTTCATAAAAACCAAATTCAGGTTAAAGAACATAAATTTATATACTATGCCAATTAGGTAGAGTAAGGAAAATATATAATTTAACCAACTATTACTAACAGAACAGTTTATTGTGATAAAAAATAATTATAATATCCAGATTGCAGCTGAAAACATTAAATAACTTTCATAATGAGAAGGCAGATTTTATGTAAGCCAGTTGAATCATGTGTTTTTATGGTATTTTAAAATGTTAGAGCCTAGATTAAAAGAGCACTTTTTAAATATTATGTACAATCTCTTCTAGTGAATTAAACTGGAAAAACTTGGGACAAAAAATTATTGCATAGACATCAAAGTACTTTCTGGTCTATTGGTTTTAAATCTACAGTGAATAAAAGATCTACAGTGGATCCTTCCCACCCTCCAGTATTAGGCAGTGAATGGATTTTCCTTTATTTTTCTTTCTTCACTTCACTTGAATTGTTCAGATGATCACAATTTTACAGTTTAGTCCAAAGGTTTTTGGTAGAGTCACAGTGGCATTTTAGTGTAGATCATCTGTCTAGCCATAAGCCTGTCATAATGAAAACTGAATTCCATTTCCCTTTGCCCTTGCAAAAGACAGCCTCTACTTGTTTTCGTCGAGAGAGGTATTAGTAGGTAGGAGCAGAAAAACAGCCCTACGGAAAGTAGTGTGATTATGATGTCCCCCTTTATTCTTGGATTTAGGAATCTTGTCTGATATTTGGGGGCTATATTTACTTTCTGCAAGAAAAGAGAGAACAGGAATGAGAGAATTGCGTTTCTAACAGTTTAATCTTTGAAACTAAAAAATAAGCAAAGTATCATAATGACCTGAGATTTTTCTAAAAAGCTTCAAAATATTTTAAAATGAAAAGACGTTGATCTTTGTGTGTTTGTGTAAGTAAAACTAATCTTTAGCCTGTACTTTATGTAATAAGAGACATTTTCAAGTTTTATAACTGGTAAATGATAAGTTTATGATGTTAGGAATCTCAGTGACCCTCATTTAGGAGTCTTATTATGATATTACTTAATAAAATCTTTGTTAAAATTTCTTTGCCAAACAATACGTGAATGAAACCACGTTATGGATCAACAGTCAGCAAGCCCTTTTTCTTTTTCTTTTGTCATTTTTAAGGCTGCACCCGCGGCATATGGAGGTTTCCAGACTAGGGGTCCAATCAGAGCTACAGGTGCCAGCCTACACCACAGCCACAGCAACGCGGGATCTGAGCCACATCTGCAACCTACACCAAAGCTCACGGCAGCGTTGAATCCTTAACCCACTGAGCGAGGCCAGGTATCGAACCTGCAACCTCATGGTTCCTATTCGGATTCTTTTCCTCTGTGCCACAAAGGGAACTCCCCACTTTTTCTAAAGAAACAAGGCGTCAATATTGTAGGTCTCGCACACCAATCTCTGGAGTGATGTGGTGTCAGGGTGGCCATGGAGTATTTGTAAACAAAGGAAATGAATTTTCCAGCTTTGGCCCATAGTTCACTGATCCCTGTTATAGAATCATAAATTAGAGATGTTATGAAAATTTTCAGCCATGTAGAAGTATAAAGACTGTATGTAGTTCATTGACCTCTCCTGTGCCTCATGTGCACCATATGTACCTATCAACATTTCGCCAAAATGTTTTCCTACACTGTTATGAATTTAGAGAAAAAGGTAAAGAGGTAAGATCTCAATGACACAAAATATCTATTGCTATTTAGTTACCTTTTACTTATTTATTTATTTTTCCATTTCTGGCCACCCCCGTGGCATATGGAGTTCTCGGGCCCGGGATCAGATCCAAGCCACAGTTGCGACCTAAGCCACAGCTCGGCAATCCCAGATGCTTAACCCTCTGTGCAGGTCCAGGGATCGAACATGTGTCCCAGCTCTCCCAAGAGGCTGCCAATCCCATTTCGCCACAGTGGGAACTCCAGCTATTTAGTTACTTTTTCATCATTGTTTTTCTTCCAAGATTTGCTTGTTTATGTGAATACGTATATATACATTTTTGTGTATATATCAATATTTATAAACATGTATCTGTGCATCTACATTTATTTAAGACATACTGATGCCATTCTGAAATCAATCATTAAACTTTTAGTGCTCTGAGTATATTGTCAAATATCAGCTAACTTTTCATACATAAATGATATTTTAATGATAAGCTTTACTGGAAGCATCAAGTCTTTCTTGGAGATCTATGCATAGCTACATGTAGAGACACACACACACACACATAGACCGACATCTGTCCTTTAGGAACCGAAGAAAGCACAGAATATTTGCCTTGTAAATGTTTATAGGACCCAGATGAAGCTGGTAAGTTATAAAAATTGGTAGACATGATTTATTTAGAAGATCCTCCCAGTACTAATTCTAGAAAATGTGAAGATAAATGTCCCCACATAGGAATCCTTGCTTCCTGTTCACTGATTCCTTGATTTCTTACTTTTTCTTTAGTTCTTTAGAACAAAATTCATTTTCATCCCTGTGACATGACTTTTATGGTTATTTCCAACATGAACTTGTCAAAAATTATAGTGCTATCAAGAGAAAAAGTAAGATTGATCATCCTAGAAAGACATATTTCTTGTGAATTTTTGTCACAAAATAAATAATCAAATATATACAAACCTGCATGGAGAATGTTAAATAAATCATCTTTTTCTCCTAAGCACAGTAATTTATGGGATATTATTTCCTCATTAGAATCGTCTGTCTGCCTTTCTGCCTATGTTCCATTTTTAACATACTTATTCCAACTTAAAACTGCTGCCCCATTGTGAAAGTTAGGTAAAAGATGTCATGTAAAGGAATCTTAAAAAGATAATTCTTGTTTGACTCTCCTAATTTAATTTTTATTCTGTTTTATACCCTGAGCCATGGAAAGCCCATGTCAGAACTACTTGTCTTCTCAATGGTAACATACCAAGGCTACTCCTTAATGATTGACTGACATACGGGCTGATGGCCCCATGTAGAGATAAACTAGCCTCTCCTACCTTCCCACTTTTTTGCACCTGTCTTTTTAACAATATAAGTGAAGAGCTTCTTCTCTAACCTGGATTGCCCAGCTGGTGGTTGCTGGTATTTCAGTCATCTAGAGGCTAAATTCATCTCCCTTTGAGTGCCAGGTCAGGCAGTGATGGATGACGCTGTCTTACCTGGTTAAAGAAGTCCGTTTTGATTGCCTTCTAAAGTGTGGTACGATCTCCTGCCTTTCTGCCCGAGATCCTCAAGTCACCGAGCCAATATTTTAAATCCTCTGAATTCTCCCCTGCTACCCCACTGAACTTTTTTTGATAATTGTGATGTCTTTTCCTTCTTTTCACCACCTGTTTCTCTCTGCAGGCCTAAAGATATAAGTTGTCACAATCTGTCTTGATTCTTTCCTCCTTTACGTCTTTCTAGAGAGAGCCCTTATACAGTTTGCTTCTATTCACGCCTTGGGTTGCTCTTCCCAGAGAACTACCATTTTCCAGAATTACATTTCTACCTGGTGCCAGGGTGCCCTGAATTCATTCACAGGTGCCATGTGGTCTCCTGTGCTTTTTTTACTGACTGAGTTGTCTGAACCTGCACCATGATGAGAAAGAGACTTGATGAAACTTACATCCATCCATTGTAAATAACATTAAATTGCCAAAAAACAATTTCAGCGAAATTAAAAAGCTTATTTGCAGTTGCTTCCCTGAGGCTTGCCTTCATTCTGCTTTTCAAATAAGCTTCTGGGTTAATCTAACTCCTTTTAGATTATTGATGTAACTTGGAGCAAATGATATGACAAAGATTTAATCTGTTGAGTTAAAAAGCTAATAAGTTTTCTTAAAGAAAATAGAGAAACGAGACCAAATTTAATATATATGGGACAATTTAAAATTAGTTACTATTACTTGACTTTTGTATTTTGCCATTCACATTCCAGAAGTTGCTATTGAGCAAATGATTTATATCTGTGATATTTTCCACAATTCATAGATATTCTGGCATGTAGTTTTTACCACTGATTCTAATTTTTTGTTTTTGCAAACCTCCAAGGTTCCCCCAGCAGAGATGTGGGGCCTTCCTTGGGTCTGAAGAAGTCAAGCTCTTTAGAGAGTCTGCAGACAGCAGTTGCTGAGGTGACTTTGAATGGGGACATTCCTTTTCATCGCCCACGGCCACGGATAATACGAGGAAGAGGATGCAATGAGAGCTTCAGAGCTGCCATTGACAAGTCCTATGATAAACCTGCAGTAGATGATGATGACGAAGGCATGGAGACATGTGAGTTTATGATGTCTGAAAGAATAGCCGTTCCAAGCATCACAATAGCACAGCAGTTCTTTTAAAGACGTTTTCGTTTGATTTATTTATTTATTTTCATGGTTGCACCCACGGCATGTGGCAGTTCCCAGCCAAGCCACAGCTTCGACCTCTTTCATAGCTACTGCAATACCGTATCGTTTAACCCTCTGGGCTGGGCTGGGGTCAGATTCTTAATCCACTGCACCACGGCGGGAACTCTGATAGTGTAGCGGTTCTTAAAGTGTGCTCTGGGAACCCTAGGGCTTCCCAGCACCCTTCAGAGGGATCTACAAGGTCTAAACTATTATCATAATAAGAAAAAGATGTTATTTACCTTTCTACACCTATTTTTTCACAAGTGTACCGTTGGTTTTTTAGAGGCAATGTTTCGTGTGATATTGCAGTAGAGTGAATGCAGAGCAGATAGAAGAACCCTTTCAACCAGATATGAAAGAGATTGGCCATTGTTCTCCATAATTGCATTTGGAAGAAAAGGGATTTTTTTTTGTGAAAACAATTTCTGTTAACATGAAATTTGTTATTTTTTATGAAGTAATTCATAGTTTTAAACTTTCTCGGTTTTAAGTCAGTAAATGTTGATAGATGTAACCCACATAAAAATTTTATATTCTGCGTCCTTAATAAATTTTAGGAGTATAAAGGCATCCTGAGACCAAAATGTTTGCAAACCACTGCAGTGTAGTATATCGATAATATATCAAATGAATATATGTAATAATCTGAAATTGTGAAAACATATTTTCATTTTGTTTTTATGAATGACTCTTTCCTTGAACTGAGCTAACAAGATATATTTGTGTATGTATGTGTATTTTGAAACTACAAAATATTTTGAGCCAAAAATATTGAAAGTTGAAGGTTACCGTGAATGAGCAATGTATTTTCCATGGTAGATTGAGTGAAAGGTAACATTTATAAAGATGTACAAAGGTATGCTTCAGGCACTTGTCATTATAGTTAAACATTTTTAGTATAAAAATAGTCGCTCCGGAGTTCCCATTGTGGTGCAGAGGAAACGAATCCAACTAGGAACCGTGAGGTTGCGGGTTCGATCCCTGGCCTCTCTCGGTGGGTTAAGGATCTGGCATTGCCCTGAGCTGAGGTGTAGGTTGCAGGGGCAGCTTGGATCCAGTGTTGCGGTGGCTGTGGTGTAGGCCAGCAGCTATGGCACTAATTTGATCCCTGGCCTTGGAACCTCTATATGCTGTGGGCGCGTCCTTAAAAGCCAAAAAAAAAAAAAAGTCATTCAATTTAAACGTAAGGAAAAACTCAACAGTGTATATACTTAGAAAAAAAGGACTTGAGTCCTAACAAAAAAATTTTGCTTAGCTTCTATTGATCATAACTACTAACTACACTTTAGCCTTTTAACTTCAGGGTGACTCTGCCCATCTAAAGCATCTAACTGTTGTAAGAAAAGATGAGAGAAAGAAAAGAAAAGCTGGAGACATTATTGCCCAGAGTTAAAGTGAGGATCGTTTGGGTGGATTGTAAATGGACTTGCAATTTAGCTTTTGGCTGGCCCACTTCTCTCCCGTATCTAAGGACGACGGTGTGAAGAAGCAGGGTTTTCAATGAAAATCACATTCTGAGGCGATTTAAGGCAAAATTACATAATCTTTGCCTGTCACAGATAATGTGTTTGGGAAGACGAATATTTCTGCCATAATGTAACACGCAAAGCAAAACCTGGGGGAGGATTGCCACATCCCTCCCCGGCCCCCCACCGAATTCTCTGTCTAAATCTGGGCCGTTTTCCACTCCAGCCAGCCAGCGATTTCAAATATATGCAGCCCATTCTTGCCAGATGAAGAACATATTTCCTATTTTGGCTGCCAAGCGTGGTCTCCAAGATCCTGAGTCATATGAGCTTTCAACCCTCTTGGATTTTTCCTAGCACTGGGGTGGTTCCTTGCTGTCCTCACCGGTATGACTTGTGCCGCCCTTGGTGGGGACCCTTATCACATGGAGACCTTGCCTCCATCCTGGGTCCAGAGTGAACGAGAGATACAGTGCTTTGGCACCTCAATATTTGCTTTTGAAATAGTATCTAGAATTGATGATGCTGCCGAGCTTTTTTTCTTGTTCCTGTTGAAATGTTATTTAAATTCCCGCCTAGAATGCAATTTTCTCACATACATCACTTGTTTCAAAGGCAGCAGGGGGTGGAATGGATAGCAGTACGAGGCACGTTCTGAATTCTGGAGCCTCCACAGCTTCCCACTGGTGCGAGCGTCTACATTTGTCCTTATGGAAACTTGGTTTCCTCTTTATAATTTGGAATAACAGATTTAAGTATTTTATTTTATTTTTTTTTTTGTATTTTTGCCTTTTCTAGGGCCGCACTTGCAGCATGTGGAGGTTCCCAGGCTAGGGGTCTAACAAGAGCTGTAGCTGCCGGCCTTCGCCACAGCCCCAGCAATGCGGGATCCAAGCCGCATCTGCAAGCTTCACCACAGCTCACGGCAATGCCGGATCCTTAACCCACTGAGCAAGGCCAGGGATCGAACCCGCGACCTCATGGTTCCTAGTCGGATTCGTTAACTACTGAGCCATGACGGGAACTCCAGATTTAAGTATTTTATGTTGAAGCTTTTGTATTCGACTATCATCGAGACAGAAACAAGTAAATTGACAAATTATGATTTGTGAACTGGAGGGCAGGTTCTGGACAAGAGCTGGGGGAGACACTGTGACATGTGCACCTGTACCTACAAGGTGCCGGGTTTTCCAAAAGTCCTGATGTTCTGCTGCTTTTTTTTTTCAGACCAGTCTGGTGAACTTGGGATATAGCAATAGAAAGGCAGCTATTGTACATTTCAAATTTTTGCAGTTTGGGCTGTTGCCAGGGTATGAGGGGAGTGACGTGAGCATTGAACTGGGATTCAGAGGACTTCTGCCCCGTCCACCTTCTTCTCAGCCATTTGGGATTTGGGTCAAGTTGCTTAAAGCCCTGGAGCTTTAATTCCCTCTTTTGTAAAACTGGAGGTTTGGACTGCATGCCCAGGTCATTGATTCTGAGATTGTATGTCGTGGCGTCTAGGGAGGAGGGGAGCCTTGCTGGTTTGGGGGCGTAGGGAAGCACGTGGGAGGCTGAGCGAGTGGAACTCTGCCAAGGCCACCAGCTGTCACCTCAACAGTCGCAGGGTCTTTTTTGTTGGAGGGGGGCTGTGCCAGTGGCGTGTGGAAGTTCCTGGGCAAGGAATCGAACCTGAACCTAAGCCACTGTAGTAACAAGCCTGGATCATTCACCTGCTGCACCAAAAGGGAACTCCACCTGTGGTTTTTTTGTTTTTGTTTTCTTCTGCTTTTTTTTTTTTTAAACCCATATTGTGGTTTAAAATTTCAGTTTTAAAACTGGGAAGTTTGCATTTTTCCAGACAAAGTTTGAAAAGCTCTGGGGTGGATGTTCCATTCCTGATGTTCTCTGCAGTTTAGCGTTCCGTGACTCCATGTCCCCTTTCACTTCCTGACCTAAATCCTGACCACCAGCTTCTCTTACCCCCTGTAGTGTCCACGGAGAAAGATGCCACCGTGTCTTCTTCCTGCATAACCAGGCTCAGGGCCCGGCACAGCGCAGGGGTCCATGACTGCCACACCCGTTAAGTGAGCACCACTGTGTGCGCGAGACACACACAGACACACAAGCTCTTGGTCTGCAGCACACGGAGCGGCAGTGACATTTCTCTCCTCCTGCCTGTATCCTGTACTGCACCTGGTTGTGTGTCTAAGACCTCAGTGCATAAGCAAACCCTCTGTTTTTCTCTTAAGAAAATGTCTGTCAAGGCTGGTTTTACTGCTGGTGGTCCAGAGCCCACCACCTTTACGTATGACTTGGTACAGGTGTGAGAAAGAAGGCTGGCTGCTCCGCTAGTTTCCTGAACACCATCCTTTGCAAAGTCAGTCTGTGGTCCCCAGTGTCTGCTGCCGTCCTCATGTCTGTGTCCGCCTGTGCTCCTGTATCCTCACCCTGCATCCTCGCCATGTGGGCGCCATCCCTGGCTGCAGGTCTAGACCCTGTTGTCCTCGTGCTCGGTGGGACCCTGTGGCTGAGGGGCTTTCTGGTACAGGCTGGGACTCAGGAGACTGGGGTGTGGCCGCCGATTGAAACGAGGATGCCATGTTACAGTCAAGTGTTACTCTGCCAAGAGGACAGTGTCGGAGTAGACAGTCTCTGTTGGATGGCCGTCCTGGGAGGATGCGGTCTGTGCACCTTAGAAACGTGGTGGCGGGGAGGCAGCCGCCTGTTTCTTCCCATGCCGCCCTTTCCCCTTTTACAGGGAAGTTGCTAGGCGGAGGCTGGCTGATGGCTCCTGTCATTTGGTTCAGGCCCCTCCCTGGTGACTCTCTTTCATGGCTGGGAGCAGGCAGTGTGGAAATCGTGGCATGGGCACGACAATGGGGCCAAGAGACTGGAGCGGGATCCATGTGGTATCTGGTATCTGTCATCTTCTGTAACACTTACGTTCTTCCTGCGGAGATGGCAGAAGCTGGCTTTTTTGTCTCTCATTTAATCCATCTGGCCTCTCCATGTTGTGCGTGTCTGTCTGGATCAAGATGGAGCTTTGTATTCTGGGACCCATTATCTCCGAGGCCCTACCTGTGTTTGACAGGTCAGGGCATCTACAATCTGCTCCCTCTTCTATGCAAATCACACTCCCCGCCTGGCTCCCAGCAAGGAGCTCCTCCATCCCCCATCGTAAATCAGTTTCTGTTGCTACCACAGACATGGATGCACTATAACATTGCTTTGTTTTATTTTTGAAAATATAAAGTCCCAGGTTTTTCTTTTTCTTTTCCCCCTCTTTTAAAAGTGGCCAAATTGTAAGCCTTACTATGAATTCAGTAACAGATTCTGGGGGGGATCGAAGAGGTGAAACCAAACCACACCAAATACGGTCCTATTAATTGTACCTCTGTTTTAAGGTCTGTCCAGTCTCCCCCTTTTTAAAAGGTAAAGTTAAATTTGACTCTGGTATAGTTGTTTTACAATATGGTGTTAGTTTCAGGTGTATGGCAAAGTGAATCAAATATGTATATATTCTTTTTCAGATTCTTTTCCCATATAGATTATTATAGAATATTGAGTAGAGTTCCCTGTGCTGTACAGTTTGCCATTTTAAGTGTGAGAACTATATGCCTTGAAAATGCAGAGACAGATTGCTTTTGAGTGGCGTGCCTGCTTTCTTATAGTACTCTTAACTGAGATAAGAAAAAAAGCATTGCTCTAAGATACACATAACTTAGGTCAGCAGCATGAGATTTGAAGAAACTGAATTTATGTTAGTAAATCAGCTAATCCGAGGGCTCCCAAGGGAATTTTTTTATTTGTTTATTTTATTAGCTTCAAAATAGCAGATCGTGTGGATATAGCTCAGATCTTCTGCTCTCAGCGTCCCCCACACTTCTAGCCACTTTTCATCTCAACTTGTTTGTGTAAGAATCATGCAAACTAAGTTGAATTTTATCTTAAGAAACCCATTAGACTGCCATAAATCTATAGTGGAAGAATTCAGGATATGGATTTCAAAGTCAAAGTACTTTGTACAAGATTTTCCATTTGGCTAATCTATCTTCATGGATAATTGGGTGTTGTTCTATAAAAAATATTTGTTCTGAGATGCTAGGAATAAGAATAAGCTGTCCTGGGAGTTCCTGCCATGGCACAGTGGGTTAAGAATCCCTCAGCAGTGACTCTGCTCACTGCGGAAGTGCGGGTTCGATCCCTGCCTGGTACAAGGGGTTAAAGGGTCCGGCATAGCCACAGCTGTGGCTCTGATACAGTCCTTGGCCTGGGAACTTACATATGCAGCCATTAGGGGAAAAAAAAAAAAAAGGGAATAACCTGTCTTATCCTTTTATGCCAATTTGTATGTATGTATCATATGTATGATATAAGTGACCTATGTATCACTTGCAGTTTAAGGAGAAAAGCTTTGCTTAATTTTAGGAAGTTTCTGAATGTGGTAGGGGTGTGGGCATATGAAATAGCCAAAGCTATCTATGCTTCGTATTTCCATTTCTAGGTGAAAAGTCACTTAGACTGAAAATATGATGAAAAGTCACATCTGAAGTGTTTGAATTATAGAATCCTCATTTTAAGCATTTTTTGGGGGGATAATGAAAAAGTATTTAAATAGTTGACCAGGATCCTACTTAGGAACTAAATCATAAGATATGTGATTCTGATTTGCAGTCCTGTGAGTTCTCTAGGATGTTAAACAAACTCCCAAATGGGAAAACCCATTACACTAAAACTACTGCGAAGTATTAGTGTGTTGTGGTACCTAAAATCTGATATTTAAGCTGTGGGTTCTTGAGGGGCCGGGCATAGATAAATGGACCATTGAAATGGTTAATCGTTAAGGGCCACTGTGGCCCACAGGTCACCATGGCACCAACGTGTGGGGGACCCGCTCGGCCCACGTAGAAGTTGAGTAGAACGGGAGATAGTGGGGAGAAGCCTTCCCAAAAGAGGGATCCGTTGAGATGAGTAAAATATTGCTTGAGTGGTCCTCAAGGGGTGCTTAGGGAACGTGTGGAGGTGGGGTGGGACCTCCCCTGGACTGCCATCCTTCTAGTAACGTTGTGTGTACACTATAAACGAGCGTGTGGCGAGCCAGGAGATAGAAGACGTAGTCAGAGAACAGATCACAATCAGCCTTGTTTACCTTTTTTTTTCCTTTTTCTTTTTAGGTAGGGCTGCATCCACAGCCCATGGTAGTTCCCAGGAGGGATCAAATCAGAGCTGCAGCTGCCGGCCTACACCACAGCCACAGCAATGCCAGATCCAAGTCACGTTTGCAACCCACACCACAGCTCATGGCAACGCCATATCCTTAACCCACTGAACAAAGCCAGGGATTGAACCTGCATTCTCGTGGATACTAGCTGGGTTCGTTACCGCTGGCTGAGCCACAACGGGAACTCCACTTGTTTATATTTTTTTTTGTTTATACTCAGGTCCTTAAAGAACCTTTGAAGAATTTCAAGTGAAAGAATGCGATTGTTGGGCTGTAGGATAGCGGATGGGTTATTGGGGATGGACGGTGAGGAGCTGTGTTGATGGCAAGATCAGTTCTATGCTAGCAGTGCAGTAATCCCAGTGAGTGATGATACTTGGCAGTGCCGGCGGAATGAAAGAAACTGCGTTTACATGCTTAGCATCTCACATGTAGAGATGGATGATGATGATGTGATTTTTCTCATTAGTACCTCCAGGCTCAAAAACTCAGAATCATCATCTCACTGTGTAATCAGTCCGTTACCAAGTTTCCTTAATTTTTTCCCCACGAAATCTCCTAATTTCCGTCCTTCTGTCCAATCTAGCCCCAATTCTCATTGCTGAGTATCTGAAGTTACTATCAGGATCTGGCTGCTTGGTCCTGAGCAAGTGGAATCACATTATCCTCACAGTCAGTCCTTCCATCTTCCGTGGGCCTGCTCCCCCAGACCATGCTCTCTCCATGAGTCTTATCTTCGCAAATGTGCCCAGACTCTCCCCTGCCCTCCCGAATACGCCAGACTGTCTTCCTTCTTCATCCTCTCCTGAAGCCCTCGTTTTCCCTTGGCTTTCTAAAGCCCTCACCAAGTATGGCCTTTCCCCAGTCTGCAATGGTTGCGCTTGACTTTTCAACTTTCGATGCTTTGAAAGTGATGTGCATTCAGCAGAAACTGTGCATCTGACTTTGACTTTGGATCTTCTCCTGGTCTAGTGAAATGCAGACCCTTGCTGGAGACACGGGCCAGGGACAGCAAGACCCAGGTCCTAGACTAGACAGCCACGTGATCCCCAGCGGAAAACAACCCAAATACTGACAACTGTTGTGGTTTTCACTTTCAGTAGAGTATTCACTAATTTACACGACACATCCAATGTGTAATTATAATGGAGGCTCTGGGTTACATGACTTAGCCCCACTGTAAGCGAAGGTAGGTTTTCTAAGCATGTTTAAGGCAGGTGAGGCTAAGCTATGATGTTAGGTTAGGTGTGTTCAATGTATTTTTGACTTAATGGTAATTTCAATTTATGTTGGGTTTATTGGACCCCATGGTAAGTCAAGGAAAATTTGTATATGGGATTGTCTGAGGCTTTTTAGTATAAGGTATTTTTTTTTAACATCAAGAAATTTTTGTGGCTCTCCCAGTACGGATTGTATAGCATGGGAGTTAAGAACATTGGCTTTTAGTAACAGTCTTTTTGATTTTTCAATAAATAGCGAAACAGAGCATTGCTAGCCCTTCACCACTTCATCGCGCTTGTACATTTTTATGTTGATATTTATTTTTGTTTTTCTACTTAAAAGAGAGCAGTGGTTTGGACTCTCTTTCCTTGACACCATAAATTATATTTTGCATATTGTTAATATATACATTTGATACCAATTCAGTCCTTGATAAAAAATAAAATTCTTCTAGTTACCATTGTGGCTCAGCGGAAACAAATCCAACTAGTATCCATGAGGACTTGGGTTCGATCCCTGGTCTCCATCAGTGAGTTAAGGATCCTGCGTTGCTGCCAGCTGCTGCGTAGATCCCCGACGTGGCTCGTATCTGCTGGCGTAGGCCGGTAGCTGTAGCTCCGATCTGATCCCAGGCCTGGGTACTTCCATTTGCTGTGGGTGTGGCTCTAAAAAGACGAGAAAAAAAAAATCTTAGTGGCAGTTCCAACAATAGGGTTATGAGCGCCACTGTTTTCATTGTGTAGCCAGTTTTTTTCGTTCTGCTGAAAGGAACGTCCCCAGCTCTTCTATACATTGTCCCTGTGGACTGAAACAGTATCCATCGTGGGCTGTCATTTGAATGTGAAAATCAGTTGTACACTGAAAGCAAATTTGCCAGGTTCAGAGAATGGAGGGTCCAGTCCTCCCTGTCGCTGTTCTGCTGTGTTCTCTCGGGACGGGGGTTGGTGGAGGTGACATTCTCCCAACGTCTTCAGGAACATTTTAGCTGCTTGTTAGGAGAGATGCATGAAAGAAAGTTTAGAATGTAAAGTAGAAGTGAAAGTGTTTTTTGGTAGTAAGTGAAGCTCTTTGGAAACATGGTTTTACTGTTTTTATCTCTCTACTCCTCACTCCAGGGTAAACTGAGAGGAGAGGGTTTTTTTTTTTAATGAAATAAATCTAATTTTAGAACAGAGGGTTTTAGGCATTCTCTACTTGAACCTTCCTCCAGTTGCTGAGACCCCTTCTCTAAGACTCTGATAAATGTCACCTGTTTACTTCATATCTTTTTCTCCTTGCAGGGTTATATTCTCTGTTCTTCATAACATCAGTTATTATTTCCACGCTGCATTTTAGTATAAAAGCTTCTTAATCCTTGATGTTTCTTGCCAGCTTTGTGTGTGAGGTTTTCTTTAATGTTCTGAAAAAGCTAAGTTTTTCCATTGCCAAGAGCTCATCATTCTAATGTTAAAAGTCAGGGTCCAGAAAAGCAGATTCTATTATTCGACGCCATCTGTATCACTAGCTGTTCATTTTCTACGTCTTTCTTCCTTTTCCAAAGTCAAAATATTCAACTAAAATAAGAAAAAAAATCATGTTTATATACCTTATAATATGTTTGCTTTTTATATTTATATATATATAAAGTTTTCAAATTCTGTGCAGGACTTTGCAGTCTAGTGAAATTTTCCAATTACTAGTCTCTCATTTTAACTCATTTTAAATTTTAAGAAGATAGACTCTGAAGACTGAATAATCTTGTGTACAGTTATTACATTTAATCCTCTGTCTTGCAAAGTAAATTGTAAATTACTTGAGAATTTGTTTCTATTATTAGATGTTTTCAAGTTCTAGAGTAGTTCTTTATAAACAGGAATCAGTAAAGGATGTTTTTCATATGATTGGCTATTTGTTCCATTCACTCAAATATTTAATGACACTTCTTTGAGCTATGCCCTCAGAGGAGAGTACCTGTTTATTAGTGAATAGGAAGTAATGTTATCTTTTCATTTTGTGTTTCTGTGAGTGTTGATACCAACTCATTTATCAGTAGCAACAAGTCTGAACAAATCATTTAATTCTGGTACAGTTGTCAAAGGTGCCTAGAAGGACATTAACTGCTAAATCTTACACTTGTGATAAATAGCTCTGCAGTATTCCATAGCTGCTCTAAAGTTTGATAGGTATGATGTACCTATTATGATGCTTTCAGCTGTGTTTAATAGAAAACCCAGCCCAGACCAGTTCAAACCACAAAAGATTACACTGTCTTGCCATAACTGGTTCTAGAATTGGGCTGCTTCAGGGATTATTGATTCCATAGCCCAATGGTCTTGTCAAAGCCCCACCATCTTTCTGACCCTTCTGTCACATTATCCACATGTCAGCTTATCCAGAGGGTGACTGCAGGGCTCAAAGGCCTTTTACCTTCTTGTTCATATCCAGCTAGAGGGAATGAGCCATCTTTGAAAGCATGGAATATGTCCATTTGGGTTGAGGCGGCCATTCTTGGACTAATGACATTGAATTCATAAAGCAGCAGGAGCAAGCACTCATAGCTTGGTGTAAACTTAGTAATGAATTTGCCCCTTGAGGCTGGGTTGCATTCCTAAACACAATCAGAGTTCCGTTAGGAAGAAGAAGAGGAGAAATGGATTTGGGATAAGCAAGCGGCAGGGATCGTACAGTGCCAACATCAGTATTGCTTCTCGATGGAAAAAAAGACTAAAAGGATCCTGTGGTTGAGGGTGAACTTTTGACAATGAAATGTCTGTGATGACCAGATAGAAGTATTTATTTATGGCAGAAGCTACAGAACTATGATTGTCATTTGAAACCCAAGATCATTTTCTCTATAATCATGGACATCTAGGTGCTCAGTCTTTTCTAAGCTTCTTGGTGACCCAGACTTAACATGATATCTTGCAGAATGGAGTCGCTGAATTTGTCACATGGACTAGAATTTTAATTGAGCTGTATTTGCATCTGTGGAAAACATGGTAATTAGGTATGTCTTAATTGCAGAATGTGCTACATGAAAGAGAAATAAGCAGCTTCACGTTATACCTCCTTTAAAAAAAGAAACTTGAAAGTATCTGTCTTTACAGGTAATCACGTGGGGAAAATGGTTCAGTGCGTAGAGCAGGTTAAAATAGACAGAAATGTTAGTCAAAAATAGAAGTTTCCATTTGTTTGGAAGGAGATAATCATCTTTCTTTGTGCAAAAGGAAAGCCAACAACCTGTAAAAAGCAAAATTAAAAGAGAAAAAAGTGAAATTTATATAGCATTTAAAATAGTAAATTACCTAAATGTAAGTTTATGATTAGTTCTGGCATTGTAATTTACTATATGAACACAATAGAGCAAGCCATTTACTGGCAATGTATTACCAGTACTTTTCTTTCTTGAAAAATTGTTTATATAGATTTTTTTTGTGTTTTCTTAGTTGAAGGGAATAAAAATGTTTTATGTACCTTATTATAAAGCTAGTATTAAATGTACAAAGATTGGTTTTGAAAATTTAAAAAAATCTGACTTGTGTATCGGTGACCTTGACTGCCTACATTTTTAAAATAATTAGGCGTGTGTAACCAGTTCACGTAAGCTTTTAAAAGCCACAGTATTCCTTCATCAGGACAGGGTAATGTGAGTTTCTTATGTTTCTCTGTCAAGTACTTTTAGCTTTTGAAGCATATATAATACCATACTCTAAAAGAACATCTTATGTTTGTACATAGGAAGCCACATATTGCTAAATATTTTTAATTAGTTGGCATTCAAGTGGATTAGTTAAATCAGCACACCCCCAGAAGAGTTTCTGTGATAGTGTATTATCTAAATCAGAATGTTCAGGATAAGCATAAAGAATTCTCAGATGTGTAAGTATTACTGGAAGATAATCCACTTGTTTGGGGCAGGAAACTGAGCTAGGATTTTTGATTTTTTAAAATGAGTTCACAAAACCTGAAGTTAATAAATGATTTAATAATAATTTTTCTCTGTTTCACCCATTTTAGAAAATAAGTTGTATTACATATACCAGGAAATTATTGTGACTATGAAAGGAATTGGCAGCAGGTATGACTTCAGCGTATAGTTAGTTGTGAAGGCACTGCCTTTTTTTCTGTGACAGAGCCAAGAGCAGACATATGCCCCTTGTGCTTCTGCCAAAACTATTAGGCAGAAAACTAGCAGAATTGCTACTAATACTTCCATTCATGATTTATGATAATGGTTGCTGTGGAAGACGAAGTAATTTACATTTATTGAGCTCGTTTTTGTTTATAGTTTCAGACATTGTAGAGGGTTGTAAAATCCATTAGGCAATACATATAGCACTAACAATAACGGCATAAAACTCTACCAGAAGCTGATTAGAGCTTAACCTGGAACAGTGGGCCTTCCTGGGGTTACTCCTGTAGCTGGGGTGTGGCTAGTGTTGTCAGGCTTAATTAGAAGGGCGAAGACACTGTTCTGGAGCCAGAGGAATGGTGGCATGCAGAGGCTGGGTAAAGGTTTGCTCGGCTGGAGTAAAGGCACCAGTCAGGTTGACCAGTACTCTTCCAGTTAAACAGTCTTTAAGGGCAGCTGCTGTGTGCCCAGCAGTCCTCATTTAAGTAGCTTAGAGAATCGGAAACAGAGCTGTAACCATATCATATGAGAAGTACAATAATAGAAGTCTGTGTGGAGCACTAGGGATGTGTAGGTAAAAGGAGTTTTGCCTGTGGGACTTTTAGAATGTTCACTGACATCCATTTATGTAGCTTGAGTGGACCAGTAAGACACACCTAGGTTTTGTAGCTCCTGAGAACTATTGAGAAAATTACCTCAAAGTCGAGGCCACACCCGTTTCCCAGAATGTTGAAACAGTGGTTAACAACCAGATAGAGCTTTGGTGTTTTTAGATAAGATGCGCGTAAGCTATATTTACATTCTCTTGGGGCACACTCCTTTGAAAAGGCTACACAGAATGAGCAAGCTCCTGGACCTGAAGGCCAGGATATTCTTCCTCTGCTCTGTATACACCACAGAGAATTTAGAGCCTTAACTCAGCATTTATTTGTGAGGCTATGGATTTTCACTAGCAATGCCCATCTGAAAGCTGTAACTGTCTTCCTCTAACAAGCAGCACAATTCCTATTTCCATGCGAATTGACAGAGACTAAAAGAAGCAACTTCTTAAAAAGCTGCCAGGTCCCCTGGAGGAGGGAGTGGCTCTCAGTTAGCTACCCCAGTGCAAAAGGAAGCAAGCCTTTCTGCTCATCTCTATGGGTGGGAGCCAGTCCTTGAGTCTCTGCGCATTTGATGGAACTTTGGGAGTGATTTCATCAGTAGGAGCTACAAGCCACTGTACTGAAGGACCACACAGGATTGACAATTCTGAGTTGCAGTGCTGGCTGCTGGAATGATCTTCTGGGCAGACTGTGGAGTGACTGGATGATAGATGAGCTGCATACGTGCTGTATGGAGCGTGGAATTGAGCAATCACAAACAGAGTTGATCACAGAAATGCATGAAGGTCTGGCTAAGGGACAACTGTACCAGCATATGATAGTCTCAAGAGGCCCACATTGGGAGTGTGCTGGCCCCAAACCTCTGTTTCCTCAGCAAGCAATGGAAAAAGTCAGTCTAAGTGACCTCCAAAATACCTTCCGGACTTAGACTCAGTGGTATTTTTAGTCTTTGGCTGTACCAGAACATGACCTGCTGGGACAGGAAATATACTGGCTCATGTTTTTAATCAAATGTGAAAACAAAAGTCTTTATACTTTTTTTCCTGGTATCAAGCTAAATAGTTGGCATTTAAAAAAAATTGTAGTACTCAATTATGGTGGTGCCATCATTTGATAAATTCGTCTCAGATCCATGAGGGTTTAGTGGCGGAATGCTAAGATTGTTTTAGCTGGTCTTATTATGCTTTGGATCTTGTGTGTTGCTAACTCAAGGGCTGGTGGAGAGGCGAGACTGAATTTCACTTGAAGATACATTACCTTGATCTAGAGGTCAGTTCTTTGTGAAAGATTTCTAATCGTCTTATATGGTTCTGTGTTAGAAGCAGCAGCTCACAAACACTGATTCGTACTTTATTTGTGGATGCAAGGGTGAAAATGACCTCAGATTTCGAGGAATAACCGGGAACCCCGATGTTTCTTATTATATTTTGAAGAAAACGTGAAGCAACTAATCTGGAAAAAGATTTATGAGAATGGCTGTTAATATGTGCATCTCCTGCTTCTTAATATAGGAATTCCTATTGTTCTTTTGTGGGTGGAAACCTACTCTCATTACTTGTCATTCTTTCAAATGCAAAAAGTTGGGGGTATGCCCTTGGACCATATGTTTACTAAGTGTTGCTTCAAAGGATTGTCTATTTGTTATCACTAAGTAGAGCTTCTATCTGCAAACTTCCAAGGAATGTGAAGCTATGGATTTAAGCATTTTTGGCTCCATCCATCTCTGTTCTCCTGCCATTGTGTAGACCGACGTGCAAAATTATTTCCCATCAAAATATATAATAGCATTTGCTTATGATGTTGGCTCATAATGACGATATAATAACAATATAGATAAAAGTTAGGGAGGCTGTGAAGATCCAGTCTTCTATATTCAGAAATCACAAATGGACATATTTGGGAGGCTCAGGAAAGGGGCCCTGTGCTGACATTGCTGTGCTTGCTAGTGAGTGGTGCAACTTACCAAATTAATGAGGGGCCAGGGTGAACCTTCGTCACGCTTACCCAAGAGGAAAGGAAGATCTTGGGCGGGGTGGGGGGGGCGCTGCTTGTCTTCATTTTGCAAATGTTGTGCAGGTTGGCAGTCCGCTATGTGATGAGTGCTTGCTAATCCCCCAGCACCCGCCTCCCCGTGCTCTGTGTCAACCTGAGGGAGTCCATCCTACCAGGGAGCCAGATTACTATCACTGTTACTGCCTCTACCTTATCATTAGCCCATCGTCTTCACATGTGACTGGATGCAAGTTTGTGCACCCAATGCACAATGAGGCCAGACAAACTGAAACGCTGGAGTTGGGTTTATTGCAAGCCATACAAGGAGATGAGTATCTTGTGCCCAGAAAAACCCCCAAACTCCTTGAAGGGCTTTTCATCAAAGCATTTTTAAAGGCAAGGTGAGGGAAGGGTGTGGTTGGTTGTTGCAAACTTCCTGGTGTCAAACTTCTTGGTGTGGGAATCCTTTGTTCTTGCAGCTGTCCATGTAGGTCGAGTCACAATGTTCCTGGAAACCTCCAGCAAGACAAATGTTATTCTCTGTTCTGCAACTTTTCTCTCTCTGTGAATGGACTCTTCAAGTTCAGAGCCTAGAGAATGAAGGGGTTATCCTGTATATTTCAGGCTATAGGCAACATTCTTTTACAAAAGGTGCAGAGCCAGCATGACTAAGCTCAGCCAACAGAGCACAAAGGTCAAAGCAAAAGGATCAGGTCTAACGTGGCGTCCGGTTTGTTCTTCCCTGTTGCACGCACAGGAGTACACACGTGCATGGCAATCATCCACATGGCGTGTTCTGGTCTAATTGTTCTGAGAGGGAAGCGTTGGTGCAGGCCTTGTTGGAGGTGGAGGGAACTCCACCCTCCTTGTTTTGGTTCCTTGGGTTCCCTGCGTTTCTTATCTTTTTGTTTGTTTGTCTCCTTTCAAGTGGAAGAAGACACAGAAGAAAGCTCAAGATCAGGAAGAGAGTCTGTATCCACAGCCAGCGACCAGCCTTCCCACTCCCTGGAGAGACAGATAAATGGAAACCAAGAAAGAGGTGACAAGACCGATCGGAGAAAGGAGAAAATGGGGAAAGAGAAGAAGAAAGACCGAGACAAGGAGAAGGAGAAAATGAAAGCCAAGAAGGGAAAGCTGAGGGGCTTGGGAGACATGTTTAGGTAGGTACTGACCGACCGGGCCGGCCTGTCCCCAACCTGTGGGTACCAGGTCAGTGAAAGCGCACATTTGAGGCTGTTGTCTTTGAGGTCAACCAAGATTCTTCTCTAGTTGCCAGGCTCTGCTCCTGTGTTTTTCCTTTCTTAAGGATTTCACTAGAGCTGTTTCAGACCCTTTTAAAAGGGCTGAAAGATGCTATCTTGCCAACCATGTAAATAACTGTTGAGAGGAAGGACAGTCTTAGCTGTGCTGGGGAGTCAGAGCCCAGAGAGACAAAGGGCCCTCACAGCACTGTTTGTTCTTTTGTGTGTGCGAACAATGGTTCATTGTTGAAATTCAACATAGAGCTCAAGTTAGTGGTAGCATATAAAGGTTCATTAATAACAAGTCTCATAAAAAATGTTACAAATAGAGCTTCAATTAAGCTGTGTTGATTAATTTAATACTTATTACTTCAGTCTGTAAAGATTTCATTAAACGTAGTCTCTGGCTGTTTCCTGACAGTTGTTTTTGTGCCCCTAAATTATACTCTAGGATTACTTAGCATATCATTTTTTTACAAATCGTTGCTACACAATAAAAGTGACAAGTTGTTCAGAAGTTGCTCCGAAACTCTCCCATAAATGTTCATCTGAGGTGATTTATAATATTCAGGTATTTAATGTTAAATATAAAGATTGCTTGATTGTTCCATAAATTAAACCTCTAAACACATCAAGATGATGGTTTAAAATTGAAAACAGACGGCACAGCCACTTGACTCTTCAAAAAGTAGTTATGAATCCCTTCCTTTTAACTTTTTTTCTTTAATTGCAAAATGTGAACAAGAATTTTTATTTTCCTAGAATTTCCAGATTTATGGTCTTGAAGTTGACCTCAATAACTCAGGGAGCTATAGATAAGTCAAGCCCACGAAGTCAAGGACTCAGGCACAGCCTGCAGGCTCCACATACCCCAGATGTGCCCCATGGAGGTCTGGCTATGTCAAGTGCGTGGAAGAAGTAAACTATAGCCACAGATAACCCAGAGCCCGGCCCATTAGCAGTATCAGCTTTAATTTAAATGCAATCGCATGTCCGTCTTCCCTGCTTCAGAACACGGGGATTTGCATGGTTTTATGTTAGAGTTTTTCTTGTTTATTGCTGCTCCTCCCGAACGCATTTTCAGTCAGATCATCTTTCATCATTACATTCAGTGTCCAGGAACACTTGCAGATGAAATTGCTCTAACTGCCACTTTCAGTTTCTGTGTTAGGCAGAGGGCTCTTCATTCCGTGTATGTAGACTGACAGCTCACAATCGGGCACCTGCGTAAGGCACAGAAATAAGGCTGTTGCCCATCACTTACCGTGGAGGGAAACCTGCACCCCTGTCTTCCTGAAGTGAGAGAACATGAAATGGAGATACTTCCCCTGGGATGTGTACGTCTGGCCAGGAGCGTAGTCTCATCTCAAAGGCGCTTTCTTCCCGAGTGAAGTCTCACTAGAGGCCGAGGGCTTGTAGGTTTTATTCACCAGCCGGCATTTATCTGATGGATACAGAGCTCCGCTCTTCTCATGGAACAAAAAATAAGCAAACTTCTAGTTTGCTGTAAGTTATTTTATAAATTATACATTATTTTTTTTCTGTAACTTGCAAGGCTTTGTGGTAGAGTTTTCTTTTGGGGGCCAGAGGAGTGGAGAATGTGGGAGCCTTGGGGAAATTTATATCGTTTTAAAAGGACCCTGAATGCAACCCCATTTTTCGCTACAAGTTCTGTAAAACACGATGATTTCTTGGATCAAATTCTGTAGATTACGCCTGGAACCTGTTGTGAAAGCTGGCTTTGTGATAAAGAAGTTGACCCATTTGTAACTTCGAAAGGGCTGTGTATTCTTGAAAATCACCCTCTGTGTTTAAGTGCAGGGGCTAAAGGATTTTCTAAAGACTTAGGCTCAGAGCCTCCCAATGTTTAAGAATGCTTACTAAGAAAATCACGGACGTCCACACTTTTCTGGGACCGAGTTGCTGGAGTCGGCCCATGGTAGCTTGTGAGAGCCAAATGTTATGTTTTTCTTTCAGAAATTTTGCCAATTGGCTGTTAAACCCAGCCAGTGCTAAAAATTAGTTAAGTTCTATAAAAAGGTGATTAATACTCAAAACCCATCGCTTACTCATTGTTTTATTACGTTTGACTACGGGCTCTGCGTTTGAGGTTATTTACGCCCAGTGTCTCCGCTCAGGGCTAGTGGTCCAGGCTGGTGGCTTAAAATCAGCCGTGCTGGGAGTACTTAGGCCCCCGGAAGTGAGTGAATTCCTCAAGACACAGTCCTTTTTCTCCCAGGAGAGTGTTGCACCATCGCATGGAGAAGGCAGATATTTCCTAACAGTTTGCCGTTCCCTGTCTAGTTCCCTTGAACGTGGCCATCCTCTATCTGGTTTCCTTTCGGGAAGTGGTCGAAGCTTGCTGAAAGTTGCTCCTTGAAAATGAGCTGAGAATTCTTTGTTAGACTAACATAAGCTGTCTGTCTGTCTGTTGGCTCTCAATCCTTCACACCGCTGTCAGATGTCCTTAGTCTTTGAGAAGACTTAACGCATTGTTAGATTTTTAAAAATATTTTTTACTACCTTCCATGCCTACTGGATCTAGTTATTTGAGATTAGTAGACTTGCAGGTGGGTTCTTTTATGTTTTATTTTTTTAAATACCAGAGGGGAATATAGTAAGATTTGAAAATTAGTCTCTTCTTCCTCTTTGTTCTTTGGAGGAGAATGGGATGTGATTCCCTTAGCAGTGTTGCTTTAAAACAGCTTAATCAAAACGTGCATGTGCATCTAATTTCTTATAGTACTTTAAGGAGACGGACGTTTAGCTGCCCAGCGTAGGCTTGAGGTATAATGCAGGGATGTGTATGTTATGGTTTGTTTCTGTTTCTTGGATCAATTAACAGAAAAAAGTTCGGGGTTAAGGGGTGTTAGCAATGGCAAGTCTAGCTTTTTAGGCATATGAGCTTTGTTCTCTTCAGGCACTTGAGGGAATAATGATACGGTTTCCTTGGAAAACAGACGCACAGGGTCTGCGCCCCACCGTCCCCCTCCCTTTGTCCCTTAGACACACATACTCTGTCCCTGCCCCTGTAAGTTGTCTGTGGTATTTGGTTAAATATGATGAGGGCCAAGTTGATGTGCTCTATTTAAAAAATTGTACCAGAGGACACCACAGCACCTTGAGCAGGTATTTTTATTCGTTGGTGTATACAGGCGACATGGTTTTCCACTTCACGCATAGGATGGTAGTCACAAAAATGCTTTAATTATTGATCAACAGCTTTAGGAAAGAGTGTCGTGAGTTATATGAATCACTCTTCTGTTTATAAATTATGGAGTAGGTGAAGTGCAGAAGCTGCCTTAATGCAAGTTTTACATCACAAATTTAAATCTAGGGGGAAGCAAGTAACAGACGTAAAGTGTTCCATGTTTGTATGACCTTCCTCTTGTATGTGCTACGTCTTCTTTGGCACCCAGGGAGCTCCCATTGCCTTAATTAAAATGCCTTTGGAGCCGAGAAGCCCGAGTTTCTCTGCTAAACAGGGAACCCTGACTTGTGGTTGTTATCATTCTCTGTGAAAAGCGCCGGCCAGAGGGAAGGTCTGAAATTTTGCCTTTTGATATGTCTGATTCTCAGCAGCATGGCTCTTCATGTGTAATACTAGAAAATATTTCTGAGAATTCTGCTATTCTATGAAATCGTCACCAAAGAGGGACCCCATGTCTGTACTTAGGAGCGTGTTCTCTTGTTGAATATTTTAAATGTGTCTGTCTTTAAAGGAAAGCGACATCATTGCTAAGTAACATATTTTTGCGCAAGTTTCCATCTCCAATGAGGGATAACGGAATCCCTTATTTTGTACGATGCTTTCGGAGAGTAAGCATTCAGACTTATGTATCCCCCTTTTTCAGCTCTAGAATAAGTGAGTTACATGTTCCTTTGCCTGAAAAATTAGAATCACTCTCTTTCGAATGTCATGGAATTGTCTCCCCTCTGAAACCGAAGGTTCCTGGATGTGACCCCACTCACACCTCGGGTGCTTTGTGTGCTGTTGTGACACGTGACGGGCAAGGGCCTGTCACCCTAGGCCACTAAAGCAAAAGTCCTGTTGCACTATTACCACTGAAACTGAATCCTCCGATTACATTTCAAATGATTCCCTGCGACCCTATAGCATGGTCTTTATTCAGTTCTGTATGAGGAAATGGATAATTTAGTTTGAAACCTTGTCGGGTTGAAATCGGATACACTGCCCTCTTTCCCGTTTTTAGAGTATAATCGCGTTCAGAACCCAGTGAACACGATCGGGTTTGAAAGCTTGGTGTTGTAGTTTGGATCGTACCTTTTAGGCTTTTGAGAGAATAACAAACTCGCGTCGTGGTTGCTCCCTTACCTGTGCTCACTAACCGTGTGTCTGTACCGTGTTTCTCGTTTAGCCTGGCCAAACTGAAGCCCGAGAAGAGATGAGCAACAAACCAGAGTCCCAATGTCTTGAGAAGCACATATTGCACAGTTTTTTTTTTTTTAACAATAAATTTACTTTTCATGAATTCTTAGTGGCTGTTGACAAATTTTGTTTACGACATCAGCAGTTTTTTTTTTTTTTAATGACATCAGCAATTTTGATGGTTCCGTAATCTCCGCATCAATCCATTTGGAACTTTTCTTTTTGATTTCACGTTTGGGGGTTTACTGCTTGAGAAGGTTTTTATTTTTTGTTTGTTTTTTGCTTTTTTTTCTTTTCCTCTCTTGGCTTGGCCCTTTTTCCTAGAGGAGAACCATAATCTTCGCTGCTGGTGTATGCAAGGCTCATCAGCACACACCCGTCAGGTGTGGGGATGGGTGCCTGGGGAGTACATCGTGTATCGGCTCAGTTTTGTTGTGCGACACGGTGGCTGGGGGGACACAAGCCGGTGGAGGAGTAACAGTCTGGGGCAACAAGGCGTGTGGGTTGGTGCAGTCACCCATCAGTTGAGGGACAGGCGGACCAGTTTGGAAGGGACTTTGGCAAAGCTTCATCCCTTGGTGGGTTACACAGTTTAGATAGAATTGGGGGGGTGGTGCTGGGAAAATGGATATCTGTGCTGGGGATGGCTGAACCAGCAAGTTCTTCCAGTGTGAAAAAATAGACTCTGGCAAATAGTAATCATGAGGCTTGCTGGGACCCCAGAGAGTGAGAGCACACACCCTTTTATGGAAATATTTCTGGAAAGAGCTGCCTGTCGGCTGTTGTGAACACAGATGTGAAAGCTCACGTCGGTGGCTCTCAGACTGTCCTTCCGTTAGAGCAAAGCCTTCATCCACTCGGTATGTACTTAGCTCTGATCCCTGAGAATGGTAGCGTTGCCCCCCACTGAAAGAGCAATGTGATGATGGAAGGGAAAACCACTGACTAAATGGTACTGTATTGGGGTGGGTGCCTGTGAGAAGGGTTCACCTCTGCTCTGACCTGGTAGCGCTTGGCACCCCCACCCCTGCCCCCTCCCTGGCCAGGTGAGCCCCCCTGTGCTGCAGGCAGGAGGCACTCAGCACAGTGTCACATGCTCGGGGCTGGCGGGTTTAGCCTTGGGCCTGATTGCCCCGTAGATGAATACGACCAGTTTCTTGGTGGTAAAATTTAACGTGTCCAGAGAAGGCTGCTGGTGATTCAGGGGACGCAGTTAAAGTCCATGTGTAGAAAACGATGCTCATCTAATGAAACACAGGAGCAGTACTTGGTCCTGGGAAAGAAAGAGCTGGGAAAGAGCAATTTTGCACAGTTTTGTTTTCTTGTTTGTCATTTGGACGGGGGACAGGTCCTGTTGTATAAGGACATCTGTTGGGCAGTTTCCTAGGAATAAGTTCTGAATTTGTATATCCCATATGTAAGATGTGCTGCTTTTAATTTGAGTGGAAACAGAGGTCCCCTTTTTTAAAGAGGAAAATAAGCGCCGGGCTGACCGGTCAGCAGAGACGAGCTCTGAGGCAGCCCACGGCAGCCTCTGCGAGGACGCGCCTCGTCCTCGTTAGAGGCTGGAGCGCGGAGCCTTTGACATCTGCAGCCCAGAAAACTGACTGAGGAGGGAGTGGAGGGGCACCAGGCGTGACGGCCGGGCCTCGCTGAGACCTTTTCTGACGTTCTTTAACGCTGCTTTTCCAGAGACCCACGGCCTGAATACAAAATGCAGAGTGTCAAAGATGACACCTACTTTATAGTCTCTGTGAAGCAAACCTTTTCGTAAAAGAAATTTTTGACAGTGCTGAGATGCTAAGTCAATTTCAATACCAGACTGTGTGGAAAATGGAATCCTTTTTTCTGCAATGGATGTGAAAATTGAAGGCTAGCGACCATTCACTCCCTACTAACACACAGGGTGAATAAATACCATCATACTATTGAGAAAAACGCACTGGAAGACAAGCTTGGCTAATGACATTTACCACAACATAGATTGGAAATATTCTTTCTGAATGTTTTTATTTGCTACCATTAGAGGTTCTGTATCTTTTACATTAACTATAATGGATCAAGTGCGTGTTATTCCTAGATGTATTTTTATCAAGCCACAGAGTATTATATAAAAGTAATTGTTTGATTCTTTCCAACAGTCTTTGAAAGAATTCACTGGGGAGGTGACCTCTTACATAATTGAATGTTGGATAGTTTTCTTCTGACCTATGTTTAATAATAGCCAGTTTAGAAACAAAAGACTAAAATTGGATTAGGTTTCATATCATTGTGAAAAAGCGATGGCTCCTTAACCTTTTGACTTAACTTTTTTTTTGAAGAACGAATGAGCCTTTAAGCTCAGGCCAAGCCCCAAACCATCAGGTCCTCTTTCTGATGCGGGGATGTTGCTCCAGCAATTCTTTCTTCTCTCTCCCACACCACGACGGGGGTCCTTCCCCACTAGGTCGCCCACTCTGCCCTACACGCCACCTTAGAGAAACGTCTGTCCTACCTACCTCCCCGTCCAGCTGCCAGCCCGTTTTCTCTTCTACCCATCCCAGCAATCCCTGGGATACATATGGCTTTGCTGCTTCCGTTTTTCCTGTTCTCAAACTGCCATCCGTGAAGCCTTCATGCCCTCGGCTCCACAGCGCCTGTTCTCACCTGGGCCACCAGCTGCCGCCTCCTGGCGCATCTGACCCTCTCCGCGGTCTGCGGGACCGCTTGGGACATCCATTCCGCTCTTCTCTGCGGTTGCCTGCCCACTCCATTGCTGCCTCCTTTGCCAGTTCTGGTCATGCCCGGCTTCCAGAAACTGGAGTGCCCAAAGCTCAGGCCTCAGGCCCCGTGTCCTTTTCTCTGTAACACGGGAAGTTTACATTCTTAGGAAGCGGAGCCTCGAGACTCTAGAAAGTGTACGGGCAGATGACGCCCGAATTCACACCCCCCTCTCAGGCAGCTTCCTTGAACTCTAGCTTTGTAGGGGCCGCGTCATCTCACGCCGAGCAGCTGTCTGAACCCTGACTTGCTCCCCTCGTGGCCTGGGTGCTCCTTCCCCACTGTGCCTCCCTGTCTTCCTTTCTCACCGGGGGCAGCTCTGGCTCTTTCTGTGGTTAAGGTCCTAAAGCTTGGGCTAACCCTTGACTCCTGTTTCTTCCTTACACCCCACATTTAATCTATTACATAGAAAAGCAAAGGCCCATTTGATCGGTTTGGGACACACATCTGTCATCCTGGTACTTGTCATCCTCGGTCGGGGGCAGTTGTCTCCCCAGCCACGCCCTCTCCTCCATCCTCAGCTCCCGAACCCTGTATAGGCTGGACCCCACGGCTGGAGCTCAGGGCCCGGCAGCTCTCCAGGTCTTGCAGGGTGAATGCCAAAACCCTTGTCGTCCCTCCCCTCTTTTCTTCTTCTCTTTCTCTCCCCGCTTCACTCTGACCACCCCGGCCTCTGTTCCTGCAACTGCCAGGCCCACTCAAGCCCCCTGCTGGAGTCATCTTTCTCACATCGCGGGTGAGTTCACTCTTGGACCTTTATCTTTACTCATGTCCCCTTTCCAGGAGGCCTGGCCAGCAGCGCTCCCTGCTCTTTCTCCTACAGCACACTTCCCGCCCTGCCTCTCGGCATTACTTTTTTCCTTGGCACTTACCACCCCCTAACATACGCTCTAGCCTGCGTACTTGGTTTAATAAGAAAGTGACAGTGGGAGGCACTGGTAACCCTTTAACCTGCTGCATTGCGGACTGCCTGGGGCATCGTCGTTCCCCGTGACTGTGACAGCCTGGCATGCCTGGCCGCCCCCAGGGCACCCCCCACCTCCTCAGTGCAAGGCTGCCCGCGGTGTCCTGCAGTGGCATCTGCTCAGAACAGCCTCAGCCCATGGCCCAGGAGAGTCGGCATGAACGTGCTCCAGGCCCGATAGCCTTGGGGTGATGACGCTCAGATGTAGGTCTGTGCCTGCAGCCCCGAGAGTGCACGGCAGGACCTGAGAGCCTGTCAGAAATGCAGCATCGCAGGCCCCGCCCCAGACGACTAACATCAGGCTCTGGTTACCAGCCCGGGAGCGTGTGCACGTTGCAGGTGGGAGGCCGTGCCCTCCCTGCCCATGTGGAAAGAGGCATGGGCACCGGCCTGCGGGGTTGCTTTCCTTCCCTCTGTCTCATCACCACCTCCCGACCAGAGCTCCTTCCGCTCCCATCAGACCACTGCCCTGAACCACTGTCTCCTGATCTGCTTCTGGAAAAACCCAGACTAAGATAAGGCGTCTGTTGCATGAACAGATACATAGGTAAATAAAATTGCCAGAGTGAGAGGTGACAGTGCAGGTGAGGAATTTCTTCCCGGAGTCTTTTGGCAGTTTATGAGCAGCGACCACACCAGGGCAGGGCTGGTGCTTGTTCTTGTGTTTGGGAGATGATGTCACTTCTGAGCCGGCCTGTGACTGAGGAACTGGTCCCCAGAGAGCAAGCCTTTTCATGCTCCTAGAGCTGCATCATGTTCTCTGGTCTGCTGGGGAAGTGACCATTTTTCCTGCTCTCAGTAGCCATCGTTGATTTAAGTATTTTCTATTACATCAGACTTGCAGAAAAAGAGGACATGACTTCCAAGTTAAGTCTCTCATGACCTTCAGGCTGGGGCTTGCACGCTTGAGAGGTCATCAGTGCAAACAAGGAATGCACGTTAGCATTGCCCCGTTAATGTCTTCCTGCACCTCAAAAGTCAGGCTGTAGGAGATTCTGTCCCTAAAAGCAGGCAGAACCTTGGTTTTACTCTTCTCAAGCTCTCTGAACACCCTGGTCCCTGGCCTCCTCCCTCTGGGGGCCACGCCCCCCAGGGTTTAGTTTACAGGCGGCCTCACCCCTAGGTGGCGCTCTGGAGCTCCCCTTTCCCTCCCAGCTCCAGGGGGCTGGAATGGTCCTGGCTCTTCCGTGAGGACCAGGGTGGGGGGGTCTCTCCTTCTACGGCATCTGTAATGTCGGTAATCTAATTTACCTTTCTTCTAGATTGAAAATGCTGTCTGTCTGTCTGTCTCTGTCTCTGTCTCTCTCTCTGTCTCTCTCTCACACACATACACACACACACACACACACACACACACACACACGGTCTTTGGATTTATGTAACATTTCCAGTCCATCAAAAGAAAGAAACTAAAGAAACAACTTTATATGCTGTGTCCCCACGAAGAGACCCTGAGATGAACTGAACCGATACACACTCACTGGAACTTCTCCCTGCTTTCTGTGCCAAGCTCTCCCCAGTCCCTGCCCTTCCAGTTAAACCAGAGGGCTGTCCATTCAAACTACTTCCTGGCCCTGGTTTGATCTGGGGGGTGACAGGGTGGTCGTTACGACCTGCCCCGGGAGAGGAGCCCCTCGTCCTCTGGCCGTGAGCCGTGCAGAGCGTTATTCTCGGTAACCCTTTAACCTCCTCATCGGCCCTGCAGTGAGGTGCTCTTAGCCCCATTTTGTGGATGAAGAAACTGAACACACAGGTGGGAGGGGTGAGCTAGTTCCTGAGGCCACACAAGCGGGTGAGGGTGGAATAACTGCATCCGGATGCCGGTCCCCCTCCAGGGCCACGCTCCTACCCCACTGCTGGACCACCTGGGCCTCCTCGGCCTCTTCGCGTGGATTCTGCCGCCCCCAGCCCGTGTGGGAGCCGAGAGGTGTAGGAGGTCACTGCGTGCGGTGGCTGCTGTGTGCTCTGGGGACGTGCAGCTTAGTACCTTTGGGACCTGGCTTTTGTTCCTGGTTGATTTCTGCTGCTGCCTCTGTCTGTGGTCCTTTCTATCCCCAACATAATTCTTAAAGACTCAGGAATTTTTTTAATTAAAAGCTTACCAACTGCCGCATCCCCTTGTCCACAGCTGACCCTCAAACCTGACACACGGGTGATGGTGATTTTCAAAAGGCCAGCTTTCTGCCTGCTCTGCTCTTTCCAGACAGGCCCACGGTCCTGAAGGCTCAGCCCCTCTTCCTGTTCCCACACCTCGTTTTCCCTTCCCTTTTTACACACCTTGTACCTCAGGCCTGGCTCCACCGCTGCTGTCTCATGAATTTTCTCCTACCGAAATCACTGCGAGGCCGTTCTTCCTTTCCTGAGAGTGTGCTCGCAGCCTCCCCTTCCCCTGCGAGTCCTCTGCTGCCTTCCCGAGCCCGAGCCCGGCTCGCTCTCTCCCCCGCCCCGCCCCTGCCGCCCGCTCCGCACCTGCCTGGTCCTGGAATGTGCTGAGCGCCGGGGCCCGCCCTGCGCGCTTGTTCCAGCTCCGGTTTGGGAGCCTCGTCTCCAGCCTTGGCAGCTTCCCATGGCAGCTTGCGGGGAAATAATTCATCTGATTCCTGCTTTTATTATTGATTTGAACCCTTCAGAAAGCACTTCAAGATGCTTTCTAGAATTTCAGGTTTCTTTTCTTTCCTTTTTAACTTTATCTCCCTTTTTTAGAATAGATTGCTGAAAACATTTCAAGTTGAGAAAATGATAGCATTCCCTTAATTGATCTCAGTAGAGGATGATTTTGGAAGAGTTTTAAGAAGGTAAAGCCACTATCGCTAGGTTCTGTAACGGGGTGGCGGCGGTTCGCTTTCGGTGTCTTGCTGGAACCTAGCAACTGCTGCTCAGCGGTGGCAAAGTGCGAGTGATCACTTGTGTGCAAAACTTTCACACGTGAGGGGTCCCGTGCACACACAGGGGAAAGGCGCCTGCCCTACGATAAACTTGGTTTGAGGTGTCTCCACGTTCAGGTGAATATAAATGAGCTGTAACCCCAGTAGGCAGTCGGATTCCAGCATTAATGATAAGGGTCCTATTAAAGATTAACCTCCGCTGCTGCTTTTCAGACTGGCGGTGAGCGCTCCAGACCTGGGGCCAAAGAAGCCTTGTGTGGGGTGGCTGGGCCAGCGAGTTCCCTGGATGGTGCCTCCGGCAGGAAAGGCGGTTGGTTACCTGATGGGCCAGGCGGGGACCTCTGACCCTGCTTACTTTTCAAGGCAACCCCTTCCTTCTCCCCCCATATCCAGTCCCACCTCTGTGTCCCCTGTTGGCTATAGTGTCCTGTGACTTTGAAGCAGGTGCAGTGGGTGTGTTCAGCTACATACCTTACCCCAGGGTCACCTGGGCAGTGGAATGAATTCTGAGTCTTTTACCACTGACCTGGAAAAAATTGTTTTCAATGAGGAGTGGGTAGATTTTTTTTCCCCCTGAGTTCTCTTTATGGAATGTGTACAAGTTTTTTAGTAATGGTGAGGTGAAAACTTTAATTTGCACATTCCACAAATTCTGGAGTTCTGCTGCGGGACAGGTGTAATGCCAGGTGTGGGGGGTTGGGGGGGCAGTGAGTGTGCCCCCTCCCACACATTGGGCCTCAAGAGAGGACCCGTCATGGTGGGGGAGTCAGAGCAAGTGGGCCCAGACCCGGGGGAAGAGTCTGCCTCCTTCTGCAAGATGACCTTAACCAAGATCCCATAGATGCTGGCAGTTCTGTGTCTGAAGGGGCTTCTGGAGGAGGGGAGGATTTTTTTATCAGTGGGATTCAAACTCTTTTGAGACGAACCTCAGCAAGAAATACATTCCACCTGCAGCGCAGGGTGCAGGTAACGCAGGTAAACATTTTGCAACGTGATCCTTGCCCTTCCCTCACACAGTAGACTCTGGTGCTGAGGACAGAGGTCAAGGGCCTGGACTCTGAAGTGAGATGGCTCAGGTCCAAATCCCAGCTGTAGCCTCCGCAGCCTCGTGTTTGGGGCAGGTTCATGAACACCTTTGCGCTTTCCTTTTGTCCACTGTAAAGGGCGGATAATCACGGTAGCTGCCTCACAGGGCGGCTTGGAAGCTGAAGTGAGTTACTACGTACAAAGCGCTTTGGAACCCTTCCTGTCACAAAGGATGCTCTGGGCCAATACTAGCTGCTGTAGTCGTTGCTCTTATTCTGTAATTCATTTACAAATGCTAGGTGAGTCCCACCAGATCAACCAAGTCTTTTATGGGTTGCAACACACCATTTGAAAAATGCTGTTTACAGGGTAGAAATCCTCCAGCTTTGCCAAGTTGTGACGGGGAAGAGGCTGGAGGCCTTAGGGAGACGGGGTGACCTGGCATGAAGGACCCGTGATGCAACTCATACCTTACCCTGAGGCCTCGGGAGGCCACTCATGGATGGCTTGGAACACTGACCTTTTTTTTTAGAAAATTGTTACTTTTTAAAATTTGTTGTTGCATTTTTTTTTTTTACCATTTTACTGAAGTACAGTTAATTTACAAGGCTGTGAGAATTTCTGCTGTACAACAAAGGGACCCAGCCGTACACATACACATATCCATTCTCTCTCAGATTCTCTCCCACATAGGAGATCACAGGACACAGACAGACTTCTCTCTGCTCTACGGCAGGTCCCGGCTGGCCGGTCATCCCACAGGCCTCAGTGTGATCAGCCAGTCCCACCCCGAGCCGTCCCTCCCACCCCCCGGCCTGTCCCCTTTGGTAACCGCAAGTAGAAAACTGTAACTTCTAATTTTAAAAATTGAAAGAGCTGAACCAGAGGGAACGCAGGAACACTGCCCGGTCACGGCTGTAAAAAATCACGGCCAGAGATGGTGGTGGCCCAGGAGAGAGAGAGGGGATACGTATTTCTCAGGAGGCATCGAGGGGCCTTGGCTATTTGGTTAGCTAGAAGGAACAAGAGAGAAAGTACAGAGAGAAATAATTCCCGGGTATTGGCTCCATCAGCTGGGTGGACAGTCACACGCTGACGGGAAAACCCCGCAGGAAGTTCATGTTTGGAGGAAATGGGACGTGTTGAACCTTGTCTGCAGGTACACAGGGAGGCACGTTAATCCCAGCTGCAGATTTTCCCAGAGGGTTGTAGAAATTAGGATACGGGGAATTCATTCAAGTGAGTTATGACCAAAATACAACCTTGAGGAAAGACAAAGGGGGTGACTGAATGGTTTCGTGGCCTGGGGGCTCTCGCCTTCCTCCTGGGGTGGGAGAGTTTATCACCTCCGCTGCCGCCTCTCCCTCCTGTGGGCAGCTGTGTGCGTGGTCAGCGCGGGTGGATGCTGATGGCTCAGCTGCTAAGTGACAATTGGACCTCCTCTAATTTTCTCCCATGTTCACAAAACAAGAAAAGTCCTGAGGTCAGAGAAATTGCTTGCTTCAGCAGAGCACCAGCTCGAAAACTACCTTGGGTGAAAGCCTTTTGAAAAAAAAACAAAATTGTGACATTTAACCATTATGACACATCATCAGGATCTCACTCTGTATTGCATACATTTTCTGACTTTGTTTTCCCAGGACCTATTTCCCCATGGCTTCAAAAAAATTTGTAATAAACTGCCATTTGCAGATATCTTTTTCAAGGCAACACTACTCATGTTTTATGTTCCACCCAAGGGGATATGAAATTTGGGGTATGTTCAAACTATTAATGGTTTATATAGACTGTTGAATTGGTATATTGAGCATGTCTGTGATTTTAGTTCATTGGTCTTTCCTGAAGGGTTCCTGGCTATGCTCTGCCTATATGCATCATTTTTTTAAAATATTTTTATTATTTTTATATGCATTTTAATATCATGAATCATTCTTTGTATTCTGCGCTTTATAGCCATTTTTGCATTCAAAAACACTTCAACTAGATTTCTTTCTGGAAATATGTTTCCCAGGAAAGTGCAGAATTATATGTAATTCCTGCTGTGACACAATTTTGACTTCTTTTATGTTTTCAGTAACAAGATATTATAAGCTAAGTAATTTTTAAAAAGCAGACAACAAATAGTTAGGTATTGTTTGGTCATAGTTAGAAACCATTACCGTGCTTTAGGAGGTTATTACTAAGATTTTAGATCTGTCATTTCAATTTTAATGAATAGAAAAAAATTTATATAACATTTTTCCTATGGAACTCTTTTTTGAAAAGTTCCCATATTACAATCGTTTATCCATATGGGTCTTATTATCTTTACTGTCAAAGTTTTATGCTCTTACTCTTAGAGTAGACCTCTGTCTATTTAGTCTGGCAAAACTCCTTTGAACATTATTTTTCTTGTGAGATGGGAGTTATATAATTCACTAAAGCAGAATTTTCATAATATTCCCGCTCAGCAGTGGAAAAGGATATTTTCTTCTAGAAGCATCCTCCGCTGTCCTGAATACATGCCGCAGAGAGGCAGCCATCTAATTAGAGAGAACCCTATTAACAGCCAAATGAGATAGAAAGTGCGAGAAGGCATCTGCTCTCCAACTGGAGAAATGCCCACATAGCATCAGAAACAATGAGGGGAAATGAAATCATTTCTGACTCAGGGAATGCTGTTGTCTTATTTTCCACTGAGAAGTCTTTGTCAGCTGGATTGGCAGCGTTGGCTTCAGTAGACGAATGGGGCTTTCGGTGGTTCTTTGGGTTCTCCATTCTACTCTTTCCCTCTTGGAGGGCGGTTGGCTCCCCCGGCCCCGTCCCTCGGCCACTGCGGACTTACTGTCTTGAGACGGTCTTGAGAAAGTTAGTTACTGGGAGCTGTAGGGCTGCACCAGTGGAGGCATTGATGTGAAGATGGGGTCGTTTCGAGGAGGTGGCAAAGAAGATATTCCTTTCTGTTGGGGAATCCAGGCACCTGGAAGGAAACACTCTTTCTTGCCTTCTTATCTCTGCGCCTTTATCTGCGAGAAATTGTTTTGATTGTAGCAGAGACCCAAGAAACAGTGGTTTAAACATGACATGGCTTATTTTTCTCTAATGTAAAAGAAATGTGACAATTGACCATCTAAGGCTTGTACGGTGGCCCCAGAGGGTCAGCAGCCGCTTTTGTATTCAGCCACTCTTAATATGTATTTATTTTTTTTAGTTGTGGTGAAGTACATGTATCATGACATTTACCATTCTAATCATTTAAAAATGTTTTAAAAAATCGAAGTATAGTTAATTTACAATGCTGTGTCAGTTTCCAGTGCACAGCAAAGTGATTGAGTATATATATATATATATTCTTTTATATATATTTTTTCAGATTATTTTCTGTTGTAGGTTATTATGAGATACTGAGTATAGTTCCCTGTGCTACACAGTAGGTCCTTATTTACCTCTTTTATATATAGTAACGGGTATTTGCCAATCCCAAACTCCTGATTTATCTCTCTCCTGCCACCTCACTATCTCCTTTGGTAATCGTAAGTTTATTTTCTATGTCTATAGGTCTATTTCTATTTTGTAAATAAGTTCATTTGTGTCTTTTTTTTTACATTCCACATATGAGTGGTATAATATAATTTGTCTTTCTCTGACTGACTTTACTTAATGATAATCTCTAAGTCATCCATGTGGCTGCAAAAGGCATTATTTCATCTTGTTTATGGCTGAGTAATATTCCATCGTCTATGTGTACCACATCTTTACCTGTGCATCTGTCGATGGACATTTAGTTTGCGTCCATGACTTGGCTCCATCTCAATCATTTTTAAGTGTTCTGTTCAGTGGCATTAAGGACAGTCACGTTATTGTGCAGCCGTCATCGCCGTCTGCCCCCGGAACTCTTTTCATCTTATAAAGTGGAAACTAAGTCCCCTTTAGTTCTCCATCCATGTTCTCCAACCCCCACCCACGGCAACCACTGTTCTAATCTGAATTTGACTGCTCAGGTTATTTCATATAAGCAGAATCATGTAGTATTTATCTTTTTGCGACTGGCCTCTTCACTGAGCATAATATCCTCAGGGTTCAAACATGTGGTAACCTGTGTCAGAATTCCCTTCCTTTATAAAGCTGAATAATATTCCACTGTGTGGGTGGACCACGTTTTGTTTGTCCATCCATCCACCCACAGACACGGAGTTTGTGTGCACCTTTTGGCTGTTGCGAATAAGGCTACTATGAACGTGAGTGTCTTTACATGAATTCCTGTCCTCATTGTCACTTCGTGGTGACCACTCTAGGCATCTTGTCAGAATTCTAAGCAAGAAGAAGCAGGAAAGGGATAAGGCAACTACTGGGATATGAGCAGGGGGTCGGGCAGCTCCTTTCAGGACCTTTCCAGAAGCACCACCATCAGTTTCTGTGAGTCAGAAATGAAGAATAACAGTGATAATAAAATAGTTAATGTGGATTGAGTGCTCATAGGTGCCAACACACTGTGAATATATAATTCATTTAATTCTCAAAATAAACCTGTGATGGCCTTCGCATTTTAGCCGAGAGGTTCAGTGAGTTGTCCAAGTGTACCGAATCACTTAGGTAGCGAGAGGGAAAGCTGGGGTTTTGACCCAGGAATCTGGCTCCAGTGTTATGCTCTTAAATGTCTTCTGTTCCTGTTTTTGAAGGAGGCTGTGGGAAATAGTTTCATCACAACGAGGCATATTTCTTCTCCCTACTAAATCCGGCTCCACTTTGAAAGAGGAGGAGGGGAATGGATGTGGGTACCGGCGACTAGCAGCCTGCCTGCCCCTGGGAGCTGCCTCTCCAACTCCTGGTTTCTGAAGCCAGGTGGCCTCTGGCCTCTGAAACTGCAGCTGCTCCATAGCACTGGGCTGCTGGCCACCCTCAGTCCACTGGGCTGGCCAGGACCCACCACCGCCACCAGCCAGATCATTCTGGCTTGACCCAAAGGATGGGGAGTAGACCACAAACGCTGGAAAACCTGATTATGTCGCCCACTTGCAATGGTGACAATCGTCCCTTATTGGGAACCTAGAGGAGCTGGCTGGAAATGGAGGAGGAGGGCCTGAATACATAGATATTCTTGTTAGAAAACTGTATCTGCTATTTATTGAGTGACGATTTCTGCCAGCAGTGCGCTGCCTATTTAAAAACATTGTGTTTAATCTTCGTTAGTACTTATTTTTTATAGTTAGTGTTTTTATTATTATTTCATAGTGTTGATTGCCACTTATCAAATGACCCATGTCATTCTGATTTTGGAGTTCAAGCTCTTATGAGTGTTGTAATGTTGACTGTACAACTTTGGTGCTTTTTTAGCCCACTGATGTGTGTGGATATATTCCTCAAACATATTCTAGGGTTCCAGCCAGGCCTTGTCTCTGGGCCATAGATAACCACCTGCATTCAGCCTTAACCATTTCTGTATTAAGAGCTTTCCTTCTTTAGTATCGAGGAAGTGGTTGTGAAACAAATGGAGCATTTACTGAATGAAGTCCAGTCACCTTCTACTGGTCTTTCAATGCACTTCTTCTTTGTAAATAATGAGGAGTCACATTGAACTTAGTCGTTTGTCTTAAACTCTAGCCCAGCAGTTCTCAGCCCCCAGGGATTTGCCCCATAGGAGATTTTGGCCATCCTGTGACTGTAATGGTTGTCACAAGTGGGAAGGGGGCGCTTCTGGTGGGCAGTGGCCTGTTATGCACAAGAACCCCCTTCCTGCACCCACATAGGATGATCTGACCCCAAATGGCAGTGATGCCGAGGTCTCAGCTGTGGCCCAAGACGTCGTAGAGTTGTTGACCTCAGATAAGATTACCCAGACGCTCTGGGGTCTCGTACCTGATTGTCCTCGGGTCCATCCACCAGTGGCGCGTCTCAGCCGTCATTCTGTGTGGAGGACCCCTGCCTCAGAGCTAAAATTACATGGACCACTTTCCAGTGTCTTACAGTCTAGTCGGTGTTAGGCATTTTAAGAAGCTTGCATGGTGATCTTTCTCGCAGTCTATTTTGAATGTGATTTCAGTGCAATAAAGATTTTGCTCTGCTTCAACGTAAAAACGAACACAAACCTCAGGGGCATTTGAAGGGGCTGAGGTCATCCTGAGAGGGAGAGGCGTGTTCTGTGGTGGAAAGAATTTGGGGTGTAGCGTTTGCAGCCCTCTCTTCCCAACTAGCTCCACTACCACTGGCATTTAATCTGTCAGCCTCAGTTTCCTCACCTCCACTTTTTCCCCATTTCACTTTCAGAACAGGATGAAAGAATGTGTCTGGAAATCTTTTTGAAACTTTAGGGTGCTGCACCTCTGTCAGCTCCTGTTATTCGTTAAGTTCTTTTCACTTGGGCTTTCCTCCCCTCAGAATAATTATTTCTGCTTTAGTTATAAATATTCTGAGTGTCTTTGCTAAAAAAGATGTATAGTTTCTTTCTGTCCAGAAATATACGTGTACACATCTGCGCGCGCGTGTGTGTTTTGCTCTCAATGAGGTCAGGTTTATGAATATCCCGTGATTGTACTAGGTTAGACCAGACAGGCTGAACTTCAGCCCAGGAAAAGCAACAGAATAATCTGCTGTAGCAGCAGCTGTAACTGGGGCAACTTGGGAATTTAAACCTGTGTGAGTGGTGCTGGCACTGGTTCCAGGAGGAAACACAAACACTCATGTGCTCACAGAGCCCCACTTTTGAGGCATGGGCTGGCCCGAGAGTCGTGGACCGCACAGCAGGCGGTGCAGACACGGCAGTTCTTGGGAGATGAAAGTGAGAGGAGTTCCAGGCCAGTGCACAAAGCTGCAAGTCCCATATCAGAACCCTTGGCTGAACTATGCAGCCAAAGCAGGGACAAGGCGGTGGTTGGCCACCTGTCAGATTTCATGTCCCCATCCCAGGAGGGGCGGGCTGAGACCCTAAACATGTTTTCTCCTCCTGAGCCCCTGTCATTGGATCCCTGAACTCATCCTGAGATTACGGAGCCTACTTACCAGACGGGTTCTTACCGCGGCCGAGCCAACACAAGTACGTAGTGCTGTGCATCCTGGTGGAGTAAAGCCCCGGCATAGAAGAATAAAGAATCTTCTAGAAGAGAGCCATTGCCATTGAGGGGGGTCACGTGATGATATTCTGTATGTGTCAGACTTTCCAGGACCCAGGTGTGTACTGCTAGAACACTGGTTTTCACCTGTGGTGCTTTGTTTTTTATGAGGGCGGCGTGAGTCAGGTAGAGTAGGTGTGGGCGTGGAGTCTGGGGAGCCGCAGCCTCTATGGGCACCTGCTTGCTTTTCTTGGTCTCAGAATTAGGTGTGGCCCCGCAGCCCTTGGTAATTTGCCTGCACAGCCCTATTGGGCCTTAAAAGAGCATGTCAGCTCCTTCATGTTAAACTGAATATGCAAATCCACTGAAAGATAAAAAATGAAAAGCTCTGCCTCCTAATTTACTCTGCAGAGAGCATTCTCAGAAATGTGAATCAACAGAAATTGTTTTCTATCATCGACAGAAAAAAGTGCTGACTGACACCCTAACTTTACAGATAATGAGATCTTTGGGGAAGTTTTAATCTTTCAAAGTTTCTGGGAGCTGTACAAAAAGTCTGGTTTTTTTCCTTCCCTTCCCTCAAACTCCAGTGACCATATTATCTGTCTTTCTTGGCTGCTTTCATTTGCTCTGTCAACATAATAAGGGTAAAAAGGTATTTGAGGGTATTTCAGCTGTACCTGTAACTCGGTATCTCGTATCAACAGTCAAAACATTGAATTTGAATCGCAATGGTTATTTAATTGATGGTGAGTATTTCTGACTCAGAAAAGACACCCATAGGTTGTGCATGTATTTCCATTACCTTGTAAACATTTACAACTTGGACGCCAGTTTGAGTATCAGATAGGTAGGTGGTAACAGAAATTCTTAGGACAATCTTTGTTACTAGATACTACTGATTCTTTGTCCTAAAAAAAAAAAGAAAGGTGTGTTGCGAAATATCCTTCCATCTTTTACATTTTCTTTTTCAAGTGCCTGTGTTTTTTGACTTAAGTCTCATTAGCATTTCTTATAGGAACTGCCTTTGGGGCAGTCTCACTTAGTAAATTGTTCTGACGCTTTAGGAAAAGGAAAACCATGGTAACCAGATGGAGGGTGTGATTATTTGCCTCTGACCTGGCGGAGTGTTGGGTTTAACAAAAGAAGCTTAATAGAAACGTTCAAATTGACCCATCTCATCACTTGGGCTGCTTGGAGCTCAATCAATCTCTCATTATTATCAGAGTTATTCGAGCAAAGGCAGCCGTGATAGTATTTTTCATAATCACTCCTTGAGCCAAATGTAATTTGCAATTTGTAGTATTGTATTATGAAACAATAATGCATTAAAACGAACAGTGCAAGAATTAGGACCATAGTGGTAAAGAAAGGACCCAGAGAAGTGGTTGTGTGAAAGACTCTCTAAAAATCATGTAAAGTGGACTTGGCCATTTCGATGCAAATTAGGCATTTAGAAAAATCAGAATTGTGTGTTGTTTTTACTGTGTTTAAGTGTGTGTGTGTATATATATATTTATTTTATGTATTATAATGTATCATTTATTATAAAGTCAGTGTAGTAGTTGGAGGGGAAATAAAAAAAATTACTTGGCGTATTTAGTTGCATTCGCGCGTTTGGTATTTTGGGTTAGTGTGGGGTTCGATTGCTTATGTGGGTGTATTTTGAAACAAAAATGAAGTATATCAAGCCTTATAAAAATCCTGTATGGAGCAGTAATTACTGATTGACCCCTTTTTATGAAGAGTTGGAAATGTATGTATTACAGAAAACATGTTGTGTGGGCTGTGAACTCGCTGATGTCAGGGGACATTCGACATCATAATTAAGATATACTTTTACCCATCTTCTGTTATTTCACTTGAATAGCTCTCAGTATAGATTATAAATATTAGTTTAGAGTTCTTTATGTGTTTACCATGTGTTTTAAAGGATTGCTGCATTTGCTTTTTTATTTTTCCTTAAGTCTTTATATATGAATCCTACCTTTTTGGGGGCTTGTATGTGTGGGGGGATTGGTTTGGTTCTTAAGATCTTGGGAGTTCATGATGATTCTTGTAAAGTCAAAATGGATGATGAGCTGGGTTCTTAATGTTTTAATACTTTCTTGTCTGTGCCATACCCTTCCAGGACTCACGCGGTGTTGGGTTACTGGGCACATCTGTGCATCCTTGACTCGATAACACAGGCCACTCAAGGGAAGGGGGCACGTCTAAGGACATTAATGGGCGTCCTGGGAAGGATATGTTGTCCGTTAAGGGAGCATCACACGTTGTTCCAGCTTGGTTGTGCAGAAACGATTTGTTCTTTAAAAAAAAAAAAAAAATCACTTTTTTTCTGGATGCTAAGCAACACAAATTTCGTTTATTAGATCTCATCAGACTAACACTGATGAAAACTGTACACAATCAAATAACGACGCTCAAGTTTGTGAATTTCCTTTTAAAGAGAACTCCTGCTAAACTTCGCCGACTCACACCACCGCCTCCCATTTTGACAGGAGCACCATCAAGTGGTCACGTACGGTTTCCAGGGCTCCTTCTCATCATGGCTGATTACCGAGATTTTTTTTTTTCTTTTGCCTAAATAGGAGCTTTCTGTTTTTCCTCATCAACCGCTCACCAAGCGACTGCTGAGTGAATCAGTTCAGGACCATGGCAACGATTTCTTAAAATGTTACTAAAATGCATAAGATCCTGTGTGAGAATGACATGTTGGAAGTGACATTTTTTTTTCCTTTTTCTCATTTATAAAATGGAGGCTGAGGCGCGCGCGCACGTGCGCACACACACACACACACACACACACACACAGCTGGAAACCATGAACACATCATTATACAAGAGAGATGTACACAGCGGCTTCTTGCAGTTTTTCCCTGTGACTGGGTCTGGGTGGTTTGACGTGCTTCTGCCGTTGCCCGGCAGGGTTGGCATATGTCACGTGGACGGCGTTGACTCCTCAAGGGTCACTGCACTTAGTAATATTGGCGGTGTCCTAGAAATGGGTGTGTGGCGGTTTGTATGATCCTTTCCAATGGTTAAGATCAGTTCTTGACCTTGGATCGGAAGCCTGGCCTTGACAGAGAGGTCCATTCAGGAACAACATCCCTTGAACCTCACTGCTACCAGCAGTACAAGATTTATCTCATTTACTTCTAGGAAGATGTCTTAACCAGCTGCTGTCAGTATAAAAGCATCAAGTGACTGGCTGCCTTTGGTTTTGAAGCTCCGGAGGTGGTGGGTGTGGCAAAATGGCCCTGAATTCTGGCCTTGCTGCCTACTTGCCAGATGCCCTATTAAATTGCTAAATCCTTTTCCCTGGGAATGTCCAAGTTCAGACACACCAAGGCCTCTTAAACTCAGGGAGGTGACCCAGCCTCTTATTCCTAGTCTGTCAGGTATCTCTGGACAGCTCCACATACAGACCTCTTGGGTCAGTTTCCTAGTCCATCAAAGAAAGACATTGCACACGGGGACTCATCTCTAGGCTTCAGTTTTCAGATCTGTGTGCACACAAGGCTTCAGTGCACTTGGACGAGAAAGTGCTAGAACTATCTACAGAGGCACGTGGCTGAAATTTTTATTTCCTTCAGCTGAAATTTAGAGCAGTCTCCTTTGGGGGGCTTTAAGGCAAAACTCAGTTTCTAAGTTCATCACCAAAGTGATGAGCTGAAGGAAGTTACCACTCACCACCAAGAATGTGGGGAGAGATTGTACCAGAATCAACTGAAAAAGAGTTATTAGAGAAATTTGGATCCAGAACTATGAAGCTGGTGATTAAAAGCTGGTGGTGTTGCTTGGATTTGAGTGAGCCGGGTGGGATGCAGGAAGGGGCAGGGGCTGCGCTTTTGCTCTGCAGGTTCTTGAACTCGGCCCCTTGGGCAGCGGGCCCCCCTCAGGGATCTTCAGGCCCTGGTGCATTATCAGAGCCTGCAGCGGTCGAAGATGAGCCGGCACAACGGTGGTGCAAACACATGCCCCTACCAGAAGAAACAGGAAGTTTCCAGAAAGAGGGACTGAGTTCCTGGAGAAAAGAAGTGACTGAATCACGTGATGCTGCAACCCTGTAAAAGAAGGGGCAAGACACAGGGCAGGGGACTGAGCTAGAGGGCTGTGTTGACCACCCCAGGGCGGGAGTCTAGTGCTGGGCAAAGCTGACCCCGAATTCAGATTTGTGCCATTTTCAGTTCTCTCCCTGGCTAAGTGGTATCACCTAACCTATACGTTTCTTAGGCAAATAGTAAGATAAGCCTTGTAGCGAAGCCCTCTTAAGGCACTTAGACCTTGGTAATTAGCAGGGAGAAATACCAGATTTCTAGGTGACATTTCAGTGAGTTTGAGAGAAGAAAATCTTATTTTAAAAATGATTCCTCAAAACTTACAAGATAATTGGTTCTAGATAGTCTGTTCATCTCTTTTAAAATATAGCAGCAGATTTTCATTCTTAACTCTCTTGCATTTTCAAGTATGAGTTTGGGAAAAGCCCTTTCATTCCAAAACCAATTATATTTGTCTCTTATTTACAGCCTAATTTTTCTTAAAGATCTCTAATTTTAGTCGCAGTTTAATATATAGTAAAATATTTCAGTGTTATTTGTGCTGCAGAGAGAATGAGGTTAATTTACTAAAACCCAAGGGGATGGTTGCAAAGCACAAAACTCTTATTAGTGGTTAATTTTTCATGACAGTTCTTTCTCTATAAAAACAGCAGAATTTTGTTGCACTCCATTGTGACTGTTGGCTGTTTTGTTTTTTTCTTTTTCTTTTCCCGTTCATCAACAAGTGCCTATCCTGCCCATCATTCTTTGCAGTAATAATGTATATGGCTGATCTGGCAGACAGCAGTGATCTCATTTGTAACGTGTTGCAGTAGGACCCATTTGGCAGATTACTTGGAGATTACTTTAGCAGAATGAAAACATTGCTGTATCCTTTATGAAGAAAGCCATATGTTTCAGCGATGTTGCAATCAATTCTCCTCTGATAAGATGGGCTCATCCACTGTTTCCGTCTGTGAAGGAGTCTTCGGTGGCGTGTCGGTACTTTTTTCAATCTACTTTTTCTCTCCATGTAGCAATACCTCCAGAACAGTTTTTCTCTACCTGTTTTTTTTTTTTTTCCCAAGCTCTCTGTTTTTCATTGTGTCCCTATTTTTTTTCAAAAGGTCATTCTGCATTATCAATATGCCTTAAGATCTGACAAACAAATTCTTCCAGGGGTGATGGAGATTTCTCTTTGAACGTGTATGTGGGGTCGCCAGAGGGCAGTTCGTGATAAACTGACTCTTCTGGGAATGCGTTTGCTTCCTCGACATACTATTAGCACAATATTTTTCCAGTTATGCTGTTCCTTGGAAAATGACCAATTTGAATTTCATCTGTGGTTTTAAAAGATAATAAAATAAACGTAATTGATGTCTTCCCAGTTCCTAGGCATCTTGCTATTAAATGATGGTCTTTAGAGGTTGATTACTGACTTCAGCTGTGAAACCGATTTTGGGAATAACGTGTGTAGCTGAAATTTTTCAATGACCCCCCCCCCCGCCCCTTTTAGGAAGAGTTAAGCAACTGTAATTTAAGAATGCTTGAATAGATTGGCAATGAGAGTGATGAGGGTATAGTTCCTTTCTTTTTCTTTTCATACTCTGGGATGATCCGTGTATTTTTTTCAATTAACACTATTTCATTCTGTCAAAAAGTTACAGCTGAGGGATCATTTTTACCCCAATTATAAAGTAATACGCTCTGCTTTTATGTATGCCTTAAAGAAATCACATAATTTATTAACCAAGGGAGGCATAAAGGGATAGCTCCAAATGCTAACCTGATAAACATTTTATCAGTGGTTTATTCACTTTTTCATATATTAATCTTGAATCTAGGACAGTTTGATAAGAAATTTACAAATAATAAAATAGTGTATTCTGCTGATTAGGAGGCAGCCTAGGAAACTAATATTTTGACACCAAATACAGTGAGAAAAAATGCAGATCATAATTATGAGTTGGGAATTCACTTTTTTTTTTCTTTACAATCTTATGTATTTGAGATTAAAAAGCTGGAAGTTGATGGGCTGAAAATATCTAAACTGCTTTAAAGCTTGGAAAAGTCAACCACTTCAGTTTTCCCCTATATTATTAACTCGGCAGATTCTTCTTGTAAGATTAAACCTTACCTTTTGGTACAGGCAGATGTCATCACAGTGTTTCTCAAAAATGATACAGGGTTCAATCTATGAAATCTAGAATGTGAACGAGCAACACGAACAAAACAGGTCCATGTGTCACATTGCATTGTTTAAAGGATATTTATTTTATTTTTCTCTTTTTACAGCCACACCGTAAAATGTGGTATGTGGAAGTCCCTGGGCTGGGGATTGAACTGGAGCTGCCTCTGTCAGCCTGCGCCACAGCCACAGCAATGCTGGATCTGAACCACATCTGTAATCTGTGCCACAGCTTGTGCGAACACTGGATCCTTCACCCACTGAGCGAGGCCAGGGATTGAATCCGCATCCTCACAGGCACCATGTTGGATTCTTAACTCACTGAACCACAACGGGAACTCCCTATAAAAGTTATTTTTGAACTGGAAAACTCAGTGGTTAAATGATTTACCTTCAGGAATCTCTATTATAAGTAAATGTGATGTATTAAATTTGAACTTAACCCTTTTTTTTATGTTAAAATTTAATACAGTTTATATTTCCAGATGCCTCAGATGTTGCAGAATTTTCACAATATTTCGTTTGGGCTTTGAATACTATCTACATGCCAGTGACACTCAAATTAGCTTGGCCAACCCTGTCCTCTCCCCAATACTTCTTGTAGATGCTCAGTAAATTTTTGTCAAAGGAATGAACATTATGTTCCAGATGTTGGCTTCTACTGAGATGTGTCAGTTTTTTATGTTGGCACTTTCATTTATTTATTAATTCATTTTATGAAGGCAATAATTATGCTTAACTCTTATTGATATATGACAAAAATAAAGACAAAGTTTTTATTTTTCACACATTGTATTAATTAGTTTTAAAAGCATAACGTGGATTTATTCTCTCCTCTGTGAGAAGTTATCAGATTTTTTCTTTTTTTTCCTTTTCTTTCTTTCCTTCCTTCCTTCCTTCCTTTTTTAGGGCTGCACCCGATGCATAAATGGAAGTTCCCAGGCTAGGAGGCCAATCAGAGCTGCAGCTTCCAGCCTACACCACAGCCATAGCAATGATAGATCCAAGCTTCATCTGGGACCTACACCACAGCTCACGGCAACACTGGATTCTTAACCCACTAAGTGAGGCCAGGGATCAAACCTACATCCTCGTTGGATTCGTTTCCACTGCATCACAATGGGAATGCTTGACAAGTTGTCAGAGTTTAGGCTTACCTTCTTAGGATTTTTGGTTTCTTTTTTCTTTTATCTTTTTTTTTTTTTTTTGCAATGGAAATGATCTAATTTCTAAATAACATTAAAATTTAGTGGGAGAGTTGCTTTATGGAAGTTAAGTTTACAGATAGTTTTCAATGCTATTTGATAATATACATCATTTTAAAGGAATTGGTGGTGCTATTTTAACTTTTTTCTATGTTAACATTTTAAGAATTCTTTCCCTTAATTATTTATAACATAGTGGTAATTTATTGAACACATGGAATATTCCATGTACACTTCATGCATAGATCAGTATTTAAAATCAGGTACGTAGGGAAGTTCCTGACATTGCTCAGTGGAAACGAGTCTGACTAGCATCCATGAGGATGCAGGTTTGATCCCTGGCCTCGCTCAGTGGGTTAAGGATCTGGCGTTGCCATGAGCTGTGGTGTAGTTTGCAGATGCGATCGGATCCTGTGTTGCTAAGGCTGTGGTATAGGCTGGCAGCTGTAGCTCCAATTTCACCGCTAGTCTGGGAACGTCCATGTGCTGCGGGTGCTACCCTAAAAAGACAAAAAATGAAAAATAAAAAATAAATAAAATGATGAAGGTATTAAAAAGAAAGACATATGCTCCCAACAACACCATTATATATCAGCTCTGGACCTAACCTTTTACACCTCTTTTTCAATATGATTAATTGTCACCATGAGCCAGAGTCCTACTTTGTGCTTGAAAAGAAATACTCTGGATGCGTTACATATTTATGAATGCTTAGTCGAGTAACTGTCTACAAATGACTTCTTCTTTTGAAACATCTGGCGACCAAATTGCTACAGATGAATATTATTTGACAGTGGGGAGCACATGCATTCCAGGCTATGGGGTCTAGAGAAAAGTAAAAAAAAAGGAACAGAGCAGGAAAAAGTATTGATACTAAGTCTGAGGCTTCCGAAGCATTTCGGATGCCAGAGGGGAGAGTATTTTCTTGTTTTCTTGGAGAGCCTTGACCTCAGTGCCCATCTGCGGAAGTGTGTGTGGACGGTTCTTGACTCGTGCGTTTATTCCTCGTGTTTGTTTGCGCTCGCTTACAGATTGCCAAGTCTCACACGCCACGTTTCCCCTCAGATTTCGGAACAGTATTTGATGAGACTGCCCTAAAGCTTTCATTTAATAAGCCCAATGTAGTGGTGCGGTGTAAATTATCCTTTTTACTTTGAACCTCGCAAACATGGCCTTGTTTGTCAGGATTTAAACTATGATGAATGTTTCCAATAAACCTGACTGTGAAAATAAAGAAGAATTGTTGTTTATGTTGAGATTATTAAATAGATGACTGTGGATTATCCTTTTTTAGTCCTAAGAGAAACCCACTCTGATGCAGATTTTTAGCCTCCGGTATTAGACCCTCAGTTCTATATGTTTATGGGTTGTTTGTTTCGTAAAGACAAACTGCAAGGACTTGAGTGGTTGCTGTTTTATGTTTTGCCTGAAGAAACATGGGTATGGAGGCCATTTCCAAAAAAGGGTTTTCTCCGGAAAGTTCTAATGAAAAGTTATTAAAGTGAGGTCCTACTGTACAGTACAGGGGCCTGTCACCAATCTCTTGTGATCGAACATGATGGAAGATATTATGAGAAGAAGAGCGTGTGTGTGTGTGTGTGTGTGTGTGTGTGTGACTGGGTCACTTGGCTGTATAGCAGAAATTGACTCAACATTGTAAAACTTTAATAGTAAAAATAATTTAAACATTGCAAACTTTAATAAAAAAATTTTTAAAAAGCGATTAAAGTAACCTGATGTAAAATTTCAATACCGGGCAACTGAATGGCAGGAAACACTGGGGCTTTGTGCTGAGGACACTCACACTTCATGAATGCATATGTCTTTGTCCCAAAAGAGTGGCAATGGGTTTTGTATATATTGACGAGTTAGAATTTTTTGTTATCAACAGGTTTGGCAAACATCGGAAAGATGACAAGATTGAGAAAACGGGTAAAATAAAAATCCAGGACTCCCTGACGTCAGAAGAGGAGAGAGTGCGGATGAAGCAGGAGCAGGAGAGGTAGATTTCAGTGACTTGGTCGAACCTCATTAGAGGAAGGCTCTTCTCCTCCTTCTTACTCTTTCTCTCTTTTTAATGGAAAGAAGTTGCATTCGTTTTATTTTCATTTTTTTTCTGTGTCAGTCAAAATGCTGGTGGTTGGATGAATACAACCTAAAGAACAATTTAAAGGAAATGCCCTTGGAGTTCTCTTCCTGGCTCAGTGGTTAATGAACCCGACTAGGATCCATGAGGATTCGGGTTTGATCCCTGGCCTCGCTCAGTGGGTTAGGGATCCGGTGTTGCCATGAGCTGTGGTGTGTGTCGCAGTTGCAGCTCGGATCTGGCGTTGCTGTGGCTGTGGCTGTGGCTGGCGCCTGTAGCTCTGATTTGACCCCTAGCCTGGAAACCTCCATATGCCGCAGGTGTGGCCCTAAAAAAAGGAAAAGAAAGAAAGAAACAAAGAAAGGAAGGAAGATCCCCATATTTGTGTGAGACACTAAAATGACTTTTATTGGTTTTAGTTAAGGTCGTTGCCTAGGAGATGGTGGGGCACCTGAGATGAATAATTCAACATTAATACTGGATTTATGATCAGTTTTAAAATCACAAGAAGTATGTAAAATTCTGTCTCATTCATCTGTGAATGTGTTAATATATTATAATAATTTGAAAGAAATACTCACCTGGAAATAAAACTATTTGAGTCTTGGAGTTCCCATTGTGGCTCAGTGGGTTAAGAACCTGATGTTGTATCTGTGAGGATGTAGGTTTGATCCCTGGCCTCTCTCAGTGGGTTAAGGATCTGGCATTGCTGCAAGCTGCGGCATAGATCGCAGACATGGCTCGGATCTGGTGTTGCTGTGGCTGTGGCTGTGGCTGTGGCATAGGCCTCAGGTGCAGCTCTGCCGATTTGATTCCTAGCCTTGGAACTTCCATATGCGGCAGGTGCGGTTGTAAAAAGTGTGGGGGGGAAACCTATTTGAATTTTTCATCTCATTTAAAATAATTTATTTTATAATAAGAATTGAAGAGGCTGTTGGTTTTTTTTACTGTGTTGTTTTCCTAACAAACCTGACATCTCTTTCTTTTTTCTGTTTCTATTTCCCTATCACATTTTGTGTGACATTTTCTACTTAAATTTTACTCCATCTCTTCCAGAAAGATTGATGTTGATTGCTGAGTCCTTTCATGTTGGGAACCCAAAGACCAGTGAAATGAATGAAAGTTACTTTAAGCAGGCACTTGAAAACCACTTTATAAGCAATTAGAGTTTTTCTCATTGTAATTCATGGGGGTGAGAAAACTATCTCGCCCTTATATTATTAGGGTTTTCAGGCCTGGGGTGAGCTTGTCTGCCCCATCTATTTCATCTTCAAAATGCGCAGCAAGAGCTCCTATGCCTCTTTTAATAATCTGGGGTGTCAGGGAGTTTCTGGTGCTTTGATCAAGGTAATAAAGCTAAATATCATCCATAGCTAGGCTGGTAGCCCAGCATTTCTAAGACTAAGTCTGGTATTCTTACTATAATTCTAGAGTTGGGGCACCTGCAATCTTATTCTTAACAAGGAAAGAAAAAACTTGACGGGTTTTCTTTGGAAGTGATTCGTGTTTGGCTATTTTTCATTCCTTTTATACCTCTATTTTTTTTTTTTCCCCTGGGATAGTTCCTCTGATTCTCTATAGCTTTTCAGAGTGTAAAATATATGAGTGGGGAAAATAGGCACTTTTAATCTATGATGCAAGTTTGGGTTTCTTCTGTTTCTCCAATTTTTTAAAAAATCATTTCACTTTTCTAGCTTTCTCAACTCTCCTTAATCCTCACTAATTTGGGCCTCCCCAAACTTATAAATAAGCTCATTATTTTTAGACCAGGACATGCAGTATTCCTTAGTATGTGGAATGTGACATTTAAGTGTTCAGTAGTTTAAACGCCTAGCCTAATAGACTCTTACTCCTCCAGGAAGACTATACCCAAGGTAAACGTATGAACTCAGATTTATCCAAAGGCAAATATGTGATTTAGTTAGAGAGCAGTTTAGGAGAGAGAAAGAAGCATTCCCCTTTTCCCTATCTTAATGCCGCCAAAGGGGAGAGCTTCATTAATCCTGCACCAAGTTTCATATTCTAAACGTTCCTTTTTTTTGCAGTTTCAGATGAACTGCTCTGTTTCAATGTGGAACTCTATCAGCATTTTCCAAAATATTTTTATAATGCGTAGTCAGATTTTTACAGCCAAACAATGGTATTTACATAATGGCTTCACTTGTATTATTAATTTGCCTAAGGCAAGATTCATCTCTCAGCTTTGCTTTTAATCTCCATTTCTGTACCTCTAATGATGCAATACTTCTGGGAACTAGGTTGGTCCTAATGAATTTACAACATACAGGAGGCCTAGAATAAAGAATCTTCTAGGGTCAAGGAACAAGTGAATGGTCCATTAAAAAAAATCAATTAGCTTCATAATTTAAGAAAACTGTTATACTTTGACTTTGTGTTTCAATAACAATTTTTATAAGTATGTTTTATTTAAACTCATGGATCCTGTAACAGAGCAAGTGGATATAGGAGACTCATTGAATTGCCTAAGTGGTGCTTATTTAGTGTTTGTTATTTTGGTAGAGCGAGCCTACTTTCTGTGTGACCTCCTTCCTATTCTGTCTGTTGGCACTAGCATTGCTCCTTTTGAGAATGGAAATGGCAGCTTCTCTGGGAAGAATCTGGAAGTAATAGAGAAAAAGAAACGAACCACTGCTTATGTTCTCATCACAGCCTTGACTTCACTGCTGATTGGCAGTGAAGCATCTCCTGTAGCATTATTTACTGCTGTAGCTACTTGAATTCCAAAAATTATTTTGGCTGATTCCATTAAAAAAATAGAAGAGCTGACATTCCTAAGCTATTAGTTATGACATGTCCACATACCAAAATGGTTTTATTTTTTGTCCGTACAAATCCATGAAGCGCGAATATTACTCAAGGTATAATATCAAAAAATCGAAAGGACAACGAATATGGTTTAAAATGGTTTTTTCAACCACATTAAGATCCATAGGATAGCGAAAGTAAATTAGAGTCTTCGGAGTAGGGGCCTGAGACTGAATCTGACTTCGTTCCCTTTCCTTCCACTCACTGCCATCACTGGGAGGTGGGGTCTTGAACACATGGGGTCCGCTTAGGAGAAATGGATCCCAGCGTGGGTCTGCCCTCTCTCTCTCCAGTAGTCCCACTTGAGACTGCACGTCTGAGGTCTCCTCTCAGGAACTAAGGCACCAAGGGTGAAGTTAGCTGGTCGTGGGATGTGCTATTTTTGATGTCCGGCTCTGAGCTCCGAGCCTGGTACCCTACCCTGTCAGTGATGCTGTTGGCCGCGTTTGATTTAGGTGGAGAAACTAAGCCAAGCGATCGGTATTTGGAACTAAAGTGAAAGAGGCTTGCTGCCTCTTCCTGGTTTCTCTTTTTAGTTTTACCAACAGGTCCCAGGATCTGCTTTGAGCAAATACTTGACATTTTGATAAAAACTAATTTGTGGTCTTTCTTAGTTGGTAAGATCCTTTTCAGAAGATGATACATGTGTTCTTAGTGAACTTTTGCAGAAATTAACATTAAAAATTAGCATCATAGGAGTTCCCTTTGTGGCTCAGTGGTTAACGAATCCGACTAAGAACCATGAGGTTGCGGTTCGATCCCTGGCCTTGCTCAGTGGGTTAAGGATCCGGCGTTGCCGTGAGCTGTGGTGTGGGTTGCAGACACGGCTCAGATCCCACGGTGGCTGTGGCAAAGGTCGGCAGCTACAGCTCCTGTTAGACCCCTAGCCTGGGAACCTCCATATGCCGCGGGTGCGGCCCAAATAAGGCAAAAAGACAAAAAAAAAATTAGCGTCATAATAACAAAGTTAGTTTAAATTGTATAAATAAAAAATATGTGAAAGGACAGAAGGAATACTCTGTACAGCAATAATAGGTACATTCCCTGTGCAGCTGAAAGAATAAAGAATTTTCACTCATTTTGGCTTGGAACTTAATGTTCAGATTTCCCAAATTCTGACACCAGAACCCAGGTGTCCTGGATAATTTTTGCATGTAGGTCACATATTGTCATTCAAACGCAGCTTAACTTTTAAAACTTGTGTTTAGTGGAAAATTTTTTTGTTATCTAGCAGAGTTCTTCATATTTTCTCTCACCTCTTGAATCCTTCAGAAAAGTCAGCTCTAATCAATGATATTAGTTCATCAGGCATCTTTTAAAAAAATCATTGTGTAGGTGAACACAATTTTTAAAGAATCTATTAACTTTGTGAACATTCACTACTTAGACTGTACTTGGGCAAATTGGAACAGATTTTATTGGCAGTCTGTAACTGGAGTAGGAAAGGCAGTTTTACTTTCGATGAGAGCTGTCTTAGATGTATTTGTCATTGTAGCATCTCTTTGAGTTGGAAATGATCGTAGGTGCTTTGACACTTGTGAAAGCTCGAACATAATGTGAATAAATGAGTGACTTTATCTGTGAGAGTGTGTTGTGTATGTGCGTTTTGATTAATGAAATATTATTCTAGTGTTTTATTGTGTAAAAGAGAAATTTGTGTTGTTTCATAATATATTAAGTCCATAAAATGATAGCATAAAATTTATTATTATTATAATTATTCCTCTCTCAGGGATTCCTTACCTTTATTAAGGGGGAGAAAAGATTTAAACTTCTTGACATTAAAAAAATCAATATAAGACATTATAATCAACTGTGCGAGTTGGTGACCACAGAGCTTAAGGATGGGGAGAGATTGGTGGGGCTAGAGTTAATCATGAGTACTTCATATAGATGGTAATTTGGGGTCTAGATCTAGTTCTCGAGAACTTATGCGTTTAGTAAAATGGAATAGTTGTACAGTCATGCTCAGGCACAGGGCTTATGGTGGGTGGGCATTCTCCTAACTGCTTAGACTTTGGAAAGGTTGTGGTTGTCTTAATTATTAGTGTTACCCATGAATGGTTTACTTTTATCTCTTGTTCTACTTTTAACCACTTTCTATTTTCAAACTGCTACGACCTCATTTTAGCTTTGAAGGATGAAGTTTCACTCTCCCACACCTACCATAAGGTACCACTGTGGAGTTCAACAACTTGCCTTCTTCTCTTGAATGGGAAATATACATTTACAACAGTTGTTCCCGCTCACAAATCTTTTAAGACCCATTCAGAGTATGCAAGTCTTTTCTTTTCAAAATAACTTTTGTCCCAATTATTATAAAAATACTTAAATCCCACTTAAGATAATAATTGTCTTCAAATTTAGTGGGATATTTTTCCTCTTTTGGTAATTAAGCACGGGCACCACACCGGCAACGTATAGGGTGGAAGTTTTTACATTTATCAAGCAGGGTAAACTGAAGATTGAGAATTTCTGAAGTCTGCCATTTGCTGAAGAGGGGCAAAAATAAAGCATTCAGTCAGTTGACCACAAACTGCCATTAAATCGAACTTTCTTTTTCCAGTTGCCTTGTAGCTTAAATTTCATTCTGCCATGAAATTAGGTTTTATTTGATGCATTTCTGTAATACTGACTTTCAGAGAGAGGAAATATTGTTGGGAAAAGAGCCAGGAACTTTGTTCCCAGAATGAGCCTTCTGGATGGCGGTGCAATAAGTTTGAGGTCAAAAGTGTCCCCAAAGAGTTGTTTTCAAGCTCTTAAGCATTGTTTTGAAGATAGCTAACACTTATCTAATATGCAGCAATTTGAAATTTATTTAGTATATTCTATCTTCTGTAGACTTGAAAAAAATTTTAATTAAGCTCCTTCAAGGTCAATTTCTGCTTCTTGGAGTCTTCTTCATCAACACACCATTGGTTGCTCCATGTATTGAGGCTTCATAGCTTTGGAAGTGGAAGTATTTTGGATACAGCTGAGTAATTTAAGAACCCATTGATTTTCCATCCTAAGACGCTGGTTTCTCCATAATGCTTCTCCTGCCTAGTGTCTGTTCTGGATATATAAAGACTATACTTCATAGTCATAAAAAAGTTATTTTCATTTTGCTTTACTGCAATTAGTGCTAAAAGCCATTTATTGTAAAAGCAAAAATTCTAATGAATAGAAATGTTACAAGAACAGAAGTCTTGTGTGTTTTATCTTCATCATGCATCATCCATTTTAATTAGAGAAAAGGGTGGTGAACACTGTGACAAGAGTCTGCAATGAAAATCATTAATTGATGTCAAGCTGAAGAGAGACTGTTAGCATGAATTTAGTGACAGCAGGAAAGAAATTAACCTTATTACTTTATTTAGTATATTACATTATTTTGTGTATTATTTTCTATGCAGGTTCGAGGCAATTTCATTATCATAATGGAAAAGGCATTTTTTTTCCTAACAAAAAAGAAAGGTGTGAATATTTATGTTTAAACGCTACAAAATGAAATGATAAATTCTATACTAACATTTTTAAAGTCTTAATGAAAAGTTTTAATGGTGGTTTTATTTATTTATTTTTATCATCTCAAGAATAAGGAAATAGTGCATGGAGATGTTGCCCATTGATGTCAGCACAGCTCTCTGCCATCATTTAAACCTCAGAATGGTCCTCTTGTTTATGGCTTGGCAGGACTTTCTGGGCTGCTTAAAGCAATAGACATTTATTTCTTTGGCTAAATTTTGGGCTAATCAGTTACTTCTGTCATTGCTAAGGTTTGGCCTGCGATAAATCAGGTGGATAATGCTAAACAATTACGTGACTGTTCAGAAAGATGGATAATTCTTACATACTAGAGATAATTTGTGACCTCAAGATCACCCTAAAAGAGTGGAGGGGTATCCTTTTATAGCAGTGACCATTTGGAACCATTAAGGGCTGAACTGCAAAGTAACACTTTTTGAAAGGTTTCCTTAAACTATGCTATTTTTATTGGGACACCAAAAATATTTTCTCCCCCCTGGGCCAAATATTTTTTCTGAAATAATAAAACAATGAAAATGAAAACATGAAGTGTAAATATATACAGCATGTTGACATACAACATGGAATTACAGCTTCTAGTTGTGTTAGAGTTCCTTTTCTCACTTGATAGTAAACAAGACATTCAAGTATAAAAGTATATAATAAAATCATTTGGATCTTTTGTTACCTGAATTGTCACTAAAATGCACCAAAAAAAAAAAAAAACCCACAGTGCATTCCTTGTTTTAAAACTCTACTTTTCAGGACCATTTGCCAGCAAGCTTCATTCGCATTGATTTCTAGGGTGAACTTTAAAATGCACATTGGTTCAGGCTAGTAACCAAATCTGTTAGCCTTTTGCATCTAGTCCCATCATCGTTGGCCACAGATATACTGTAGTTTTATTTCTAAGGTTGCTGTCAGAAGTATGAACCACCAGTGTGGAAAGGAGAGTTACAAACAGTTTTTATAACTTTGGGGATAAATTCTCTGGTGACAACAAGGTAAACAATAAAAATATAATTTCTTACGTTATTGGAGCTTAGGAAGAAAAATCAGTGTTTTTGGAAGGGTCTAAAGAAGTGACAGTGTTTACTGGATGCGGTGATTAGTGGCGATTTGTAAAAATGTGGAACTTTGAGTAAAAGAAAGCAATTGAGAACTGGCATTTATGACTTGTTCCTCGTGCTACTGAGCATTTCTTCTGAGCCACTGACTTGTTAGAGACTGACACCCAGTGAACATGAGTTTCTGTGTAATTTGGAACAAAAGGAATTCTAATCCAGGACCCATCAATAAGATGTTGAAACAAATGTGTGAATCATTTGGGGAGGTTATTTAGGTTTTGTGCTTCCCTGGAGAAGAGAATGCTCCTGTTCTCTTTTTCTGACGGCTTAACGGGGCTGCTCTTCCCAACCCAAATAAGCTGAAGTAGCTTTGCTTTGAAAGATATATCCAGACAAAAATTTCCTTGAGAAAGACACTTGCACACGCATGTTCATTGCAGCACTATTCCACACAATAGCCAAGACATGGAAACAACCCAAATGTCCATCGACAGATGACTGGATTAGGAAGATGTGGTATGTATACACGATGGAATACTTTTCAGCCATAAAAAAGGATAAAATAATGTCATTCGCAGCAACATGGATGGAATTAGAAACCCTCATATTGAGTGAAGCAAGTCAGAAGGAGAAAGACAGATGTCATATGAAATCTCTTATAACTGGAATCTAAAACACTGCACAAATGAACATCTCAACAGAAAAGAAAATCACGAACTTGGGGAACAGACTTGTGGTTGCCAAGGGGGCGGGGGAGGGGTGGGGCGGGGCGGGAGGGAATGGGGATAACTAGTGCTTTAATGATGGAAAAGCAAGGAGATCCAAATGTATTGCATGGGGAACTATATCTAATCACATGTGACGAATCCATATATGTACATGTAACCGGGTCACCACGTGGTGCAGTTGGAAAATCTGACAGAAATCTGTAAACTAGCTATAATGCAAAAAAAAATAATAATAAATTATAAAAAAAAATGAAAGAAGCACAAGATTCACTCATGTTTAAACCAATCCAAATTGCTCTCTTTGGTTTCAAGAGGTTCTCCAAATTCCATTTTGGTTTTATTGGTAGTGTCACCCCTCAGATTTTGGGGGGGTTCCCAAACTTCAGGACTTGTGTGGTGCCCAGTCACCGTGAATATCACCTGTGAACAGGTGATTGTCTGATGGTGACCAAATATAGTGGTCAGTATATGGGTAAAGTGAGTTATGACGTAAGTGATCATCATTGAAGAAAGAAATCATTTCCCTCTTGTGATAGTTCTTCTGGCTGAATACAGAGTCAAAAAGACAGACATGGTTCAAAAAGAATAGAATTAGCTCTGAACTTATGTGAACTTTTTCATCATGGATATCTAGCATTTCATGGTAATTAGCTTCTATAATAGCATCCTTGACTATCATATTTGCTCCTAAATGAATACATAGATAATAATAAAAATCTATTATAATTTCAGCTAAATTTGAAATTAGAATTTGAGTTGCTATTTTTCATATGGGACTTATATTTATCGGACTCTTGGACTCCCCTGATTACAATGTATGCATTTCCAGTATTGCCTCATGAGTTAAGAAAGTCATTGGCTCTCTACTCAGGAAATAAGGTCTTTTTAGGAAGTTTTTGGGAATATGGGAAGCATTTTTGGTTGCCCTGGTGGCTGGGGGACACTCCTTGATGAGGTGTAGGTAGAACTATTTGTGCAGGAAATCCTTCACAGCAACAGATAGGCCTTTCTCAAATGTTACTGGACTCCTGTTCAGGAATACTGGCTAAAATGAATTTAAGTATGAAATAAGGAAATTAGAGAAATTTGAATTGGCAAGTCCCCAATTTGGGAAACCAGACAGGCATAATGGTGACAAGCTAAATGTAAGGGGGTTAAAAAAAAAAAAAAGAGGGGAAGAAAAATGCAAATTTTGCTTGCAATGGTATGGGACAGTTTTCCAGCTTAAAAAGAATAGCATCTTTATTTTGAAATAATTTTAGATTTACAGGAAGTTGCGATGATGGCACAGAGAGTTCTTGTGTACCTTCCTCCAGTTTCCCCCACAGTCACAACTTACATGACTCTGAGGCGGTATCAAAACCAGGAAGCTGGCTTAGGTACTCATTGTGCATATAGCTGTGTGTCATCTTATCACATGCATAGATTCATGGAACCATCACTGCAATGAAGAAACAGAACTACTGTTAACTATACTTCAATAAAATAAATTTTAAAAAGAAACAAATAGGAGTTCCCTGGTGACTCAGCGGGTTAAGGATCCAGCATTGTCAGTGCTGTGACTTGGGTCCCTGCTGTAGCAAGGGTTCGATCCCTGGCCCTGGAACTTCCACATGTCGCAGGTGCAGACAAAAAAACAAACAAATGAACAAACATTCCATCGTACAGATCACCACCACCCTTTGTTAGCAGACTAGCAACCATCAATATGTTCACTATATCTGTAATTTTGTCATTTCCAGAATGTTATATAAATGAAATCTTACAGTATGTGACCATTTGAGACATTTCTTTTTTTCACAAAGCACCATGCCCCTGAAATGCGTGCAGGTTGCTGTGTCAAGCAGTAGTCTGTTGATTTCTATTGCTGAGTAGTATTTATTCTATGATATGGATATTTCTTCAACCATTCACCTATCGCAGGATATTTTGGTTATTTGCAATTTTTAACTATTAGAAATGAAATGTCTCTGAACAATTGTGTACAAGTATTTGCATGGACTTCAGTTTTTGTTTCTTTGGGGTAAAATGCCCAGGAATGCAATTGCTGAGTGGTATGGTAAATGTATGTCTAGTTCTGTAAGAAGCTGCTAAACTGTACAATTTTACATTGTTAGCAACAATGTATGAGAGATTAGTTTCCCTGCATTCTTGCCAGCATTTGATAGTATCACTTTAAAAAAAAATCAGCTGATCTAATAGGTGGGTGGTGATAGCTATTTGTGATCTTAATTTGCATTTCCCTAAAGGCTGGCAGTGTTGAACATCTTTTCATGTACTTATTTGTCATCTGTATATTCTTTTCAGACAAATATTGCTTCGTGTCTTTTGCCCTTCTAGTTGGATTATTTTCTCATTGTTGAGTTTGAAGTGTTCTTTGTATATTCTGGACACGAGTCCTTTGTCAAATATGTGGTTTGGAAGTATTTTCTCCCAGGACGTGCTTGTCTTTTCATTCTCTTAATATTTTTACAGAGGAAATGCTTTCATTTTGATAATGCCAAATTTATCTGTTCCTTTTCTCTTATGGATCATGCTTTTGATATCATTTCTTTCTTTCTTTCTTTCTTTCTTTCTTTCTTTCTTTCTTTCTTTCTTTCTTTCTTTCTTTCTTTCTTTCTTTCTTTTTTTGCTTTTTAGAGCCGCACCCACAGCATATGGAGGTTACCAGGCTAGGAGCTGAATTGGAGCTACAGCTGTTGGCCTACACCACAGCCACAGCAATGCAGGATCCAAGCTGCATCTGCGACCTACACCACAGCTCATGGCAACGCCAGATCCCTAACCCACCAAGCGAGGCCAGGGGTCGAATCTGCAACCTCATGGTTCCTAGTTGGATTTGTTTCTGCCACGCCATTATGGGAACTCCCCATTGAATTTCTTTTGCCCAGTTATGAGAGATCAGTTGGCCATAGCGGTTGACTGTTTCTGGGTTCTTTATTCTGTTCTATTGATCTGTCTGCCCCTCCATAGAAATTGCACTGTCTTGATCATTATAGCTGTATTACAAGTCTTGCAATCAAGAAGTGTGATTCCTCTCACTTTATTGTTCTTTTCACAACTGTTTAGCTAATCTATCACTTCCCGTTTCATGTAGATTATAAAGTAATCTTGCCTGTATCTATGGCAGGGATATTTATAATATCCTTGCTGGGATATGTATAGGAATTGCATTAAACCTGTGTATCAGCTTGGGGAGATCAGACTTGACTATGTCATCTTTCTTCCGTGAATTCTGGATCTCTCTCCAGTTTTTAGATCTTCCTTTTTAAAAAAAAAAAATTATGTATAGTTAATTTACAACGTTGTGTTAGTTTCAAGTGTACAGTAAAGTGATTCGGTTAGGATTCTTGTTCAGATTCTTTTCCGCTATAGGGAATTAAAAGATATGGAATGAATCTTGATTCCTTTCATCAGCATTGTATAGTTTTCAGAATATAAGTTCCGTACACATTGTGTCACATTTACATCCATATTACGTACATCTACAAACCAACCTTTATTTATATCTATGCATTTCATTTTTCAGTGATTGCAGATGACATTAAACTTCAGTGTCCATGTTCATTGCTGGTATATAGAAATACAGTGGATTTTTGTGTACTAAGGTATCTATCCTGTGACCTTGCTGAACTTGCTTTTTAGTTCTAGGAGAGTTTTGTAGATTCCTTGGTATTTTTGTACATAACCATCATGTCACTTACAAATAAGAACAGTTTTATTTCTTCCTTTCCAATCTATATGCCAATTTATTTCCTTTTCTAGGCTTATTTCACTGTCTAGAATTTCCAGCACCATGCTGAATTACAGTGTCGGAGCAGACATCCTTACCTTTTCCCTAATCTTAAGGGAAAGCATTTAGTCTTTCTTCATTGTGTTACCAATAGGTTTTTAGTAGATGCTTTTTTTATCAAGTTTAGGAAGTTAGTTTTGCTCTACTACTAGCTTTTGGGGATTTCTGCTATGATGGGTGTTGAACTTTGTCAGATTCTTTTTCTGCATCACTTGATATGATTATATGGTTTTTCTTCTTTAGCCTATTAACGTTATGCATCACATTGATTTTTGACTATTCAACCAGCCTTGCATTCCTTCAATAAACATCACTTGGTCATGTTGTATAATTGTTTTTATATATTAGCAAATTCTGTTTGCTAGTATTTTGGTAAGGGATTTTGTTTCTATATTCATGAGAAATAATTATGGACTGTTTTCACTTGGTTTTTTATCTTTTCTGTATTCTTTTGAATTAATTTATGCTAGCAGTGGTCTACTTCAAATATGAAAAAAAGTAAATAACTTTGCAATATTAAACACAGCCCAAAGTGTTGCTTTTTATGAACAAGATTTCACTTTTAAGTATACATTTATATATGTAAGTATGTAATAGAAAAAATTTTCCCATCCAAAATTACTGAAATTCTATCAAGAGTAGTTTAATTATTTTCAGCTAAGACTGACTTAGGATATACATTATATCAATTGGTTGAAGAGGATTTTCTGCCAAGTAGCTTAATAAAATCTTAGGAAATATTTAAACATTTCTTCAGTAAAAGTGGTTATTTAAGGTCTGTTCCTTAAGTGTAACACAGGCAAGTTATATTTCAGAATTTGGATATATGCCGTCTTATCCTTATTATCCTTAATATCAGGATTTTCCAGTTCTGTGTCCATCACAGAAAAACAAAGTCAGTGTCATTAAAATGAGATCTTCTTTTGCCATTAATAAAGAATTATGGTGTGTGGACGCACGGTTAAAGTTCATAGTATGTTGAATGTGTGTGCCATATTTATAATGAGTAAGATTATACGTGGTGCACCCATACATAAGTGTATAAATAGATAGTATAAGTGTGTGTAATTTTTTAAAACATGTCTTTTTACCTCAAAAAATTTTATGAATGGAACCAAGCGGATGCTCAGAATTATTTGTCTCTAGTGAATTTTTAAAGCTTGTTAAGAAGTGAGAATTTAAATTAAGATGTAAATCACAACTGTGTCTTACTGACATGAACAAAGCAATCTGAAATGATCCGTTTTGAGCATCCGTGACGTTACCTTGACAATGTAGCATCATGACTATAACATCATGTGTCATATCCATCCTCTTAGAGTTGCATGAAATAATGTCTTACCACATTTAGATGACATTTCCATATGCACTCCTTAGAAAAGCCGTAGTTTCTCTTGTTCCAACTTGTTCTACTTTGACAGGATTCAAGCCAAAACTCGAGAATTTAGGGAGCGACAGGCTCGGGAGCGCGACTATGCTGAAATCCAAGACTTCCATCGGACGTTTGGCTGTGACGATGAGTTGCTGTACGGGGGAGCGTCCCCCTATGAAGGCCCCGCGGCTCTCAGCACCAGACCCCAGAGCCCAAGAGAAGGCCGTGTGATGGACGCTTTGTACGCCCAAGTGAAGAAGCCGCGGAATTCCAAACCTTTACCTGCAGACAGGTAGGCTCCAGGAGCAATCAGGGTATTGCTCCCAGATCAACTTTTGTATAGTTTGTGACTAGGGAATAGACTGTTCATTAGTTCTCAAACCAGAACTGCCTTTTATTAATGACCTTTAAAAAGTCATTGTGTCGTGGAGTTCCCATCGTGGCTCAGTGGTTAATGAACCCAACGAGCATCCATGAGGATGCAGGTTTGATCCTGGGCCTCGCTCAGTGGGTTAAGGATCTGGCGTTGCCGTGGACTGTGGTGTAGGTCGCAGACGCGGCTCAGATTCCGCATTGCTGTGGCTCTGGTGTAGGCCGGTGGCTACAGCTCTGAATAAACAACTAGCCTGGGAACCTCCTTATGTCTCAGATATGGCTCTAAAAGACAAATAGACCAAAAAAAAAAAAAAAGTCATTGTGTCGAAGAGTACTGAGTCTACGCAAACTTAAGCTTCATGGAAGGAACAGTGGAGATTTTGATAGATTGTTTAATGATCTCAACGTAGTTCATCTTGTTCTTAAAATGGCTTCAGATGGGAGAACTAACCTGTAGTTTATAACTCAAATGAAAAACAAACTTGAAACTATAGGTCTTCTTTTAAAGGCATATTTCTTTTTATTGCTAGATGAGCCTCTAGCAATGGTAATTAAATAAATGGGCAGTGATATGATTTGTTCCAGTTATGATTTATTTGGACTACTTTTTTTGGTGACATGATTTTATGTTATGAAATTATTAGTAGATGACATGTACAGTATAGCCAGTCTTCAAATTGCTTGTTAATAGCCATGACCATAGGTCTGACTCTGTGTATATTAGAAGAGCACAAAGGACTGCAGTGCTGAACCTATTGTTAATGGTTACATATTTAGGTCAAATTTTATCTGAAACAACTTAAAAACAGATCTTTTCTCACTCTTCCACTTATATATATAAGTACCATGTAAATTTTGGTTCATGAAAAAATAATAGTCATTTCTTTTTATTTGCAACACACGCGTGCTGTCATCATAAACAATACATACATCCCATGTCATCTCACAATGGTATCTTACAGTCATTGCCCTAAGGTAGAGCTAAGCTTTGACTTTAAAAACAGTTGGTTTCCCTTAAAACGAGTGGTTCTCAGGAGTTCCTTTGTGGCGCAGCGGGTTAAGGATCCTGTGTTGTCAGTGTAGCTGCTTGGGTCACTGCTGTGACGCAGGTTCGATCCCTGGCCCCAGAACTTGCACATGCCATGGGTGCCGCCAAAAAAAAACAGACTTAAAAACAGACTTAGTGCACATCAGACACCAGGAGGGCATCTTAAAACACAGATGGCTTAACCTTTTTCCAGAATTTTGATTCTGTAGGAGTGGAGTGGAGCCTGAGAATTTGCATTTCTAGCAAGTTCCCGGGTCTGACACTGGTTGGTCCTAGACTAGAGATGTGTCAGAAATTCCTTCATCTCTAGCATCGTGTGCTGTCTGGGTGCTATATTTTGCAAGCCGTGTATGTTTTAGTTATTTACTTCCAGCTATTTGTCATAGAGGGTTTGCAAAGGCAGCAGGTACCCCTCGGGCGTATATCGCCGGAAAGAAGCATTTGAAAGAGCAGCAAAAGGGGAGACAGATCTCAGGGAAAACAAGTCAGACCACTGGCCTGTTCTTTGCTTGTTTGCTTTGGTTCGGTTTGGTTTTAGGGTTTTGAAAAACTATTGTATGAAAATCTGTTTGAGGTTGACTGTAATGACTAAGTCTCGTGAGTCAACACAGGTGGCTTATGGTTTATTTAAATCCCCTTGGGATGGTCACCTAGAAGCTTCACTGTGCTTATTGTCTAGTTCAGATGGGTCAGGATTCAAGGAATAGGGTTATTATCAGCAATGGTGACGTTTTCTTAAAAAAAAAAATTTTACTAGGTTTGGCTGTATTTGTGAAAGGTGATTGTCAAAGATCAGATCGCATCTGAAGGCCATGGATGCCCCACTGAAAGTGTTTTCTTGGGAGAAGGGACAGTGGCAACACAAGCACTGCCAGTTAGTAACCGCTGGAGGAACCAAAAGAAAGTTTAACGTGTTATTGCTCATTGATAAAAACATGGATCATTTTCAGCACCTTCCACATCTAGTGTGAAAATGTAAAAGAGAATCAGTGGCAGTGATGACGCATGTGGCTTCGAGGCTGGCGTAACAGAGCTGGGAGTCCGAGGGGGGGTCCCTCCAGCTCCTGGGGTCCAGAAACGGTTGCTTTAGACCCCTGTTTAACCCCCAGGGCCCTTAAGGGTCTAAGCCTGCCCTGAAGGCCTCTGTCTGCCACGGGCCTCAGCCTACGGGCTGTCTGCAGAAACCCAGCCTCCTAATTCATTTCCATCCAAACCCCACTCAGCAACACGTTCCAGAGGAGACGCTGGTTATGAAGGGTGGGTGTGGGTCACAGCTCAGGATCCCATCATACATATCGCTGTGTTCAGGGCCCCCCCCCGGCCCCCCTCAGGCTCAGCCCAGCCAGCTGTGTGTCGGGAGTTCACACTCTGCGCATTAGTGCCCCAGAGGGGTGACTGGGCTGAAGGATTTCTAAGACACTTCCAACTCAAAAGAGATAGCATTTTTTTTTAAGCGTTACAGAATTTAGGTTTCTTTCTTTATCTTTTTTTTTTATTCCTCTCTGTTGGCCACCCTGCAGCACACGGACTTCCCAGGCCAGGGATCAGATCTGAGCTGCAGTTGTGATCTACGCTGCAGCTGCGTCAGTGCCAGATCCTTAACCTGCTGTGCCAGGCCAGGGATCGAACCTGTGTCCTGATGCTGCAGAGACACTGCCGATCCTGTTGTGCCACAGTGGGAGCTCCTTAAGTTTTGTTTTTTGTAATTATTTTTTTCAGAGACTAAGATATCCATTCAACAATCATATCACTAATCCATGAACCTGGGGATTATGACACCTGTAAAGTATTTCTTCATCAACGTGTAATTGAATATGAATTTGGCTTGGAAATACTGGCATCCCCTCCATTTCCTTTTTCTGTCAAAAGCTGTAAAAAAAACTTTCTCCGACTTGAATAGTGTGGAGACTCTTTAAAAGACAATCTCTTGATACTGCAGTATAGAGTTAAATTGTTTTGATTATAATGTTACTTAAATATGTATAAAAATAAAATAGGACTAAACTCCTTCTGTTTACAGCCATTATACCACTATAAAACCAAACATCTTTACAAATTAAATACAAACAAAACATTAAAACCATTACATTCAAATGAACAGCATTAATTTAATGTGGCCAATAATGTTTTTTAAAATCTAAACCCTCACACAAATCATGAGTATGGTGGGGGCCACTCCATGGCAGGTTCATTTGGGTTTGTTTGTCTGCCCCACGCGCCAAGGACTGGCTCAGTTCAACCATTACTCTTCTCAGTTAGATTCAGCAGTTCCTTTGCATGTCTGTATCCAGTGACCTCTGACCTGTGTGCTGCATCCGTGCATCCTCAGAGTCCAACTTGCTTCTATTACCATTAACTGGAGACAGTGAAAGTAGCATGTCTCGGTGCCTTTGTGTCTGTAATCTTAAATTCAGAGATGAAATAACACACTTATAAGACGATCTGGAATATGCTTCTATTAACTTTCTACAAAGTTAAATAATGGAAACATAAAACTCGAAACTCCTCAGAGAGAGTTTATACCCAATGATGAAACTCCCATCAACTAACTAAATTTCACCCGAGTTTGCTGTTGGTGTCAGGTGAACTTTACTATTCAAATTTGTGGATTTCATGAGAGCAGCGCCAGTCCATTGACAGTCTGAGGCGTAGCCTGAATCTGTTCTGGGATTTTTCTTCTTCACTAAGAAAGCCATGATCTGAATTTCCTTGCTTATCATTTTGTCTGACTCAATAGAAATGTGAGTTTGGTAGCCCCACCTGGAAACAGACATGGATGATTTATTCAGTGCTGTGTATTTGATGTCAAAATGGGACACTCTCTCAATTTCTACATACTATTTAGAAAATACCTTTTTTTTTTTCCCCAGGATAGCTTCATACTCTGTCTAGCAGTATGCCCATGCCCGTTTAATTTGGATTGCTATGTGAACTGTTGTCGGGCTGTACCCACTGGTCACAGTGTCGTTGCTACGACTGTTTTTTAACACCCTTGGTGACACTCTGAATTTCGATATCAGGCGGATGACCGCCACCCGTCTATTTTCTATGAATAACAAGGCTTCAGTTCACAAAAGTGTTGGTGTAGTTGATTTTATCCGGCTTATAACCAGAGACTGCAGAGATGTAGTTATTACAAATGCTTCCTAATCCCCTGTTTCTGTGGCAGGCTGTATATATCCTGTTTGACTGCTGTGTCTTCAGAGTCCGCTGCAGATCCTCCGTGTTCCCACGTTTCTCCCCCACCACGGGAAACACTGCTGGTTGCCTACCCAACCCCGATTCTCCCTCTCTTCTTTCCTTCAGAAGAGCCCAATTTCCTTCAGGCTGGCAATGTGCTCAGCCCCCAAATTTCAATTTCCTGGGCTCCCTTGCAGTCAGAGGTGAGCACGTGACGTTATTTTGATGAACGAGTTAAGTGGGTCTAGCATGGGACTTTCTGCCAAGCCAGGTCTTTCCTGATGAAAATGGAGCTGGCTCAGTTTTTCCCCTTTGCCGTTTTCCTTTCTGTGGGCCTGGAGTTGAATGGTGCCTTAGGTGGGGCTCGTCTAAGACCCTGAAGATATAGGCCACGTGGAGGAAGAGGAAAGCAGCCTAGTCCCTTGAGCAGCAGATCCTGTTCTGCGCTCCCGCCCTTGCTCCTCGTTACCTGGGAGCTGAGCCCTCCCTGCTCTGGTCCTCCCTCCATCAGGTTTTGGTTCCACGGAGGGCGACACCGCTCTGAGTGTGGGGAATCAGGCGCACAAGAGCCCAGGGGACCCATCCTCTTCACATCAAGATTGTCTACACTTTGGAGATCTACCCCCTAGGCAAATCATTGCCACAGTATTTTGTGACGTTAAGTAAGACTTGTGAGGTTCTTCAGTGCCACTCAGTGAGCTCTTCCACCTTTCACTGCGTTAGCCTCTGCTTAAAGAAACGTTATCAAGCAAATGTCCGCTAGCATATATGTCCTCTTTGATTGGTGTAGTTGACTGTAATAGACATAAAGTTTTAGTTTCAGGTGAGCAGCATAATGCTTCGACACTGGTATATATTGTGAAATGAGCGCCACAATCTATAGTTACCAAGTGTCATTCTAAAAAGTTACAAAGCTTTTTTCTTCTTGTGACGAGAACTTTTAAGATTTACTCTCTTAGCAACTTTCAAATTGTGAATACAGTGCTGCTGACGGCACACATCATTCTTAACCCCGATAACACCACCATCTCTGACCTCTGTCAACAATCCTGCAGCTGAGTGGGATGTACAAGACACACACTGCCTGAGTCTGGTTCTGGGCTTTTCCGCTGTCAGTGCATGAACTCCGCAGTTCATCTTCCTCATCTGTGAAGTGGGGATAGTGGTGGTGCTTGCCTCGTTAGGCTTGCGGCGGACTAAGTCCATTAATACCTTTCAAGAGCTTAGCACTGTGCCTAGTCCCCAGTAAGCACTGTTTAAGGTGTTTGCTTTGGGGATTATTAGTTAGGAAATGGACATTTACTCTCAGGAAAGCATAACATCCCCATCTGGATGCAGAAACAAGCAAGGAGCAAAACTAGGACGGATAAAGATGGTTTTCTTTGTATGTAATGCATATAAAGTGTGGGGATGCAATTCTGCTGCCGTCACCTCAGTCATCAATAACTTGCTCACTACGTATTCTCCCTAAATCACATCATATCATGAACCATTTCTCTTTAAATTAAGACTAACTGAGTTCAGTGTGAGGCGTACCAGATTGCTTCTATAGTAGAAATACTTGAGAGAATAATAGGTGCTGGGTACCGAAAAAATGGCTTATTTCAGAATGAACTGGGGGATAGTGGTGTCAGTTCTTTGTGTTGTACCTTCATGAAAATCTTGCTGGTTCCAAGTTTCAATGCACCGTAGGGACGGAGGCTTGGACTGCTCAACCTTGGCTTCAATGTTGGCATTTCTCTTTTCATCAGGTTATTTCCTGGTGGGGCAGGCAAGCAGGAATCATGCTCTCAAGAACAATCAAAGCCTGGTTCTAGAACAGTGATCTTTCAAATTTTGGCATGTATACCGAGAACGTGGAGTGCTTCTCCCCAGTGCCGACCTCCACCCCTTGGCACTGACTCAGTAGAGCTGGTTGGGGACCAACAACCTACATTTGCAACAAACTCTTCAGTTACCTCTCATGCAATTGGTCCATCCACCCTTCGAAAAGCACTATTCTTGGGCAAATCAAAACACAAATCGGGGGAGTTGTCGTTGTGGCTCAGTGGTTAACGAATCCAACTAGGAGCCATGAGGTTGCAGGTTCGATCCCTGGCATTGCTCAGTGGGTTAAGGATCCGGTGTTGCTGTGAGCTGTGGTGTAGGTTGCAGATATGGCTCAGATCCCACATTGCTGTGGCTGTGACTGTGACTGGCGGCTGCAGCTCCGATTGGACCCCTAGCCTGGGAACCTCCATATGCTGTGGGTGCGGCCCTAGAATAGGTAAAAAAAAAAAAAAAAAAAAAAAAAAAAAGCAAATTGGAACTCTGATGTAAGTTGGTTTAGTAAAGTCTGTTTACAGTAAAGCTGTGAAATAATTTATAATCTCCATATTGGGTTGGCTTTATCTGGCCATTCATAAATGCCCATTGTTCAGCTATGACCGAATCATCATTTTATTCCAAAGGACAGCCTGCAGGTGGGTTATTCATAAACTTTATTCAGTGTTTCTTGACAGTTACCAAAAAGTTTATTTTCCTGTAAGTTATACAATTCCAATTCAGAAGTTTCATATGCTTTGAATTCTAACAAAGGATTCATGGAATCCTGGTCAATAATGTTTTTTTTAATTTATTTGAGGACACAATGCAATTTATACTTTTATATTCAGATACCAGAATCTGTAGTTAAAAACTTCACAGAAAGACAGCTCTAATGGACATTTGCTGACTGTCACCATGCAATCATTTGCCACCAAGAGAGCATTGTCCTCAAATATAATTGAAATAAAATAGGTACTGTGCTGCTATAAATCTAAATAGCAGGAAAATAGTAGGCTAGACTCCCCTAACTTGCTGAGGACACCTTAATGGAAACATAAATACCATAATCATATGCTTTTTGCATGCATTTGATGACTAAAAAGAAAATGCCGATTTTAAAAGAAAAGACCTCAGTGAACTTATTTTTTTCCTCCATTAAGACTGGAATCCAGTTGTGTCAAAAGGAAGTCTCACAAACACAGAACGAAACTAATTTTCTTAGATACAGGCAGTTATTAAACATGTGCTCTTTTGAAAACGTTGGGTCAGATAACAAAGTTGTATTTGCTATTCAAAAAGTCAAAAACCATTTTATTTACTTACATTTACTTGGTATTTTTTTTAAGAATCTCTGCTTTTCTTGAAATGTGAGAAAGTAATTCTGAGGTGCAGTCAATCTGTTTGTGACACGCATTCTGCAAGCAGGTCCCATTGCTGACTAATGAGCTCCATCCTGGCCCCATCTCAGTGGCCCTACTGTCCGCCTCTGTTCTTGGCTAGCTCCTTCCACCTCAGCAAAGGCCCTGTCCACATGCCTCTCATCTCCAAACCTACAGCCCACTTCTGTCCGCGCCTGGACCACCTGTCTCTCCCTGCTTGCTGGGGATCAACTTTCCTTCTTCTTGGTCAGCTCTCCCAGTGAATCCTCTTCCAGATCCCAGCCCCACCCCTTGTAAAACACCTGCTCCCTAGTCTCTGCTCCTGGTCCCTTCTTAGCCTGTGCCTTTCTGCTGTCACTTCTGTGTAGCTGGTAAACATGCCAATGCTGTCTTTATCATGCTGTTTAAAAAAAAAAAAAAAATCCTTTTTTACCCTCTAGCTATTTTCTGCCCTATTTTTCCTCTTCGCTTCGAATCCAAACTTCCTGAAAGATTTATCTAGGATTGATGTAGAGTGCTGTCTCCTCTTGCCCACATCTTGTCTAGTCCACATAGTGGGCAAAATAATGCCTCCCCCAAGTAGCCCCCGTCCTAGTTTCCAGAACCCGTGAATATGTTTCTTCACACAGCCAAAAGGATGCTGCAGATCTCCTTATCTTGAGGATCTGAAAAATGGAGAGGTTCCCCTGGATTATCCAGCTGGGCCCAGTGGGTCACAAGAGTCTTCATAAGTGAAGGAGGCTGGCGAGTTGAGGTCAGAGAGAGACTTGAAGATGCAGGCTGCTGCTGTGAAGACAGGAAGGGGCCATGAGCCAAGGAGGGCAGTGGATCCTAGAAGCTGGTAAAAGCCAGGAGGCAGATCTCCTCCTGAGCTTCCAGAGGGAACCAGCCCTGCTAACACCTTGATTTAAGCCCAGTGTAACCCGTTCCTGACTTCTGACCTCCAGGACTCAAATATGAGAAAGCGGAGCTTCTTAAGGCAGTAGGTTTGTGGGAGCTGGTCCCAGCAGTCAAGCTGTGTGGGTCTCCCAGCGGCCTCCTGCATCCTGGCTCAGTGAACACTTCTGTGCTTTCCCTCCGGATCTCCGGCCTCCCTGAAGCCCTGTCCTCTTAGTTCCGATGTGTGGTGCTACTATCTCTTGCTACAGCTTCCTTTCTGACTGTTCCTTAACTGTCTCTTTAGAGATTCTCCTCTGTCTGTCCCTTAATTTTGGATTCCCCAAGGAAACAGCTCTGAACTACTGCCATTCCCTGCGTGTTCCCTTTGGGTATAGTTTTAACTGCTGTGAGGTGCTAATGATGCATGTTTTGCACCAGCCCAGTCCTCTCCTGGAAGCCCCAGATTCTCGGAGCTCACCACCAGCTCCTGCTTTTGGGTCTCCCAGGCACCTAAACCCAACCCATTCAAAACCAAGTTCATGGTTTTTGATCCCCAACCTCCTCTAGTGTCATCGGCCTGATCTCAGAGAATTCGGTCACCACCCACACAGCCACTCCAGACCAAGCCTTTCTTCTGCAGCCAGCCTCCCTCCGCTGACATCAGTCAGTGACAGAGGCCTCCCAGTTTTACATTCCAGATCATCCCAAGCCCTCTCTCTCCTTCAGGTCCCCTGCTCATGGATACCGGCAGGAGTCTCTTAAATCTTCTCGCAGCCTCCAGCCTTATTCTCCTCAAATCCTTACTTCACCCAATACCTGGAATTTTATATCTAAAATGAAAATTTGGCATCTCATTCTCTTTGCTTAAAACTTCTTCTGTGACTTTCTATTGTCTCCATGATGCACTCCAAGCCCTCAGCCCCATGTCTGTGGGCCCCTAAGACTCCTTGTTTCAGCCTCGTCCCTAATTGCGTCAGACGGTGCCATATTGGTTCACATCGCATTTTCCTAATAGAGGATCGGTCTCAAAGAATAAATCCAACTTCATCCAATACGTAGATGAATTAAGTGGCCCTTTGGTGTTTATATGTTCTTCAAATGTTAAATTTTGGTGAGTAAAAACAAACAATCACCATTCGTTAGGCTATTCTAATATAGTTAGAGATGCAGCAATTAAATTAAAGGCTGAGGTGACATAAACAACCCAACAAATGAAATCTCGAAAGTAATGAAGCCATAAATAAGGTCACGGCTAATTTTAAAGACTTCTTGTTTAATTCTTTTTGTTGATTAACATTGCCTGAAACCACAATTTGTTTGGAGAAGCGATGTGTAATGGGGGCTGGGGGGAGTGTTTATTTATATATTTATTTGAGCCTTAGAGAAAGTTTAAATATTCTGTAGAAGTAGGAAGATAAGTGAAAACTGTTTTAGACCTTGGTACTTTTCAGGCACATAGTCCTCCAGCAGAGGATGAGAGTATTGTTTTAATGCCTTCTCCTTTGCAAGGCACTGAATCTTTGGGTCTTTGCTGATGAGTTGGCCACACTGTGGTGGAAATCCCTTTTAGCTGCTTGGTATTTCACTTAATTTTAGCCTCTGACAGAAGCTTCAGGATCCTGCTTTAGGCACGGTCACTCATCCTTTTATTTTGACCCTAAGCTTGGTTCTCCTGTCCTTTAGACCGTCCGAACCTGTGAGTTCAAGTGCCAATCTTACCGGAATTTAGTGGTCTTACGTTGGTGTTTTTTCCTTCTTGCTCTTGCACCAGGATGGAATATCAATCAACTGTTAATATAAATTCATGAGGATTTATGTGGAGCCCTGTTGTGAGATGCATTTTCAACTTCTTGGGAGACTTATCAAGATCTGAATCCCAAATCCATTTTTAAATTAACTTCCCAGCTGTTCTAGAGCTTTTCCTTGGGCACCCCCAGCCCTCGTATGGGGATAACTCTTTGGTTCTTCTCTATTTGCTGCTTCATCCCTTTTCCTTTCTTGAGTGCCCCATCAGTTGGTTTTGTGTAACCTGAGGAGAATCAGTAGTTGACTAAAAATGATGTTTGTTGTTTTTTCCAATCAAGGAAGACCTTACAGTCTTCCACTAAAACGGATATGCGGATAGAAATGGGAAAATTCCCAACTTTCTGTATAGTCACAGAACAGAAAATAACTAGAAAATTCATATATTCTATGGCTATATAGTAATTATTTAATATGCATTTGAAATTGCATTAAAGGCACTGCTGTGGCTTAGGTCACTGCTAAGGCATGGGTTTGCTCCCTGGCCTGGGAACTTCAGCCTGCCATGAGCACAGCCAAAAAACAAATAAATGAAATTGAATAAAATGGACTCAATCAATGTTGGTAGAATGAATGGATGAATGTTATTATAAATCTACATTTCTGTAAAACTCACAAATATTTTTAAAACTGATATTTCTGTATCAGTTTATACCCTTCATTATCAGTTCTAGCCAATAAACTATACAAGGGTTATATTGTTGAATCCTTAGGAATACAGAATTATGGAAATGTTTGTCCTTGAAACAAAATACCTCGGGTCCAGGTTCCGATCTCCTTGGTGGTTCCTTTTGGCAGGTTGGTGGGGTGAGTGGGTAGCTCTTCCAGCTGAGCTTCTTTATAAATAAGTTTACTATAATTTAAAAAGTTAAGCAGATGTGATTGAGCAAGAAACGAAAACGTGAGCCTGGATTTGTGCTTCTTCATTGCCCACGTTTTGATGGAAATTCTTGGTTACCTCCCAGGGGCCAGCCCGGCCGGGCCTGGGGCAGTGTTAAGCTCCCCAGGGTGGAGCCTGCCCGAGCCTGGAGCAAACATGAGGACTGCAGGCCAGAGGCCCCAGCTCATAACGAAGCTTAGACTCCCCAGATGAAATGAACGTGGCCTTTGGGAGTCTGGAGGATGTCCTGAGGGTGCACGAGTTCAGACTGAAGTCTGGTTACTCGGAATTGCTTGTCAGTCTGAGCAGAGGGAGTGGCATAAAGGGCTGACTTAAAGACTCTACTTAAAAGATACCGTACTTTGCACTTTAGAGAACGCCCAGCAACTCAGGTGAAGGGTTAACGGTGCTCCTGTTAACGAACCTTTAGTTTTTAAACGTTACAGATTGTTTTTATTCTAATATAGATTACAAATCAAATTTGCTTACATTTTACTTGGATGGGGCACGATTTTTGATTTGAACACCATTAGAATAGAAAAGGATAATCCTTACTGCCTTTCAAAGGAATTCCCCTAAAATCCCATTTCTACTATAAATGTGTAGAGAAAAAACATTTAATAGGGGAAAGACAAATTTCTTTGTAGGTTTTCAAAAGTTGTACCTAAAATAATTATAAATCAGCTACCTATGAAAAATCCTACTATGCTTTCATGCTGGCGTCATATAATTCTGGAATTGTGGAAATATGTTTTCAAGTAAAAGTATAGTGTTGTCTTTCGTGAAGGAAAATGTGACTTTAAATAAAATGTTTGCCATCCCAGAACTTACTATCGTGACAGTTTTCTCCACATCATCTGCATAAAAACCAGATAGCAGATATCTTTTGCTTCTCTTCTCTGGTCTTTGATTTGATACGTAAGTGGTCATAATACCAGGTACAAGTTTGAAGAGCAATGGTTGCTTAGTCTTTTGAAGGTGACATAATACCCTGAACCTGCATCAGGGCAGCAAAGTAAAATGTTAATTCCAAGTTTCTGTTAAATTCTGATGTCACTTGAAATTCTTAAACAAGGTTGGGAACAGAGATGCAGGATGCTTTAGGAACTGGACTTCACTTTTTTTTTGCCTCTGTGCAATGCGGATGGCAAAACTTACCTCACTGTGTGTGTGTGTGTGTGTGTAAGTATTAAATGAATCATTCCACATAAGGCCCTTTAAATGCTGCCTGGCACAAAGGAAGAGCTCAGGAAGCATTAGCTGCTGTTATTATTATGCTGCCACGACCACTACCATCTGCAGTAGCATCTGTAGTCTTGAGGTCTAAGGACATTTAGAAGCTAAAAATTCGCAAATTTGCCCCATCAATTGTTTTTGTGTGAGTACGATATTGAAAGATTCTGGGTTTTTTTCTTTTTCTTTTCTTTTGAGCATCTTTTGTGTGTAAAACTTATTTTAGGTTTCTCGTCTTTTAATTTTGTTGCTGCAGTGGATGCCTACAGCTTTTTACATTCTAGACCAGTGCTAAAATGTGCCTGGCTCTGGACATTTGATTGATTTCTGTTATTAGGAAGCAACTTAACCTGCAGAAATTTGGTGTAGTATTGAGCCTGAATAGGCACAGATTCATCTCAAAAACAGGAGACTATGGTGACAAGGGTCACGATGTTTGAGGATAGGAGTGAAGACGATGCAACCAGGGGGGTGGAGTCAGATCCTCCCACAGGTTGTCACGTGTCGTGTGGCTGGTACCCACCTTTGGAGATGCTGTACTGTTTCCCGCTGGAGGTGCGGGCTGGGATAATAAGGCTGTTTTCAATAGTCCTGTGATATATTTGAATAAGAACTACTGTGTAATTGCATAATATTGGTATTATAAATGCCTTGTATTCATTATATGATAATTAATTAAAATAAGGTTCAGTGTTAATAAATATGTAGTAGAGTATTATTGATGCTTTATTTATGGTAAACAGGAAATGTCCCTTGTGATTTTTTTTTTTATCCCCAGCTCAGAAACGATAAATCAAATATGAAAAGGGGCTAGATTTTTGCTCTTATCATATGCCTTTTTCTGGCACACGTGCCCACATACCTGGCAGCATCTATGTACATATCTCACAAAATGATGTCTCATTATACCCCAGGATAGCTAAATGCCCATCAAGGAGTAAATGAATGCATTTGAGTTGTTTTAATTAGCTAGGTGTGATTTAAAGGTTGCTGAAATCAAAAAGGCTTATTCATTTTTCATCAATAATCACTTACCTTAATATTTCATTAGAACCCACTGATTTGCAGACCTCCTTCTGGGTTTTGATTCATTATGACTGCAGACATAATTTAACTTTCCCTCTTTTTCTCATTCTGTATTATACTGTTTCATCTCTGAGACACTGATAATATGTTTCCAACATTCATGGAGCTGCTAATTGATCAAACTTTTTTTTTTTTTTTACCTGTACTTAAAACTGAGGGTTCTAGGCTATGGAAAGTTGTGTGTGTGTGTGTGTGTGTGTGTGTGTGTTGTGTGTGTGTACTTAGGCAATTTTCTTTCATCATTTGAACAGCTAATAATAATGTGCAAATTTTCTGTTTCCTGAGTTCTGAGAGTAAGGACTGACTTTTCATAGGTAGACGGCAGGAAGTTAATAGTTTGGGTATATTCTTAGACTCCACCATCAAGCTGAAAAAACGAAGCCTCGTGTGTGGCAGATGAGACCGCTATTTCTGCATGTGCCTTCTTTTCAAAACAGTTTTCTGGTTGCTTTATTTTATTCCAGATTTTTTTTTTCTGTTATAGTTAATTTCTAATGTTCTGTCAATTTCTTTTATACAGCAAAGTGACCCAACTTTACACACACACACACACACACACACACATTCTTTTTCTCACATTATCCTCCATCATGTTCCATCACAAGTGATGAGATGTAGTTTAGATGCAGACTCACACTTGACCTCTGATGTGTAGCGTGTGTGTCCCCAGGTAATGGCACTGTGCTTGGCTTTGGTGCTGCCCCCTACAGGGCGCTGCTTGGACACGGTGAGGCTGATAGATGAGTGAACAGAAAAGAGCCTTTCTTCTTCTTAAATTGTCCATAGACTGCATGTGACTGATCTCGGCCAGAAACAACCTGTGCAGAGCATAAAACCCCAATTCCAAGCTCCTTTCCTTAAGTGCATAGAAAGTCCTAGGTTTTTTGGAAGTCACTAATCTAAACATGGAAGGAACCCCAGCACAGATTGAGACCCTAACAAGCTGATTCTAGCAATGGAAAAAAACAAATCAAAAACAAGGTAATAGAGAGGTATCTTCATTTTTTTCAGATTAATTATGGAATACTCTATGCCTGTCTCCTGTAGCCATGTGAGATCATTTTTATAAATTACATATGATTAACATTCACCAGCTGCACCAGTTTTGAAGCTGGGCAAAAACTACTACATGTTAAGAAATAAAAACTTGTGTGCTTCAAAATTTTGTCCACATCTACGTGTTGAAAAGTATCAGTATTTTCACTGGCTGGGAGACTGTCTTGCCTTTTTATTTCCCGGAAAACGTAGTGCTGACTTTCCTCATGTCCCAGATTTCTATTACAGAAGTATGTCTGAAAAAAATTAATGAGCCCCCAATAGATATATACACATCTATGGAGAATTAAAAGAACACATATGTTAGGAGATATTAGCCACCTTTAAAAATCGTTACGTCCTTGTTTGCCCAGAGCTACTCTGTACATCTTGCTTAACTTTGGAGTGTTTGTTGAAAATCCCGTCCATTAAATAAATACTTTAATATGTTGGGTTCGCATGGCTTGCTTTGGGTGAGTATGTGGATTTCAGTCATTCTCTTCTTTGAGTAAGACACTCTTCAGGATTCTGGGAAGAAGTTTTGAGGCCGAGTAGACAAGGTCCCTTTTCCAGGCTTCTCCTTTCCCTCCGGGAACTTCTCCACCTGCCTGTCCTGCTTTACAGGCTTGGTCTGCTCGGCAGAGAATGCAGGTCTGAGCAAATGCAGCAAGTGACATTGGCCGCTGACGTGGTTTTAGATTCAGATCTTGGCGCGGCCACTTCCTTGGATGTTTAGCAAGTTATTTAACCTCCGTGAGCCTCGTTAAACTCATCTGTACTTAAAATTTTTTGTCCCATTGTTAGACCATATGTCAGCTGTGTCCTGATTTTTATCTTTAGAAAATACATTCTTTCTAACCACCCCTCATGATCTGTGTTAGAAACTCTTGGGGGTAAAAGAGAAATCCAGGTCCAACCTCTGATAGTAACGCTCTTCTGGTCTTTTGGGAGACCAACAGACGGATTTAAATAACACAGCCGGTTTTATGGACCATGCTGTTTATTCTAATAGCTAGACCAGAATGGTTTGATTGACTTTTTCAAAATCTGGTATGTTTTTTACCATATGGCCAAGGCCATATCTGGAGTGCCAAGCTAATAAGGCTTCTTTTCTCTGCCAGTGAACCATGAAAGTTGTTAGCAAAATGTTTTATTTTGAAGTGATCCATTTCCCAAGCTCTTGGTGATATAAACACCCTTCTTAAGAGATAATAGTGCGGATTATCAGGCATTTGTCATTGGAAATTTGCTGGTGATGCCTGCAAATGTTATAAAACCGCCCTGAGTCAGTTGGTTGTGGGTACACAGTGGAGGTTCCATTCTTTTGAATGGTGTTGTAACCTGGGGAGAATATCAGACGTGAGCGTTCAGGAACACTTGGCGAGAGCATGTGTTTTTAGACGGTCAAGGTTTCAAAGAGGGTGACTCTGTGCTTTCCTCATTTTTATAAAAGCCTCAATATATGGATCATTCTGAACCATAACCACGAATTCCTGTGTATGACAGTGAAATAATCTAACAGGATGAGATGGTCTTCTAATCTAATCCATCAATTCTTAAAGAATTTTTGACATCCCTAGCTTCCTCCATACCATCAGAATACTTGTATCTTTCATTTTTCTCCTCTTCCTGTAGATGCTTTCCTTTTCAGCCTTTAGTGTGTATGCTGTATTTAAATTAGCTTCTAAAAGATCTCTTCGCTTCTAATTTCACCATCCCAGCCCTTTCTGGATCTGGATCTGTTGACTAAGTTTTCTCCTGGTTCTGGATCACATTTTTCTCCTTCTTCTTGTATCTAATAATTTTTTTTTTCATCGGCTATCAGACATTTTGAATTTGAGGATGTTGAACAGTGCATTTTGTTGTATTTTCTGAAGAGTGTTGGAAGGCAGTTAAATTACTTGCCGCTTGCTTTTGCTTGTTTTTAGATTGTTTTTAAATCTCTTTTAGGCCAAATTCAGAGTACCCTTCATGCGAAGGCCGAATTTAACCCATTTCCAAGACGAGGCTCTTGACTGCATGCGTTCGGTGTTGAGCCAGTGTATTCCATGAACGCGGGAGCGACTTTCCTGGCGGTGGATTCTGTGTGGGCTTGCGGGCTTTTACGGGACTCAGGCCCAGTCGAGCATCCAGCGACTGCAGAGGAGCTCGCAGATGTGCGGAGCGCTTTCTCTGCGTAGACCGCCCCTCCCAGGTCATCTGCCCCACGGGTTCTGACCCTCGTGGCCTTCTCGGCTTCAGCTTCCGTGCTGCTGTTTCCCCTGCCGCGCGGAAGCCCCTGCCTGCAGCCCCGGAGCCCGGGCGGGGGCGGAGCTCACCTCACTCGTTTTGTTTCCTTCTCTTGAGCGTCGCCGCCCCAGTTTTGCTCCTCCCCATTTTCTGAAAATAATTGTGTCCTCTATTTATCAGTTTTCCAGTTGCATAGAGTATGAAAGTACTTCTAAACTACTTCTACTCTTCTTTTTTTAAAAAAAAAAATTAAAGTGCGTTGATTTACAACGTTCTGTCACTTTGGGCTGTACAGCAAAGTGACCCAGTCACAGATATATATACGCTCTTTTTCTCATATTCTCTTCCCGTCATGTTCTATTACAGCACTTCTGCTCTTCTTGCCGGAAGCGGAAATCTCTTAAAATGTATTTAAATAATTGTTCTCTCCGGGGTCTTCTTCTTTAGCCTCACATCAGTCTTACCCTGAAACCACTTCACTGTTGGCTGCAGGCCCTCTCTGCGAAGAAAGACCGTTTTCAAGTGACCAAACTGCCAGACGTGGAGACCTGGCCCAGCTGTCCTCTCTCCCGTATCTCCTGTTGAAGGCCACGCCCCCACGCCATCCTGAATTACAGGATGTGCTTCTCCCGCGACCCCCCCACCTTCTGGGAGCAAGGGGCTGTCCCCTACACGTCACAGTCCTCAAGCATCTACTCCGTCATCTGGCTTTCTCCCTGTCATGCCTGCAGCTGTCACTTAATCGATTCCCAGCATCCTTAACCCACTGAGCAGGGCCAGGGATCGAACCTTCATCCTCAGGCACACTGCGTCAGGTTCTTAACCCCATGAGCCACAACGGGAACTCCTGGTGTTCTCTTCAGGGTCAAAACTGTGGCCACCACGGGTGTCTGCCCCCCGCCCCACCGCTGTTTCACCAGCGCCCTCCCTCTCACCTGTCTCTGCCTTTGTCTCCATCCTTCATCCCCATATCTGGGCATGAGGTTCTGCAGATTCTGTTTCTATACTCTGTGTGTGATCGGTTCTTCTCCACCCGTTTCCCTTTCCTGACGTAGGATGTACTGTCCTCCACCTGGTACACAAAGATTTATGGCCCGCCGTGCACGATCCGCTCAGCATCAGGCTAGTTTGGGGGGCATCACTTCTGCCCAGAATGCCTGACTGCAGCATCAAGTCCAGACTTGTCCTTATGGCGCTCTCCTGCCCGAGAACCATCGCAGTCTTCATCCTTGGTGCTTGTCCTCATCACACCTCTAGTCGCCCCTGGCTATTTCCTGTTCCAGAGCACTTCAAGTGTTTTCCTACCCCAGTTCCCATCCCATAGGCGTTTTTTTTTTTTTTTTTAATCTGTTTGGAACTGAAGCATACAGCTTTCTTTATCTCTTTTGTTAAAATCTCAGTTCTCCCAATGCTATCCTCTCCGCTCTGTAGTATGTCTAGTTGCAATGAATCTCCTCTCTGCCTTGAATTCACAGCAGCTTGTATGCCTACTAACGATTTCTTAAGGGCCTATACAGCAAAGTTAGAAGCTACCTGTCTTCCCTCCACTTTTTGCCTGATCTGTATTTTTTTCTCCTGTTTTCTGTACATCTTCAGTGATGGTGGGAAAGCACTCAGGCCTTCCCCAAGAGCTTTTGTTAGGACTTCACTGCTGCTAGGAAGCATTCTCCGGCCAAGGGAAGTGATCACTCTGTACACCTGCACACAGGTTACTTCTCCTGTAAGGAGATAAGGACTGACCTGTAAGGAGGTAAAGAGCAGGAGCGTTCTTACCCTCGTACCCTCCAAATGCTTTGGTCCAACTCTGGAGAATTTAAAAGTGGATATGCAGGAGTTCCTGCTGTGGCTCTGCAGGCTGAGAACCTGACTTAGTGTCCGTGAGGATGCGGGTTTGATCCCTGGTCTCGCTCAGTGGACTAAGGATCCAGAGTTGCTGCAAGCTGCGATGTAGGCCACAGATGCAGCTCAGATCTGGTGCTGTTGTGGCTATGGCGTAGGCTGGCAGCTTCAGCTCCAATTCCACCCCTAGCCTGGGAACTTCCTTACGCTGCAGGTGTGACCCTAAAAAGAAAAAAAAATTAAAAAATAAATAACAAAAGTGGGTGTGTAGGATGAACAAATGAAAACATTTTGGCTTAAAGTTGTTCAGTGATTTACTTTATTTATTCAAGAAGATTCCTTGACCTAGCATGTGACTTCAGCATGTAAAAATAATTTAATTTATAAAAATTAGGCATATATAACTTTCCAGTTATCTATCAATGACATGGAACAGAATGGATCGCTTAACAAATCCATTATGACACCATATTTTTTGGCTAGGAATTCCCCTCCAAAATAAACTATAACTCGGTATTAATAAAATTGCTTATATTTTTTTCTTTGTGCATTTCTTAAGCCAATGATAATGATATATTCTCCTACTGATAATACTGGATTCAAGGTCAGGAAACAAAGAGCCTAGGTTATTTTGGGAAACCCTTCGATATCTTTCCCTTGTCTGTTTTCTTCCTGTGCAGCTATTCAGGCACTGCTGGGCACTCTGTTTAACTAGACACAACATTTTGCTGATTTCCTTTCAATGTTTCCTGAGTAAGAGACATATTATCCCTTAATCAGCTTCTTTTGAGATGGCTGTTTACACTAAACAAAGTCCTCTTCCAATTAGTTTCCATTTCTAAGCAAAAGCCCCGGTAATTAAACACTGTCTGAAGGAGTACCTGTTACTGTACTGCAGTGTTGAAATCAAGGTGCAGTAGGAATAATATTAGGCTTATTAGCACATTCATCAATTTCTTTGATCAGTCACATTAAAGGACTGACATAAGGGATTTTTTTTTTTTTCCCTCTCAACCTTAAACACTATGTGACTTTGGGAAACTTAACACCTCTCGTCCCTCTTCTATAAAATGAAATAACTATATATAGATAAATAAGAATAATCACTCTCGGAGTTCCCGTTGTGGATCAGCAGAAGCGAATCTGACTAGCATCCATGAGGACCCGAATGGTTCTATCCCTGGTCTTGCTCAGTGGGTTTAGGATCCTGAGTTGCCATGGGCTGTGGTGTAGGTGGCAGGCGCAGCTCGGATCCCGCGTTGCTGTGGCTGTGGTGATGTAGGCCGGCGGCTACAGCTCCGATTCAGCCCCTAACCTGGAAACCTCCACATGCCATGGGTGCAACCCTAAAAAGACAAAAAAAAAAAAAAAAAAAAGAATAATCACTCTCTTGTAGGGTTGTATGGGATAAATGCAATAATACAAGTAAATCATTTGGTTTAGTAAGCCTTCTTGTAGAATTATAAACACGTGTATTTAATGGTGGTGGAGGTCAATCTCATGTTAAAACTAGGTAATGATAAAAAGCCATCTTATAAGTAGATCCTGAAAATTCAGTAAGAAGCACAATTACTTGAATAAGCATTCTGTTTGAGCACATTTTAAATTTCTGGACAACTTCTTGGCCTGTATTTCATTGATTGACTGGTTGATTGATTGAAGTATAGTTGGTTTATCATGTTTCAGGTGTATAGCAAAGTGATTCGGTTATATATGTATATTCTTTTTCAGATTCCATTCCATTTTAGGTTTTACAGGATGTTGAATATAGTTTCCTGTGCTATACAGTAAGGTCCTTATTGTTTACCTATATTATATGTAGTAGTGAATACCTGTTAATCTCAGATTCCCAACATATCCTTCTTCCACCCTTTCCCCATTGGTAACCATGGTTTGTTTTCTGTATCCGTGAGTCAATGAACTTATTTGTATCATCTTTTTAGATTCCACGTGGACTTAATTTTAGATGGAATTTAATCTATATGAACTACTGGCCAAACTCTGGAGTAATTAAAGTGAGATAATCCCTGACCGTGACAGTGTACTTAATGTATGTTGCACATGCATGACAACAATTTGGTATCTCTCTAGTGTTTCCTAGGTATGATGTTATACATGTGGGCATTAGCTGGATGAGGGCTTTTCAATTGTAGACCGTCGGTAGATGAACCACTGGAACATTAATTGGTGATAGAATTTGTTTCATAACGTGTGTGATCTGTTGCAGTGGTAAAATAGATTATTTTTAGACTCCCATATAAAATTGTTTTCTCACTAGATAATTATAATTGGCTCTGTGTGTAACACAAATTTTAAATATTTTATGTTATTAGTAACACCAGCGTAACACAGGAGTTAACAAGATAGAAATGCAAATACATTTGCCTGTTTCTTAAACTGTGGCTGCAAACGGAGAATTGGTTCTGTAAATTATTTTTAATGTGCATACTTTTTAACAAGGTTCTTCAAGTGGTAATCATTTCTCGGTTGCCAGCGTCGAGGGGTAGTGATGGCTTGACAGCCATAATGTTGCTTTTATTGGCGATGAAATATTGGTTTTCATTAAATTTTATGTTAAAAACCCTTATTTAGAATCATAGATTTCTACCAGTTTAGAGCAGGAAGGAACTTGATTTAACAGCCTCCTGTTAAAAAGAAAAGTGGGACAGGGGGTGGGGTACAGATGAAGGTGGATGCTCTTATCCTTATTTTTCCACTTAAGAAAGTCTTGGTACCATGGCAGGAATACCTGACGTAGGTCAAGAAACCTGGGGGCGATGGGGGGTGCTGTCCTCAGGTAGGGGTGCTGCTTCAGGTGAGTCCTCATCACCAGCAGCCTTTTTACAGGTTTATGAAACAGGGATAATCATTCTTGGCTTGGCAGTTACAGAAGAAATATGTATTCATCAAATAATGTGTATATATTTGAAAATATACTTAAAAACACCACCCCTACTTGTGTGTTGTATTATACTGTTATAATTACCCTTGCTGGAGTTCCTGTTATGGCCTGGTGGATTAAGAACCTGACATAGGGTCCTGAGGATGCAGGTTTGATCCCCGGCCTTGCTCGGTGGGTTAAGGATCTGGCATTGCTGTGAGCTATAGTGTAGGTCGTAGATGTGACTTTGATCCCAAGTTGCTGTGGCTGTGGTGTAGGCCAGCAGGTGCAGCTCCGATTCGACCCCTGGCCTAGGAACTTCCATATGCCACAGACTTGGCCCTAAAAAAAAAAAATTACCCTTGTCTCTTGACCTCTTCCTCGACCTGGAGAATTATGTTGAATAAGTGAGTTAATTCAAAGAAATATACGGTGGCTTTGGAATACACCTCACCATGCAGGCTATTGGCATATTTTTGGGTCTGTCATCTAATCTATATCATCTATCTATCTATCTATCTATCTATCTATCTATCTATCTATCTATCTACCTATCTATCTAAGCAATACTGAGCTGAAAGTCTATATGGACTTCAAGTGAGATTTCTTAAAAAGAACTCAAAGCACAGTCTAGAGAGCCATAACCAGGTTTCCTTCAAAGTTAAATCAAGCAGACACAGCCGTTCATCTGTGAAACAACAGTGCATGTGTGACTTGCATGTTTACCATCCTCCTTATCGAGAAGGGGCTAAGATGCTCTGGCCTGGGACGTCCAGGTCTACGTCCTCCGAATCCCAGTAGTTCTTGCTCCTCCCGCCGGCCCAGGAGGCTGCGGCGCCCTCTGCTGGGTCCCTTGCCGTTTTCGGTCTATTGCAGATTTTCGCAAAGCATCTGGGTGTCCCTTCATTGCACACGTGGACCACGAGGCAGGTGACCTGCTTGCTCTGCATCATGTGCTCACCTTGCCCCCTCTGCTCCCCTCCATCCTTCATCCGCCTCTGGGCTGCTCCCCACTCTTCCGTTTGTCTTTTTTCTCCCCTGTGGATCCAGCTCTGGATGCTTTGCTGGATGTCTAGCGAGACCGGCCTGCGTGCACGGGCTCCAGCCAGGCCCCCTCATCCCGCGCCCGGCCTCCCCAGGCTGGAGGCACTGCTAGGACCTTGACATAACTGCTCCTTCCAGTCGTCCAGCTCAGCTCTGAGTGTCCTCTGGAGTGGGCTTTCCTGACACCTTGTCCCCTTTTCCGCCAGCCCCCTCTGGCCTGTCCCTTGTCTTGAATTCTCCTACTCACTCAAGTGTTTTATTATTTCTAATTCTGCCTTCTTGAATGTAGCTCTCCAGGAGCAGAGACCCCACCTGTCCTGTCCACCTGTGTATCTGTAAGCTCCCAGACGGTGGCCGGCAAGCAGTAGTGGCTGGCTGATGTTCGTTTAATGGATATGTATGTGTGCATGTGTTTCACACATGCATGCATATATGGAATATGTTTTATGCATGTTTATAATGCGCTGCTGTGGGCTTACACATGTGTGTGTGGGTTTGCATGTCTGTTTCATGTGTATATTTTGTGTGTTTGCAGGTGTCTGTTTGCGTGCACGTCTATTCGTATGTATGTATATATGTCTGTATGTATGTCTGTATGTGGGCTGTGGGCTCCCCGCCCCTTGCTCGCCAAGCGTTCTTACCTACTCTCAGAAAACCCTGCTAAGTGAGGGATGGCTGACTCCTGACTGCCAACAAGACCACCCCTACCAGGACCAAAGCAAGCCCTCTCTTTAGGATGCTTCCTGTTTCTGGTTTTCAAGGCAGCTATATTTAAAAGGCTGCTTATCAAAGCTTTTGCCTCTACCCCGTCTTCTTCGATAGGATGTAATGGAGAGCTTCTAGAAACTGTTAACATTGAATAAAAGACATTAATGGTATGACTTCCTTCACTAGTACTAAGAGTTATCTTATTATTGAAGTAGAAAGGTTTTATATAAAACTTAGAAAATACAGAAAAATAAAAAATCATCTCACCCCAAGCCAATAATTATTACCGTTTTAGAGTATATCCTTAGACCACATGGAGACAGATAGCTGTGTATGTGACTTATCAAAACTACAAACAGAGTCACGTTACACATAACTCTTTTACCTGCCTTTTTACTTCATCTGTCACAAACATCCTTCTCTGCCAGTAAGTATTCTCTTACAAAAACTTTTTTTTTTTAAAAAAAAAGGCAGTGATATTTCCTTTCATAGATTTATCTTGGTCAAACTGCTTAACCACCCAAACCTCAGTGTTCTAGTGTGCAAAAGGGAAAAGTAATACTGCCTTAAACGGTCTCAAGGAATTAAACGAGATAACACACAGGAAGCACTAAGAATACTGCTACTCACACCAAGAGCTCCGTTGACTGCTGGCTGCTATTTTTATTTATCCATTTCCTACTGTCTTTTAACGCCTAAAAATGCACTGTGATTTGTCCTACCATGATTTCTTGCAAATCCAAATATGCCATTGTATTTTATCAAACACACGAAACTCTAAAAATAAACATGTTCTTCATTTTCAAATAGCATTATCAAAAGATGGTAGGACAGAGTTCCTGTCATGGCTCAGTGGAAGCAAATCTGACTAACATCCACGAGGATGCAGGTTCGATCCCTGGCCCCACTCAGTGAGTTAAGGAGCTGGTGTTGCCGTGATCGGTGGTATAGGTCGTAGACATGGCTTGGATCTGGCATTGGATTAAGGAGCTGGTGTTGCCGTGAGCTGTGATGTAGGCCGGCAGCTGCAGCTCCGATTTGACCCCTAGCTTGGGAACCTCCTTATGCCGTGGATGCGGCCCTAAAAAGACCAAAAAAAAAAAAAAAGAAAAAAAGATGGTAGGATATTTCTATTGAAGGTGAATTCCACATTTCAGGCACTTTGGTGTTTGGCTTAAGGGTTTCCATGTAAACATGGAAGTTCGTCCCACTTCCCTCAGCCTGTCTCGTACTTGGCTTCTGCCACCTCTTCCATCTTACTTTCTGCTAAAGGTTGATGTTCCCCCAGGATGTTCCAGAAGGATGCCCTGCCGTGCCCTTCAATCGTATCTAGACAGCTCCCCTCCTGGACTCCCTTATTTCTTCTCCCTCGCAGGGCTCCTTGGACTGCTAGGCTCAGGGTGGTATTAGACCAAAGAAATTGTCTGTCAGGGCTGAGGAATTCACCACTATTCTTTGAGAGTGCATGGGACCTTAAATAAAGAAAGTTGTTTGAGGAGTTCCCATTGTGACTCAGCAGGTTAAGAACCTGACTAGTTGGAGTTCCTGTCGTGGCACAGTGGTTAACGAATCCGACTAGGAACCATGAGGTTGCGGGTTCAATCCCTGGCCTTGCTCAGTGGGTTAAGGATCCAGCGTTGCCGTGAGCTGTGGTGAAGGTCGCAGATGCGGCTCGGATCCTGCGTTGCTGTGGCTGTGGCGTCGGCCTGCAACTGCAGCTCCAGTTTGACCCCTAGCCCAGGAACTTCCATATGCTGTAGGGTGGCCCTAAAAGACAAAAAAAGAAAGAAAAAAAGTTGTTCAATTTCATTTAACTTTTTTATTTTGAGTCTTTTATCTCATTAGGTGAAGTGTGTAAATAAATTTAGAAAGGTTGGACTGTTTCTTTTATTTTGGATTATTTTTCAAAATACCCATCTCTACTTCTAAGGAAGCTCTAGTCCTCTTTTAAAATATGTCAGAGTGAAATTTCTGTTCTGAAGTTCTGTATATATATATAAAAAATCTATATTCATGGTTGGATAATGCAGTTGTTAAGAGCTGGAAAGCAAATACTGTTTCGGCTTTAAGTTGACATGGTGTATCTATTATTACTTTTTTCCTCCATATCGTGAGTTAATCTTTTTTATAAGGGGTGGGAAGTGAACATCTCTTCTGCCTCCTGTTTCCCAGAGAGAGAAGATTTAAGGTGTTCAGCACTACATAGTGTTTTAAAAGCATATTTTTTTCTGATTTTGAAAATATTTTCATATGTTTTCCTTTAAAATTCCGTATCTCCTCCCCCACCCCATTTCTCTTTCTCTTTCTTGGTCTAAACCCATTGTTGGCTGCCAGCTTCTTTGTCCTAGGCCCATATGTGTGGGGGCTATTTGGGACTGAGGGAGTTTGTCACCCTCCTGACATCTGTATTGTGTGAGTGGGACTGGCCACTGAGAAAAGCTAATACAAAGCCTCAGCCATTCCTTTACCAGCACATTCGAGATCTTGACCACATTTCAAAACCAGGAGAGCCTTGGTGAGCTGAATCTGTTAGGCTCTGAAATGCACCCTGGGTTTTGAGGAAGAAGTGAGCACATTTATGGCTTTAATTACTCATTTGGGGTACTACAGTCTGTTGCCAAAGCCAGTTATCATCGGCTTTGATTAGAAATCAGGAAAGACAGCTGCTGAAATGCAGGGTGAAAAGAATTGTATTGGATTAGAAAGGCGTTCTTTTGAATCTGAAAGAGAAGGAAAGCATCTTTGGGAAACATCTGAATATGCATTTATTTTAATAATTGAATGGCTAGAGGTAGATCCAGTACATCATAAGTGGGAGTGGTTTTCATTATTAAATTAAGTGCCTTTGTTCAGTTCATCTAGATTTTCCTATTGGCGGCTCTAGTCTTTTTCCTCTTTTAGCTCCATTTTGATGCACTGTGACATCCCGATTTGTGGGTTGAAATGTGTCAATATTCATAAAGGAAATTCACGAGCCATCTTCCCAATCATTTGGGCTGATGAAACACCATTTACCAGTATGAAGCCAAGCCAGGAGAGGCATATAAAAAAGTACATTCAAATGCTAAGCTGAAAAAGACAGTGTTCTTTATGCCCCATTCTATGTGCTGGAACTGGAAGTGCTACTTTGAGTCCTATTATTTTAGCAAATGTAATTTTGGATCAGAATATATATCAGAATAATGTCATAAGCAGAGGCTTAGAAGTAAATCAACATTTCGGAGTTAAATTCTCATGTATGTGTTCATAGCCTGTGAAATTGAAAGATGTGTCAGAAAGATTTACTTTCCACCTTTTGAAAGCTGATTGAGATACTGTGTGTAAACTTAAATAAGGCTATGTCCCCCTATCTGTAGTTTAACGAAGTTAAACTTTAAACTTCATTAAACAGAAGCATTTCTCCTGTTTCCACAAAAGATGATCACAATTGCTTAAGGAAATAAATAAACAATGTATACAGAAGTATGCCTCTCCTGTAAATGACTGTATAAGCACTAAGAATAGCTGTATTTATATTCATATTTGCAGGAGAGTAAACATTTGTGCCAATACACCAAGAAAAACGATCAAACACTTCTTCTGCATGTGCTCTGGCTTCAAAGTAAAGCCAAGAATTTTCACCCAATTATTTAACTCTCAGCAGTGTAATGCTTAAACAAAACAAAGATAACATTCTGTACCTACACAATGGATCAAAACAGCCTCCTTCATCCTCACTTTGGACCATCTGTTTAAAAGAAACCAAAAACCCTCAGGAAGCAAGCCTCTAATCTGTGGTTAAGAGTTTAAAGACACAGGCTCGTTCTGACAACCCGACACTCTGTACAGAGCGCTGTAATGGGTCTTGTATTAGCTGTAAAAGGCTGCACGGTTTGACCTCAGCATCTGTCACTTACAGCTTCTCAGCTCTTAGTAGGAACTCTAGCTTTCTCTTTATGGAGCATCTAAGTCTACGCTTCTTTAACAACGTCTGCTGTTTAAATATTGCCACTAATATTTTCTAGGAGTTAAATTATTCTTAGTTTCCAGATGCATTAAGAATTGTCATTCTCTGGGAGTTTGGGATTAGCAGATGCACATAATTATGTAGAGAATGCATAAACCACAAGGCCCTACTGTAGAGCACAGGGAACTAGAGTCAGTACCCTGTAATAAACCGTATTGGAAAAGAATATGATTCAGGTATAACTGAATCACTCTGATGTACACCAGAAACTAACACAACATTATAAATCAACTATACTTCGATAAAATAAAGTTAAAAAAATTGTAATTCTCAGCCACCCTATCCCACTTGCCAATACCACGTTTACATACTGGAAGTCTCTCAGAGTTCCTGGAGGGCAGACTTGTGTGGTGCCATGGGCGTTATGAAGATTATTATCCCACATTCTTCCTTCTCAAATCCCACTGAACTTCTGAAAGTTTTACATTGGCTCAGAGATTGCAGCATCTGTGAACATTTTCCAAACTTTAGCATCAGTGTGGACCTAGGGCCTTCCTTCCTGGGAGCTGAGGCTGCAAGGCAGTCAAGTTGCAAGATGATTTGTACATAATATCAACAGGGAAAACAACCGCAATGAAAAGACTTCTATTCGATCAGAGAGGAAAGAACAACTTTCATAATCAATGCTTTTAATTATTATTTATCCTATACTCATTATACGAAAATGCTATTATTTTTTAGCCTTATTTTTGACACAGTTAAATAAATTATCTGTTCTTTTTCAGAATTGAGGAAAAACCCTAGTAAATGTGGTATTGAAACTGCCCTGGTCAGGAGTTCCTGTTGTGGCTCAGCAGGTTAAGAATCTGGCTAGTATCCATGAGCATACAGGTTCGATCCCTGGCCTCACTCAGTGGGTTAAGTGTCCGGCATTGCCTCGAGCTGTGGTGTAGTCTGCAGGTGCGGCTCGGATCTGGCGTTGCTGTGGCTGTGGTGTAGGCTGGCAGCTGCAGCTCCGACTAGACCCCTAACCCAGGAACTTTTGTGGGTGTGACCCAAAAAAGAAAAAGAAGAAAAAGGAAAAACTGTCCTTGAAAACTGGCAGGCTTGAAAACTGAAGTGGATGAGGGTGGGCAGTAAGAGTCAGTTTCAGTGACTGAGAGCCAGAATAAATATAATGCCTACTTCTCAGTGTGGTTTTCTTTGGTGGATGGTGTGTCACTGGACAATGTCCAGTGCAGATCGTGGACTCCCTTCCTGTTCCCCCACATCATAAACCCAGATGACTCATGATGGCCATTGCCAACCTCAATACTGGCCTCGTGCTTTGGTGGGACTGATTTGGGCATAATCCACAAGGTCTTTTGTGACTGATTCTAGCATTTAGCATCTCACAGGCTGTGGAACAGATGACATTGTCCTTCTGGAACTCTTTCATTGTATAGAATTTTCTTGGTATCTTCTATCTCCGTTAACATAAAGCCCTTTAAAACGTATGAATATTTGTATACAGTTGGATTCTTTTAGAGGGATATGCTGTTTGGAAGCCTGTCACCTGGAAAATGCATTGACGTGGATGTTGTCAGACATTTTCTTAGAACAAATAAAAATCATTTAATGCCCTGTCACATACAGAAGACATGCAAATGCCAAGGCAGTTATGGTAGCTTTCACTCTTGTATATACACATCCCTGGCTCATGTTTAGCCCAATAAGAGCACAGGTGAATATCTTTAGTAGGAAATCTGTGGGATCTGAATTTCTGCTTGTTGCATTCACACACACACACACACACACACACACACACACACACACTTGTTTGTTTGTTTAAATCAGTCATTAGAACTCCGTAACTTAACAGGGGTAGTTAGTGTGGCATTTTCTTTTTTGACCGCACCCGTGGCATGCAGAAGTTTGCAAGCTGAGGGTCAGATCCTCACCACGGCAGTGACCCAAACCACTGCAGTGACATTGCCAGATCCTTAACCTGCTGAGCCACCAGGGAGCTCCAGCGTGGCATTTTATAAACACCTAATGAATCAGGAAAAGAGTGGATTACCTGCAAAGAGTGACCAACTGTAAATGATGCTGAGGCTGTTGCAAAAATACCTGTGAGTAGGAAAGTACAAGACAAAGGCAACTAACTTGAGTGAGGTTATTCAGAAGTGCCAAGTGGGAGACTGGGAGGAAGAGAGGCGAGAACTTTCCCAGCCCTCAGCGTCATCTTCATCCTCACGCAGTGTGGGGCTGACTGCAGATCTCTTCTCTGCTTCTTCCCTGTCTCACCAAACAGTATTATATTTTCAGGAAAAGGTTTCATGATATTCCAACCAATGGAACTACAGGGATTTTTATACTTCTATAGCAGAATAATCTTATTTTCGAAAAATGAATGCAAAAAGCACAGCAAAACTTAATAAATTCACATTAAGCAGGAGAAAGACCCAACTAAATGAGTGGTCTGAATTATAGAATCTTAAAAAAATTAATAGTAATTTAATTACTTTCAGACTCATGGAGTTCCTTGGAGAAATTGCTTTGGTAAATAGATAAGAAAAAATTTACAAATCGCACATCAGTGGGTAAATAAAGCAGTATTTCTAACGAATCCACCAAGGACTACGATTTTTAAGTGGTTTTCTCCCTGAAGTGTATGTGCGCTGTGAGTTCGCCTTGGGCAAAATCATTTTTTATGAGATGTAAGGAGAGATATTTCTAATTTGTAAATTATTTGTGGTGTTTGGAAGTCGTTCATTTAGTCATTCATTCCTGCATTTATTCACTAAGCAAACAGATGTTGAGGTCATGGTGCTGGAGACCCAGGTCGAGGTCAGCCAATCCCTGCTTTCCACATCCTGAGGGTTGGAGTTAAGGAGACATGTTTTATTGAATAAATATTTAATTCCAAATGATATTAAGGACATAATCGGGATGCTGAACCACTTTAGGAAGGAAGAGATTTCTCTGAGAAGATGCTATTTGGTCTGGATCTCAAAGATATGTAGAGGTCAGTCCGGAAACTGGAAGGAAGCCACTGTGGTGCGGGCGGAAATTGGATGTATCCAGGCAGACTTCCAAGACGAACTTTATTCAGAGTGGTATGGAGGAGTCAGAGGTTTCTTTAGGCTGTGAGCATAGTCTGGTTGGTAATTTTCAAACACCCCACCAACTGCTCTGCGGAAAGTAGATTCTAAGGTGACTGTGTTGGCCAGGAGAACAGAAACAACCCCAGACATTTCAAACAGGTGGGATTTAGTGTGGGGGCCTAATTACACAGAGGGTGGAGAGGAAAAGGATGACACAGAAGTTTCTAGAGGTAGCAAGGGTAGGAAGCAACTCTCACAGCCCAGAGGGGTGTGTAAGGTGGCTTTGGAGCAGAGAACAGGTGAGCAGCCAGCAGCAGGTGCAGGAAAGCTACTGCCCTGTCCTGGGGGCAAAGCAGCGAAGCTCGGACCAGCTGGGGGCGTGGGAAGGGAACCGACTTGAGGGAGATTTTGGAGCTTGAACCCCAAGGACCTATTCTGATGGCTTGGTTTCCTTGAGAAGGAAATCCAGGCGAACTCCCAGGCTTCTGACTGATGGAGGCGGGGAGACCAGGAGGGCCAGGCGTGGGGAGGCAGGCAAGTTGAGTTTAGAACGTGTTAGGTCCGGATGTCCAGCTAGCCGCTGGGCTGGTGAGTACGGGGGTCGGGGGTGTGTCGGCTGGAGACACGCTTGGGAATCACTGACTTTCAGATGGTCTTTAGAACTCTGGGAACAAGTGGTGTCATCCGGGGAGAGGCGGGCTGCTTCCGAGCCCTGGGGGTCTCTGGCCTTGAGAGGTCACGCGGGGGTGGAAGAGCGAAGCACACAGTGTGGACCGAATGGTGGGAGGGCATCAGGACAGCGCGAGTCTGTGGACACCCAGCCCGGAGGGGGGCGGCCGGCACCGGTGTGGAATGTGCCGAGCCGCGGGGTGACACGTGGACTGGAGGACCGCCGAGGGTGTGGCCCCGTGAAGCCGTTTGGCTTCGTGCCTGAGGGTGAAGATGGACGACTTCGGAGGAGGCAAGGGCGCCCCCTTCAGACACGAAGCGTCCTCCGGGAGGGGAGGAAAGCCAACCTGTTTCCTCGGCTCGGGGCCCCAGGCAGAGCTGGGCGTTACAAAAATAATGAAAATAAAGGTTATTCATGTTTGACGCTGAAGTGCGCGGCTCCCCATGGCTTCCAAGCATTTATTCACATTTATTCTCCACCTGCCCGAGACCAGGATCCCGTCTACGCTTCCAAGTTGCATTCTCACAGTGTAATTTGGGGCCCGGTGCCCACTGTGTACAGCGCGCAGATCCGTGCGCGGTGATTTTTATGACCGGCTTTCTTCCCGCCGACTGAGTCTTAATCGGTGGGGAAAGCCACATTCGCAGCCTAGAGGTCATCACGTTTGGAAAAGTCTCAGATAAGAGGTTGTTGGGACTTTTCTTTTAAGAGCTAATGAAAGGCTTGCCTTTCCCAGGTACCAAAGTGAAGCCACATCGCAGCGCTTTGAAAGGTTTTTCTAAACTTTGGGTCTGCTCTGGGACACCAAAAATCAGCAGTGTCGCCGTAACGTTTTCAAGCTCGCCTGCCTGCCGCACCCAGGTGAAGCCAGCTTTACTGAGCGGTTGCAGGGAGAAAACAGCCAGTGATTGGAGTCTTGTGGAAACTGACATGTTGTCAGCTTTAGCAGGTCCCAGATAGCCTGTCTGGGCTCAAACAATAATGTAGAAATCGCCCGTGTGTGTGTGTGTGTGATGTGTGATGTGTGTGTGTGTGTGTGTGTGTGTGTGTGTGTGTGATGTATGCACTTCCTGCTCTTGGGCCAGGATTGGGAAGGGGATTTCGCTAAACAATGAATATTCAGACCTTTATTAGGCTCTATGAAATATTTAACCTAGCCCTGAGAGTTTTAGATGATTATCTTTTGTTGCATAAGTTATCTTTCACTTTGCTGCCATAATTAGAAGGATAAGAACAGAAATCCTATTTCTTGGTCCAAGTGCTATTTTAATCGGCAGACAAAAACAGGCATTGTTTTACTTATGGGCAGGCCACACTGCTGTTCACTCAGGTTGTGTTTAATAAGTATGTTGTCTTGGGCCAAATGTCAAATATACCCCTAATGAGTTCAGTGCCATCACCGAGCCTGCTTATGTTCAATGCCAATAGTCGGCCTTGTTAGAGCAGATCACGTCAGCTGGCATTCAAGCACAGACGCCAAGGTCAGGGCATGAGCAAGTGAGAAAAGATGAAGTCTGTCCCTGTCAGAGAAAGGCGGGCGGCTGTTTGGGGAGAGCAGTGGAGACTGTCCAGAAGGGGCCTCTGCTTTGTGAGAAGCATGTAAGTCGGTGATGGGCATCCTTAAGCCGCAGCTACCACTTTGGACGTTGAGTTTTGGAATAGGCCAGGCACAGCCCCGACCTTCTAAAGCGAATGGAGACTTTATGACCTTCACAGGTAATTACTGTATTGCCTGGTAGTGTGATTTCTGAAAATAATGAAGCTCAGCAACCAAAAGTTGATGCTCTGTAGCAAATAGTTCATGAATAAGTTCTATTTTTGCTTTTGAAGATTGCAGCACAAAAGTGTGTGTCCAGTAAAAGGGGGGAAAATCTCATGTGTCACATTTTTTTTTCTCTGTGAGAGTAGAGTTTACGATTTTCTTTATTTCAAGAAATGCTGCTGTGCATGTGTGGATATGTGAATGCCTAAGTCTATTTGACAAACTTTGGCAGATTTTCGTGGCTGGGATGAGCCTTGTCTAGATACAGATGGAGGAGCCTAAGAAAGAAAAGTGATCTTAGAGGAGATTTGTGCTTTTTAAATTCTTACTTGTTATATTCTCTCTGCTGCTTTCTAAACCTGTTATTGTGGAGTTTGCATTGTGGCTCAGCGGGTTAAGAACCCAACATAGTATCCGTGAGGATGCAGCTTTGATCCCTGGTGTCCATCAGTGGGTTAAGAATCCTCCAAGGAAGGTCAAAGATGTGGCTTGGATCCCATGTTGCTGTGGCTGTGGTGCAGGCTGGCAGCTGCCGCTCCTATTCGACCTCTAGCCTCCAGTTCGAAAGTTCATATGCTTTGAGTGCAGCTGTAAAAAGAAAAAACAAAAACAAAAACAAAACAAAATATGTGGTCATTTTAGAGAGACTAGAAAAAGGAGTTCTTGCTGTCAGGTGGCCGATTTGCTCTGGGAAGTTAATGGCAAAATAAGGCAAGACATCCCAGTATCAAGGTGACTAAAAGAAAACACAACTTGCACAACTTGGAGGAGATAACTCCATCCCAGGACTGCATTCAGAGGTCCAGGGGGGACTGCGGCGCATGGAAAGCTGCCAGACTCGGTCTTCCCTAAGCAAACACCTAGATAGTGGCTATGTAAATGTGTCCTTTTACTGTTGCTTTTTGATAAATATAAACAACATGCAGACTTCCCATTGCAGTTCAGCGGGTTAAGAACCCAGCCAGCATCCGTGAGGATACAGGTTCCATCCCTGGCCTCGCTCAGTGGGTTAAGGATCCGATCCAGTGTGGCTGTGGCTGTGGCTGTGGCCAGAAGCTGCAGCTGTAGCCCTAAAAAAAGGGAAAAAAACCCAAGAAAACAAAAACATGTGTATCTTTACCAACATGAGTTTAGAAAGAAATCTGCCCTCTCATAGCAGCCTGGGGCCGACTGGGTTGGACACAGTGTTTCAGTGCCAGCCGGTGCTGTGGTATGGGCTTAGCGGTGCCTGGTGTATTTCTTTCTCTGCAGGAAATGGGCAGGTTGAGGCTTTCCTGGTTTCTGTGGCTGGGGTAGTTTATGTTCCATTCTATGTGTTTCTTTATGGGTTGCAGTCTTTGATTTGTGGTTGCTCATTGTATTAAATAGAGCCAAAAGGCCAAATGGTTTCCCCTGCCCAGGGCCTACCGGAGCTGGATGAGGAAAGGCTGGCTGCAGTTGACTCGAGTTACTCTATCCCCCAAATAATAAAGATGGAGTACGAGTGCTGAGACATTTAGGCTTAATAGGTATGGGATGTGTTTAAAAAGAAAAGTGCTGAGCCACCTTCAGAGGAGTGGACAGCAACTGGCCCAGTGAGAAGGGGAGGCAGCCCACAAAGGAGGGCTCCTATAGCCGATGCTGAGACGCTGGGCTGGGGAGCCCGCTGCCCAGGTGTGCAGTGCAGTGGGGTAGCTGTCTAGGGGGAACGAGGCATTAGACCAAAAGAAATAGGGGTGCCTGCTGCTGGAGATTTTGAGGCTGAGGAAAAGGATACGGAAACACTGCTGTCACCCGGGACTTGAATAATTTGGTTATGAAAGGAAGAGAGCACCATTACAGGCAAGATAAGGTGATAGTCGAAATGAAAGCAGGAAGGCAAGAGCCCGAAGAATAACAGCAGCGTTACCCTCCAGCCACAACAGTACATGCTTTTAACAAAGGAGAAGGTGAAAGAGTTCCCCAGGATGGTGGTACTTACCAGCATATACTGGAGGCATAATGTTCTCTCATCTGTCTACTCATTTGTTTAAGAATTGTGATCACACTCCAGATCACCCTGTCCTGTGGCCTCAAAGTCTTTATCTTTCCCTCCTATTTTCATCCTGACCAATAATTTTTAATAACTCGATTGAGGTACCACTTACAAATCATAAAATTCACCTGTCGTAAGTGTACAGTTCCATTATTTAAAATAAATGTATAGAGCTGTGTGTGCAACCATCACCGTAGTCCAGTTTTAGGACATTTCCGTTATCCCGAAAGGTCCCTTGTGGGTACTGGCAGTTAATTCTCACCCCCAGCCTAGACCACCACTTCCTTGCTTTCTGTCTTTATAGATTTGCCTTTTCTGGACATTTTGTAGTTCATCTGAGTGGAACTATCAATTATAATTTTTTACACTTGGTTTCCTCAACTTAGTGTAATGATTTCAGGTTCATCCTTATTGTAGCATATATTAATAGTTCCTTCCTTTTTTATTGCCTCCTAGTATTCCGTTGTGTGGATTTACTGCATTTTGCTTATTCAAACACCAGTAGATAGATATTTGGGTTTTTTTTTTTTTTCAGTGTGGGGCTATTATGAATAATGCTGTTATAAACTTTTGCATACAATTTTTTTGTGTGGACACATGTTTTATATGGCAGATATCCAGGAGCGGGGTTGCTGGGTTATACTCTGTTTATGTTTAACTGTTTAAAAAACTGCACACTGGTTTTTCAAAGTGGCTGTGCCATTTTGCATTTCTAGCAGCAATATATGAGGGTTTTAGTTTATTCACATCCTTGCCAACACTTGTTATTGTATGGTTGTTTCATGGGTCTGAAACAGTATCTTATTATGATTTAAATTTTGCATTCTCTAATGACTAATGACATTGAACATCTTTTCATCTGCTTATTAGCCATTTGCATATCTTTTTTTGTAAACGAATCATACGTTTTGCCTCTTTTAATAAGGTTGGTTGTCTAATTATTGGGTTGCAAGCATCCTTTATGTATTCTGGATATAAATACTTTAACAGATAGGTGATTTACCAGTATTTCTCACTGTAGCTTTTCAGTTTTCTTAATGATGCCTTGGCCACACCAGAGACCTATGGAAGTTCCCAGGCCAGGGATCGAACCCTGGCCTAGCTGTGACCAACCCCACAGCTGCAACAACACAGGATCCTTTAACCCACTGCACCGGGCTGGGGTTTGAACCCACGCCTGCTCAGAGACCCGGGCTGCTGTAGCCGGATTCTTAGCCCACTGCACCACAGCGGGAACGCCTCTTAATGATGTCTTTTGAAGGGCAAACGTTCTTAGTTTGATTATCAATTTTTTAAAAATATCATACTTTTGGTGCCATAGCTAAGAACTCTTTCTAACCCAAGGCCTTGGACAGTTTTCTTCCAGAAACTGTACAGTTTTAGCTCTTAAGTTCAGGTCTGTGGTCCATTTTGAGACGATTGTTGTGTATGGTGTGACATAAAGAACAAAAGCAACCCGACTCTTGTGTGGATACCCCAGGCAACAATTAACTCAAAACAGGCAAGAGTCTGCCCAGCACACTCCATTCATTCACTCCTGTCTTCATCCTTGAGGACTCAGCTTGGATAATTAAGTTCTCCATGATGTCTTCTCCCTCCCCCTCTGATAGAACTTGCTTCTTCCCTTTGTCTTTGTACATTTGCCTATTGTTGTGTGTAAACCCTGTGTGATCACAATGCTAGGACGTCTGTCTCCCCCGTTAGCACAGGAGCCTCTTCCCCTCTAGAGCCTCGGAGCCAGGAACCTAGTAGGACCTAAAATATTAGAGGTTAACAGAAAGAGAAAGACAAATACCAGATGATATCACTTATATGTGGAATCTAAACTATGGCACAAATGAACCTACCAGCAGATCAGAAACAGGCTCACAGGCATGGAGAACAGACTCGTGGTTGCCAAAGAGGAGGGGAAGGGAGTGGGATGGACGGGGAGTTTGGGGCTGGCGGATGCAAACTGTTACATTTAGAATGGATAAGCAACGAGGTCCTGCTGTACAGCACAGGGAACTCTATCCAGTCTCTTGGGATAGATCATGATGGAAGAGTGAGAAAAAGAATGTGTGTGTGTGTGTGTGTGTGTGTGTATGTGTGTGTGTGTGTGTGTGTGTGACTGGGTCACTGTGCTATAGAGCAGAAAGTGATACAACACCGTAAATCGACTATATTTCAGTAAAAAAATAAAATGGCAGGGGTTGAATTTGGTGAAACATCAACCTCTGTGAACCTTGAAAATCTTTCCTTTTTTCTCTTTCAAAATTTGAAACACACTAGCAGTTGAAACAACAACAACAGTGAAAATAGTCCAGGGAACCAGCTTGTTCCGGAAGAGGAATAAATCATTCCAGCTGACAGGACCCAGATTTCTGCAGCGCTGCTTTGTAGCTCTTTGAGACAGACATGTAAAAAGGGACGGAGATTTGATGGGACTTGAGCAGGGTGATGGATAACTGCTCCTGACCTAATGAAACAGCGTATCTGAGACAGCCTGGAAACCCTCTGACGGCGGCAGGCGTGCCACCAGTTTCATCTCTATTATTCACTCGCTGTCCTCCTGTGCTCTGTTCCGCCGAGGGCCTTCCTTGTCCCTATCGATCGAGAGATGGCCCTTTTCCATCTAGCTGTCCTGCCCGCTTCCCACTGTGGCCCCGACACGCAGTTTTTCTGCTCCACAAGGTGAAGCCCCAACTGGTGCCTTAAGGATTTATTTTAAATTTGCTGTTTATATTTCTTTGTAATCAGATGAGAGAGAGTTTAGCTCACTTTCTCCAGGGATATTTATTGAGGATTTAGTATGTATTAAGCTCTATGCCCTGTGTCCTGTGTGTCTGTGTCTGCAGACACACAGACACACACAGACACAGACACACACACACACACACACACACACACACACACACACACACACTTGAATGACACCTGACCCTTTCCCCATGGGGGGGTTTTCCGTATGTTTAAAACATTGATGAAAGAAGAAGAAATGTTGCCCCAATTCCCCCATGTGTCTCTGCAAAATCTGCGGAGATTTTCCCAAATCCGGCTGAGGAATAATCTTTCCAATATTGTCAGCGTAAGCGGGAGTCAATGAGCGATGTAACTGGATATTGATCTTCCTAACAATGTCTTATGAAAAGTTTTTCTGTCAGTCTCTTAAGGTGTGTTTTTTGGAGACAAGAACGTCCGCGCAAGGACGATGCCGCGGTCTGACGCAGGTTCCCAGGACAAGGCCACTCCCTTGGGGGCTGGTCTCCTGGGGCCTTGGAACCGTATCAAACAGTAGGGATCAAATACATTCTCATGATTTAAGTATAAGCTTCTAAATGTCCATCTTCACGTCCTGACCTTTCCTCTAGTTTGCAACACAGAGTGGAAGAAAGACCTGGGTTGTAACTTGGGGCTGTGTGTCCTCGAGTATGTGACTTGACCTCTCTGGGCCCCTGTTTCTGGCTCCATGATGGTGTTCACAACTATCTCACAGACAGGTTATAAAGATTAAGGATTACATGGAAGGCGTGTGGATCTAAGCCTGGTGCATATTAATCTCTTAATAAACGGCCGTCATTAGGAATGTTTTTAACTATTTCTGTGCTGACTTGAATTTGATATGTTACCCCTGTATCATCTCAACATAACGTTCTGTGCCTTACGGAGCGTCCTTTGCTTTGAGCTTCTTTTTTTATGTATTAGATTTCTCATTAAAGAAATCACATGTTACAGATACCATCCATTTCATTTCCGATTTCTGTCACCTGCCCCCCTCTTAGCGGCATAGGCAACCTCCTAAAATTGGCGTTTGTCCCCAGGCATGTTCTTTAAAACTCACCCAAAGTATATTAATATTGACTCAGCAGTGTCTACTGTATACTCCATATGCGGGTTCCCCCAATTGGTGTACATTGTTTTGATCCAGAATCAGCTAAGTTCTGTGTGTTGCGTTGACTTGTGCTGTATTCTTCCAATTCACGGAAAGCGTTCTCTCTGCCACCATCCCCTTTTCGTGTCTTGTGTGATGGTGCCATTTGCAAAATCCAGCTGGTTGTCTTGTATCATGACCCATATTGCCATGTGCCTGTGCTGTCCCTGGGTCCGGGGGCCCCGGGCGGTGATGGGAAAGTGTGGCCCCAGACGCAGCCGCGTTTCCCGCCTCCTCCCTGCTTCCTCGGGGATGCAGCACCCTGTCTCTCAGGACCTGCTTCCCATCTAGGACACGGGACTTGGACTTTTCGTGCTGGGATGTGGAGTCCGGAAGGGGCAGGACAGCCGAGGCCTGAGAGCAGGAGACGGAGGCAGCAGATTCCGACGGGCGGTGAGGGCAGAGAGGCCCCCTTTCAAGGTGGAAGTTAGGGAAAGGCTTTGCTGGTGGCGTGTGTCCCCGGAGCCACTCTGCTGGTCCGGTCCTGGGCTCTGGCAGCCCCTCTCTGGACCCAGAGGACCTGAAGCCAGTGACCATCAGGTTTAGTAAGAAGCTCATGCTCTCTCTTCACCGCCACCAGGTGGATCCCTTCTTCTCTCACCGTGTGCTTCTCTGGTTGTGCCAGAAAGCTGCTGCTCTAATGTTGCGTCTGTAATCACATTGTGTGCCAGAGTTGGGTCCATGGAAGGTTCCTGAATCTTTAAAGTTTCTCTCCATTTGGAGCCCGATGCTGTCCACCCGCAGGGGAGGGGCCCTGCGCCCTGCTTTCAGCAGGGACGGCAGCCCGCAGTCCCAGTGGGCAGGCCTGTTTTTCCCAGATCATGTGGAGGACAAAGACTTGTGCTTAGATACACCTGACTCGTGGTCAGGGCCAGCTGCCTGCTTGGTGAGGCCTCATGAGAAATGAAAACACAGGGCCCCTTATCTGAAATGCAAGGAAAAGCGTTGGAAAAAGTATGAAAATGAAAAGCGTGCTTCTTTTTTTCTGGGGTTTCTTTTCTGACTTATTATGATGTTTTTAATTTGCTATGGAATGTTGTTCCAAATAGAGAAACACTGACATCTTAAATTATAAGCATGAATTTTGCCGTTCGTCTTTCTATTGCACAATGTCAGTCTCTCTCTCTCTCTCTTTTTTTTAAATAGGGCTGCACTAGTGGCATTTGGAGGTTCCCAGGCTAGGGGTCGAATAGAACCTGAAGCTGCCAGTCTACACCACAGCCACAGCAATGCTAGATCCAAGCTGCTTCTGTGACCTACACCACAGCTCATGGCAACGCTGGATCCTTAACACACTGAGCGAGGCCAGGGATCGAACCTGCAATCCTCATGGATACTAGTCAGACTCGTTTCCACTGAGGCGGGGATGGGAACTTCGTGTTGGTGTTTCTTCTTGATGAGTGCAATCTCTGCCCACGCTCTCTGCCTTTGACCTGTCAATGAGTGAGGAAGGAGTGAAAGGGAAAGGAACTATGGCTGCCCTATCTTCCCTTTGCTTCTGTGCCTCCTTTGCTTTGAAAGTGTTTGGTTAATCACAGGAATTAACACGGGTAAGGACAAATGCAATAGGGCTCCTTGGTCATTCCCGATTTCTAGAAGCCAGCTGCCTCCTTTCTGCATTGGAGGCAAGTTCTAGTTTGAATGGCGAGCGTGGCCTCTTGGGACCGTCGGCTCCTGTGCTCGGGGAGCCTCCAGAAAAGGACCTGGAAATGCGGGGAGGTGGCCCCACGTGGCCGGGATCTCCGGTCCTTACATGCATTCTCCGTGGTCCCTTCAGGCCTCACTTCTGCAACGGTTTCCGAGATAAACGAGTAAGAATCTTAAGAAATGGAGGCAACTTGCGACGTGGGCTCTGAGTGCCTGCTCGGGTCACACGCCCGTGGATTTGGCTCTACTCTTGGCAGACATTTTTCACATCATTGCAGGGAGGGACGTGCTGGGGACTGCATCGCTCTTGGAAGCCCCTCAGACCGCTTGGAGTCTTGAAATCAGTCTCCCAAAGTCTGTCCCTGCCCCACCCTTGTCCTTGCCTCAGGTCCATAGCTCTCTCCCTGGTGTCCCAGTTGCCATATGGCAGCTCCAAGCGGTGGGCCTGGATATGTTTTATTAATCATCATACATTTCATTGGAGTTCCTGTCATGACTCAGAAGTTAATGAACCTGACTAGTATCCACGAGGATGCGGGTTCGATCCCTGGCCTTGCTCAGTGGGTTAAGGAGCTGGCGTTGCCGTGACCTGTGGTGCAGGTCGCAGACACAGCTCAGATCTAGCATTGCTGTGGCTGTGGTATAGGCCGGCAGCTACAGCCCTGATTCGACCCCTAGCCTGGGAAACTCCATATGCCATGGGGGCATCCCTAAAAAAAAAAAAAGAGACCAAAAATAAAATTTCATTAATTCCAACTGCCTTGTGAATCATAGAGCTATCATTTTCTAAGTTGGGGAAAGCATTAGCTGTTCAAGGACTATCTCATTAAATATGTAATGGGAGTTACATGCTCGAGTCTCTGACTTAAGAGGAAGGTCTCATCAGCCCACTTTATAGCTGAGGAAACTGAGGCCCCAGGCAGGTGAGGTGGAATTTGGCAGTTCTCATTTATATCACCTATCCGCATATTCTGATTTCCCAGCTTTGTCCATAACCCCCCACTGTCAGGGCTGAAAGAAAACTTCCTTCTCTGCCAAAAGTCCCCCATCCCTTTTGAAGCAGGGCGTGCTTGAACCTAAGACTGTACAGGCAAAATGCACTCCAGGTGTGAGGTAGCAGATGGGATCCAGGTGGAGAAAAGGACTCACCTGGATAGATTTCAAAAGTGGGACTGTCCCTTTCACCTCTTGTATGATGTCCACAATGTACTTTTATTTTTCAAAAGCTAAATGAGAAGCTTTTTATTTTTATTTTTTTTTAATGCAGCGTACCACTGCCCATCACTCCGGGACGGCCTGTGGCTGAACGTTGTAATCAGCTGTTTTGTGCTTTAAAGATTTTTCATTTGATTTACAACTTGTAGGAGTGGAGTTGCAGGGAGTAATCAGGGAGAATGCCCCACAGAGGACAAAAGAAGGGGAAACACAGTGTTAATAATTTAGTTTCCATAACCTTAAAAGGTTTACTGTTCACTTTTAACCTTGTAGCCCAAAAAGCGGGCTACTGCTGTGAATCATAAAAATGTTTCTTTGAATTTGCAAGTCATTTATTTAAGTCCGCTTATGGGGACTGATGTATTCCTTAAACAAAAAGGTCGAGCAGCAACCGCAGCTGCTCGATTTGATTCTGGCTATTTGAGGTTGCTTTGCCTTTGATGAGAAAGATCTTAGGGTTTCGACTCTGCAGAGACTTCCTTTCAAAAATGTATGGATTATTATAGTGTCAAATTATTCGCTTAATAACATTTTAGTCCATGCGGGGCAAATCAGAAGAGGCTTACACTGCTCGAAAAGCAAGAAGGGAGCAGAAGTGACTGTTGATGAGAGCAAACCGACTAAGAGGTGTACAGATCAGAGTCTAATGTCAAGACCAGGGGCAGACGGGGCCGGGCTTGGCGAGGAACTTGAAAACACTTGCCAACTAGAATTTTAACATCTCAGGAGGACCACTAAATTAGCAGAGAGATTTTTCACCCAGATCTCATTACCAGCCCTATTAAAACAATCCCCGTTGAACACTGTACGAGCCACTGCCTAGAAAATCGTCAGGTGCGTAAAGGTATATACTTCGCTTCATAATTAGGGTGAGATGCACATTCCAGCTACCTTGAAAGAGCTAACGGCGTATTTCTTTGGAGTTCTTCCTCATCTTTGATTAAGAGTGTGTACCATCGTAAACAGAACTGTTTTTTTTTTTTTTTTTCTAGGATCCTTCTTTTGTTTCTGGTAGTAGCATTTGTTAGTATTTTGTTTCTGTTTCTTCAGAAACACTGTGCAATACTCCTTCCCTCAGAGTTGGGAGATTGCCATGGATGCTTCACCTTGAAAGTCAGAGAGGCTGAGGTTATTCAGAAGTCCAGAAGAAAGGTTCCTAGAGTCTTTCCTTTTGACCTGAATGTTTTAAATGAGCAGACCCAACTGAAAACTCCCTAACACGACAATGGACTTTGATATTTAAGGTGAACCTTTAAAGTGACCTCTTCATCCTAAGCCTGGGAACACGATATCTGCTTTTGCCCCAGCCTTGCAATCCCCTCCCACGGTGACTTGAACTGCTCGTTCAGTGTCAGCCGATGGACTTTGCAGCTCATGCTCCAGAGATCTGAGGTGTTATGAGAACCCGGGCTGGCGATCAGATCTTCCCTGTGTGTTCCCTGGACCAGTTTTGTTCTTTCACCTTCTGAATTGGATACACCTGAAGTCACAGGACACTTTTGTACCCGGTAGAAAAGACACTCCTTCCTCCAAATTATCACTTCCTCTCTCTCTGGCATTTTATTGAAGTGGGACACTATTGTCACCTGCTCTAAAACTGTCACCTCAGTTGTAGATTGACATTGCAGTGTAAGTGCTGCCCCTTTAATCAAGGCACACTGAGCAGTGCACAACATGGGCAGCTGTACAAGGCAAGGGAAACACAGAGGAATTGTGAGAAAGCCTGAGAAATCCTGGCTCTGCTGCTCACTGGTCATGTGGCCTTGAGCAAACTGTTCAGCTTCTGAGCCACTTTCTTAATCTGTTGGAAATGAGAACAACCCTTCCCCACCAGGTATGTTAACTCTGCCACCCACCCCCAAAGTGACGTTAACTTCTGTCTCTTCTGTTGTCAGGCTCTGTCTCATCTTCTATGCTTACTTCATGAAAAGAGAATTTCAGCACTCATGAATTGTCCTACTAATGTACTCTTGAGTGAATAAAATATCACCTCAGCTTGTGATGAGCTCCACTGAAAATGGCCATTTCTTTTTTATTTTATTTTATTTTTTATTTTTTGCTTGTTAGGGCCACACCCGTGGCATATGGAAGTTCCCAGGCTAGGGGTCTAATCAGAGCTACAGCTGCCAGCCCACACCACAGCCACAGCAACACTGATCCCTGACCCACTGAGCGATGCCAGGGATCAAATCTGCATCCTCATGGATACTAGTCGGATTCCTTTCTGCTGAGCCACAACAGGAACTGCCTGTTTCTTCTTTATATCTTTGACATTGATACCTCCAATGTTTTGGGTATTACTTGGAGCTTGCTATAGGACAGAAAAATTTGTCATTGTTAATTCTGGCAGGTTCCCATTTTCTTTTATAATAAAAGAGATGTTTAACAGTGAAATTGTGATAAATATTCACCTTAAAATACTGAAATTCAGGCACCCAGCAATTCAACAAAATTCTCTGGCCTCCATGTCCATTACTTCACGTGTTCTTTTATCACCAGTGGACTGGCATGTATTAGCCTGGGGCAGAGTCTCATGTGTTCACATAAGTTATGGAATTGGCCCCGAAGACTTGAGTTTGGGAGTAGATTGTTCACAGGTCCCCCCCCAACCCCGTCCTGTCCCCCTGCCTTCTGCCTCCACACTTTGTCCTGCAGTGCGTGCTGTTGAGTCTCTCTTTCTTCATCCCTGATCGGTATTTACTCCTGGGCACCAGCCCTGGCTTTATTTCTTCCAGCTGGGCCCTCAGCTCTTTCGACAGGAACTTTCTTGGATGCTTCACTTTTCTGCGTGTTTTGCTTGCAGCCCGTCTTTGACACGGCTTCCTGACTCTCCTGCCCTAGAGAGTGTTGGGCTAGTTACACAGAGGAGCTCTCAGTTGGTTTCCAAAAATGGACCTAATCTTAAACTATCCTAACAGTGTGCCATCCTCAGATGCCACTGGTTATACAATGAATCGATTTTTGTCCTTCTCCTTCCGCACCCCTACTGATCCGTACTCCCTCTTCCCCACCCTCCATGCCCCCCCTTCCCCGCCTTCATGTCTCCCCTCTTCTATTCTCCATGCCCCCCTCTCCGCCATGCTCCATGCCCTCTCCACCCTTGAGCTGGGATTATATCACCTGTTGTGCCTCTGTTAAAGGTCGTTTTAAGGATGGCTGTGGTAATGAACTGTCATTTCCAAAGGCTTACAAAAGCGTGGAGACTTGTGCAAATGGAATGTTTTCACAAGTGTGGAAAGTGGCCTGTGCCCTCCCCGTTTAATCACTGAAGGATAGCTTGCATCAGTACTGCAAGCGGTGTCAGGTCCTCAGCACTCACCCTCTCCCAAGTGATGATGGCGGTATCTGGTCTGCCTTCCGGGAGAGCATAAGGAGTGCTTAGGGACAGAATGGCCGTAGGTAGCTTACCCCAGCCTGTGCAGGTGACATCTCAGGCAGGAGCAGAAATTAACAATTGCAGACTGTCATCCTCTGTGCCAGAAATGTTCCCCTTCCTCAACACACCGAATCTTATCACCCGTGATCCTCCGAGGAGGAAGAACGATGCTTTGACGGATATTCATTGGAGGTTTCATAACTAAAGACGTCATTTGGCCAAAATACAGTTAAAGATGGAACAAATATATATTTGAAATGAATAGCTCCTCTCCTTTTTTTTTTTTTTTCCCCCAGAAGAATGCCATGGGAAGCAGTGGGAATAGAGTTTAAGCAACGTGGTGTTAGCTCAGAACACATGAACCAGAGCAATTTCCTCTAAGGCATGGCCGGCTGTGGTGTTAATCGCGCTGTCCACGGTCAAGGAGATTACCGTGTGAGGGAAGTCGCACATGCCTTGTTTACATTACTGCCATTTATAAAACATTTAAAACAGCTCTTCTGCTGAATAAACATTTAAGAGCCTGGAGGATAAGCGTATCACTTAAACTTCTTAAGACTAAACTTTCCAAACCATTTCCTGCCAGGGGGACCCAACAGCAAAATTGCAAACTCTGTGCCCCGAGATGAGATAGGCCAAATTAGATTAAGCCGCTTACTGTTGACAAGTCTATTGATCTGGGTTCAGCGCAGTTTCCTGTCTCTGCCAGCAGTCAGATTGTTGTATACAATAACACAGTGGCCTGGTTTATGTGAAATTGGGGACTCCAAGCATCAATTACTCCAGGAAGGCAGTGGCACTGGGAGATAAGGTTAAGCTGCTTGCAGTGTTTAAGACTGCTAAAGTCCAGGCAACATATTTGCTGTCTAAAACGTTGCTTATAAATTTGACGGTGTTCCATTTATAACATTTCCAAAGAGATCATCCAGCGTTATTCTCTGCAGGTAGTCGCACAAATAGCATTATGAATGCTTATTGTTAAAGCAGTGTAACCCACTCGCTCAATTTCATACGTTTCTTAAATATTTGCATTAAGAGATTAAGTTGGGTGGCGGATATCCAGGAGGTTGTGGCGCCATCTTGGGCCACGGCTGTGCCCACATGAGAAAGTGCGGGTCTTGCCAGAAGTAAGTGTCAGCCATTTGACGTGGACGATTTTTCCCCTTTTGGGGGACCAACTGAAAAGACTGCGTCAACTACCTTCTTTGTATTTCTAACACTAATTCATATGTTTTCAGAGAGCACTTATTTCCCCCAATTCCAGATATTACATCTTTCATGCCAAAAGCATGGAGAATACCGAAAAGCACAAGGACCAACACAAAGGGCACCTCCCAGTGATAGTCATTTCCTGGCTTTGGGTGTAGTATTTCAGGGATTGGATTAGTTTTGAAGACATCTCTCCTCCCGCCCCCACCCCGTGTACCCGTATGCAGACATTTCTTTTCTTCACGAAACCCTCATTTGATTGAGAAAATCATTTGTTGTCATTGTCTTTCATCTTTCTGGTTAAAGGAGATCTGGCTTTTGCTGGCTTCAGAAAGGCGAGATGTTGAGCATGTGTTTATTTACTTCTGCAGAGACTGACAGAGAGGCATTTTCATAAACCATGAGTTGGGACTCTTCAGAAATTTTGATGGGCCAGCCCTTTGAGTCTGTTCATACAAGTGGTTAAGTTTCATACTTAAAATGCAACTCCTTTTTCCTGTCAGAGATATTCACAGAGCAGAGTCCATGCTCTCTGATGAGACATATGTACTTTGAATTGGATAAAAAGATAAATTTTTTGAAAATGACATTTCAGTTTGTTTATCATGACATTTTACATGTTTTTTCAATACAGAAATATCTCCCCTTATTTTATTGCAGGTAGAAAGAGAGTTTCATGTAAGGAACTCCCTTAAATATGGTGCTGATGAAAAGCAGACCTGGAAATTTGACAAGTCTGGGCACATTTTACTCATTTAATTGTATCTTCCAGGCTGACCTCCTGAGATTTGGCCTCATTCGCAACAAGGCTTTGCAACATGCATGCCATTCTTTTCCACTTTGTACCCTCCAAGAATGATGCAGAATGAATGTATTTAAAGTATATTTAGCATTTATTGGCATAGTTTTAGGTTTTATCTTTTAATGAGATTTTAATTGGTTTTATTGCAGGATTTATGCAAGATGCCTGGAATGCCAATAGGTGCGAAGGACCTAATAAGTCAGCAGGCCCTTACAGTTAATGCTAAGATGACATCCATCAGCAAAGCTCTGACTGGGCTCGTCCCTAAAGGAAACCAAGCCTGATCATTTTAGGCTTTTCAAGTAGCACAGACTCTTTGAAGTGCTGAAAACTCATCTCATAATTTTCCTTTCCTGAAAAGCCCCGACTTTGTCAAGGTTTAAATTATCTCCCAGGAGCGCCCGTTGTGGCTCAGTGGGTTACAAACCCGGCTAGTATGCATGAGGATGCCGGTGTGATCCCTGGCCTTGCTCAGTGGGTTAAAGATCTGGCATTGCCATGAGCTGTGGTGTGGGTCGCAGACGTGGCTCACATCTAGCGTTGCTGTGGCTGTGGCGTAGGGTGGGAGCTATGCAGCTATGATTCACCCCCTAAGCTGGGAACTTCTATATGCTGCGGGTGCGACCCGCATGGCAACGCCCAATCCTTAAGTCACTGAGGAAGGCCAGGGATCGAACCCACATCCTCATGGTTCCTGGTTGGTTTGTTAACCACTGAGCCACGATGGGAACTCCCGGCTGGTCCCTCTTGTGTGCACAGAACAGGCTTTCCCCGCCCCACTCTGCTTGAAACCACAGAAGCCTTTGTGGTCAATTTAACTTGTCACTGTTAAGGGGGAAGGAAGAATTGCCGAATTCTTTCATATGAATTGCATGTATGGCCAGATTAATCGTGGCGGTGACTTCATTATGACTTCTGAAATCACAAACACTCACCCACTCTCTATTTGTAGACCACAGAGACCTATGAATCAAGGCTCTCTGCTGAAGCAAAAGAGGCCACGTACAAAACTCATCATGAAAAGTTACCCTGTCAAAATAATCACAATAAGTTAAAGAATGTATAACAGGAAAAAAGTCAGCAGTTTGTCATCATCAAATCAAACTGTCTTGGAGTTCTCATTGTGGCTCAGTGGGTTAAGAACCTGACTAATATCCATGAGGATGCAGGTTCCATCCCTGGCCTCGCTCGGTGGGTTAAGGATCCGGTGTTGTCATGATCTGTGCTGTAGGTCTCAGAGGAGGTCTGGATCCCAAGTTGCTGTGGCTGTGGTGTAGGTTGGCAGCTGCAGCTCTGATTCGACCCCTAGCCCAGCAACTTACATATGCTGCAGGTGTGGCCCTAAAAAGCAAAAAAAAAAAAAAAGAAAAGAAACAACCCTAGGATGCGGCGCCCCAGCGCTCCCCCTCCGTCCTCCAGCTGCTGGCTGGTTAGTGCTTTGCCCTCATCCCTGCTGTTTACATAGCCATCTTGTCTCTGCCCCAGGATGTGAGCCTTGGAGAGCCTCTCTTGGCCTCCTGGACAAACCAGAGGAACAGGAGGCCTGCGTCCTCAGTAAACATGCACTTAGTCATCGACTTGAATCAGGTTAGGCCAGTAGGTTTTCTAGGTCTGAGTGGACTGTCGGGATCAGGGTCAAGGTCAAATAAAGCTCGGCTTCATTTGATAGAAGCCCTGGGGGGAGTTGGGCAAAGATCTAAGGTCATGTGTGAAGGACAAAGAGAAGCCAGGGACGTTTCAGGTTGATTTTCTGAGTGGGATAGAAGAGGAACACTGGAGAGATGAGAGGGCATTTCAGAAGAATGTCCCAGGGGGTCTGCTGAACCTGAGTGTAAGAAGAAGTGTTAATGGAGGTGCAGTTCCTTCCTGGACTCCTCTAAGCCGTCCTAGCTGGTTTAGTCATGACTTTCAGGCCTCTCCAGTCCATCTTCAGTATGGGGGAGGGGGCTGCTGATTCAGGAACAGCCTTTCTTAGTGCCTCACCCCCATTAGCTACAGGGTCCCATCCAGGCACCTCAGCATCTTACAATGAACTGAGGCCCGGTCATGCTCCATGGCCCTCTCCCCCCATCGCTGCACCCTCTGTGAACCCTCCCACCAGCTCCCCATCATTCCCTCCTCCACGAGGGGGCTGAAGGAGATACGGCACATGTCTTGGTCTTGTTTCCGATATATATTTTTTTCTTCCAGTTTTATTGAGATGGACTTGACATTCAGCACTGTGTAAGTTTAAGGTGTACAGCATCATGATTTGACCTGCAGACGTCGCGAGATGATTATCACGTATCACTCCCTTTAGTGAACATCCATCATCTCATAGAGATATTGAAGAAATAGAAAAGAATTTCCTTGTGATGAGAGCTCGTGAGATTTACTCTCTTAAGAACTGTCATACATAACGTATCGCAGTATTAGTTATATCTATCGTGTTGTTCATTACGGCCGCAGTGCAGGGCATTCCTCATACTTAGTTATCTTATAACTAACAGTTGGTACCTTTTGACTACCTTCATCCAAATCCCCCTGCCTCTGGTAACTGCAAATCTGATGCCTTTTTCTCTGAGTTTGGGAAGTATAACTGACCTACAGCCCTGTTAGTTCCTGTTACCTAACGTAGTGATGTGATATTTCTGACACTTCGAAACGATGACCACGTAAGTCTAGTTGCCGTCTGTCGCCATACACAGGTACTACGTAGTTATTGACTCTGGTCCCCCCACGGGGCATTTCATACCCATGACTCATTTATTTTGCCACTAGAAGTTGGTACCTCTTAATCTCCCTCACCTATTTCTTGTCTCCCTTATATTTTCAACATTGTATGGTTACACCTCGGAGTTATTCCCTCTCTAAGTGAGACCCTTTCTGAACCTCTTTCTAGCGCTCACAGCCTAGCAGCGTGTTCTGGCTTGGGATGACGGGAACAGAGCTGGAGAAAGGAAAGCGGAGAATAAAATAATGATGCTAATTTGGGCTAGAAGAGATTGGTGTCGGGGATCAGGCTGGAACAACGTGGAAGGGTGAAGGCAGCTTAGGAAGACAGCCTCAAGGTCCGGAAGAAACAGGACTTCACGTCCTGATATGAGTTCACTACAGAGGCTTTTCAGCACGTATGTGGGCGGAGTGGTGGGATCCAGGGAGGTGAAGGCATGGGGGAGGAGTACCCATTATTGATGAGTGTTGGACTCCCCAGCACGGCTCATCCGATGGTGTCCTCGATTCCCCCGGCGTTGTGGTGGTTTGAGCACACTTCCGTAAGTCAACATGAGAATGGGAGGAATGGCCAGAAACGTACAAGAGAGCAAAAATATATGGGATCCAAAAAAAAAAAGGTCGTCTAGGGCACTGACAGATTCTAAATAAATAATCGTAAGTAGCGCTCTCAGAAGTGGCCTTCTGGGGTTCCTGCCGTGGCACAGCGCGTTGATGATGCTCGGCCCAGCGCAGTGGGCTAAGGACGCAGGATTGCTGCAGCTGTGGTGTAGGTCACGGCCGTGGCCCGGGAACTTCCAGATGCCGTGGGTGCAGCCACAAAAAAGGAAAAAAGTGGCCTTGTGTGCTGCTGGAAAGGAGGAAATGCGGCCTCGCTGAGTTCCCAGCAGTAGCAGGAGGAGCCTGGGCAAGGGGAGGGGGCTGCTGATAGGGAAGCGGGCAGACCCCCCGCTCAGGTCCCAACCGGCCCTTTGCTCCTGCTCCTCCCCGCCCGCCCTCCTCGTGCTTCGCTCTTGTCCTCAGTCCTCTCTACAGATTCTGCGCGCGTCTAAGTGCACAGTCACTTCCCGAGATCGGGACTCTGATCTTGCAGAGGAAACACATACTGTGGAGGAGGTGACTTGGCAGAAAGCAAAAAACCTGCCCGGACTCTGGGGTCAGATGGGCCCAGACTGGGCGTAAGTCCTTACTCAGCCACTTCCTGTCTTGAGGACTCTAGACATGTTTCCGCATCTACGGGTGTGTGTTGGGGGGTGATTACACTGACTTCACAGAAGGCTAAGAATTACGGGTCAAGGTCAGAGAAGGAATGCTGGTCAGTGCTGTGAGTGTGCTGGTCAGAGGCCGAAGGGCCGCACAGGCCTTTCCCGTCCTCCTGACCACCCCGTGAGGCAGGCGTTCAACGGGACACACACACACATGCGCGCACGCACGACCACCTTGACGGAGCGCAGGAGGGAGCAGTACACCGCCGCCTTCTCCTAATCCTGGGGGAGGGGAGTCACAGCAGGTGCGGCCCTTTCCCTTCCCCGCTCCCTGCGTTGAAAAACGAAGTCCAGAGGAAAGTGTCCGTTTGTGAATGACCACTGTGGTCTGAATTCTAGTTTCTTGGGGACCAGGGGGTGGGGACCATCCCAGACCACCGCAGGTACTGGGAGGGGAGTCCGGGCTGTGGGGGGGCCAGGTGGGTCATCGGTGTTTCACAGTCATGGTCTCTTCACAGTTAGGAAGTTGATGATAATTTTTTTTATTAAACTATAGGTGATTTACAATGCATCTTCAGTTTCTGTTGTATAGCGAAGTGACCCAGTCATACACAGTTCCCTGGCTGTACAGTGGAACCCTGTTGCCCATCCATTCCAGATGTAACGACTTGCATCCACGAACCCCAAACTCCCTGTCCACTCCACTCCCTCCCCGCTCCCCCTGGCAGCCACAAGTCTGATCTCCGTGGCCATGACCTGTCTCCGTTTTGTAGATAGGTTCCTTTGTGCCGTATTTTAGATCCCACATATGGTATTTGTCTTTGTCTTTCTGATTCACGTCACTTAGTATGAGAATCTAGTTGCAGCAGACAAGGGCCTAATCTCCAAAATATACAGACAACTCAACAACAACAAAAACAACACAGAACCCAAATGAAAAATTGGCAGAAGACCTAAATAGACATTTCTCCAAAGAAGACCCTCAGATGGCCAACAAGCACATGAAAAAATGCTCAGCGTCACTAATTATTGGAGAAATGCAAATCAAAACTACAGTGAGGTACCACCTCACACCGGTCAGAATGGGCATCATTAACAAGTCAACAAATAACGAATGCTGGAGGAGAAAAGGTGAGAATTCATATATCTTTTGGCAGTCACGAGAGAGTGATAAATTATTTCCATTTTGTACCGCTGGCTATGTCTTTCCTCTTGTGTGGAGGAACCACGGCTAGTTGAGCTGTTGCAGATGCTAGGAGCTCTGGCCTTCCGTACAGAGGTAGCGCCCTACCAGAAACACCTTGCATCTCCACTGGTCTCATCAAATGCATCCGCCAACCTTCACATGCAAAATATATGGGGCAGTCCACCCATGATAGAGCTGTTCTGATTTATGTTAACACCTCACTGAGGAATGAAACCACGGCCTTCCTGAACAGAAGAAAGACGTTAAACCCAAATACTCTGTTGTTCCAGTTCTTCTGCTCTCCATCACCTCCAAACACGCACACACAACGCAGACCGGCTCACACACAACCCATCTTTACATTTGTTACGGTAACGAGAGAGATGCGAGATATTTTCTCATATGTTGGGAAATCCTGAGTCTTGGCCTTGCATTGAACCCATCGCAGTCAAAGACAGTATCATGCAGATGTTCATAATTTGATATGAATTCTAAAAAAATAAAATCTGTCCTTGTAATATGGATAATTTTAGGCAGATGTATGTTACGACTTCAAAGCATCTAATCTCCACTCGGTAGGGGGTTTGGTGACTGAGAATGAAGGTTATGTGTGTATGATAATCACACTGGGTACCTATTTCGGATTTCTGTCCATGAATATCTCACCTGATATACCGCAACTTTGTGATAAAAATAAGAATGTTAATGCTAACTAATAATAGCTAATGTTTATTAAGCCCTTCCTCTTGCAAGAATTTGCATGCATTTTCCCATTTTGTTTTTGCATCCTCCCTGTGAGGTGGGCACTCTTTTTTTTTTTTTAACCCATTTTACAGCACACGGAGTTTACAGAAACTTGAAGAGGTGACTCAGCCCAGCTCCCATGGCTGCTAAGTGGCGGGGTCAGCCTTTGAACCACAGTGCGCTCTGAGTCTGGGTTCTTTGCTCTCGGTTAAGAAAATGGAGTTGAGGAATATTTTCCCCACCGATAAAAGATGTTAAATGTTTACTCCCATGGCAGTTCCTCTCCAACACATTCATATTAAATGTTAAATTTGATATCAGCTCTCACAGAGAACAAATTCGGCCAAGCTTTGCTTCTCAGAGCCCTTCTCTTCCATGCCCAGACTCTAAATCCTGGCGCCACCACCGTCTCCACATGAGTTCCATCCATCTCTCCTTTACCTCCAGACTTATTTAATAGCGTGATATTAAAAGAAGCTCAGTAAGATTGACTCCTTTGGGCTCCCGATAACCGAATAATCCTCCAACTAAATATTCTACTAGACTTTTGATGAGAAGATGTTTCCTGCGAAATGAAGTTTGTTTCTCATTAAAACAGGCAGTGCATTTGTATCTTGTTCCTCTGTTGACCCAAGACATGGAATTTAAAGGAATCAGGGATTCTTAGGTTACCAAAGTAGAAAGAAAATCTGAAGTCATTTTTCTTTTCCTTGTAGTGGATTTTAAACGATAGGATTGAAGATGGCTTTTTTTTGGGGGGGGGTGTCAAAATAGCATATGTGAACATCTAGTTTGCATTAAAATGGTCATCCTCAAATATTAATTCTTTCCCACTTTAGTCAAAATACCCATAGATCTCAGACAAGTGTATTTCTGAAATACGGCCGGTGAAGGACAGGCGGCTGGGTACACAGCTCCTGCTTGCTGCGCCACTGTCCTCAGAGGGAGCCTGGGGAGCAGCACTTCGTGCCTAACGTTTTCTAGGCGCCGTCCTGGCTGTGTCTCTTCTCTGCCTTGTCTGTCAGCTGTAACCCCATACAAATGAGACTCCTAAGGTGTCAACTCTAGGTGAGCCTGTACCCGGAGATGGATTATTAGTCGACAGCCTTGTTAAAGATGCATTTGAAAGGGCTGACATCCTCTGCTGGTGTTGGCAAGGATTTAGAAGATGGGAGACAAAAGGAATATCGTTAAGTCACGCCAGATGAGAACTCACAAATATGGCTGTTCTCATCTTGAACAACTGAATAAATTGTCCCGCAGAACCTCTGCAATTTGGTTGAACCTCCCACGTTCAGGCCACCTGCAGGCAATCTTCACTTATGCGTCATCCTGATCGTCAATTACTTTTCTTTGCTAAAATACTTCTCCTTTAATGAATGCTATTATTTGCACTTTAGAGAAGGGCTCATTATTCCTGATTTGACTTCTGTCCCTGAAAGATTGAATTTTAGAAAAAAAAATGATACGTACATCTAGGAAAAAAGTAAATCTCATGTTCATGGCTGTGTGTTTCCAGAAAGTGCAATTCTGCTGATTTATAGCTAAACGCAACTCATTAATTAGCCAAGGTACAATTGTTTTCCACCACAGAGGATATTCAAGCTTTGAAAAATTGGAAGTGTTCTTTGCATGAGAATCGCAGGCATATTTTGTCCAGAAAGAGAGCTCATTACTTTTTTTCTCTTATGAAAAGTTAGATTACGGCCTCTTTTGACATAAAATTTCTATTTTCTGAAGAAAGGACTTTAAAAAAATTGGGTTTTCGAATTTTTTAAATAAATCCTCAGTGTCCATTCTGAATAGAATTTATATCATCTTAAAACTGAAAAAAATACTGGTTATTTAAAGTTGGAGTTGAGAAGTTTAAAATGGAACACTTCTGATAAATATCAACAGGAATTTTCCATAAGGGTTTCGGTATATCTTTATTAGTGCATGCTTTCGGAAATTTGTAAAAATGAAGGAAATCATCTTTTCTTGGTAAAAGAAGAGGTGGTACATACATTTAGGCCTCCAGTGACTCTAGATCTTATTTATGTAAACAGCTTTGTCCTGAGAGTGAAATCCATCTGTGGTGTCCCAGCCTGCGGTGACCTCTGACACTCACTGCATCTGAGGACAGGGCAGGGGTTGGGGAGTTGGTGGGGGGCTGGGAGGGCTGTTCTCCACCCACTCAGGAAATGCTTTTACCAGGAACCCCATGGCTGGGGCGTCAGTTTTTCTGTGGGTCTTGAGGAAGATCAGTTCGAACTCCCAGCAGTTAATGTTAAGGGTTGCTTATTGAAAATACTTGCTGCAGTGCTTATTTTTATTACCTCCATTTTTTTTTTTTTGAACCCAAGAGTTGCAAAACAAACAACCACCTGAGTGGAAATAATCAGAAGACTGAATCTTAATGAAGTATGAGTCCCTCTATAAGATACAAGGGGAATATATTTTCGGAGCGAAGTGCCGATGTAACCTTAATAAACCTTGTTTTCTCCAGTAAAATTGTAAACAGGGAGACCTTACCTGTCCTGGCTTTCCAGGTACACAGACCAGCAAGCACACCTGCGGGTGCTCGGGCACCACAGCAGAGGGTCACCTAAAACTGGGCACAGGGCAAGGGACAACAAGATGCCTGTTGGTTGATGAAATAGTGTAGACTCCTGCATGGCTCCTCTTGAATTACATGGGGCTGCCGTCCGTTTTGTCTGATGTCAGGGGTACTTCCTCCAGGAAATACACACGGAGCAGGTCTGGACCTGTAGGACTTTGACAGATTCCCAACAGCAGAAGGAGGGGCATAACCAGAGCATGGCAGAGGATGTTCACTCAAGCCAAATGTCACCTGTTTCCTGTTTCCTAACTAACAGTGCTGGCTTTGCTGGAACTCTGTCATGACAGCTGATGCCACCTGAGAGCCTTAGTCTAGTTTCACAGGCAGGGTGCTGAGCGTCTGGGATTAATAGCCAGGGGACCATAGAGCTCTTGACCAGCCAGCACGCTGCCCTTCACGCGCTGTCTCTAGGCCGTCCACGTGGTCCTTCTCAGGTGCAGCCACCTCTCACACCTTCTTCCAGGCTACCCCCCTCTTCTCTCTTCCATGAGACTAAAGCGAGGGTCTGGTGAGAAGATGAATGGGACTGAAGTTCAAGTTGTATACCTGTGCACTCCATCATCCTTTCCTCCCTCTCACCTGACCTGCCACCACGCAGCCGCCCCCGTCCTGTGCTCAGCATTGCTTCTCAGGCATGGCACACGGGGTTTTGGTGACAGCAGCCCTGACAGCGATGCCCAGCCCCGGGGTGGGAAGGGGGGTGAGGACGCTATCCAGAGCTTGTACCACGGAGCACTGCCTCCTCCCAGTCCAGGCAGCCATGGCAGAAGCAAGCCAGAGAATCCTCGAGATCTGCTGCGTTCACTGGACCCCAGATGAGGCTTAAAAAGTGGGCAGATCCCAAGGAACAGTATCGGGAGGTGAGTCCTTGCATTTCTTCAGGACCCTGACTCTGCTTCCCTCATTGCTTTACCCAGGCTCTGCCTTCTCTGTCCCAGGGCCCTCTTTTCCTCCCTCTCCCCTCACTGCCTTAGGGCTTGGCACCCTGCTCCGAAGTCCAAGCCTTCGCATCGGGGGGCCTCACCTGAGTCCTAACTGATGACTGTTCATGGACTTAGCCTCTGAAAACCCATCCAAAGAAGAGAGTTGGAAGAGCGTGTGTTTTTTTCTAAATTTTTTTTTAAAGAAACTGCAGAAAGATCTGAATACTTTATTAATTTGTTTTCAAATACATTGCAAAGTTTTTCCTCATTGCGCCTGGCCTATGTAACATTTTCAGAGAATTTAGGCCAGCATAGGAATATTTGAAACTTGGGTTCAGATATCAATATAACAGACTAAATATAGTCAGATCAGGCAAGTTCCCCAAGCAGGTGTTAAATTTCCTGCAGATTCTCACCTGAAAGTTCCAATGACTTCAGCATCAGATGTCTCTTAGTTGAGAAATAATAAAAAAAAAAAAATCAAAGTTTTTTCTGTTGTTAAATATATAACACACCTAATTGATTTCACTGGAACCCGGAGGCTGCTGTTGACAAAATGTGCTTATGATGCAAAGGTTTACAGTGCTTTGGTCTCCAGCTTTTTTTGAAAATGATGGTCCCCAGACTCAAATTATGCCTTACATTTGCCGTAATGATGCTGGTACAATCATTTTGCTTAATTACGGTTGACTGTCTAAAACTTCCTTTCCCTCGAGTCATTGAAAGTTTCATTGGAGTTCTTTAATATGATTGTAAAAATTAATGGACTTGTAGTTAGATGTAATAGAAGCCAATCCAAAATTTGCCAAACAGTTGTTCTACTTATGAAGTTACACATTTCTGACTATGAAGCCGTAACTTAGATGGCATGTGTTGGAAAATCTTACGCTGGGGCTAACGTCCACATGCAAGACAAATAATCCAACCGTTAACTCAGATCCTCTTTTAACTTTCATGGGAAAGGTATCACATTATCATCACTGAAATCAATACCATCAATTAATGTTGATATATCAAGTTTTACTTTCCATACACCTGCCATTGTCTATGTGAGGTCTAGGTTTAGTCAATACATTTACTATTCAGAAACCCATACTCAGGGGATAAACTCTAATTATGAATATTGTAAGTACACTCTAGGTGCCATTGATTTTTTAATCAGAACATGATTATCTTTGACACGTTCAGACCATTCTTCAAAACAGATCAGATGTCTCCCCAAATTCTCTTGCACATGAACAAACAATTTTCACATCATCCCTCTTTCAAAACTTCTCTGTTGTAGCAGTACCAGTCATTGATAGATCAACAGAACTCACGTGTGTTGGGATTCCAGCAGTGGTTTCTCCGATAATATTGGGAAACGCTGGCTTCAGAAGCTTTGCGGATGATGCAGAAGGCTAGGAATCAGTGGGAGTTTTACCAGCTATTCATTTGATCTGTGTCTAGAAGGAAAATTTCTCTGTCGGGGCTGTTGGCTATCGGTCCATTTCGCCTTCATTCTTTAGCTGCTTGGCTCCTACGTTGCAGGGTTTTGCTGAACTAGCTCTTGGTAGAGTCCGAGGGAAACGGAGCTCCCTTTGCATTATAACCAGCCCCAAATGACTGTCAAAATTAAGCCATCCTGTTGTCTGGGCACAGGAGACACTGGAGCTGTGTCCCTTGGGTTTGCAGATGGCGGCAGGGCCTGGGGGTGGAGAAGGTGATGTAAGCAATCCCTGCCTTGGTGGTCTTCAAATACAGACCTCGGTCGATCTCAGCTCTGGCCCTCAGAATGCCAGATACTCTGTTACAGTCAGCTCAGGATGGCCACTGTTTTATTATCGACTTGTCTTTGATGTCTGTATCACAATAAGAGAAACAGATCCATGCATTGTGACTTACCTGTTGCCAGGAAAGTAATGTAGTAAACACACATTTAGACCTATTTTCCTTTTTCTCTCCTGTCCTTAAATTGGAGATAGAGGAGTTCCTGTCGTGGCGCAGTGGTTAACGAATCCGACTAGGAACCATGAGGTTGCGGGTTTGGTCCCTGGCCTTGCTCAGTGGGTTAACGATCCGGCGTTGCCATGAGCTGTGGTGTAGGTTGCAGATGCGGCTCGGATCCTGCATTGCTGTGGCTGCGGCGCAGGCCAGTGGCCACAGCTCCAATTAGACCCCTAGCCTGGGAACCTCCACATGCCGCGGGTGCGGCCATAAAATGACAAAAGGCAAAAAAAAAAAAAAAAATTGGAGATAGACTCCTTAAAAGAATGGATTGTCTGATATAATTGGATCGATGCATGTAAGGAATGCCGGCAGATGCAAAAATATCATTTGAAATAAAAGGAAAAAAAGTCTGTCTTACTGAGTTTTCAGCTATGCTGAGAAGGAGTCTTGGTCGCCCGTGGTGGCCCTGGATCTGCTGTGTGAAGTCTCTTAGCTTCTCTGTACCCCTGATTTATTCTTCATTTATACCATGTGGTGTTTGCCCAGGAGATGACGCTTTCTTCTTCCAGTCTTCGTAAGCTCTTTCACACTTCACCTCTGCAGAGCGGTACAGGGGTGTGTGATGAATATGCTGGGACAGGCTCTAAGCCACTTGGGAAGCTCTACGGCCCTTCTCCCCAGCAGCAGCGATGATCTGGGTGGTGGTACCCATCCTTCAGCTTCACCTTCCGAGCTGGTACCTGGCACCCTCAGCATGAGTTAGCTTTCAGGGGGTGTCTGCAAAACGGACCACACTTCTCCCCTGTGGAATTTTAGGGTGATGGACTCTGGGTATCCTGATTGTGGGCTACTTCCAGAGTCTCTTGATGTCTTAAAACTCATTTTTAAAATGAATTCATTTTACTTTTAAAATGGGTTCTTTTAAATTTATTTTGATGTATAAAATACGTTTTATTTTAAAAATAATTTTAATTAATTTTATTAAAAAATTTTTTTTTGAAGTTCCCATTGTGGCTCAGCGGAAACGAATCTGACTAGTAACCATGAGGACGCAAGTTCGATCTCTGGCCTCGCTCAGTGGGTTAAGGATTCGGCATTGCCATGAGTTGTGGTGTAGATCAAAGATGCAGCTTGGATCCTGAATTGCTGTGGCTGCGGTGTAGGCCAGTGGCTATAGCTCCGATTTGACCCTTAGCCTGGGAACCTCCATGTGCAGCGGGTGCAGCCCTAAAAAGAAAAAAAAAATTTTTTTTTGGCCATGCCCAGGGCATGTGGAAGTTCCTGGGCCAGGGATCAAATCCTTCCCACAGCAGTGACCCAAGCCCCTGTGGTGTGACCTTGCCAGATCCCTAACCCACTGCACCGAAGGGAACTCCTAAATTAATCTTTAAGATGTATTTTATTTGTAATTCACTTTCTTTTTTAATTTTATTTTTATTTAATATCTTGATATGTAAAGATAAATTTTCTTAGAGTTGACAATTTTGGTGTACTGCTGCATAGATTTTAACACAGAGAACCACAAAAAGTCAATTTTACTCTATGTTGATTTCAAATCGAAAGTAGAAAACAAAGCCTGCCTTTTAGAAAGTGTCACTATCAGACCTCTGAAAAGAGGAACCAGCCACTGGAATTTCTCTCTCCAAAATATGCCAGTCCCCTTAATATATATGGTTTTTCCTATCTTTCTAATTTTAAATTATATTTTTCTTTGGTTTTTTTAACAATTTATTTAAATAAAGTTTTAATTATGCTGAGATAAGGATCTTCCTTTGTATCAAAAGAGCGTTTTTAAATAAAGAGAGAATACTGTTTTCTTCCTAGAAGGTTCTCACAGTGGAAATAAAAGGTGATTTATCAGCATTTCCCGAGCAGCAGCTCCTCGCAATAGCTGTAGTGAATATCATTCATTGCACACAGCCGAGTGCACCTTTCTTTACTTCATCCTCAGAGCTCCCCGCAGGTAGGTGAGCACAGCTTTCTTTGACAGGTGGGAGGTGAGAGAAGTAAAACAGTGGAATAGTCCCTGGAGACAGAGACTGGACTGGAACCCAGTGTCCCCTCTGCCTCCAAACCCACACCTTTCCCACGCTGGGCTGCCCTCCCTGGAGCAGATACAGGACTTAGGGATGACTTGACAGGTGCACGCGCGTCTGTGGCGCACACAGGCACTCGCTCACCCGTATACTAGAGGGAGAGCAGAGGAGGTCTGCCAAGAAGCTGCCAAAGAGTTTGTTCCACGTCTGCCCTGCTCATGAAATAACAGCGCTGATGCAGGGACAGCCCCACTCATCCAGATGCCTGTGTTGACCTTGCAGCCAGCTGAAAACCATCTGCTGTTGCAGCCCTGCTGTCAGTCTGGGGCCCTGGTTCCAAGATGCCGCGGGAGCCCCGGGGTGGACAGAGGCAGTAGCCTAGTAACTACTGCTTTGTCCCCTCCTTCCTATTGTCACTGCTTGGGGACTATCGATGCTCAGTCCCCCAGCTAGCCCGTGCTTCATTGCACACTGAGCTGGGCAGTTGGACCGGCTCCCATGAGCTATGCATACCTGATTGGAATTCGGTAGGAACCAAGCTGTGTGATGGATGGGCAGAGGACAGCCCACAGTTTTCTTTCTCTGAGATAAGCTGAGACTCAACTAGAGATGAGCAAATAGCATCTAGGTCCCATGTGCTGTCACAAATTCTTTTCCTAATGTGCTTCTCTGGAGCAAGGATTTAATTCCCTCCATTTGGGGCAAAATTCCACAGGGCACCAGTCATGTGCTTTTACTTTTTTTTTTTTCTTTTTAGGGCTGCACTTGCAGCATATGGAGGCTCCCAGGCAGGGGTCCAATCAGAGCTATAGCTGCCGACCTACGCCACAGCCACAGCAACGCGGATCCGAGCCGTGTCTGCGACCTGCACCACAGCTCACAGCAACACCAGATCCTTAACCCACTGAGCGAGGCCAGGGATCAAACCTGCGTCCTCATGGGTACTAGTCAGGTTCGTTAACCACGGATCCACGACAGGAACTCCAGCAGTCGTGTTCTTTTAAACTCCTTCTCCAGTCATCGAAAATATCACCCATCCCTAAATAAGTGAGCTGTCTGCAGGAAACTGAAGGTTTACTTTTCCTTTTAACAGAGTCAGAGATCAATGTTTTTCACGGTCGTTCTTATTGAGAACAAAGATCCACACACTCATAACCTCAAATATAGTTCATTTATAAAATCCCACATTTTGGGGAGCAGGTCTTTACTCACCAATCCCATTTCATGGCTGTCTTGATGATCTCCTTGCCTCAGTGAAATTCAGGCTACCCACGTAATGTTCAGAAACCACTAGAGCGTTTCTCATGGATATAATATTCTGCCTTTTGCTGGGCTACGTAGTCGCTACTCACTACTCATCTGAAGAGCAGTCTTTGCTGTTAGAGAACCTAGGAGAAGACTGGGCAGAACCAGGCTGTAACAAAGAACGCACACCTTTCTTCTGGCCAGGCTGTTGCTTCTCCTGTTATGTAATCAGGAAAGTTTGCTCACAAGAGAGAAGAGGTACGCTCTGTTCTCGAGACGGGGGCGTGCTGTGTGTGTGCTGTCGATACACCTTTTGGGAAGACGAATTTTGAATCCTCTGATTGCCTTATTCTCATGGTGTTATTCGGGCTTCCTCAGCGCAACAGACGGCTCTGCTGACAGGTAACTGGAGATGGCATGTCCTTGGTGGCCACGGAGCAGCACAAACTCCTTGGTCACCAGCTTGGAGCTGTGGCTGGGGCCTCATTAACTCCGGGCTCTGCCTGCATTAGCCAGCCACGGGGGATGCTGGCTGAGAGTGCTCTTGTTAGCTCATGGCCCTCCCTCCTGGCTGTGGGTGGTGTGTCTGGGGCTTCTCCGGGCTGGGACCACTCCTCTCTTTAAACAGCCCTGCACGGGGAGCAAGGCGTCATGCATCTTAGTTAGGCTGAGCCCATCATTCTCAAACCCCGCCCAGGTACATTCAAGGTCTGGGGTTCAACCTGGCAATTGGGCTTTCCCCTTGTATTTGCCTATTTCATGACACCTTTCGAAGGAACCAACTGCTTGTGACAGTTTTGTAATCTGGAAAGGGGTAGCAGGGTGCGTCTGGGGTTCAGTCAACTGTTGTCAAACAAAATGACAGCCAGTGACAATTTTCCACCAAGTGGAATAATTTTGCTTAATAATAGAAGGAATAATGTTCATTATACAAATTCAAAAGTGCAGGAAAGCATAAAAAACACAAAGATGATCCCATATCCTACCAGCCTCCTCCCAGGACCATCCCTCCAGATACGCCTTTATGTGTGTATTCATGTGCCAGTCATGGATTTCAGATGGATGTTCTTCTAGATTTTCTATTAAATATTTTAGTTAAAATTGGTACCCAGGTGGAAATTATTGAAATTTGATAAATCTTCATTGAGTCGCTAACAGAATGGTTTTTTTAATTGAAGTACAGCTGATTTACAGTGTTGTGTCAGTTTCTGCTCTACAGCACAGTGACCCAGTCATGCATGTATATACATTCTTTTCCTCATACTACCTTCCATCGTGTTCTATCCCAAGAGACTGGATATAGTTCCCTCTGCTGTGTGGTAGGATATCATTGCTTATCCATTTTAAATGTAATAGTTTCATCTACTAACCTCAAACTCCCCGTCCATCCCACTCCCCACACCCACCCCCCTTGGCAACCACAAGTCTGTCCTCTATGTCCGTGAGTCTGTTTCTGTTACTGAATGCTGAATACAAGCATTCCTTGGAAAGCGTGTGGGTTCAGTTCCACTGCAGTAGAGCGAATATAGCAATAAAGCAACTCACAAGAATTTTGTTGGTTTCCCAGTGCATATAAAAATTATACTTACACTATACTGTAGGGTATTAAGTGTGCAGTAGCAAGAGCTGTCATTGTCTAATAAAACAATGTACATACCTTAATTAAAAAATACTTCATTGCTAAAAATTGCTACTCATCACCTGAGCCTTCAGCCAGTGGTAGTGGTAATATCAAGGATCACAGATCATCAAACAAATATCGTCATAATGAAAACGTTTGAAATAGTGTGAGAATTACCAAATCGTGACACAGAGACACAAAGTGAGCAAGTGCTCTGGGAAAAATGATGCCAATCGACTGGCTTCATATGCAGGGTTGCCACACACCTTTGCAAACGTGTAAAAGAAAAAAATGCAGTATCTGCAAAGCATAATAAAATGAAGTCTCTCTGTATAAGGAAAAAAGACCAAAACAGTCAAATCATAATTGCCAGGGTCATGAATATTTCTATTTTCTCTTTATATACATGTATTATCGGAATGTGTTATGGCTCTTCGATGATCAAAAATAATTTTAAATGTAAGTTGGCTAGAAATTATACACGTGCTTGGCTTAGAGACTTTTTTCACAATTTTAATTCCTGCACCATCTAATAAAAACCTGATGCTGTCGTGACTGTTAAGAGCTGTGTTGTGAATGTCAGAGTCCAAAAGAATTTCTTATTCTTTTCATGAAATAAGAACAGATTCACATTCTTCTCCAATAAGAGCTAAGATCTGCACAATGGACAACAGTGCAGAATTCAAGCAAATAATTCTAATTTACGTTTCTAAAAAAATCTCTGATGTGTTGACTTGGTGTCTCGAATTTGCTAGTTCGCTCTGCACACACCTGGTCTAAGCAGAAGAGCAGAGCCAAGCAATTTTGATGTCCCAGAGTAATTAAGTGCAAACTAATGATGTTTACATTGTTGAAGAATCCACACTAGGAACTTTGAGGTTGGTGGTGGGGTGGGTTTTTTTGTTGTTGTAGTTGCTGTCGTTTTAAGTTTGGTAGAGGTGGGCAGGTGGTCTCTCTTTCTTTTTTTTTTTTTAAAGGAAAACAATATATCGTCCTAAGTGTTGTCTGAACAGAGTGCCAGTGGGACAGAAAACAGGAAGTTGAAGGTTATATTCCAGTTCTGGTCCAGTCAGTCCCTCAAAGTGAGTAATTAAAACATTAAGACCATCTGTGAATACTCAGAAGCCAAATGAATCTTAAAAACAAGTGTTTTCCGAAGAATACATACAGAGTGTTTGGTCACTGCAAGAAGTTTTTCAACATTATGTGCTAGATGTCTGTGCATTTGTGTGTGTGTGTGTGTGTGCGTGCGTGTGCATGTGCACACACACATGCTCGCACACTCTTTAAATATGAAAAACAATACAGGAATTCCTGAACTGGCTCAGTGGAAACGAATCTGACTATTATCCATGAGGACCCAGGTTCAATCCCTGGCCTCGCTCGGTGGGCTAAGGATCTGGCATTGCCGTGAGCTGTGTTGTTGCAGACGCGGCTCGGATCCCGCGTTGCTGTGGCTGTGGTGTAGGCCGGCAGCTACAGCTCCAGTTTGACCCCTAGCCTGGGATAAAAAGACAAAGCAAAGCAAAACAAAACACCAATACATTGTTTGAAGACACTGCAACAGTTTTCAAATTCGTTGAGCTTAGTTCAGAGCTGGGTATTTCCCTGTCTAGTGAGACAGGTGGGGAAAGGACAAGGTGATAAAGTATGATGACCATCTGCTTCCAGACACAGCTGGCCATTTCCTGGGAAGGGCACACAAAGTTCACACCATGTACTTACATCAAGAAGGGGAGGGGAGTGGGATGGACTGGGAATTTGGGGTTAATAGATACAAACTATTGCATTTGGAGTGGATAAGCAGTGCAGTCCTGCTGTAGAGCACAGGGAACTGTATCTAGTCACTTGTGATGGTACATGATGGAGGAATAATCTGAGAATAAAAGGGAATATATATATATATACATATATATATACACATATATATATGTATATACATGTATATATGTATGTATGTATGACTGGGTTACTTTGCTGTACGGTAGAAATTAACAGAACAGTGTAAATTAACCATAATGGAAAAAATAAAAATCACATAAACTTAAGAGTTCTCTATTAAAAAAAAAAAGAAATAAAAAAAGTAACCAAGGGAGGCACCTCAAGGGATGGTGGCTTTAGCTCTGCTCCTCCCCTTAACTCCATGAGTAATCGGAACAGAAAGGGTACAGAGTATTTGTAACTTAAAAGGTAATACAGTCAAAAGCAAATAACATGAAAGGCCACTATCCTGAAAATCTGTGTGACCAGATGGGTTCCAAGGTCCATGATACAGGGAGATTCAGAGCTCTTAAGCATTACTGTGGTTAAAAAAAAAAGGTCACTCTCACCTTAGGGTGCTCTCTCATTAGGTCTGATGGGGATAAACGAGTGCGACTGCACCGTGCCCTCTGTCAAAAGTCATGTGTCACAGCTGAGTCATTCAGTGTGACCCTGCCGAGCACTCCAACACAGAGCTCGCCTGGGTCACTTGTTTCTAGAAAGTATAGACAAAGGGTTCCCAGGTCAGCACAAGACTGAGGATGAGAACAAATCAAATGACATAAGGATGAGTAACGGGCTAAGAGGGGTGAGGTAAGCTTAATGTAAATCAGTGCTGTTGTAGCTAACGTTTTTTGAAAGCGTAGTCTGTGTACCAGGGACCGTGTAACTGCTTTCCATGGCTTTGGGCAGTTTTTCTTACGTTTCACCTTTACAAGGACTCTGTGTTGCTGCCATGATCCACACTTGCTAGATCAGGAGGCCGAGGTTTAGAGAGATGGCTGATGAGCTTGCCCACGTTTGCGGAGCTCGGGAGCAGCAATCTGTCCCGTTGGTGAGGATGTGAAGATGTGTTTGTGTGTACACACCGAGCCGCTTCTGTTTTGCTTACTGACACCCCACACCTCTCCCTAAGCTTTTGTTTGGGATGTTTGTGCCCATCTCCGAGACTCTAAATACATTTCAAAGCGTTGCTTCTTATGGCACCTTCTGTCCCTTCTGTATTGCGTGAAACATACGATGCCTTATATTCTTGGTTATATAAATATATCTCGTCTCCCAAACTGGTTTCTCAAGGATGTGTGTCTCCTGCCCCTATACATAAACATTCCATAAATGTTTGTTTTGGATGTGTATATTCATGATTTGCCTGTTTTAAAGGAATTTTCTTCGACAGCACCTACCTACTGAGTACTGCCAGTTCATAGTCTTTTAGTACCTTGATATGTGTGTGTCTGCAGGCTTTCTGCAAATGTGCATATTATAGATTATTCACAGAATACTTGTTCGAAGTGCCACATGCTGCTTGAACAGCACAGAAAAGAGCAGACACCTTGCTCAGCATGGCAAAGAAAGTCCACCCTCAGAGCTAAGTCTCCTATTATTTGTCTAATTCTGAAAATGACACATAAAAAATCAATTTTATTTTATGGTCGGAATTAGATAAAACAACAATTTAAGAAAGAAGCCATGAACATTGGGGTGATTGTGTTCAACTTTTTGCAATGTATTCTATTTGATTGATATCAATATGCCTTTCCTTTAAGAAACATTGTTTGGCATACTTATTTGTAAAACTAAAAAAAAATTGGGATTCTCCCATTTCTTTAGCATGGAGAAACTTCTCTGGTGCATCTTGAGGTATCTGAAGACAATTCAGGAAGTTAGGAAATCAGGATTTGGACTGCTAGATCCAAAAGTAGGAAATCTGCTTTATAAATAAGCGTATGTTGACATTTTAATAAGTTCATCAAATTTTACTTTCTCTAATATATGGAATCACACCTTCTATAAAATTTAAGTTTGCAAAGACAACATTCCCTTAAGCACTTAGATAAGAGTGATGTTTTCTCTGCTGCAGTTCCACTGGTACCCTCGGGCACTGCGGTGCAGTCGTAGATCCTGAATCCACAATCCATCTCCCATCATCCACCTTGAGAATGGAGGAAGAAGAGCATTTGTTTATTTGTTTGTTTAAAGAAAAACAACATAGCTTTGGCACGTTGCAGGATATTCATAGTGATTTCTCGAATTATTTTTGGAAACTCGGTTCTCGCCGATTTCCAGAGCCCACAGCTGACGTATAAATTCCCTGATTTGTTTACTTTAGAGAGATCATCTCAAGTGCAGCATCTGTTTTTGCTTTCTCTGTGAGATCTTGATTTTACATCAGGAGGACTGAGGCTCAGGGGAGTCCCGTGACCAGCGGGGCCCACACAGGAAGCTGCAGGAACCTGCTGTGCCCGGAGCTGAGCCGCCTCCAGCCGCGGGGCCTGGGCTTCTGTTACCGCCCTGCAGAGGCAGCTCCCATCCTAGCTTCTTGCTGCCTTTCAAGGATCAGCTCCATCACTACCAGTTAGTGTTGTTTTACAGTTAGAAGATTGTCAGACGTTCTCATTCTGCTCACATGCGCGTCTTCTTTTGACAGGCAGCTTTCTTTGTATCTTTAGGCATTATTACTTTGGGTTTATTCTTTTTTTAAATTATAGTTGATTTACAATGATGTGCCAGTTTCTGCTGTACAGACAGCAAAGTGACCCAGTCATATATTATATAAATGTACACACACACACACGTTCTTTTTCTCACCCTGTTTTCCATCACTTTTTATCCCAGGAGACTGCATATAGTTCCCTGTGCTGTGCAGCAGGGCCTCATCGCTTCTCCATTCTAAATGTAATAGTTTGCATCTACCAACCCCAAACTCCCCGTCCGTCCCACTCCCTCCCCTCTCCCCCTTGGCAACCACAAGTCTGTTCTCCATGCCTAGACTTACTTTCAATAGAGGGGAGAACCTTCTGGAAGCACAGTGGTTATTTATGAAGCTTGGGAGGGGGGCGCTCCCTGCCATGTTCCAATGAAATCAGAGAGATAAAAATGTAATGTTGAAGTCACTTATATTTTGCTCTCTCTGCTGCCTTTCCAAAATGGTTGCCTCAGGAAATCTATTCCCGGAGCCCCTTCCAGACCCCACGTCCAAGGTCACGGGCGAGCAGCACCCCGTATTTGGTACTGTTAGTGGAAATACAAGGCACTGAAAACCAGGGAAGTATCAACAGCTCCCATCTCTGCAAAATAACCAACTGAATTTTCTCTCATAAAGAGTGGCCCGAATCGTCCCTCCAGCTTCTTGTAAGGACGGCGGAGTTACTGTGCATATAAATTTGAGTTCAAGAGGAGAGAGGGATGTGGAGAAAAATCCAATTAACTGGAGTGAAAGTCACACAAAATAAACTACCCATTGCTAAAAGAAATCATTTTTAAATTGGATGGATCTTTAGAGTAGAACTGATAAACTATGTCCTTATTGTATGAGAAGATGCACTTTGCAAATAATATTTTTTCAGGAGGCGTCATCTACTTGAGGATGTTTCATGTTCTTATTAAGGAGGCGATTAGAAGTTTCGAGGCTTTTTCATCGTAGTGATTAACTTGCAGGGGAAAATCTTCCTATTGCAGCATTCATTAAATGGATCTCTTTGTGTGTACAAATATTAAAAGCAGTCTTGAAAGTACTATAGGTAAGCAAGGGAAAAATGCAGTTTGTTTCCTCCCGGAGTTGACATTTTTATTTAGGGAAGAAAATCCATGAATTTACAATCTCCCCCTTTCTAGGTTTTTCAACATTTCTTGCAAATTGTATGCAAATGAATGCAAATAAGCAATCCTCACTCGCAAGCTGCTTAGAAGTGTAAAATGCATAAAATTAAGATGCTGAGAGAAACGTGCATCTAATTAAGGTAGCATGTAAAGAAATGTTTTAATTCAAATTAGATACTTCAGTGGAAAGAATTACTTGTTTAATTCAAAAGATGTTTTGTATAATTCAAGGATGACTTCTTAGCAACGTTCCTATCTCCTTTAAAAATCAGTTTTATGGAGCTGGCACTGGTGTAGCTTAACTTCGAAACTGAGTTTAACCTAAGAGTAAGAATGCCGTTCAAGTGCCTTCTAGTTTTAATGCCTTTACCCCTAACAGACTGCAGAGTGAGGATCACAGTTTCTTCCTATTTGCATGAAGCTCCCGTGGTGTTTTCATGTACCTGGGACCTAGAAAGCCTTGAAACACCGGCCACCACTAGCCAGCTATTCCTAGATCCTAAGAAAGTTTTTCTACACAAGACAGGAAGGATGCCAGTCCAAGCCATCAATAGGCATCTTCCAGCCTCACCAGGGACAAAAGAGCAATGGAGTTTGATCCCCACCTGGAAGGCTTTAAATAAATGGAGTCATTTTTGCAAAGCATGAGCAGCAAGGAAATGACTGAAAAATGTAAGAGATCTGTGTCGAGAAGATAGGAACTATCTTCTAAGATTGTCACTGTTTCCACCTTAGACCCGATGCCCTAAAGAGCAGGCAGAAGAGTGGTTGGTGCTTGTTCTCCAAATGCTTACTTTTGAAGTGTCCCACAAAGTCCCACTTCCCATGGTGAAATTCTGGCTTTCTGCTGGCCTGTGCGTTCAGACCGAGCCCTCTGATTTCAGTGGAGCCCGTGCGTTAGCCCGGAGTATCTATTTCCTGGCTTCAAAGATAAAAATAGTTACTTGTTACGAAACAGTTTTGATCATATGTCCTGTTCAAAACGGTCTCTCGGACTTGGGTTCCCTCATCTGGAATCCCTCCATGTCTGACATGGGGAATTAATTTTTACTTAAATTAAAAAAAAAAAGTTCTATTGCAGTATAATTGATTTACAATGTTGTGTTAGTTTCAAGTATACAGCAAAGTGATTCAGTTACACACACACACATGCTTTTTCAGACTCTTTTCCACTATAGGTTATTATAAGATATTGAATATAATTCCCTCTGCTATATAGTATATTGTTGTTTATTTTATATATAGTAGTGTCTGTGTGTTCTTCCCAAACGCCGAATTTATCCTTCAGCCCCCTCTTTCCCCTTTGGTAGCTGTAAATTTGTTTTCTATGTCTGTGGATCTATTTCAGTTTTGTAAATAAGTTCATTTTCATCATTTTTTGAGATTCCACCTAACGTGATATCACATGGAATTTGTCTTTCTCTGACTTCCTTCACTTAGAATGAGAATCTCTGTGTTGCTGCAAATGGCATTATTTCAGTCTTTTTCACACTCTGTTCTGTTGTATCACGGTCCTCCAGTCAGCAGGCTCCTTGTACAGTGCTCTAAGCTGCCGTTTCCTGGTCTGTCTCCCTGTTAGGCTGTGAGCTCCTGGGGGCAGGAATCGTGTTGAATAGGATGGTGCCCAGGGATAAATACGACTGGAACAGTGGTTCTCAAGCCTTTTGGTCTCAGGCTCCCATGGCACTCTTAAAAACTACTGAGGGCCTCGAAAAACTTTGCTTTAGGGTGTGAGCAACTATGTGTTGATATTTACCGTATTTGACATTTAAGACGTTTAAAAGTGATTTATTTATTCATTCCTTTAAAATCAATAATAATGAATGCATTACATGGTATTACACATGCTACATTTTTATACAATAACTATTTTATTTATTTATTTATCTTTTCAGGCCCACACCTGCCTCATATGGAAGTTCCCAGGCTAGGGATCAAATCGGAGCTACAGCTGCTGGCCTACATCACAGCCGCAGCAATGTGGGATCCAAGCTGTGTTTGCAACCTACACCACAACTCACAGCAATGCCGGATCCCTAACCCACTGAGTGAGGCCAGAGATTGAACCCACATCCTCATGGATGCTAGTTAGGTTTATTACTGCTGAGCCACAATGGGAACGCCAAGATAACTAGTTTTTAAAATAAAATGTACTGAGAGGATGGCTTTGCTTTTTCAAAGCTCTTAATGTTTTTAGAATATCTGACTTATTAAGAGAAGACAGTCGGGTTGTGATAACTGCTTTTACATTCAGTCTGGTTCGAAGAGTGGTTTTGTTTAAAGGATGTGAAGACAGTTCCCCTTGATTGTGGGCACTTTTCTCCACCACAACTGACAAGTGTTCATTTCTTTCACGCTATCGTAACCATAGGAAACTCTTCACTATTACCTTAAACCTATTTACCTCTCCTGCTCTTATGAACCTTTTTTTTTAAAATTCCTCCAAGATGTAGTTATACCAAGCAGTGGTCATTCGGAAAATATGAGCCTACTAAGTTCTAAAGATCTTCCAAATGATGATACATGTTATTATACAATAAGAGAAAATGGAACGGGAAGCTGAGAAACTGTCAGCCTCATGGTGATAAATGTAAGTTTTCCAAAGTTCGAATTTTTACTTAAAAGCCCAGATTTTATCATTGACAACAAGTGTTGTCAGTTAATTTTCCTCAAAGGGACAAATCCACACTTTGCTCATATGCCTTTTAAATACCCAAGTCTGAATAACAGGTTTTCGCCACTTGTTCTTTTTAATTAAAAATGGTGTTCTGTTGAGGGGTGTGCAGGGAAGGCTAGTTCAGCTGGTAACTCAATCACACAAGTGCTTTTGCTTGAGGAAAATGTCGTACTTCCCTGCGTATGAAACACAGCTGCTTTATGCATACTTGTTTTCTCAGGGAAGAATATTAAACAGTTGTGTACCTGAGGTTACATTTATGAACATTAATATTTACTGTATCATCAGAACATGATGGAAGATAATGTGAGGAAAAGAATGTATATGTGTGTGTGTGTGTGTGTGTGTGTGTGTGTGTGTGTGTGTGTGTGAGAGACTGGGTCACTTTGCTGTATAACAGAAATTGACAGAACATTGTTAATCAACTATAATAGAAAAAAATAAAAGTCTTACAAAAAAATTTACTGCATCATCAAGAGCATGTGTGGGAGTTCCCATTGCAGCTTGGTTAAGAATCCGACTAGTATCCATGGTGATATGGGTTCAATTCCTGGCCTCACTCAGTGGGTTAAGGATATAGTGCTGCTGCAAGCCATGGTGTAGATCACAGATGGGACTCGGATCTGGCATTGCTGTGGCTGTGGTGTAGACCTGCAGCTGCAACCCTAACCTGGGAACTTCCATAGGGCATGTATGGCCCTGAAAAGAAGAAGAAGAAGAAAAAGATCATGCCTGAGTGAAACTGGCATTCATTTTCCTTCAAGTGCTGGGAAGGGAAGAACTCAGGGACCACCAATATCCTTTGGTGCCTTTGGCTTGATTTGTGCTGAACTGGCAGCTGCTTTACCAGTTTTGTTTATAGTTCATGCACTGTCTTTGTGCCATCGCTGCAAATGTTAATCTAGTGAAGAGGGCGAATGATGTCTTGGAATTATTATAAAATAGTCTGACCTTTGTAAAGAAGTGGACCCTTAAGGAGTTCCCATCGTGGCTCAGTGGTTAGCGAATCCGACTAAGAACCATGAGGTTGCAGGTTCAATCCCTGGCCTCGCTCAGTGGGTTAAGGATCCAGCGTTGCCATGAGCTGTGGTGTAGGTTGCAGACACGGCTCGGATCCCGCATTGCTGTGACTGTGGCGAAGGCCGGCGGCTACAGCTCCTGTTAGACCCCTAGCCTGGGAACCGCCACATGCTGCGGGTGCGGCCCTAGATAAGGCAAAAAGACAAAAAAAAAAAGAAGTGGACCCTTAGAAAGGGTCTTGGTGACCCAGGAGTCCCCAGACCACCCTTTGAGCACTTTGGGTCAGAGGGTCAGGCAGAGACGAGGGGCTGCAGACTTAGTCAATGCTGTTCCAGAAAGAATGGGAAGAGAGGGGTGACATGGTCAGATTTGTACTTTAGAGTGGCCTGGTGGCCGCAGAGTGAGGCATCTTCCAGGAACTGGGGACATTGGAACTGGGCCTCACTGCCAAAATTAGCCATGTGTTTTTGAGTTGCCGAGTAAATGTACAAGATGGAGGAAGCCTCCCATTTTTCAACACCTTGGAGTGGTGTCTTTATGCAAATCACATTCATTTGCCTCAGTCAGTTAGGTTGGGGGTACTTCTGGCTGTTCTTGTTTCTACTATGAGGGTGTGACTTGGTGGATGGATCCTAGGCATAAACACGCGTCTGTGTGTGTACACGTGGATGGAAACCCTCGTCGGCCTCCCAGCTTGTTCCTTTCTGGCCCAATTTTGTGTTTTATCACCCGCAGGACATTTGTTGGATTGTATGCATTCATCCTGTACCGTTTGTGGAAAATATTTGTTTACCGCGGAAACCCCCACTCAGGGATAGTGTGGGAGACTCATTACTCCGTTAAGAGGTCTAGGTCAGTGCATACCCAGCAGTAATCATCCATCATTCGCTCCGGCCAGCAGTGCTTGCCTAGGATTCCATTCAGAAGCCCTGCCTCTCTCTGTTGATCTCTTTAAAAATTCTAAGCCAAAGACAATGAATCTTCAAACACAGCCTGATTCCATTGTGATTGATCTGAGCCAATTTTTAAGGTAATTGATGGTATTGCCTTAGTTGAGTCTGTTAGTGCAAATAATTATTAATCAATAGGCTCTCGGCTCTTCCTTCAGAAGATAATCCTAACACATGATTTATTCTGAACATTTCAATTGAGCTACCTTTACAAGAGGAAAATCAATGGGCGAGTGGTCTCAAGCACTTTAATTATCTGCTTCTCCATCCACCTTTCCCAGCCATATTTACTCGGCTGTCCCAGTCTGGCAAGGGTGACAAGAGGTTTCTCGTTGCCATGGGGAAAAGGATATTCTGTAGCTCATCTTTGATTGACTGAGTTGATTATGGTGATTCAGGCAAATACCTTTAAAAACCAAACCTGGCGGCTTCACTTTGGAGGGGATAGTTAGCACTGCCCTAGAAAAAAAAGGGACATGTTACTAATTTCCCTTCCGTTGGAAGGCAGTTACTGTTGTGGGTGTGAGTGTCAAGGAAGTCAGTTCACCCTGAAAACGGGGGACAGGGTGCACAGAAGAAGATGCTGGAAATGCTCTGTGACTTCCCTGGGCTAAGGCTTTCCAGCTTGGGGTTCTTTGTTTCGCCCTTTCGGAGCGGTGCCGCGATGAATGTTGTGGTTTGTGCTTTTGTTTTTCTTTGAGATGAGATAGGGAGGAAAAAGACCAGCACCAGGAGCGAGCCAGTTCCCGGGGAGAGCTTCCAAGCTCTCGGGGAGGGTAGAGGAATGTGTGGCCTTGGCCTGGGACTTCCAGACACGATTCTAACAGTTGGGAATGTCAGACGACACTTCCTTGCGTTGGCATCGTAGAAGCATCAGGATCTGCTGTTAGGCTTCTTGCCCGAGACCATGCCTCTTGCTGCTCTTGCAGCATCTCTAAATGGCCAAATGCGAAGGCGAGCAGCGGCCTTCAAGGCCAGCCCTTTAGCTGCCTCCACTCCCGACCCCAGGCCCTCCCGGGGCCCCGAAGCTCAAGCCCAGGACTCCACATACCAGGCAACTGAATTCCAGCTCATTGTGGCTGCCGATGCAGGGGCCACGTCTCCAGAAGGAAATGTTCTTACACACTGAATGGCCTTCATCCTCTCAGTGAAACAGTGGGAGAGAGCAAAGGTGGGTTCTGAGAGCACTCGGGTTTTTCAGGGGCTAATTCAGTAGACAGTTTTGGATGGTTCAGCTGGGAATTAGCTCTCTAGCGAAGCCTGGCTTCTGCCCACAGCAGGTCACAGTGCTGCTGGGAGGGGTTGGAGCAGAGGGGGAGACATCCGGCGTTAAGGATGCAGAAGAGATGGGTGGGGCGGGGGCAGGCAGAAGACCGAACCCTAGACGTCCAAAGAGGAAGCTGAGGGGGATGGGTCACACTGGCCCTTGAGGTTGGCATGGCTTTCCTCCCCCCTCCCCCCTCCCCATGAGCTGTTACCATCTGGGGTAGTAACTCTAGGCTGATCAGAGGGAACTTAAGGCATCTGATCTGGGCCCAGTCCTGGCCTCTGGGATGACTTCTTCCAGAACGACACTCAGAGCGGCCGGTGGCAGCCGGGGCACCTCCGTAGTCACTGCCACAGGGAGGTGTGACCAAGGGTCAGGAGGCACATTCCGGCTCGTGTAACACTGGGAAGTCTGCCTGATCCGGGCACTGGCGGGAGGCTGGAAGGTTGAACATTGTCCGCCTGCTCCACCGGCCTTTCTTCTCTCATGTCTTCCTCCGAACTCGCCACTTGTCAGTTGAGTTAAAGTGTGACAGGCTGAGCCTTCTTCACTTCTCCCTGGAGAAGGAGCTCCCTGGCCCAAGTTTAGCACGGGCCCCTTGACCGGCTCTGCGCTCTCAGGCGTGTCACCCACTCCTTGGAGGCAGAGTTTTCCCATCTGTCAAATGGGTATAATACTCTCCTTGTGGGGTTGTGAGCATTAAGTGGGGGAAATCTTAAAGCACTTTCTGAACTGTAAAACTCTGTAATATACAATATGTACACACACATGTGTATGTAGTACAACATGTAAGATGTTATTTTATTTTTTCTATCTTACTGGTCCACCTTACCTACTCCGGGGCCCATCTGTGTTCCCCATAACTGTTCCGGTTCCGAGATGAAGCCCTGAGCTTGTCCTGTCACCTTCTTACCTAAGTTCCTTAAGCATCCTAGAGCTGGAAAGTGAGAGGAAAAATATCCTAAAAATAAGTGCCATCTCTGGGTTTCATAGAGACGTTCAATAAATATCCAGCAAATGAAGGCATTACTTTAAATGGTTCCTTTTTTTTCCTATTTATGTTTTGTTTTTGTTTCTCTTTTAAATATACAAGAAGACTCATTTAAAGCTTTTTCTCCTTCCTCTAATGTTTGGAGACCTATATGACAGCATGCCCTAACTTTGCTTAATACCAGTGACATGTCAGGAAAGAGTGTTTTTTCAGCACAATGACCAATAAACGTTGCTTAAGATACTTGCGGGTCGGGACCCAGGGTAGTGCTTACGTAACCTCCCAACTGTTTTCCCAGGTTTAAAGTGAAAATAACAGAGATAAAGGCAGACAGTGCATGTGTGAACATGATACCTTGCTGGCTCCTCCAGTCTACGTAACAAAATAAACCGGGGGTCCAGGCCCTAAAAGTGATGGCCATGGTGTTGGCGGCCCGCTCGCCTTAATGCAGAGAAGGGACTATGGCAGGTGACACACGGCACTTGTTTAAACAGGCAGAGGAAGCCTGCACAACCATCAAGGGCAGGACGCGTCAATAAATACTGCCCACGGTGGGAGCAGCAGGAGACCTGGGGGTGAGCGGAATGCAATCACTCGAAGTGGAATTCAGCCAGGGCCTCCCCGGTCCATCAGGGACACAGCGAACTTTCCAAAAAGCCAGGACCTCTGTCTTGCCTCCTCCCAACGATGACGAAGTGAGATGTGAAACCTTTCTGGAGGCGGGATTTTGCTTTTCATGATAAGTTCCGATCTCTTTTGCAGGCTTTGAGCACAAGAACCGAGGGTCCCAAAGTAGAGCCTGGAAAAAAAATAAATTACACACCCGAAGGTCCACGCAGGCTGATGTGCAGGCGTCGGTGATCCGGGTTGTAAATCCACTACCGCTTTAACAGAGGAAGACCTAGTTAGGGAGACTTGGTTTTCTTAGAAGGCATGAATAAGTGCTCTGGGCAGTCTGCCCCTTTGGAAAAGAGAATAATGCCAATAATTTGCATTTATATAATACGCCTTGGCTTGTGGATCTGCAAGCACTTTGCAAACATTAATTAATTCTCTAAACCCCCTGTGAGTCAGGGGGCGCCTTGGGTAACTATTCACGGAGAGATGCTTGCAGATTGGGAATGGGTCCGAACGCCTCCTGCTTGGGAGTCGAGGAGTTTGCTTGGAATTTTTATGCGAAAGAGCCACAAAGGTAGAATGTGGGTCAGCCTTGGGGGAAGAAAGCCGGGATCTTCTGACCAGGGTTGAAGGTCTGGCCACTAAGAGTTGAGCTTCTCTCTGACTGCAGGCGTCTGTCATGAAATGTGCTGTGTGGCTCTTTTGACTCTTGCTGTTCCCTCTTCATTGGCAAAGCTCTGCTTGTACTTGGTTTGAAACCCCAGAATGAAGATCTGCCCCCAGAGAGGAGGACAGGCAGTCAGAACGTCCTGGAAAGTAGTATTTCTGTAGCTATTTTAATAGTCAATTCGAGTCATTTGTTCGTTGATTTATTCCCTCAATCACTGCTTTATGTGACAAACATGGGTCTTTGAAGTTTCACTTCCTATTAGACATTGGGATTATTCCCAAGGACTTAAATATGAGAAAAGCCGTTCCTGCCCCCATGGTCTAGCAGCTCGTGCTGTTTTCTGTATTCTCCCCGTGTCAGGTGAGTAGTTCTGTTTCCCTGGCTTGCTTATCTGGCAGAGCTCATTGGAATGTTTTTGCAACTTGGGTGTAATTTACCAATAAACATTATGGACTTGAATTTCTTATGAGGAAGACACACTTTGCATGGAAGAAAGCAGTGGTGTGATATCGAAGATCCCGTTCATGTGTGCAGTTAAATCGCACTAGCTCTGGCCTCCTAGAAGGCAGCTTGGAAGTTGTGAAAAATTCAGGTTTTAACTTTTTTTTTAAAGAAGAAAGAGAGTTATTTAAAAGCAGTGTGGTTTGACACTAGACCAACAAAGCGCTGCCTTTGTGCTGAAGAGATAGGATTTATTTGTGAGCTTCTGCCCGCATCCCCAACAGTGGACAGGTTCTTCTGAAATATTTGAAAGCTGATGATAGCTGTTGTTTCCTATGTTGGATTCCTATGGTGCTAGTGTTTTTTAAAATTCCAGTAATTATACCACGTTCCTTTATAGATTAGTGCTCAACCAGCTTCAATCTGGCTTTTTCCAAGTGTGAGAACTAGCAGTATATGAATTGCTGAGATGTATCTAGGTTCACCCACATGTATGTCAGGACCAAGGGGCAAATCAGATGAAATGGTTAAGTCATTGAGAGAGAGTTTAAATCACTTTTATGTTCCTGGCAAGTTAACTAGTATATAGGGCAAGATCTATTGGAAACGTATATATTTTTTTTTCAAGCATTTTTGAACTCTGGGAAAAAAAGGATGAGATGATGCTGTTGTTCGCAGTGTCTTGGTGGAGCTGGCTTCCCTGGGCAGTGACACAGGCGTGGACCTCAGGAAGGGGAGAGCTCTGTTTAGTGTGTGTGTAAAAGATCAAACACGCCAGGGCTGGGACTCCTCCCAGCAAGACCCACGCTTTCTTTCAGGCTGTTGCCAGCTGGGTTTTGCCGTGCGGTGGTGTTGAGCTTTGCAGATGGAAAACATCTGGCTTTTTACCAGCCATGTGTACTCGAAGGAGAGCAGTGTCAGCCCAAGTAAATTCGCCAAATTCTTATCTGGCGCATTTAGTTGACCCTGACATGATAAGTTGGGGCAATTTCTGAGGACGGATCTTGTTTCCAGCTGTGCAACTTCCTTATCCTTCCTGTGCCTTTGGAAGAAGCTAGGATTTAAAATTTGGAGCGAAGCCTTTATTCGGGACTTTCAAGTGCAGGGTCAGTAGCCGGGTCTGAAAGTACCAGTGTTATTTGCCTAGAGGTCAAACACAATGTTTCCTGAATGATGAAGCTGGGTGGCAATTCTGCCAAACAGATGTCAGCAGGTTCCAGAAAGATGGCTCGTTACCTCTGGCTGTGAAGAACAGGAGATGTCAGGTGTTAACTGACTTTGGAGGAAATAAAGCAAAGCAAATCTGTAAATAGTAGAAAACTCTGAATTTATCTACTGGACACATACTGAGAAATAAGTACACATTGTGGTGATGGGACTCATCCTTGATGGTTTGGAGCTTCTTTTCTAATGCAGCACTTGACAGTGAGACTTTATGAGCCTGAAATTTCATCTCAGCCTCCCTCTGAATTTCAGCATATGCATGTGCTTTAATTTGCAAAATGGGCATTATATAGATTTGTATTTTTGTACTGCAATCTACCAACCACACGTCGGTTAATTGGATCATAGCTTCCCACTGAGTTAAGGCCTCAAAGCTGACTGATCAGTGTTTATAATTGTGCTGCCCTTGTCATTGGTCTTAGCACTTTAGCTTGAAGTGTCTCAAGAAGTTAATGACCTGTTAAAACAAAATCCACCGGAGAAAGTTCTCAGAAGAGGCTGGTCAAGTCAGAAATATTTATGTGTGTCAGCAGTAATTTTGCACACCTATTGTGTGCCAGGCAAGTTTCTGTACAATTATCCCATCAATATGATAGTAATTATTTTAACTTTACATGGAGGCTCAGAAAGGTGAAGGAGCTGGCCTCAGGTCACACAGTTAATAGGTGCCTCTGCTAGCTGTCTCCTAGATGACCAAGAATGTGTTGGAGCCTACATAATAATCTTGGATTACCTGGCCTAGCTCCTCTTCCAATTTTAAAGAGCTTAGAAGATGGAAAGGAAGCTAACATCCTTGAAAATGCAGGGTGAGTACCAAACACGGAGCTGGACACTCTCCCCCTTGCAAAGGAGTCTTTTCTTGTTCCACAAGCCTATCTGTGGTCACCCCAGGGCCTTTGCACTTGCTCTGTCTTTGGTCTGCAGTTCTGTTTCCCCAGATCACCAAGTAACGTTGATGTACTTCTCTCCTCCTTGGAGATCCCATCTGACCGCACCACCTCAGTGAAACCACAACTCAGTCCACTCCAGAGATATAGTCCCTGTGATGCTAAGAACTGGCCTCTCCCATTTCTCACCTGCCTAGGCTACTGGCATTCCCCTCAGGCTGGCCTGAACGTACCTGCCCCCTTGCACACCTGCCCGTTCTCTTTTGCATATTCCCAAAGGAAGCAGTGGTTATTTGATGGACACTGTGATTATTGCCATTGATTTTTTTTTTTACCCCAGACTTAGTTTTCCCCTCTCTGAAGCCTGAACGTGTGTTTTGTGTAGGTTTGCTGGATTAGAATTAGATAGCAACTAGCAGATAATTTCGTTTAGGACAAATGTAGCTAAGCACGTGGTATTCGGCGTGAGCTATGTGACGAAAGTCAAGTTACGTTATGAAAAATGAGTTCTGGGTTCCTTTTGAGTCTGGGGACATTTATTTCTCTTGGATTCTTACAGAGATTTTCTGGAGTATTTTTCTATAATTACCTTGATTAATATTTAAGTGGCGTGTTTACATTTTGAGTTGATTTATATGAAGCTTTGCTTTTCCTCCACGAAAGCACCCAGGTTTCTCATGTTACCCCAGGGACAAAAACCATCCCCCCGCCCCACGTCTGCTGCACTCAGAGGCTGTCTCTAGCTGAAGGATGGTGGCGCAGCCACACGGATTTTTTGCAGCGGAAGCGGTCACACAGCCGAAATGTCCCACTGCCTCCCATTTCCTCATCTATTTATAGCTACCTCCACTTTGGGCCTCTGTGATCTGTAATAAATTTAAAAATACTCTCTCTAAACTTTGTGTGTGAGTGCGTGCCTGTGTGTGCATGCTGTATATGAATAGCCTGTGTGTTATTTCTGTAAGAGGAGAGCAAGGAAAAGTTGTGGCATCTGCCCCCTCCCCCCCGCCGGTGTTTTCCCGGCTTTCTTCTCCCTCAGTTCCTGTGGGAAGAGGGCCCTGGGGCAGGGGCAGTGTCCTATGGCTATGTGAACTTGGCAGAGCCCAACAGCCACGGTCAGCTCCCGGAACCTGGTCTCCGGTCCTGACTTCATATCACATTCTAATCAAATCATGCATCTTCTTTGTAGCTCAGTTCCATCCTTATAATCGTATACTCTGTTCTTGTTAAAATTTCGAGAGAGCGCTGTATTCGCTGACCCGCATGCAGGTGTTGGGAGGTGAAACTGATCCCGCTGGTGACCACCGAACTGTTTTTTTTCCCTTCCTTCTCTCACAAAGGCTTCTTTCTTGGAGTTGGCAAGCGTTCATCACTTTGTAAACTGCAACCCCTACGCCTCAAGGTCCAGCATTTCTTGATGGGTTTAGGTGGAGGCAGGCGGGTCTGTCCTCTGTGGTGATTGCAGATAATTCAATGGAAGCCACTTAGTAAGGAGGATCCGTGTGGTTTATGTTCTTAGCCCTTTTTCTCCTTAGGAGAAATTCTCACTTTAAAGGTCAGGGTTTGTGAAGTTCTTTTTTTTTTTTTTTTTCACAGAAACATGAAAACATTATCTTGTCTTTAAAAGAAAAAAAAAAATATTGGTGCCCACGTCTCTGTGGTCTGTGGGCTTGAGCTGACTTGTCCCCTGAAGCCATGACCTCCAAAGTCTCCCCTTTTGCTGTTGAAATCTTGGGTTTTCCGTTTTTGTTAAACCTGGATTTATGAATAAAAGGAACCAACTTTGCCATAGGTAATTATGTCAGGGAAAGTTCATTGGCTTCCTGTGTTATCTTGTTAGAGAAGGCTCAGCTTATTCACGATGCATCTTTTAGCCCCTTATCTCTATAAATGCACAGTTTTACAGGGATTTGCAGCCCAGACTGGATTGATCTAATTAGGTTACTTGGGTCCAACATAAAAATATCATTTATAGGTTACTTTTTATAGCAAAGACTATAGAAAATACTTCTGCGGAAGTCTTCTGTATACTTTATGTTTTATTGTTGGAGTGCATCTTGGGACCCGTAATAGTAATTTCTGTCAATAACTCTGTAAAGTCGGAAGCACTTGAAGGAATTAGAATGGCCGAGGGCTGGAAGTCCCCATCGGGGAGGAGCTGGCACAGCAGATGAAGGGACGAGGCCAAGGAAGCGAGGACTCCCTCTGTCTGGTGTCGCTCTGTTAACTGTGAGGGCGGGCGGATGTTGCAGGGTCTTTAAAGCGGCTGTGATGTTCCCCAGCCTGGCGTAGGCTTCTTGCCCTTTCAAGGGAACTCCTTGATCATGCATTCGAGGAACGCGTGGCGGCTGGAGAGCAGTCCTTGTGTTCTAATTGCCCAGTGGTTGAGGTCTGGGGACAATAAGTGGATATCGAGGGAGGGTCAGGCTTGAAAGCCGGCAGCCCAGCGAGCTGTCCAAATCGGAGAGAATAAAGGATGTCTCTCTCTCTCTCTTTTTTTTTAATTGATTTTGTCTAAGATAGAGGTTTTCTTTCTTAAACATTTTGAAATCTCATTGATGAAAACTTGTCAAATTGATTTGGAGGTCTTTGTCTTATCTTTTCATCTTCCATCAGATCATGAATGAAAATCTCAGCCCCTAAAGGAGGCTGAGACCTAGTGTGCTTCCTTAAAAAGAACAGCAGCCCAGGAGCCACGTGGGGAGGGAAGGTGCAGGTCAGAGCAGTGCCCATCGCTCGGTCATTTTGTCCTCTTTCCTTCACCGTCTGCCGCGCCAGAGCAAATGTTAAATGTTTAGTGTATTTTTTTTTCTTTTTTGGCTGCCCTGTGACATATGGAGCTCCTGGGCTAGGGATCAGATCCAAGCCACAGTTACAACCTACGCTACAGTTGCGGCAACTCGGGATCCTTAAACCCACTGTGCCAGGCTGGGGATCAAACCTGCATCCTGACGCTACAGAGATGCTGCCAATCCCGTTGCTCCACAGCGGGATGTATTTTTTAAATACTGCATGGTTTTGGCTACTTTCTTACCTGTAGTATACATATATACACACATGAATATACATTTTATATACATAACGTCTATGTGTACAAGATCCAGACATTTATAATAAACGCAAACACTGGCACAGATGCCTCCAATCCCGTTCCTCCTAGGGAAGATTTTTTGGGAAAAAGCCTTGCTGGTGCACAATTGCAAATCACTTTCCACTGACAGTCTTGTAACTAGGGAGAGCCCTGTGAACTCAGTTTCTTTGTCTTTTAGGTGTTTATGATCCGCTGACTTTTATCCCCATAGCTGGGCCTACCCCTTGCAGGCCTTTTTTTTTTCTTCTTCTTATTTTAATTGTAGTCATTTTCAGATCCGATTGCACCAGCCTTAGCAACACCTAAGTCTCTTACCCCAGAAGTCTAGGCCTCTTCCAAAGCGTCTGATGATGTAGAAAGAGTGATTGGCAAGCCTCAGATGAAGGCGGGGGAAGGGACCACAGTGACTGGTACAGGTGGCGGACGCTGCCCCAGAGACAAAACACACCACCACTGGGCCCATTATTTTGGTTGGAAATACGTAAGAAAACCTTTCCTCCAAGTGGAAACAATAAACAAATTATCCACTTTCCCCATCAGCTAATTGAGGCTGTCTCTCAATAAACAAGTGGATTTTCTGTTAACAAGCACTTTTACAAATTTAATCTCCAGCGCTCTGCTGCCCTTCCCCCACTTAATTTATGCTCACTGAAATTTTTCTTAATAACATGACATATTAGCAACACTTACAGAACCTATTCTTGCATCCTTTTGGCTTAAAAGTCTGTGACTGTCCTTTAATTGCCGGACGTATTTTTTTTAATTGGAATTAAAATTAAATTGATTCAACTCTTTTATTTTCTTGAATCTAATAAATCAAGGAAGGGAAGAGGCAGGCCTAGCGGTCCGCATGCAGACAAGCCCCAGTCACTTCGGGAGCATGGTCACAACCTCCTGTTTTATAATAACCTCTCAATTTTAAAATCACATCAAATAGATGACTTTCAGTCCTAAAATATGAAAAAAAGTTTTAGAGAAAGGTATTTGTTGAACATTTGAATAAGAGAATTAACCTCTTTATTTGTGGATTGTTTTCGGTCAGTGTATGAAGGATGCTTAATAACTGGAGTCACTATTTGAAAATTATGTTAGGGAGTTCCCATTGTGGCTCAGTGGTAACAGACCCGACTAGCATCCATGAGGATGCAGGTTTGATCCCTGGCCTCACTGCAGCTCTGATTCGACCCCCTAGCCTGGGAACTTTCATATGCCTTGGTTTTGGCCCTAAAAAGACACACACACGCACACACACACACGCACACGCACATGTGTACACACAGAAAATTATGTTAATCCAGTAAGAGGCAAAGAGTAGAGTATGTATGAACAGTATAGTATAAAAATTTAAACACCTGTTTTCTGTTTAGTGGTATAAGGGGATTTGAATGAACTGACACGTGGGGATTTAACACTTAGATTGTTAATATAATTTTGCTTTAAAACTCTCAATCATCCCATAAAGTTGATTGTTTTAAATTCCCTTTCTTATATCTCCAATATTATTCACTCCATATTACCTTCTAATACAAGGGAAAGTAGTAGTTTTATTAGGCTTTTTAAAATCTGGAACGTTCATTTATTATAAATTGTCTTATACTTGAACGTCTAAATAAAATAGCCCATTGCTTGCCTGAGGAATATTTTTCCCCAAGTAGAAATATATTTTATTTTATGTGATTGTGATGATGAAATTGCTTAGTACACTTTTTGAATCAAAAATTCATGTAGATAATTTAAATGTGCAAGTTTATGATCAAGTCTCTGAGGCCTAGGTACTGGCATATGGAAGCATATTTAAGTTTATTTTTAATTTCCTTTATGGCTGGCATGGTTCCTGTGGGTTCAAATGCATGCACATTTACTCATGTGTGTGTTCATGCACTCGTGTGTGCACGTGCTAGCAGAAAGCATGAACAGCCTTTTCCAAAGTTAGCGAGGCAATTTTCTGAATGAGCAGCAAAACTGAAATAAACATCTTTCTTTCCAGTCATGAAGGACAAAACCCCGTCATCTCCCAGTCCTGCCTGATGCTTAACTCGCTGTGAAGTTAATGTGGATTTTTGTCTATCTAAGGACGCATGATCAAGGGAAACAGGCAATTCTTTTTGACCATGTGCAGTTAAATCCCATAATGGTACATGTTCAGACATAATTAGTTCTCATCATATAATGTGGTGCGGCCAGATTGATATAATTAGTAATGATGATGCTGTAATAACTTTGCCATTATAGTTACTAGGAACTCCGAGTGTCAGATGAAGCGTTTGTATGATCTTAAAAATACAATGAATTTTCAGTGACTTTTGAGGTGAAGTTGTCTGATAAATAAAATACTTGAAACTAAGGCCGTTCCTTCCTCTGATAATGAAAAAAGGTAGTTCTCCTTTATCAGTTCTTCTTCTTCCTCCTCAGTGAATAGAAACTAGGTTTGTAAAACTAATCCAGACAATCTGATTAGTATAAAATTAGTTTTAAGGTCAAAGGCCTTACATCTATTTATTCTTTTTTTTTGTTTTTTTTTGACTTTTTGTATTTTTAAGGCCGTATGCACAGCATATGGAGGTTCCCAGGCTAGGGGTCTAATCAGAAGTGTAGCTGCCAGCCTAGGCCAAACCACAGCAATGCCAGATCCAAGCTCACGGCAACGCCAGATCCTTAACCCACTGAGCAAGGCCAGGGCTCGAACCCACAACCTCATGGTTCCTAGTCGGATTCATTTCCACTGTGCCACGATGGGAACGCCTATTTATTCTTAATATAAGTCATTGAGAATGTTGAGTCACCTCTGTAGAATCTTAGGGTTCTGAAAAACATTTTTTTTTTGCAGAGCAGCCACTTACTGGCTGGCGTCCAGACTCTTTGATGCGATGATCTTCTTACTTTCAGCACAACATAAAGTTCTACCCGATCTGTTCCTTTTGCATCAGCCACGCACGGGGACTTGCAGTGCCCTGAGCATCGGGGTTTCAGGACCGCCCAACCCCAGTCTGGAGTGCTTTCCCTTCTCTTTCGTTCCACATTTTCCCGGACCTTCAGAACATAGAACCTTCCTTCTTGTCATTCTTACCATTTTGTAGCATCTCTTCCATGCACATCCTTAGCTCTGTAAAGCTGCTGAGGTGTGTGTCTCTTCTCATTTAGATCGCAAACTTCCATGGTTCAAGGAGAAGAATCAGCACTGTTCCCAAACTTGGCCCAGCATAGCGTCGTGGGTATAGCTGCAGTTCAGCTAAGCCTTGAAAGATAAATTCGACAGTTGTATCTTTGGAAAGTCCATTTTGAGCAGTCCCGCTCAGATAGCATTTAAGTTTATTTCTGTTCGGCCATGTATAAGTTGGGGTATAAAGCGTGATTATGCTTCGTGAACCATGCTTGGGTCTGGCCCCCAACCAGCACCTGTGACATCGCTTCCACCACCAAGCAGCCAACCGTATAACGTGCTGGCGGGAGAAAGGGCTTCCTGTCCCTGCCTGAGAGCGTCAGCAGACTGTGTCATGCCCTTGGTAAGGGGGGCCCATGGCCTTGGGGTCTCAGGTGCAGAAGAACTCAGAGCAGGGAGAGGGTCCGATAGCTAGGATTTGGGGATGGGGCACATAGCTAGGGGTCCGTCGCCCTTTCACTTGCTATGAAAAGAGCAGCTTCTGTGTTGGAGCTCAGGTGCTGTCATGTGGAAAGTGCAGGGCAGGGGCGGGGGGCGGGTGGGGGGGCTGGAGGGGCTCCTCCAGTGGCGGGGTGGGTGAGTGGATTTTTCCAGAATCTAGGATGCCCTTGCTCGTAGATGTGCGGTCAGATATCATGGTTTGGAAGTTGGAGGACTTGATAAACACACTCCTGGTGTTGCCACTGTGGTGGGGTGTGTGGTACCCAGGCAAGCAAGCCACTCCTGGGCGTCCGTTTACCCGAGAGGAGAAAGGGAGCGTTCTTCCTCTTCACAAGGTCCCTGTCCAGCTGCGGGTGTGAAACCCCCGGGGGCGGGGGGAGGATCACACCTTTTTCATCAAGCCTTGTGGGCAGGCAGCGACTTTTCTCGAAACAGGCATGTTTCCTCACCCAGCTCTGACTCGGGCCCCCGTCCCCAGCCCCTCCCTCCAGGTGACAGACAGAACTGGCTTTCTGACTTCCTGTGCAGCAGGAAATCTGACATCGTGGGACAGGGTATGGCTGTTGGTACAGCCTTGAAAAATGACTGCCTAAGTTTTGCCAGGACCCTGTATGGTTGTACAGGACATGGTTTGTTTCAGATCAACTGGGAAAGCATGCCGAGGGTTCTGAGGAATTCGGGAAGGCACAAGACGGTCCACACTCTCGCGGAGGTTCAAATCCAGTTGTGAAAATCCTACAGCCGTACGTGCCAAAGTGCTGCGTGCGAAAGCCTGGCCGAGGGCGTGCTCATTAGTCATGCGGTAAACAAGAAACGCTTGAATCCCAAGCAGGCCGTCTCTCTGATGTCTGAAGTGATTTGGAAGGTTTTATGAAAGAATTCCTAGTCGGATTAGGATGTAAAGTAGTAGCAGAGCTGGTAATGATGAATATTTACTGTTTCTTATTTGTTTTCTCATTGTTCGTGTGTCATAATGAATACATTATGCACTACTTCTAATCAGTGAATATTGTCATGGAAATTTCAGGGCAATTATCTATACCTTTTTAGCAGGATATTTTAATTCCCACTTATGTAATTTCACCGGGATTTTCTTTTTCTTTTCTCTTTTTTTTGGGGGGGGCACCAAACCAATAGGAATCTCAGGAAGCCCAGAGATCCATAAACCTGGTACTGAGTGACTCGTGTGACAGGCAGCGTGGGTGGTTACGTCCTTGCTGCTCAGACAGGTCCGTGGGAGCTTGTTGTAAGCTCTCAGGCCCCACCTGAGACCTGCTGAATCAGGGTCTGAATTTTCACAAGATTCCCGAATAATACACGTGGACAGTCCACAGTCGGAAGCAGTTTCCTGGGTTTTTCACACTAAGCATCTTGTGTCCCATTCTTAGCAGGTTCTAGGCCGGCTCTTTATGCAACTGTGAAGGTGGGTGCTTTTCTCCGTACATGTAATCACTGCATATGTAATTTCCCCTGAGCGTGACGCATTATCGAAAAGAACGAAGTTGTGTGGTATCGCGGGTGACTGATTTCTGGCCGGAGTTAAAAGTTAAGTGAATACCTAAACTGTTTTCCCAGCTCTTGGAGTTTTTCAAAACTCAAACCATCCTGCGGAAAACACTATTTTCCCTTTTATATCCGAGTCCATATGAATTCAATTTTTGTGGGAAATGCGAGCCACATGTTTCTGATTCATTTACACTTAACCCTTGAGAAGGTTGTGTCACAACAGCAATTGCCTGTCCAAAAAAATCTCAATCTCTGAGTAAATCCCTCACGAGGGCCGAGAGGTGGGGAGGAGAGAAAGGGCAAAATGTCACTGGAAAGGCCCCAGAAAAGTCAGGGTTTGGGTCCCGGGCTCTGAACCTGGAGGCAGGTCTGTGCAGCCTCCCAGTGTGGACAGCTCCTGTTTTCCACGTCTTTGCCGGGCGTGGGTTTGGAGGATTATACAGGCCTATGTGCTGAAAAAGAAAAAAGCAACACGTGTAGGTCAGGCATTCTCGCCAAAATCCATACTTTTACTAAGCATGCATTAGCATTTTGCTCCCTGTCTTCTACAAATTGTATCCGTGTCACTGTGTGAGATCGCTGTGTTTTGACTCCCCGCCCCCCCCCCCCCCTCAGAGACCCTGTCCATATTTCCTGTTAGTGACCTCTTAGCCATGCTGACCAAGCAGATGGAAGCTGCTGGGGAAGCCCCAGCAGGTGATGAACCCCCCTCCCCCAAAAATCAAGTCTGCTTATCTTTATTCTGGGCGTTATCTTGTGAGCTGAGGTACAACCAGAAAAATTTAAAAATTCATTAAAGCTTCTTTTTTGTCTCTTGGTAAAGGTTGAGTTCTAGCTTGTCAACGCCTATATTCAATGAGACACCTTTTTTTTTCCCCTCCTGGAATGATGGATGGTATGTATAAACACGCGTGTCTCCATTTGAGAATGTATGTCATGAATAAAGAGTGAGTGTTTACGGTGGGAGAAAACAATGCTCAAGGAGTCACGTTTTCTGTTTAGACACTGACCCCCGCATTTAGTGAGTTTGTTTAGATAAGGGGACTTGGCTTGATTACAGTTCTTAGTAGCCATCGATAAACGAAAGGGCATTTGAATTCCACGTCTAACACATGATCCTAAGGACCCAGCAAATACATATTCATGTGACAGATGCTCTAATCAAGGCTGAAGGTCTCACTTAAATATTTGAACGAGGAACCTTGGCTCTGGAAGGCAGAGAGAATGCTTGCCGAGGCGGGGGTGGTGATTTGACCAGATTTCCCCTCGCTATAGGCTTTGACTTCTGGGGCGTCACGTCCTGCTTGCAGACACACCTGCCCGTATCTAGAAAGAAACCTTCCCCCTCTGCCTGGCTCTTCCTCCCAGGATTGTCCCCTGTCCACCCACAAGCCTTCCCGGTGCCCTCTGTCCGGGGTCAGTGTCCACCATCTGTGCCTCCCACGCAGTCTGGGCTCCTCTCTATCCTAACCTTTGTCCCCGCCCCGGGCGAATAATTAACTGCGCATGTGCCTACCTTCCCCAGGGCTCTGTCTAGCTCTGTGCTTACTGCCTGCACAGGGCCAGCATCTGAGTGGTTGTACGAATAAACGTGAGACTTGGGATTTCATCTTATACTTTTTTTGTTTGTTTGTTTAATGGCTGCACCTGTGGCATATGGTTCCCAGGCCAGGGGTCCAATCGGAGCTGCAGCTGAGGCCTACACCACAGCACAGCAACACAGGATCAGAGTCACATCTGCAACCTACACCGCAGCTTGTGGCAACACTGGATCCTTAACCCACTGAGCAAGGCCAGGGATCAAACCTGCATCCTCATGGATACTATGTCGGGTTCGTAACCTGCTGAGCTGCAACGGGAATGCCTTAAATTGTCTCTTAAACCGTCCCTTAAAAGCTCAGTATCTTCTAATGACGCCAGACTTAAAATGTGAGTAAGTGGATTTGTGTGAAGGATTCTGCAGATGAATCTAGTATCGTAGGTTCACGTCACACTGAAGCTGAACCCCACTTTTCTGCATCTGGCTGGGGTTCCCCATGGCTGGCCGCCCTGCAGACGCCCGCTGTGGGTCAGGGAAAGCCGAGGGAAGCTGGCTCACTGTGACCATCAAGGCTGCAGGAGGAATCCAGGCAGAGGTAGCCGCGGGGCCTGTGTTCCGTCCTTGCAAGTCCTGTGGTTCGTATGAGGCGGTGCACTCTGTACCTTGAGCGCTCTGTTCTTTAGGTTGTTGAAAACAGATCTCGGTTCTCAAGACTTTCACGGATGATGTTTTCACAGTCTCCTCCTGTAACCTGTTCCTCTGTTTATCTAATAATTCTCACTGTCGGAAATGTATTCTTTTGCTCTAACTTGAATCCCGAAATACCTGTTTCCCTCCATTTGGTCCCCAGCAGAGAGGGGGAAACAGCTGGCCACCTCCGAGTGGTCCTCCGTCACCAGTCCTTGGATCATATATCATCTCCTGAGGGTTTCCAGAAGTTTCTCATTATATTTGTGAGTAAAAACAAAACTTGAAGTTTCAGCTCCAACTTTATCTATCCCAGGAAGAGTCAGCTTCCTTTGTCATCTCCTGCTCTCCTATGCATCTTCTCCGGGGCTATTTTCCTGTCTCCTATTGTCACCATCATGGGACAACCAGACTTACCCCTGTGCTCTGTTCTGCACCTGATTTTCCCCTGCAATTGTAAGCTTCTGGAAAGTAAAGATTGCATGCCTCCTCTTAGTGTTTCCTGCAACGCATGGTATGTTAGAAATTGAATTTTCAGCAGCTGTTCCTTTCTTTGACATGCCTAGCATTGGTTTGTCTGAAATTAATTACGAAATGTAGCTGGTGAACTGAATTCCTACTCACAGCAAAAAGTCTGTCTACATAGAAAAGGCCTTTGAGAAAAAGAAGTTTAGCTCCAGCATTTCATGTGAAAAGCGCAGTGTGGAACAGAGAAGATCCTGTGATATGCGTTTCAGAATTCTTTGTCAACAAGGCAGCAGGCATTTCTAGGTAGCGTTAAAGCATATCCCATTGTAATTTCCATGATTCCATCCAACACAGAAAGTGGATTTGTTGGTATTACACATAATTAGAATAACAGTAACACCAATAATGACTGCAAAAGGATTTTGTATGACATAATTAATGCCCTCAAGCTATTAGGATTTCTCGGATGAAAGAAAATACAGAAGTGGAAGTTTCGGTGTTGAAAAGACAGAAGCAAACTGTGTTTGAACTATGTTACCAAAAGTCATGTTTTATGAGCACGGATTGGCAAAACACGAGGACACAGCTCTTGAGTACAGACCCTCTTTTCAGTGAACCCCTCCCGGGAGAGCCCATCAGGACGATCGGAGCAAAGCGCGGCATCCTGGAGATGAGTTACCAGACCCTGTGCCTGTGCTGAGGCTTCCTCCGGTGTCTTGGAAAGCACTTGTCTGAAAGGAGCCACAAAGCCACGTGCAGGCTTGAATATGTAACATCACAACCCAGCTTGGGCAAGGAGCGCCGGCGCCCACCCAGGCCCTCCGTCCTCTGGATTCGAGGAAAAAAATTTAAAGATTAGGAACTCATTTTCAAAGTAGTTTGACCTAATACATCTTTCATACTCACCTCGTTTCGCAGAAAGAGCCCTCCCTTTTAAATCAGAGTGTGCATCAAGGGAATTTTCTACTCCGTGTTCACAGCAACTACAAAAATATTCCTAAATAACTATTTCTGAAACAGAGTGTAAAGTCTGTCGTGTACTCAAATATTAACGTTTCTGTTGGAGGAGGCATCATTCATAAAACATTTAAGCGACAGTTCCCGGGACTCTATTTCCGCAACTGATACCGAAGCAATACCATAAAGAGAGCTCCCGGGTTATAGTTCTGTCACACACTCAGCCTTTTCATTAAGGAGAAAAGAAGAGAAGAAAAAGTGAACACCAAGCCATTACTACTGACATGACCTTTGCTCCCAAAGACCCATGTTTCACCGTAATGCGCTTGCACCCCTGGGAGCAGTGAAGGCCGTAGGGCAGCACTTTCTGTTGATGGTGATGCATGACTTTAGGATGCGGGGTCAGTGGACACTTCAGCTGGTACCAAGAGTCTATTATTGTACCAAAGGACGCAAATACATAACCATTAAAATAATTAAATTCGAAAGCAAATTAGAAAATCATGTCGTATAAAACTAACTTCCATTACTAGAGACGTGTTCAAGCATAAACAAGTTATTCTCTTTGAAACTGGTAGAGTAAGTTGAAGCTATATCACAGATAATTTATCCTTAAGGAAGACATTTTCCTCTTTTCCTCAGTTCTGCTCTCTGTGTCCTTTCTAATTTTTTTTTTCATTTCAGAAAATGTTCTTTTCCCCATTTACCTGAATATTGCTTTTTCCATTTTCTAGTGCTAACTGTAGGAGTAATTTCTTGACTTGAGGGTTTTTTTTTTTTTTAATATTTCTTTAGCGAATGAAGAAGTCTTGTCACTTATGGAGTACCTTTTCATGAAAACCGCTCAGTACTGTTCCCGGGGTGGAGTGTATGATGAAAACGCTTTCCTGGGAGCCCAACTGTGCACGGTGCAGCATGCATTCTGGCGCTGCAACCCATCACGCACCACACGTGCTGGGAGAAGCCGGCAGCAATATTGGATATTCTAGTGACCCTAAGGTGGTCAGTATAACGTTGGGCTAAGGATGCTCTATTAGAGTCAGACTTTGGGAAATAAAAGAGCTGGATGAATAGTTGTTAGTGAACAATATTTAAGAAGCTGTTGTGGATACGTGGGAGATTTCTGTAGCCAAGCTCAGATCCTCCCCTGCCTCAGGTTATTGCTTCAGATAGATCCAGAAACATAGCCCACCAGCAGCCAACGTGAAGGCAGCAGAAAAACTGAGCTGACACCGCAGCAGGGGTCAGTCTTTAGTGGTGTACCAGCTTTGCATCGTTATTGACCAAATTGGCCATGCTTATTTTATTTGTTCTCACAAATCACTCTCTTAGTTGGCTTGATAGTTTTGTTTGCAAAGAGTGACTCCAACAGAATGCCTTGTTTCAGATGTGATATTCAGAATGTTGATACTGAATTATAGCAGCCAGCCTTCCTTAGTGAGAAATGGAGGAAAATACAGGTAACAAAGATCTTCAAGGTTTCAGAGTTCCCTGGTGGCTCAGCAGATTAAGGATCTGGTGTTGTCACTGCTGTGGTTCAGGTTTGATCCCTGGGCCAGGAGCTTCCACATGCCATGGGTGAGGCCAAAGGAAAAAAAAAAAAAAAAAAAGAAGAAAAAAGAAAAGAAAAAGAGAAGAAAAAGATCTTCAAGGTTTACTTTTAGTTTGTTTTTAAACTTCTAGTTACAAAATTAATAAGTTCCGTGGATGGAATGCACAGCGTAATCTGTAGAAAAGTCAAGAGAGTAAAGCCTAAGAGTTCTCATCACAAGGAAAAATCTTTCCTTTCATTGTGTCTGTGTGAGAAGATGAACGTTAGCTGAACCTCTTGTGGTGATCTTTTCACAGCTGTGTAAACCAACTCATCATTGCTGTATGCCTTAAACTTATGCAGTGATGTAGGGCAATTATTTCTCGATAAAACTAGGGAAACATATAAAGAAGTATTTAGGGAAAATTATAGGTTGGGTATTGTGTAGGGCGAGTGTGTGTGGTGTGTGGGGGAGTGTGTGGGTGTGGTGTGTGTGTGTGTGTGTGTGAAGTGGGGGGGGTGTGGTTGTGTGTTGGGGGGGGCATAGGCATTTATTCCAGTGTTTGTACCCACCTCTCTTCCAGAGGAATGAAGGGGCCTCAGGGTCCTACGCACGGTCCTACAGGGTCCTGGAGACTTTCTGAGCTCTTTTTCATGCAAGTGAACTTTCTGGTCGATATTTCCATTCTCCAAGGTCAAAATAGAATTGGCCTTGAGACTCAGGAGAAAAATTAACATCCGTCCAAACTTCTTAAGACGGAGCATAGTCCATGCTTTGGACTGCACCAAGCTTTATTACTAAATTCAGTTTTGTTTTCCAATTAATTTTACCCAATAAAGCAACTGTTTCTTGTAGCTTAATGTTTTATCAGCATTAAGGTGAAATCCCTTATTCCTACTTCCTGTCTTTGAGTCCAGCTCTTTGAATCTGCGGGAGGGATTAGGGAAAAAAAGAAAAGAGTGGCTGATTTTAAGGACAGAATGGGGATAGTATTAACCAATACAGCGATCATAGAAGCAGGGAACACTTTCGGGAGAAAGATCTCATAGAGGTACAGCTGTCCCTCAGTGTCCATGATGAATTGGTTCCAGGGCCCTCCACTACAGATAGCAAAATCCATGGATGCTCAGTCCCCGATAGAAAGTGGCATCGTGTTTGCATATAACCTACACACACCCTCTGGGTAATTTATATCATTCTAGATAACTTAAAATACCTAATACAACATCAATGCTATGTAAATACTTACCTGTCATCGGCAAATTCAAGTTTTGTTTTTTGGAACTTTCTAGATTTTTTTTTTCTTTTTATGGCCGCACCTGAGGCATATGGCAGTTCCCAGGATAGGGGTCGAATGTGGGAATTTTCTTTTTCAAATGTTTTTGATCCTCTGTTGATTGAATCTGCGTGCCTGGAATCCGTGGATACAGAGGGCTGACTCTGTACCAGGTTCGAAATGTTAGCATACGCAGGTGAGATATCCGGCAGGCAGGCTGTTCGTCAGAATAATGGACGTGGGTTTTAGGAGAGAGGTCAGAGTTGCGCAAAAGTGATGGGCCAACCTGTGGATCCAGCCACCAAAATGAAAGGTGAGTAATAATTCAGAGTGTTCCTCAGCCAATGTGAGGAATGCATGTTTTTGCCAAGGGAGGAGACTCAGCAGCATCCGTTTTGGGAGAAATAAACCCCCAAAGAGACCACTTGCTGCCATAACTATCACAGCATCCTGTGAGGATGCAGTAGGTGCAGCCAAAACCCACCTGCTGGGCGCTGAGAGGACAGCGTGAAGGAAGGGAGGGAGAGTAAATATCTCTCCCGCAACCTTGGGTGCCAAAGGGCAGAAGTGGAACTTGGCATCTATATTTTGACTCAAGTAGATGTCTTAAATCAACAGTATCGGTGTTACTTAATATACCCACACGTTATAATTACAGATGGAATGGAAGGGATTTGGGCATCAAACCTCTTTTTAGTGTATTTTCATAGTCACACTGAACAAGGTAGCCAGGTTGCCTGGCCTTTTTCTATCTATATCCTTCATTTTTACATGTGCATTGATCTACTTGGCTTCTACTCTAAAAGTCTTCTATGTATTGAAAACAGTGTTAGGTTGGTAATTTTTTAGCTCACCACTTATAAACACGTAACTTTAAAGAAAAGCACATCTTTCAAATAGCAGAGCTGAAGGAAAGAATATTGTACCTTGACTGCTTAAGCAATCCAAGTGCTAATAACTATTATTCTAAAAGAAAAAAAAATTGAATAGGAAGATCAAGGAAAGGCTATTAAACCGAGTTAAATCACCCAGCAGTAAAGGAGGCGCTGATGATGCAAGAGGAAAGTCACTCACGGAGGGACGCATGGGATAGAGGCCTGGGGTAGAGGGGGCTGTGCGCGTGGAGGCGGGAGGAGGAGGGCGCCAAATGGATGCACGGAAGAGGGAGTTATCCTGGTGAAAAAACAGGAATGATTTTTCCTTCCGAGCCACAGTGGCATTTCTCCCCACAGAGCGTCTCACAACATGCTAGCTATTCGGCACGGCTTCAGGGGACACGGTCTGGCTCTTAAATTGTCTCGTGTTCTTGATCTTAATCTAAGAATGTCCTGGCGGGCGGGAGAGGTGAGGGAAGGCCAGAGTGGAATTTGATGTCTGCTTATCGAAAGGGACAGGGAGGAGTTGGCAGGCTTCACCGGCTGCGCTGAAGGGCGAGGAGAGGCTTCCTGGCAGAGTTATGGAACTGAGATTTACTCAGTTTATAAAAGCAAAAGCTGGATGGAGGTCTGCTTCTCCCTCCCAGAAACACGAAGGGTTTTATGAGGTTGAGTCTGACCAATTCTTTCCTCCTCTCCTAGAGGCCACAGGAAGGGCGAAATGAGTTTAAATTAAAGGAGACTTTTTATTTTTTTTTGGTCTGTGTCTTAGAAAAAACTTGGAGAAATGTTAGGGTGGGATTCTGATAGAGGCTATAGAAAAAAGGCCTCCTTTTTAAGGGAAAAATGTTCTTTCCTGTTTTAAATAGTTTGCATTCAGTTGGCTGAAATCAAGGATCAAACCCAGGTGATTTCTTAAAAACTTTCCATTTAGTGACTTGATAACTTCTATGGATGCCTTCAATCACTTTGTTTCAGAAATGTTACCCTATGCCTTTTTTTTAACCCAAACAAAAGACCATGAAATTAAAGTACTCTGTGTGTGTGTCCATCCAATGAGGAGAAAAACTAGAAGTTTATGAAAAAGAACAATTTCTTTATATTTAAGTCAGTTTTAGATTGTTTGCACATGTCATCTTCAGCAGTGGCTGTCAGACGTCTGTAAAACTGGTTGCTGTGGAGTTCCTGTCATGACTCAGTGGTTAACAAACCCAGCTTGTTGCTGGAATTTGCTTAAATGTCTCTCTTCTTGTCACCTCTTTTCCTCGAGTATTTATTTTATTTTATTATTTTAATTTTTTTGCTTTTTAGGGCTGCACCTGTGGCATATAGAAGTTCCTAGGCTAGGGGTCAAATTGGAGCTGTAGCCGCCGGCTTACACCACAGCCACAGCAACAAGGGATCTGAGCCATGTCTGCGACCTACACCACAGCTCACGGCAACGCCAGATCCCTGACCCACTGAGCGAGGCCAGGGATCAAAATCACATCCTCATGGATACTAGTCCAATTCATTTCCACTGTGCCGCAATGGGAACTCCTCCGTTGAGTATTTATTATTTGAGGCACCTGTTGGTATGAGCAACTAGAATCCTTACTTCAGAGCGATGATGTTACTCACTGGATCCACCTCCTCCACATTCAACGGCAGAACATTCTTGATTCCGAGTCTTCTGGCCCAGTTGTCTTTGGTGAGCGGTGCTTGAGCAGATCCTATCTCTCTGAAACTCGTTAACACAGGGTCTGTGAACTATGGCCCATAGACCAAGTGTCCCGCCTGCCATTTTGGGAGCACTTGTCTGTGTGTACGTGGTAACTTAGCTCTCAGAAAGGTGGGGCTGAATAATTGAAACAGACTGTTTAGTTGAAAATACTTGGTAGGTGGCCCTTTACACCTAAAGTTTGCTAGCGGTTCTCAAGCCCACTGTAAATGATTCGCCCCCTGTGTCTTCCCACTTTTATCCCCCACTCTCTTCTCTCTCTTCTTCAGTTGGGCATCATATGTGCCAACCTTTTTTTTCACCAACATCCTTTTTTTTCAGTCCATCCATATCATCATGTTACCTTTTCATCTCAAGACCGATCCTAATCTTTTCAATTATACTTCTCCTTTAAGACCCAACACACACGCTGCCTCATCTAAGCTGTCTTCTCTGATCCCACCAAGCAAAGATTTGTCTACTTTTCATCTAACTTTCTATCCTGCACGTGGTGATGCTTTCTGTCCCAGCCCCTAGAGTGTCCTGGAACTCAGGCCTCTGCCCTGAGGCGTAACTCCCACTACAGGGGCTCAGCCCTTCCCAGGCGTAGCTGCTCAGGGTTCTAGCCTGGGTGCTGGGCTTCGATCCCCATCACCCGCAGTCGCATGTGTGACAAGTTACTTGTTTCTGAAGTCAAACGTAACAGATCTGATCACTTGATCAGATCACAGCAGCATTTGGACTAACCCGCAGTGATGTGAAAGGCTGCCCTTCGTGGGCTTGTTTCTGCTCTGATGAGTCTTGGATGGTTCTTAGCTACGCGTGCCCTGCATCCCCTTAGAACACAACCTGCCAGTTTGGCGAAGACTTTCCAGCTCAAAGTGATAGGGTTTCAGATTCCCACGTGGGCGTGGCCTCTAGCCAAGCAGTTGCCCCAGGGCGGGGGGTTGGGGAGAGTCTGAGGTCTCACAGTCCTGTCCGAGGTGCGAGGCTGGTCTGGTCGCTGTAAATGTCCATATCCAAGGGCACTTTCATTGCTGTGGGGTCTTTCTAGCTTATCAGGTCAATGTTTTGTTTTTGTATGTATGTGTATGTGTGGGGTTTTTTTGGTCTTTTTTTTGTCTCTTTAGGGCCACACCCATAGCACATGGAGGTTCCCAGGCTAGGGGTAGAATCAGAGCTGTAGACTCCGGCCTACTCCACAGCCACGGCAATGCAGGATCCAAGCTGCATCTGTGACCTACACCTCAGCTCATGGCAATGCTGGATCCTTAACCCACTGAGCAAGGCCAGGGATCGAACCCATGTCCCCATGGATACTAGTCTTCATTAACCACTAAGCCACGATGGGAACTCCCGAGGTCGATGTTCAGTGGAGTTTTTTAAACTCATCTTTTCGAGAGTTCGCATTGTGGCTCAGCGGTAATGAACCTGACTGGTATCCATGAGGATGCAGGTTTGATCCCTGGTCTCGCTCAGTGGGTTAAGGATCTTGCGTTGCTGTGGCTGTGCCATAGGCCGGCAGCTGCAGCTCCAGTTCGACCCCTAGCCTGGGGACTTCCATATGCTGTAGGTGTGGCCTGAAGAACAAAACAAAGCAAAACTCATTTTCTGAACCTATTTCATGAATAGGGTCAGAATTCGGGTGGATGTTGCCAGCTTACCTTAATCCAGATGTACCTTGTTTTTCTCCTTCCTGGAACATAACACAATCCTAGTTATAATTTCTTATGGGTGCAGTTATTCCACAAGGAAAGGAAGTGTACCTATCCTGGGCATCCCTTTATGCTGAGCTGGGTATCTGGGTATAAAGTGTCTGTGTAGCTGGGTATCCAGCCGGGTTACCGGTAGGCTTTGCTGAGAGGCATGTAACAACGTGTAAGGGCCACACACCTGTGTGTGGTCCTTTCCTATTCTAGTGACTGTATCTTATTCATCTTTTTATTCCACATGGGTGTAACCCAGTGCCTTAACTCACCGTACACCATAGAAATGTTGGAATGGACCCATTCCTTACCGTCTTGGCACTGAACTTCAGTGGAGTGCCACCTCCCAATTCCTGCTAACTTAACTCTCTCTTTTACAGTGCTCCTCCTGCACTGGCACTGGCCTCAAAGGGAACCTCACGTGGAGTGACGTCTTCCTCCACACGCTCCCTCAGTTGGGCCGGCACCCTAGAAGCAGGCCCCCAACGCACAGCACTCCTTTTCCGAAGAGCCTCTCGGTAAGCGAGGCTGGCCACACAGCCTCCTGTCCCAGCTGGTCAGGAATGAATATGGAGGCAGTTTCCACGCTGTCGAGAGGTCTGGGAGATACGCACCATTGTTCTCTTGCTTTGTGTCTTCCCTGGAAAACATCAAACTCCAAAAAGCGGATGGGAGGAGACAATGTCTCTTACAGGCAATCTCTGCACCTCGTTCTGCGTGAGAACACAGCCTCTAAAATGGAGCATGACTAGCACAGCAGTTGCTCACCTTGTTAGATCTAATTTCAGAATGCCTTCAAGGCTCATTATTTTAGCACTTTTTTTTTTTTTTTTTTAATGTATCCAATAGCAGTGTTGAAGCCGAGGTTTTATTGAGGGCTGTTGTGTTGTTGCCTGCGGATTGCTGTAGGCCCTGGGCTATAGACTCTTTCGAATATAAACACTTGGAGGACACTGACTCCAGTCTGATTTGTTTTTTTTTTTTTTTAATTGATGTCTTGTTAGTTCTACATAACTATTTCATGTGTTTAGTAGAGTAAATCTTTCAAATACCCTCAGTGTAACAACGAAAAATGTTTCCTATATTATCTGCTGTATTGAATGGGAATTCTGTTAGCGTAAATTCCCCCAGCAGTTATTCGAATGATAATTGAACCTTACTTAATGGTTTTAGGTCATCTATTCGCATTAATTATTTCATCGGGTTACTAAGATATAAAGAACTGATTGTTCCTATATTAAATAACTTCAGGTCATTAAAATATTTTAGTCTGTTTTTAGAGGACTTCTTCTGTAGCCATCTATCATTTCTCACTTGATGCTGCTAAGATGCTATCTTATTTTAAGTGCAAGTTCTTGGATGAATGTGTTAAGATGACTATACTCTATTAACCCACTCCTCATATAAAAGCGATTTTGCGTAGTTATTGAAAGTGTGCGTGCTACATTTTAATCCTTGTTTGCTACCATCTAGCTGTCGACCTTGGGCAAGTTACTTCATTTTTCCATTTCTCTCCTCACTACGTCATCCGTTAAATGTGCACAAACAGTCTCACTTTCTAGAATGGGGAGGATTAGGTGCCTCGGACAGGCCTCGTGTGTGGAAAGACCTAGAAAGCTGCGTCAGCGGTTTTTTTCTGTGGATAGGCTAGTTGATAAGGTGGTGCAGAGACCTGATTTTGGCCAGCTGTATTTGAGACTTGGGTATTTGCTAAGAGTGCAGATTGTAAATGGGGGAATTTCTATTTGGATTATCCTGCATCCTGCAATTTTTAAATGACCCTACTTTTTTCTAGGTTAAGGAGAGCCATTATTATTTATTTGCCTTTTTTTCTTTTTTTTT
>PVHT021183707.1:10646586-10719137 GCA_004024745.2 Catagonus wagneri
AACACCAAATCTTTAACCCGCTTCACCTTATGGGAACTTCCCTACTTTTTCCTAGGAGCTAACACGGCTCACGTGGAGTCGTAACACCAAATCTTTAACCCGCTTCACCTTATGGGAACTTCCCTACTTTTTCCTAGGAGCTAACACGGCTCATGTGGAGTCGTAAAGTCAGCCTTCCTTCCACCTGTGATTTAATCAGTAGTTATTCTGCACTTGACCAAGAATTCTTACACGTCTGCCCGCTCACATACTGTGGAGTTTGTGCTGTAAACCACGCACTGTGCTCCCCTCGTACTCGCTCTTTCCTGCTCACGGCAACCTCTCAGCAGCTATGGGGGCTAAAAAGAGCATTTGGAACTTTCTCCGGGAAGTGATGGCAGAATCTAGACCTAGGTCCTTCCAAAACCTTGCAGTGAACAAGGTTCTTGCCTCCTCTGGTCCTAGAGTCACATGTAACTGCAAACACCCTTCACCACAGGTGTAGTTGGGAGGAATTGCTTATTACTGATGACACAATCCCACCTTTGAAACCCTGTGGTCGTTTGATTCCATAAACTCTGTTTCTCTTTCAAGATTTTAGAAGGCACACGCCACAGTTCAGTCCTCAGTCTTGGAAATATCTGATGGAATGGTCAGGATCAGTATCTCCAAATTTTTATCTGACCCTAAGCCTTGGACCTCACCTCTCCACCTGCCAGTGGTATGTTCAAGGGTCCCACTGTCCAGTGTGGAAGCCACCAGTCACATTTGGCTCCCTAACTTCCAAATACTTAAAAAAAGAAATGAATTAAGAAGCTGAACTCCTCCAACGAATGAGCCACAGATCAAGGGTTCAGTTGACCCACATGGCTAGTGGCGACCGTGCTGTCCAGCATGGATGTACGGCCCTCCCATCGTGGCAGAGCTCTGCTGGACAGTGCAGTAGAGGGTTGCTCACAGAGACGCGTGGCACACGCACACTCTGTTACAGCTGGAGCTTGGCCCCTGCTCTGTGGCATGTGGGACAGGGACTCAGGTGAGCTCTCAGGCTTCTTCTCGGCCTTGGAGAATGAAGCTGGCCTGAGCACGGGCCGCTCTTCTACTTCTCCTGGGCGTGCCTGCTTCCCGCTCGGTCTTAACCACACGGACAACATGAAATGGAAGGGAAAAGAGGCTCAAACCCAAGAAGCTATCCAAAAACCATGCAGGCGAAGATGCCGAAGGGAGAAGAAACGCGAGAGGTTTCTCCAGAAGATTCTAGGTTCTTTAGCTTCTTCCATGAAAGTTATTTCTGACCTTATGGGTCTTGAAGACTCTGTTGCCTTTGAATCATATCAAAACTTCTCTCTTGAGATGAAATGAGAGAACTTTTTAGATTTTATGCCATGGGTCACCTCCCATTGTCAGATTATAAAATCATTTTAGGTTGGCATCAGCAGTTTTTAAAGAGAAAGAGGTGGAATAGAATAGAAAACACTAGCGCAGATCAGCACCAGAAATGGTTTTGTTTTATAATGGACACATATTGTGCTGGTCACGATGGAAAATGTATTGCATTGTGGGCTGTGGTCAAAGTCTGTATAACCCTGAGTTAGAGTCGTAGCTAACACCATAAATAGAGAATTCTTTTTCTCATTTTCCAATGCCCATTTCTATAGCAGTGTTAGACTTGCTTTGTCATGTTTTGTGTCATCCTTTTCTGGGTACCAGAACCACGACAAATAAGTGCTTCATTTGGGGGACGCGCGGTTGGAGTGGGGAACCCGGTACAGGAAGCACGTGGTGATTTTAAATCTTTACACATGAGTCACAAGCTTGGAAATCTTGGAAAAAGAGGGATGGGAAGAGCTTTGTTGTGAAATTTGCAGATTTGAGTAGAGGAGATCGTTTCTGGATGGTTTTCTGAGGGAAATGCCGTGTATATATTCATGATGTTCTGTGTCAGGAGGTGCCGACGTGGGATATAGCTGCTTATCAAGGAAAATGGGGGCAAGGGGAGCACGTCCCTGGAAAGTGTAGTTCAGAGGTTCTCATTCATTCAGCAGATTCGGGGAGCACGTGTTTCCCTGGGCTCAGGGCTAAGGGAACGAAAATGAAAATGACAAGGTCCCTCCCCTTCAAACGCTCAGAGAGAGCCGGTCAGTGAGACAGGAGGACGGGGCACATGGAAGGGCGTCTTCATCCCGGGGGCCTTGCTGGTCCCGATCTTCTGCCCCACGTCCCCCTCAACCTCCCAACCAAGTCTGAGGACCTCTGCCCTTGAGGATGGGTGTTCTGCTGTAAGGTGCCCTGGGCTCAATGCACAGCCATTCAGAGGATTTAGAAGTAGCTATAAAATGAGGTTTTAAAATTCAGCTTGAATCTTTTTATATCCTGATCACACTCATGATTCAGCAGAGGGTTTTTTTTTTTTTTTTTTCATGTTGCATTCATATTCAAGGGCTGGGGTTTTTTTTCCCTTTTTTTCCACTGAAAGATGCTAACGGGAAGAAATTGAGTGGGACGAGCCTTCATTGTCACCTTTTCTCTTCACTGAGGTATTTATAGTAAGAAGGTTAAATGTACCGGAGCTGTTCTTCCCATTCATGTAAACCGAAGAGACAAGGCGCTCAGTGAGTGCTGGGAGGCGGTTTGATGTGATGAGAAGAACGTGCCCCCGGCAGAGTGTCCCCCGTGAGCCCAGCCGAGCTCTGCCCCAGCTGCAGGGGGTGGGGACGGGGTGCTTTCCAGCGGAATCCTCGAGCATCTGTGCCGCTGCCCGGGACTCTGTGCGGCTAGAAGCAGGACCTTCTCGCCCTTGACCGTGACTTACCCATCCCGTGTCCTAGGTGGATCCGGGCAGAGAGTGTTTGAAATCAGGGCTCTGCAGTCTGATCTGGGACTTGCGGATGCTCTATAGAAACAGGAAGTGTGGAGTTCCCACTGTGGCTCAGCGGAAACGAACCCCACTAGTATCCATGACGACTCGGGTTCGATCCCTGGCCCCACTCAGTGGGTCAAGGATTCGGCTGTGTTGCTATGGCTGTGGCAGAGGCTGACAGCTGCAGCTCCAGTTCGACCCCTAGCCTGGGAACCTCCATATGTCTCAGGCGTGACCCTAAAAAGTAAAAGATAATTAATTAAATAAGAGTAGGAAGTAGAACCAGGTGGCTTCATAGTGACCTCCTGCCTCTGGGCCATGTGTTTGCGTCCCCTTGCCCTCTTCCTGCTGAGGTACTGGCATCAGAAGGAGGCAGATTCTGGGCCAGGGCTGTGAGCCTTTGGATGGTGCCAGGTAATTCATGATGCATCTGCCCCCTAGCTCTGAGCATGATGGTCATGCGGGTTGTCCCCTTCAGCTGTCCAGTTCCCAGAGGACCTGTATGTCCATCAGTGGCCACACCTCTCCACTGAGCTCCATTCATTGTCCCTGTTGCTGCTATGCGTAATATAAATATGTGCATATATATGTAAATACACACACACACACACACGTGAGCACACGTGTGTCCTTAAAGGCTTGAGGTTTCTGAGGATGGAGAAAGGGGAAAACCATTTAAGTCAAAAACACCCAAAGGGTCATCTTCTGCCCTGGCTGACCAACCACCCTCAGGGGTTCCTGGGCCTGAATTTCCGAGTCACTCTGGTCCTACAGAACCAGTGCCTCGCTGCTTGCTGTGTCTTCCCCATGGAGGCTCAGGTTTCCACCTGTTCCCACAGGCTGAGTCTTTTCCCTTAGCCTTCCAGCTTCTAAAATCTTGTATTTTGGAGTTCCCATTGTGGCTCAGTGGGTTAAGGATCTGGCGTTGCCGTGAGCTTCGGCTTAGGTCGCAGATGCCGCTCGGATCTGGCGTTGCTGTGGCTGTGGCGTAGGCCGGCGGCTGCAGCTCCAATTGGAGCCCTAGCCTGGGAGCCTCCACATGCCTCAGGTGTGGCCCTGAAAAGAAAAGAAAAAAAAGGTAAAATCTCTTTTGTCATTTATTCAAGTCTCCTCTACTGTACTTTGTTCTTCTTGTGGTTTGAAGACTTTCTATTTCCCCGTAATTTTAGTGGAGTTTTAGAAATAGAGACTTTCTGTTTCTCTGTTATTTAGTGGAGTTCTCAAAACTACGCGTCTGTACTCAGCCTTCCTGTTTGGTTGCTGGGGTTCGGCAGCCTCCTTTCAGGAATCATCAGCGTCCAGTCGGGGACCCCGGAACCCCTGGCTTCTGGCCTCTGCCCCGCCTTCCCGGGCCCCCACCGGCCAGCTGAGAGCCCATCCCGAATCCAGGGAGCCTGTGAAAATGCTCAGGCCCCGTCGCGACCTTTCCTTGAAGAACTGATCGCTGCCTCTTCTTATTTTCACACACAAAAACATACATTTGCTTTCTAATCTAACTCAAGACCTTAGCTGTGATGACGTAACTTCACTGCTGAGTGTAGGAACCATTTTTCACACCCTGGTATTATTCTCAGCCATTGGTACCTGGCAGGGAATAGGTTGATCGGTCAGCTATAGTGACGTGTTGCTACCAATGACAAATAAAGAAATACGTTGTAGCGCTGTTAGGTCTCAGCGAGTCTCCCCAAGATTCACTGGGGAGAACATTCTCCATCAGAAGCAGGGTCGTGGCGTTGGGGGAGGGGCGGAGGGGGCAGAGAAATAAACCTCAGTCTTTCTGCAAGACAAGTGTGGTGCCCACCTGTCTGCTAGTGTTCCTTACGATGAGCAGAGTCAGGTGAGGCCTGTGTCTGGGACTAGCTGTCTCGTCCTCTGCTCAGCATCCAGGCAGGCTCAGTTCCAGGCATCGTAAAGCCGGTCCATTGCCAGGAAAGCTGCCGTGTGGGTGCCGAGGGGATTCGCCAGTGGCTGGAAAATCTGCAATATTGCTTTTCGTTCAGACTCACCAAGGAGAGAGCTTCACTTGGATTTGCCCAGCACATTATTATTATTATTATTATTATTTTATGTTTCCTTGGAGAGTTGGCCGCTGAAACCTCACATGATGTTTCCTGTCTCACCAGGCATCGCCACCGCCCTCCAAACTGTCGTTGCGGTGGCAAGTCTGTTTGTCAGAAAACTCTAATTGCTTTATGTGTGAGAACATTAAACTGCGATAAATTGATGTACGCAGCTGCTCCATTACTGGAGAACAAGTTTTATCTCCTAATAAATTGATGTTTCTTTTTAGTGTCAACTAAAACCAAAATTTACACCCAAGGAAGTGAACCTTAACATTAAATAATTACTTCAATGCCACGAGTGGTAAGAAAGGGTCCTCGGTACCCAACTCTAAAAAGGCTGGAGCGGGGGAAATGGTTTTTTCCTCTGCTAATTGTTTCTTGAAAGCATAATTGTGCAATGGCTTTAATTGAAATAGGAATGGAAGCTATGCCCTTTTAAAGCAGATACTGTAAATAGTGTCATCATCTGGTATGAGTTACACCGCAAGGGAAAAGACTAAAAGGCGTATTTATGCTGAAGGGTTAGGGGAGGAAAAGGGATTCGCTTTGGCGGTTTGTCTGGAGTTGCATTTAAGATAATGGGATAGACGTTTAAAATTCTCTGGACTTTGATTAATATTTAATTCATCTTTTCTTCAAGACTTTGAATTCAACTGACTCCTAAGAAAAGACAGAGCTCGGACAAAGGGCTTCTAGAGATGTGACTAACTTTTAGAGGGTCTAAATGAAAATGGCCAGAGGCTGGAGGCTGGTTTTCTTCTTACTTTTGTGTTTATTATACCTCAAATATGGTGTTCTTTTAGGAATGATGTACATTCAAGACTTCACTTGGCTGATTCCATGTGGAATAAATAAGAAATGGTATAAAGGTTGACTTTAAACTCATATTATGAACTGAAAGTTTTTTATATATGTGTGCAGGGTGTGTGTGGGGGGGGTGTGGGGGGGAGGGAGAGGGAGAAAGTGCGAGATCTCCCCCAATTCAACTATGGCACAGATTACAAAGCTTTTTCTTCAATTTCTATGCAGCAGGAAGACGGTAGCTGTAGAGTGTTAAAACACGGGCCACCCTGGAGTAGCCCTGGGCTAAAAATCTATTTGGGGAGTTCCTGTTGTGGCTCTTTGATAATGAACCCAACTAGTATCCATGGGGATGCAGATTCGATCCCTGGCCTCGCTCAGTGGGTCGGGGATCCAGCACCCCCATGAGCTGTGGTGTAGGTCGCAGACATAGTTCGGATCCGAGTTGCTGTGGCTGTGGCTGTGGTGTAGGCTGACAGCTGCAGCTCCGATTCGACCCCTTGCCTGGGAACTTCCATAGGCCACAGGTGTGGCCCTGAAAAAAAAAAAAAAAGTAATCTATTTATTTGCATTGTCCTAAGTCTTCCAACAGCTAGTTTGTTAATAACCTTGGCTTGTCATTTCATCTCTCCAGGCCTCAGTTTGCGCATTGATAAGGGGAGGGGTCTGTCCATAGATCCCAGAGCTACCTTGTAAATTGCATGTTCTTCAGTTCTAAAGGCGGTGAATCTTCGATCACAATAATGTGTATCGTGGAGTCTGCAGCCTAAGAGTCATTTGAGCGTCAGCTGTTGATTCCACACTGTGTAAGAGATAGTTTCCTTTTCTTTGCCGATAACCTTCCCAGCCAGGGTCTGAACTAGAAGACAAAAAAAACAAACATTCCAAGGACAGACTGGATGTTGTTCTTTGCCAGTTCTATCAGTTCTCTGGGAAATGACTGAATATTCCTTTTCTTTAAAAGCCGGTTTTGTTTTTTTAAGTGGCATTTGAATAAAATGTTGAATGCCGTGGCGGAGATCAGCACACACCCAAACACTTAATTGGACAATCTGTGGTGTCCTGGCTTTAGCATTTTGGAATGGTTCTGAAGCTGATGACATGGTTTTTTGAAAAGTCTCTGTTAGCTACAGGAAAATGTTTTCAACGTACCAGAAATATCCTGTGAAAAATCACATAAAAGCCTGTCGGGTCTATAGGGTAAAATTAAAGGGTTTAACTAGAATGCGTCCCTCTTCCTCTTCAAAAAAAAAAAGGTCAGGTCTTAGTCCTCAGTAAAGCCATTTTAGGTTTAAAAAAATAGCAAAAGGTATTATATTTAGTTGGCATATTCATTTCATGCCAGATTTCTAAAAATTTCTTAGTACTATATATGCATATATATCTATATATATTCTATAGCATCTTGTGTTCTAAGTAATGCATAGACTGTATTTAAACTCATTTTACAGTATTTGCAGTCTACTTTCACTCTTACACTTACTATAAAGATTTAGAATTACTATATCTTTGCTTTATGTGATCCATTGCTGCTATAGCATGGCGTTATCTAGCGCCAACTCCTTGGTCAGAAACATAACCTCCAATTATAACATTGCTCCTTTGGGGAACGTGATTCACTTTACGATGTGGTTTCTAGGAACACAACGTGGTGAAAAGTCGAGAATGCCTGCTTTTTTTTTTTTTTTAATGTAAGCTTTTCAACCCTTTATACCGCCAGTTATGACTTGGCCAGATGAGAACAATGTGTCTTAGATTGGAGGCTGTTCATAGACTGGATTTGAGGGGCTCACAGAGCCCCTCCCCTAAGTGGATACAAAAGGGATAACAGATGTATATGTCGAACTTAAGCTTTAGTTGGAAGGTTTGCTACACATACATACATTCATGTTTTGGGAGTGAGAATTTTCTTAATGTTATAAAATAAAAGTTCTCTCTTTTTAATGCCAGGTGTCTTGTCTTCCAAATGTAGACTGCAGTCAGAGTTATTGATAAATCCTGGCTTTTCTCTTAAAAATTCAAAAGCTCTTCGTCCTTTCATGCTCCTTTTTGTCATTAATTAGACTTACATTATTGGTAAAATCTTTAACATGATATTTTAATTACTTCTCAGATCCCGAGATCTTAGTTATAAGATTCTGAGTTACAAGCACAAAAATATAAAACTTATTGCATGGGGGGGGTTGTTTTGTTTGGAAAAATGCTTAAATTAATTGGAGATATCCAATCAGCTTTCTTTTAAAAAGCTATTTTTAATAATATCATATCATCAGGACTTGGAAGTTCCACAAACTAAATAAGTCACCTGCAAAGAAGTGTGAGAGGAGAGTAAATGGGGACCTTGGTCAGAAGAAGACACACGCTGTGCTCTTTCTTCTATTCTTTTCATGAGAAGAGTTAGCTGAACTCTACATGGAACAAGGGACGTATTTGATCACAGATCCTGCTCTAACGTCAAGGGAGCGAGAAGGGTAACCTTCGACTCGGCCTTAGAGAGGCTAATCGCGACAAGAGAGCATCCGAACTGTCATGTGCAGTTCATTCAAAGAAATTCTAATTTAAACTTTCTTTCAGTGAGTGAGCCCTTAGCTCTCATGAAAGGAACTAGATCGACAGCCCCCGAGAACACATTCCTTTGTCGCCAGCACAGTAGATGCCACCTGCCAGCAGTCCAGGTATCACAAGCCAGAGGCCCAGCCTAGAGGGAGCAGAGGTCGGTGTTTGGACCCACTGGGATCTCCTGCAATAAGCCTTAGGCAGCAGAGCCTGGCAGGTTTCTTGAGGTGCTGCTCCTAAATGGAGCACATTTTTACATCCCATGAGATTCCCCGCTTCATAACCACAGCCTGGCCCTCCTTTGTGCTTCTCTCCTGATGTTGCAACCACTGTGGGAAGTAAAAGCAACACTTTCCTAGCAGGAGTGGTTGAATTTATATGTTCTCAGCCCCCTTCTCTTTCCACATGTTCTCCTGTATCTGATCCGCTGCCATGGCTTAAATTACAGCTGTGCACCTGTGCATGTGTTGATGGCTGCTGAGGCCTCCCTTTAAATGCACTTCTCTCCTGAGCTGCGGGTGTAGATGTAGAACCTACTCTTGCCTCTCTCTAGAAGTCAGTGTCTTCAGGGCTTATCCAGTGCTTGGGTTAAATGCTTTCTTAGATCTCATCTCACCTTATTCACATACACATAAACCAAATGTTATTATTTCTGTTAGAAGAGTCAGAATAAATAACTATTCAAAATAGAAAAAAACCGATATAGGCTTTATATGCCGTACTAAATAGAGTGGTCATTGCAACCCTCTTGGAACTGTGATTAGTGAAATAAAATTTCTTCTTGTAGGAATATGGACATCAAATTTCCAAAATTTACTGGAAGCAGTGTTTTAAAAGAGTTATTAAAATGAAGTTTAAAAGGACAAGAAAAGGTCAAAAACATATTAGAAAATGGAACAATTATAACTGAACCTTAAGTTTATCTCAGAGTTTCCTGGTAGCCAAAAAAAGACAACATAAAATCCTTACTTTATGGCAAAGGAAATATATGTGTTTATTTAGAGAAAGGCTCTCGTTAGCACTAAATTCCAGGAGTCATTTCTAACATACCTACTTATAAAAGGTCAGTGCATCACAAAATAACCATTTTCAAATGAAGAGTTATGTAAGATTCATGGATGTTCTTACAATCAATTGTGTGGTAAATGGAAATATATGAGATCATCTGTAGAAACACCTTCTCTGGTGTTATATGGTAGGAGTAATTTCTTGCATTTACACTTTCTAAAATAAAAATTATATAATCAATTGGATTATGTCTGTAAATACAGGGTTGCAAAAACAGAAATATTCACATTATGGACCATTTATCATATTGACTTTTGACTAAAGTTGAAGATGTAACATTATATTGTAAAGATATCTTCCTGAGAATTTAAGCTAATATAACCTAGAAATATTTAACTTTCTGGATCAATAGTCCTAGTCTTCCTATGAACAGTAAAATGTTCATAGATAGTTTTATAAATCCAGAACAAAGGGGAAAGTACCAGGAAGGCAGAATCCTATGTCAGGAAATTCACCAACAGTGTCTACCTAAAATTTTAAAATCAGCTTAAGATTTGTGTTTTTATCTCATGATTTTAAAGAAAATATGTTCAAACTACCATCAGTTTTTTTTTTAAATCTCCATTTTTGGTAATACTTATTTTATTACCACTGTATTTTTCAATTATGAGTCACATTTTTCACAACTTAAAATCTCTGATACTAAGAGTCTCTTTACAATGTCACCTTAATTGGCAGCATTTTCTTTCTCAGAGGTATGTAAAATGTGTCATGATTTAAAAGTTTCTTTTTTTTTCTTATTTTGTTTAATTGAAGTATTACAGATTTACAATGTTGTGTTCGTTTCTTGTGTACAGTAAAGTGATTGAGATATATATATATATGTGTATTTTACACACATTCTTTTTCATATTCTTTTCACTAGGATTTATTACAGGATATTGAATCTAGTTCCTGTACTATACAGTAAGACCTTGTTATCTGTTTTATATACTGTAATGCCAAACTCCTGATTTATTCCTCCCCTAGCCACCTTTCTCCTTTGGTATCCATAAGTTGTTTTCTGTATCTGTGAGTCTGTTTCTGTTTTGTAAATAACTTCATTTGTGTCATATTTTAGATTCCACGTATAAATGATATTGTATGATATTTGTCTCTCGCTGTCTGACTTACTTCACTTAGTAGACGATCTCTAGGTCTGTCCACGTTGCTGCAATTGGCTATTTAATGGTTTCTTAAGTGAGGTGAAATATAGTTATAGTTTTATACTTCATGCATACCCCTTACATTTTAGTTCAGTTTGCAACCCACAAAGAAACAGACTATATTGATTAAAAGAAAAAAAAAACTTGATTCTGGCAACAAAAATGTAGTGGGTTACTTCTCCAAAGTTTTTGACATATTATTAGAAAAACAGAGAACCCACCCCTTAATTGAATCCATGTTGTAATTAAACCCTAGTGACTCCATGGGAACAGTTTTGCAAAATTTGCAGTGTGTCATATAAACTTGTGTTTATCAAAAGCACCCTCAAGTTTATTAAATGTTCTGCATTTTACCCATCTATTCCATGGACTTCATACATCTTCATAAAGTTCTCTAGATGATGTCATGCCAAGACCTTAGAGATGACATTTTGATGTCAAAACAAAATAACATAGCAGAAACCTATAGAAACAGTGTTGCAGTAACAAAATGAAATGTCAGTGGAGGTCTATTGTAGCATAATGTCAAAACAAAATGTCAGCCAAACTCCATGGAGACACTATTATGATATCAAAATGAAACAATATCGGTGCCAGTCTGTGGAGACATTACAATATGAGAAAAGACAACAAAGAAGGGTATAGTTGAGATCTGTAACTTCTGAGTCTCATGTAGCTTCATGTTAGATAATTGGCTTGTGACAAACATGGGTAATATTTCAGGATATATTTTCTAAATCCTTCTTTGCAGCTCAAAGAAACCATCCCAAACTGGTTCTTTAGCGTAAATGCCTGTGTGAGAAAATTGCTGAGGTTTACATCCAAATCTGTGTCTGTGTCTGTGTCTATGTGCTTTCTGGGCTTCTGCTGCTACCGCACACATAATTAGTTCTATTTGGTCTTGGCTTAGCTTCCCTGCACACTAGCACTTGGACATCAGTTGAACGTAAAAATACAGGAAGGGCAGTGTTACAATCTGCTTGTAACGGATCATACTGGGCTTTAACAGAGGCCTTGCTCCATTGCTTTCTCCTAAGTCCTCAAGTACCGCTGGCACTACCCCTGCCCTGGTGAGCCTCAGGCATCAAGGCTGGCTTTGAAATGTACACCTGAATTCCCGTGACCTTTGCCCCTTCAAGTCATGATTCAGTAATACCGTGGCTGGGTAGTTATTCTACCTGTTTTCCAGCTCTTTGATATTAATTGAAACGTCAAAGATTCTATGATTATTGCGGAAAAACAAATTTTTGTTAAAATCTTTAATCATGTTGTTAGGATTTTTTTTCCCAGAAGAAAGTTTTTTAAATTAGTAAGGTGTCGAATTAAAGTCTTTGAACATTTCAGATATAGAGAAGTGAAAAATTTACCATATGAATCACTTTATAACGGTTAAAGGGTTTTATCCACATTTTAAATAATTTGTGTCTGGAATTCAATATTATTGATATTTTTTAGAGATTTGAAAATCCCTGAAATTGAGAGAGTAAAAGGCAAACCAGAGAAAAAAATCTCTTCTGTGAATACTATGCTCAGAAAAGAAATAAAGAATTTTTTCTCATTTTATTCAGCTACAGTATAATTTTAAAATCATGTTTAAGCAAAATGATACAATAAAATCTCAATTAACTAGAAGCCAACCAAGCAAACCCACAATTAGCCAACATGTTTGCAAATTTCACTTTTTAGGAGAAAGAAGTGTGACTATTGGGAGACTGTTAAAAAAAATCCAAAAAAGTGAAAGGGCTTCAAGGTAATACCTAGTCAACAGAGTAAAATTCAGTTCAATTTCTTCCTTTTTTTCTTCTCAGAGTAGTGAGTAATAAGAACTAAAGGTCATGAGAATCTTAAAACTTTTTAGAAAGTTAAATGATATTCATTATTCCTTCTTTTGAAGATGGAAGAGAACTTCAGTGCTTTCTAGAAGGGTTTTTGAACATGAGGGTCGGAACAAACAGAAAGGGCTTTAGACAAAGTTTTAGGTAATCGGAGTATCAACTTGTTCTTCCAAGACTGTGATTACTTGCGATGTTACGTTCAGTTTGCTTATATCAGTTCGCATGTGGTAGCCACGGAACTATGCCATCTCACAGAAAATGATGCCAGCTTCGTGTGTGGTGGGGACGGTGGAGCCTGGCAGTGTTCTCAAAGCTGCTTCTGTGGCTGGGCAGGACCGCACGGCGGGAGAAGTCACGACACCTTCTTTACCATGAGCACCAGCGGAATGATTTTAAGAGCTCCAGATGGGGGCTGGTCCCTATTTGGCAAGACAGTTAAGAGCAGAGGCCGGGGAATTCCCGTCGTGGCCAGCGGTAATGAACCCAACTAGGATCCATGAGGATGCGGGTTTGATCCCTGGCCTTGCTCAGTGGATCAAGGATCCAGCGTTGCTCTGAGCTGTGTGCTGTGGTGTAGTCACAGACATGGCTCGGATCTTACATTACTATGGCTGTGGTGTAGGCTGGCAGCTGGAGCTCCTGATTCAACCCTAGCTGGGAACTTCCATATGCAGCAAGTGCAGCCCTAAAAGCCAAAAAAAAAAAAAAAAAAAAGTGGAGGCCAGCAAATATTGAAGCAGGGGATTAAAAATTACAAATTCTCATCAACACATTGACCAGCGGGAGTCAACTTGTGTAATAAACGTACAGCCAAACTGAATTTCATCACCTGTCAAGGAAAGGAAAACTGTTTTGAATATTAATGTCAGAACGTGTGTTTGGTGGAGAAAGTTTAAAGGACTTGGCTAAATCATTAAAATAGAATCTCCTTACTTTTGTTGCTTTGTAGATTACAAGTGCAATGCTTTAAACACTTAGTCTCCAAGTTTATATACATATATGTGTGTGTGTGTGTGTAAACATTAAAAATATGAACATAGAATATAAAAACCTATTCTTAAAAAGTTATGTTTATATAGTTTGTGTGTGTGTGTGTGTGTGTGTGTGTGTGTGTGTGTATGTCCATACACATATACATAATCTTAAAAAGTAATATAAAAATAATCCTAAAGTTTATTGTGGAGTAGTAGATACTCTCCTGTCATTTAAAACAACGACTATTATACTTCTAGAACACTTACATCTATGCCTTTCATATACTGAAAATAATAATGATGCAAGAATCTGTATGCCTTGAAATACCCAATATTCTTGAAAAGATATTTAATCTACTTGAAAATAGTTGAGAATTAAGAATAATACCAACTAGAAAGTCCAAATTTAACACAGAGAATAAGGATATTTCTTCCTCTTTTTTCTTGAAAACCATTCCAAAATGGCAAAAAAATAGAATAAGAAACAGAAATATTACCTCTATTTTTTATGAAAATAGGTATATCTTTTATGACTGTATATGATGACAGACTAACCCTAGGATGTCAAAGACCAAGTCACTGCACCTGAGAACAAAGACTGGCAGATTCTTCTCTGAAGAAACCGAATGGCCCCAGAGAAGGAAATGACATGTAGGAATCCCTAGCCAAAAACAGGCGCTCTGTCCAGCCTTCCTGGAGTACTGTCTGCCTTTTCATAAGCCCCACCCATGCACACATGACTAATGTGTGCTTTTCAATGCCTTATTCTTAAATAAAGGGGCATTCTTGAAAAGGACAGGCATGCAAATCAAATACTTGAGGAAAGCGTTAATTATGGAAGACAGACCAAAACAGTAATAAACTTAAGAGAAGAACTTGTAAGAAACAAAATGTATAGGGGTGAGAAGAGAAAACATTTAAAAGCCGTTAACCCCCATGAAATAAGAGAAGATACTGCAACCATCAAAACATGTCCAGGAATAAGACTCCCTGGTGGTACAGCAAGTTAAGGATCTCAGCATTGTCACTGCTGAGACTCAGGTTGCTGCTGTGATATGGGTTCGATCCCTGGCTCTGGAACTTCCATATGCCCCGGGTGTAGCCAAAAACAAACAAACAAACAAAAACCCCAAAGCAAAAACATGTCCAGGAAGCTATTAGACAGGATTACTAAGAAAATATGAAAGAACTCTTGGAAAACAATAGATAAGATAGCAGTATGAAGAAACACAACAGAAATCTTGGTAGATAACGTTGAGGAACTTTCCCTGAAAGTAATAAAATGTGAGACATAAGGCAAAGAGCAACATAACAGGAAAGAGAAGGAAAATCAGAAGTTCATCCTGGGAGATCCAGCTTCTAATGTATGTGCTTCCTAGAAAGAGAGATAATGATGCAGAAGATGTTAGAGAAATAGCAAGAAATTTCCCTAGAACTGGGGAATTTAAGAATCTAGAAATCTCGCTTAGTGCCCAGAAAAATCAGTTTTAAAAAGGGAACAGTGTAAAGTTTCCAAATACCAGAAATAAAGAGATGAACCTTTAAAAATATACAGTAAAGACTTGAGAATTAGAATGGTAGATTGAGAGCTGGGAATCATGGCAGCATTGGGAGCCAGAAGACAATAGAGCCCTCCCTACAAATATCGAAGGGCAATGTCTTCTAACCTGCAATTCCAGACCTCACCAAACTGTCAGTGAGTGGTAAGGGAAGAATAAATATATTTTAAGCATGCAAAGATGCCACATTTATTGCTTCAAACACATCCTAAAAGAGAAGCTATAGAATGCATGCACTAACAACTCCCAGGCTGATGATGAAGGGAGGTGCTTGGACCTCGGCTGTTTAGGGAGATAGGGAACAAGTGCAGATTGGGCATGTGGGATGAGCACTGGAGGCTGAAGAACTCCAAGAAAAAAACAAAAACTAGAATTGATAAGCTATGATTGATTTGAGCTTGTGGAAATTTGTATTAAAAAGCTATAGAGAGGCAGAAAAAAAACTGCCAAAAAAACCTCCCACATATCTGAAAAAAGACTGTCATCCAACATATACAAAGAACTTTTGAAATTCAACAATAATAAAAAGGACAATCTGATTTTTAAAAAAGAGCCAAAGATCTTAACAGGCATCTCACCAAAAAAAAGAGGTACAAAGATGGCAGAGAAGCATTTGAAAAGCTGTTCTACGTCATATGTCATCAGGGAAATGTGCATAAAGAGAATAATGAGATACTGCTACATATCTATTAGAATAGCTAAAATCCAAAACACTGAAAACACCAAACGCTGGTGCAGATGTGGAGGAACAGGAACTTGCTCAGTGCTGCAGGGAGGCAAAATGGTACCAGTACTTTAGAAGACGGTTTGACAATTTCTTATAAAATTAAACATATTAACATACAATCTAGCAATCACACTCCTTCATATTTACTCAAGAGAGTCAGAAACTTATGTCCACACAAAAACCTGTATGCGAATGTTTATGGCAGTTTTATTCGTAACTGCCAGCACTTGGAAGCAAACAAGATGTCCTTCAGTAGGTAAAAAGATAATTAATCTGTGATACATCCAAACAATAAACTATTATTCGAGGCTAAAAAGAAATGAGCTATCCTGCCATGAAAAGTCGTAAAGGAAACGTAAAAGTGGGTGACTAGTGAAAGAAGAAAATCTGTACATCTATTATAGCTCAATGAAACTAGAGGAAAATAAATAAAATCATCTGAAAAAGCTATATACTGTATGATTCCAACTCTGTGACATTTTTGGAAAAGGCAAATTACAAAGACAAAATAGATCAGGAGTTACCAGGGGAGAGATGAATAAACAGAGCCCAGAGGATTTTTAGGGCAGTGAAACTACTCCAGTGATTCTATAAGGATGAATCCATGCCATTAAATATATATCTCCAAACCCACAGAATAGGCAACACCGAGAGTGAACCCTACTGTAAACTAGGGACTTTGGGTGACAATGACGTTTTAGGGTAGGTACGTGAGTTGTAAAAAATGTCCCACTTTGGTGGAGGATGTTGATAGAGGGGGAGGCTGGGCGTGTGGGTGGCTTAGGGTATATGGGTCTTTTCCTTTCTCTCAGTTTTGCTGTGAGCTTAAAACTAAGCACTCTAAAAAGTAAAGTTATTTTTAAAAAGGCTGTAGAGACAGGAACTAAAAAGACAGAGCAGGAGTTCCCGTTGTGGCTCAGCGGTAACGAACCCAGCTAGTAACCATGAAGATGCAGGGTCGATCCCTGGCCTCTCTTAGTGGGTTAAGGATCCAGTATTGTCATGAGCTGTGGAATAGGTCACAGACGTGGCTCAGATCTGGTGCTGCTATGGCTATGATGTAGTCTGGCAGCTGCAGCTCTGATTCTATCCCTAGCCTGAGAACTCCCACATGCCATGGATGCAGCCCTAAAAAGACCAAAAAAAACAAAAAAAAAAGGAAAGAAAGGAAGGGAGAGAGAGAGAGAAAGAGAGAAAGAAAAGAAAATGAAGCAAAAGAAAAGCCACCAATGTCGTAGAAAAAGTAAATAGTGTTTTTTATTTTATTTATTTTCTTCCAGTTCCATTGAGCTATAATAGACGTACAGCTTCATATGTCTAAGGCGTACAGCATAATGACTGGACTTAATATACTATGCAGTGATTATCACCGTAGGTTTAGTGAACACCCATTTTCTTATACAGATGCAAAATTAAAGAAATAGAAAAAAAACAGGTGTTTAAAATGAATGAATCAGAAGATAGCGGTAAAAACGTATCATTCAGAAATATGCCAGAGGTGTTTGGGTAGATCTGATCACTGTTAAATCCCTCGCTTTTGCCCTGTGTGATGGGTCATACTGCTAGTTTACGTTCAGTAATATTGAGTCCAGCATTCAAAATCACTGTGAAAGAAAATGAGCTGTGCAGGAGTCATCAGAAGAGTGCATCGCAGACCGGGAATTATGATCGACCCCTTCTGCCTGGCCTAGGTTGAGTTAAAAAGCAGTATCATAGAGAATAGAGCTAAAAGCCTTAAAAGTGTTTTTGGGGGAACTGGATGGACAGAAGGACAAAATGTAATGAAGGAGATTCTTTTAATTTAGGCCTCTTAGTTAGCTTTGTAAAATAACAAGCTATGCGTAGGCAAACATGACCAGGAAAAGCAGTACTTTACAAAAGAACAAGGTCTGCCGTCAATTCCGAACAAATATAGTCCCACTGTGTGTGTTTTCCCATACTAATGCAGCTAAACCTGAAATGAGAAGTGAAATCGATGGACATTTCCTCTGTTTCATTTCTTCCCTCTATCCAGATAATTTCTGAATTGGGTCATGGCCAAATCAAGGATAGAAGAAAAGCCAGGAAAATGATTAACTAACAGTTATGAAATCAATTCAGGCATAAATAGGAGGAAAAAAATAATTACCAGTCAAGAAAAATATTCTTGTGATCTTTAAAGTGTTTAAAAATAACATAAAAATTACATATGAAAACTCTTTACTTGGGCCCATCTAATGTTCTGGTTTTTTTTTTTTTTTAGAAAATGAATAAATTTATGCTTCTACTTTTATTCTAGGTATCAAAAACCTTTCAGAGTTAGCCACTCATGAAACCTACAGGCACTGTATCTCCTCTTACATTATTTTCCACTTTAAGTCATTTCAGAAAAGCTGTATAGAATTTAGCCATTATTTAGAATTATGACATGAGTATTAGGCAGTGCGTTGCATTGGAATTTTTATCTTTAAAAAAAAGGCGTAGCTTAGTTTCGTATAGTATTTTGCCATTATGCTGTCATTACCGACAGAGAATCAAAAACAAAGACAATGTTAGCCTTAAATTCGGTGTAATCATTTCATGATTAAAGAATTAAAATAATGGTTCTATAATGAGTTTCTATGCTTGTGTGATAAAACCTCTGTAATATGAAAAGGAACATGATAATCGTTTTATTTTGTCATCGAAACCCATCAGCTTTTGCAATTTAATTTCTATCGCTTTTCTTTTTCGAATTTCCATAACACTCCTGATTTTCACTCATCTGTTACTTCTTCAAGGTTTTCACCTATAATATTAAAATCCTTTCACTCTACTCAGACACTCATATGTATATTTTAGTTTGAAGCACAGGCTTTAACTGCAGGTCACAACTGACTAACCTTTGTATCCCCAGTGGTTTTCTTGAATGAATAGTATAATCCATAAACTTTCTTCAACTCTCTAACCCATTAGAATAACCTTACATGTCCTTGCCATTTAATAGACAGTTCAAAAAAAAATCACACAATCTGTGAAAAGTAAGTGCACTTTGGGCATTAACCCCAAATTATAACTGCTTCTCGCATTGTGCAAAGAAAAATGACATATGTGGTTTCTTATAGGCAGTAACATTTTATTTTCCAGAGTGCATTTAAATTCATAGGCATACCTGAAAATGTTTTCTCTCCTACCCTTTATTCGCTGAAAGCCTCACAGAGTTCCCTGCTAGGAGTTCTTGTGCCCACAGAATTCCGCCTCTGTCCGCCGCTCAGCCCACGTCTCTCCCAGGGGTACCTGGAGATTCAAACTGCATTATTCCACCATCCCTGGGATTTTAGATTCCAACAGTCACGCTCACAGTATTCAAAGACCGTTAATTTCGAAAGGTTTCTTAGCATATGATCTCTTTGATAGTTTGATATTGATAGTTTGTTTAAGCTCGCTAAACAAGATCGCTTTGGTGCTGTTTTAAGCCAGTGCCTCACTGGACGGGTGGCTGCGATAGAGTCCACCTTTTGAACAGAAACCAATGTGGAATATTTCTGTGACATTTACTAGGCAGGAGGACCCACCTCTGACTCCCTGTGGAATGTCCCTTTTTTTTTTTTTTTTTTTTTTCCTGTGTATTTATTGTTGGGTCCTGAAATTAGGTATGTCTGTGCATGTGTGTGTTCTTTGTAGCGGGAGGAATTCCCCTCGCAAAAGGATAAGCTAAATTTTTCTCACTCCTGCCTGAGCCTGGTGACAGGCTAATAAGGAAGAGTGATGATACTAATAAAATGGGGCGAGGGGTACATTCCTGAGATTTTGCCGCGTATAAAATGATAGCCCTGTTGCCGAATGACCGCAGAGGGACTCAGACGGAGCCCCGGTCCCCAGTCTTTCTGGTGGAAGAGGTGACCCTCCCTGTGACTCGTCTCCGCAGAGGCAAATGCAGTGTTAACAGCTGTGGTGACCACCCCCTCAACCCAGAGAACATGGCTGTATGTTTTTAATTTGTTATGATTTATTATACTGAAATTGGTGTGAAATGGACAACAAATCATGGGTGTCAGAATCTGAAAATGAATTTTATCAGCTAAGGAAAGTGAGGGCCTCTGGGATTTGCATCAGTTTCTCATAATTCTTTTCATATTACAGATGATGAGTCGAACTGTGAAAATAAACTGAAAATGACACGCTACTTCCTAAGTAGCTAATTTCACATGTTCATGAAGACATATATAAATATACCCATTCAGCCTCACTTTAGGCTTTCTCTGTAATATAAGGTGATATGCACCTACCCACAGACATATTTCCCTGAAATCCTTATAGTAAGTGTTAAAACCATTTTTACATCTCACAGATACCTGGGTTTATCAACAGGAAATATGCAAATGTTATAACAAGGTATTTACCAACTTGATTTTTTTCCACTGTGCAAACTTGGGAGAGAGAATTTTTACCTGCACGCCTGTATAAAAATGCTAAGATAGAAGAAGGCTCTATTTCCCCAATTTCAGATGTTATAAATACCTTTCAGCATCGCAAAAAAGCTGCCCTTGTTAGAAACTAACTTTGCATGCATAATTAATTTGAGCACCACATTCCTACTTCACAACCAGAAGAGAAATTGAATTCAGGTGTTTGGTGAACATATGGGGGATTTACTGTGAATTTATGACCTGTGGTTTGAGTGTAAAACCCCAAGATATTTGCTGATAAAACTTAATGAAGCTTGTGCAGAGGAGCTATTTTTATTTGTAGTTTGGTAATTGATACTTTCTTGGTTTAACCCTCCCACCCTTTTGCCCCATTCCTCATAAATCTTCCAGTCGGAGAGGTAGAGCCACAGCAGAAAGCCAGGCTCTTTGGCCAGGTTGTGCTAACGTGAACCTAAGTTGAGGTTCAGAGTTGGCTTTGTCAGAGTGTTTTTAGCCCGTTCCTTCCCTTTTAATTTAGCAATTGATGTTTCTTCACCTGCACAGGTGATAGGAGGCAAACCATGGCACGTGGGAGGAAGTGCCTTTAGGTTCCTCTAAGAGAAGCATGAAGGTGTCACAAAGAAGTGACACCACTTGACTCTGCCTGAAAAAAGCAAAGAGAGCTCATCGTGAAAACATAGGCAACAAATTCATTGCCATGTAGAGGCTTCCTCCCCTAGAATAAGCACAACTTCGGGGACAGGAACCTGCCACGCACACCCTGGCCACCTCTCTCTGTTGCTCTGTCTGTCCCTGGGGTTTCAGAAAGAATGCTCCTAGATCTGAGTGCCAGGCGAGAGAACAGATGACACGTCCTCCCTGTTACCATACGGGGTGTAATGGGTTTAATGAGAAACCTGTGTTTGCTCACTAATTTACAGCAATTAAGAACTCAGTTCTGACATCTGTAGATTATAACTACTTGCCTGGCGATTACAAGATCAGGAATATTTTATGGAATTGCTAATCAGCATAGAAAAATATCCAAGTGAGAAGAGCGTTGTTTACCAGAAGCCTCTGAGTGACATTGGTTCCTGGTCCCCGAGCTAGCATCTCTTATTAGTTCAGTGACACCCCACCCCCCAACCCCACAACACTTTAGTCATTCCTGTTCGAGAACTTGTTTATATCCACTTTATCACACTGACAATCTGTCTGTTTTGAAAGGATTACAACTCTGTATATCCGCACGTGACATCACAGTAAGACATTGCTTAATGATCTGAGACGCTTGTGGTCATTGCTGACTGCCTGTTTCCAAAGCTATGTGACAGGTCTGCCCTACATATGTTTTTTTCCGGTGTCATTTTTTGCCTACTCCAGTCCCAGTGTCTGTTTTAGGTGATATCCATGCAATAGTTGAATTTTGGACTTGCCGTTGGTACTAAAAAAGGGACTAAAAGCTTTTCCTTTCCTAGAATGTACGAGGATAATAAATCAGACAAGGGAGGGAACTATGCTCTAATCTTTCTGCAACGAAAATGTTTCCAAAAATATGAGTATTCTTGCAGGATAGTCTATTCCCTTAGTGTCCTGGATCTTTTAGTCTTTCCATCTGTGTCTAATGATTACCAAGGAAATCAATAGCAAGGTAAGTCTCTTTAAATAAGTGGACTAAAAGCCGGGAACCTCTCTTGAAGGTGCAGTTGTTACCTAGAGACATAGCTGAGGCTGGGAGAAGCCCGAGGTCAGCAGAACAGGATCTCTGAGGATAAAGGAAGCTTTAACTTACTGTCTGCTTTCTATCTGTGCTGCGATGCAGATCATAATTATGTTTCAGCGTCTTGACTCTGGAATCCCAAGATCTGGAGAGGTCAGGTCTTCGAAGTGCCAGCAGATGAGGAGGAAGAATTCCTTAAGTAGAGAAATTGGCAGTTTTCCCCTCCTGTTGTCTTGGAATAACGGGTGGGAGGTGATAGAAATACATTGACGGAAGGAAGTTTTGCATGTGGAGCGGTATTATTTCCACGATCTCATAATTTGGAAATTGGCTTTCGCATTTTTTTAATTGGGGAAAAGAATAATGCCCTTTTGCATCCCAGTAATTGGATGCCAAGTACAGGTGTGAAATTCACTAGCGTTTGGAGTAGAAGTTTGTGCTTATGGAGTTCCTGTCATGGTTCAGCAGTTAATGACCCTGACTAGCATCCATGAGGATGTGGGTTTGATCCCTGGGTTAAGGATCTGGCTTTGCCATGAGCTGTGGTGTAGCTCGCAGATGCGGCTCAGAGCCCATGTTGCTGTGGCTCTGGCATAGTCTGGCAGCTGTAGCTCCGATTGGACCCCTAGCCTGGGAACCTCCATATGCCACAGGTGTGGCCCTAAAAACCAAAAAAAAAAAAAAAGGGGGGGAGATGTTTGGACTTAGGCCAAAAAGTAAGTTGCTAGGGCCAAGAAGGATATAGCAAAAATGAAGAAGCTGAAAGTATGAGCTGAAATGATTATAACCAGGACCCTTCCTGTGTACTACTCTTTGGTAAGTTGGGGATGTGAGGGAGATTGGTTATATGCTGAATCCTTGGCAAACTAAGTAAAACCAGCTTTCACCAGGAATACCTCCTTGTGAGCTGTGTGTTGACCCAGCTCCTAGTGGGCCATCAGCCTCTGCCAGAAAGAGAAGCTTGGATGAGCCCTTGAGTTCAGTTTTACCGAACGACTGGTGGTGGTGGAGGGGTCTGTTCTCGCCACACCCTGGGAAAAGGCCCCTCGTGGCCTAACGAGGGCTGAGGTCCCAGAGTCGGAGGGGGTGATTTGGCAAAGTGATGAGGAGGTTGACAAAAGGAGTTACCCTAGGCCTTTGGCTAGATTTCCGGGGGGCGTCGTTCTCGGCTGTACACTGGTGTCCGGTGGAAAGCAGGCTCTGCTGGTTTCACGGGTTAAGATCTGCCATTTTCCAGCTTTAAGTGATGTCTTTTGTCATTGTATATATCTCGTGCAACTTTTTTCAGAGACCAGAGCTTTGGAGTGACTAGCCACCTAAATGAGGGAGCGCACGCTCTCTTTCACTCTGCTCAACAGGCTTTGCCACAGGCAGTATTTATTAGGTTGTGGGCACGGCATAGTGCTAAGTGTCCTTCTAGACCGTGTGATTTCATTTAATAAGCATGAACAACCCCCTCACATTTTTTAAGGTGACTGGTGGTGATGGTGGGGGTGGGGTGTGGGCGTGCACGCACCCTGAAGGGAGGCTGGCTTAGGGAGTTTATGTGTTATCTCACCAGGCGATCACATTTCAAACCCCTGTCAGCCTTGCATTCACCAACATCCTATTGGCCAAATCAAGTCACGTGGCCGAGGCCAAAGTCACTGGGTGTTAGTTTTTTTATTTTTTTGCTTTTTAGGGCCACTTGTGTGTCACGTGGAAGTTCCCAGGCTAGGGGTCAAATTGAAGCTGCTGCTGGTGGCCTACGCCACAGCCACAGCAACATGGGATCCACGCCTCCTCTGTGACCTACGCCACAGCTCACGGCAACACCGGATCCTTGACCTGCTGAGCGAGGCCAGGGATCAAACCCATGTGCTCATGGATAGAGTTGGGTATCCAACCAGTTTACCGCTGAGCCACAACGGGAACTCCAGGGGTACTAGTGTTTTATTGCTGCATACAAATAAACACAGACTTAGCGACTGCAAACAGCACAAGTTTATCGTGTCAGTTTCTGTGGGTCTGGAGTCTGGCGGCGGCTCAGCTGGATGCCCGGCCCAGGGTTACGGTGCAGTCGGGCCGTCGGCCAGGCTGAGTTCTCACTGGGAGCCGCTGCTTGAGAAGCATCACTTCCCTGCTCCTGGAGTTGCTGGCAGGCTTCTGTCCTTTGGAGCTGTAGGATTCCTGGGCCAGCTTTCTTCCCCAAAGCCAGAGAGGAGAGACAGACACTGTGTCCTTACACGCACACACACACACGCACACGTAATCATACACATTCCTTGCCCTTTGCCACATCGCATTGGATAGAAGCGATTCCCAGGCCCTTCCCATACTCAGGCGTGGGAGTTGCACAAAGGTGGAAATCCCAACGGCAGGAATCATGGGATACCTGAAAGTCTGTCCGTCATAAATATTTGGTAACGATTTCCCTGCTGCAGGGATGTGACATGCAAAATATATAAATGTTAAAGGGTTGTGATGAAGGCATAAACCTAAGAAAGAGAAACACATCCTTGTAAGTACCAAACACTGTAAAACAGTATTTGGGTCAGAGGACGATGGTTATTGAGGAACTGAAAGGAAAAGACGAACCAGGGCTGGAGCAGTTAGGAAGAGCTTGAAGGTGGTAGAATTTGATTTGACTTCCTGGTACAGTTGGAAAGATGGAAGGAAAAGGAGAGGGTATTACAGAAAAAAAGATAGGAACACATTTATCTCCCTTCTTCCTTGGGAGCTTCTCTTCTCTTATACTAGACACTAGCCTAGAAGCATTCTAGAATCATCTCCGCCCTCCGAGTCCATCCTCTCCCTCTCTCTGCTCCTCTTTTCCCTTTCACTTTCTCCTTCCTTCTACTGACAGGAGAGTGTGTACCAAGGTGGTACCTCCTTGCTCAGGACAATGAGTGGTTGTTCTCCCTTCCACTGAATTCTGGGTCTTAAAGCCTCTGCCCTCCATTCCAGTTTTCTGGATTTCTTTGCATAATTAAACGTGCAATTGTGAAAGTATTTTTAGTCCATAAAGAATTCATGAGTCACATCAGAAACTTTGCTCTCTCAGCATATGCTTGTCTGAAAAGATAGGTCAGGACTCAAGTCCAGGGGCCAGAATGCCCAGGGTTAGACAGATCCAGAGGAGCAGAGGCAGGGCTGTACGAGCAATGCCTAGTGGTCTGTTTTATAATATTTTTCTTTCTTGGGGCTGTTACTAGGGGGCCACTAGCCTTATCTCAGTGCAACGAAAGTAAATACTCTAGAAAAGCAACATAGAAAATGGGCAGCATCTGTAGAATATAAAGCAGAGGTTGCAAGCTAGCAGGCAACAGTCACGTTTTTTAGTCTCATCTAGGATTAAACAAATAAAATAAGCCAACTTTTAATATTGAGTGGGGTGGAGGTGAGCATGGGACTCTAACTCTGACTTCTTTCAAAAAAATTAGACGGCAAACACCAGACCCATGTCCCTTCAGGGCAACAATCTACTGGAACCAGGAAAGGCCACCCCGCTTCCGTTCCAAGCAGATTTCCCCCAGTTGTCACAGAATGTTCATGGTGCTTCCAGCACAGTGGGTCTCCTTCTCTCTTTAGCTAATTGCCCTGCAGGCATTGGAATTTGTCCCAACTCTGTAGCCTGCAGGCATTGTTCTCTAAAGCGTTGTCCTTAGAGCACCTGCAGTGCTTTCAAATGCATGCAGATTCCTGGGCCCTACGTTAGAGGGACAGACTCAGAAATCTCAAGATGAGTGTCAATCAGCATTTTTTCCGGGTGATGAGATTCAAGCACAAGAGTGATGTAGTAGTGAGAACTACTGCTACGAAGTTTCTTTCCTCCTTCAGTGCACCTCGGGAGATGGCTGGGCTGCATGTCTGTGGAGCACGGATGCCGAACAGGCATCCAGACTTATCGGCAAATAGGATCGTGGCTGTAGTTAGCATGTATGTTTCAGCAACTTTTGTTTGTAAAGTGCATTGCAGGAGTCCAGTCTGAAGGCTTTAAAGCTAAGTACTCTGAGTGATCTTGCTCTGATGGGAAAGGGTATATCTTCGTGGTACTTAGATGGGAAAGTTTGAGTTCCGTATATGTCAGTGTTAGATTGTACATGCGGGTCTGGGATGTCTGTAGTGTGTGATCCAATGTACACTTTCTTAACTCTGTCAGAAAAAAGTCCTAGATCATTACTGAACCGAAATGAACCCTCTTCATTTAGTTTGAGATGCACATACCCACATAGATACCTGCATGTGTGTACACACGTCTATAAACACCAATGTGTAAGGAAGGCTGAAAGCTAGTGTTGGATGTAAACTGTCTCTGCGGGGTTTTTGTTTGCTTGTTTGTTTTTTACACAGAAAGCATCTCTGTAATTCCCCTCCTCACCCCTCCTTTCTATAGACTTTGTGTAATTCATGATTTACTGACTCCTCGAGAATTTTCTCATCTTGCTCGCCCATCTGATCATTGTAAGTGACATCTTTAGTATATTCCTCACCAAAAAAATAATGAGCAACTTTAAGTTGACCATGAACACAAATAGAATTTGACTGGGGTCTGCAGGAATTAGTCATTAGTGCTAACAAATATTTAAAATTACCTTTGGCTTTCTTGGCAGAGGAGGTAACCAGGAACATTAGGAGTCTGGATGATAGTTATTAGCTCTTCGAGACTGGCCTAAGAGGCAAAACTAAGTAATTGCAGTGGCTTCATTTTTACAAGTCACGGTTTTACCAGCAGACTGCCAGCTGTTGTACCCCAAGGATGCTTGACACTCTCCCAGTCTTTGGAAATCACCGTCAATGGGGAAACCTTGCAGCTTGTTTACCTGCTTCAACCCTTGGGTGCTTTGCTGTTCTTAAGCAGGTCAGTCTGCTTACTCTAGAGCATAAAGAAAGGAAGCAAGGCAAAGAGAGTGAAATAGTTGTCTCACCAGCTGCTCAGATGTGGAAATACAGTCAGAAGTAACTTGCAGAACTTATGAGAAAAGTAGGTTACCAGAATTTATTTTGTTTTTTAAATTTTCTGTTATGCTTGATTTACAATGTTCTGTCAATTTCTGCTATATAGCAAAGTGACCCAGTCATACACACACACACACATATATATACATTTTTTTTGCTCACATTATCCTCCACCATGTTCCTAAAGTGATTAGATATATAGAGACTGTCTTTCCTCCACTGTGTGTTCTTGCCTCCTTTGTCATAGGTTAGTTGACTGTAGGTGCGTGGGTTTATTTCTGGGCTTTCTATCTTGTTCCCATTGATCTATATTTCTGTTTTTGTGCCAGTACCATACCATTCTGATGACTGTAGCTTTGTAGTAGAGTCTGAAGTCAGGGAGCCTGATTCCTCCAGTTCTTTTTTTTTCTTTTCAATATTGCTTTTGCTATTCGAGGTCTTTTGTGTTTCCATACAAATTTTAAAGTATTTTGTTCTAGTTCTGTAAAGAATGTCCTTGGTAATTTGATAGGGATTGCATTGGATCTGTAGATTTCCTTAGGCGGTATTGTCATTTTGACTATATTGATTTTTCCAATCCAAGGGCATGGTATATTTTCCCATCTATTTGTGTCTTCTTCGATTTCTTTCATCAGGGTCTTAATAGTTTTCAGAGTACAGGTCTTTTGTCTTTTTAGGTAGGTTTATTACTAGGCATTTTATTCTTTTTGATAAAGTGGTAAATGGGATTGTTTCCCTAGTTTCCCTTTCTGATCTTTCACTGTTAGTAATAGAAATGCAATCAGTTTCTGTGTATTAATTTTGTATCCTGTGACTTTACCAAGTTCACTGATGAGCTCTAATAGTTTTCTGGTAGTGTCTTGAGGATTTTCTAGGTATAGAATCATGTCATCTGCAAACAGTGATAGTTTTACTTCTTCTTTTCCAATTTGGATTCCTTTTATTTCTTTTTCTTCTCTGATTGCCATGGCTAGGACTTTTAAGACTATGTTTAATAACATCGGTGAAAGAGGACATCCTTGTCTTATTCCTGATCTTAGTGGAAATGCTTTCAGTTTTTCACCATTGAGAATGATGTTAGCTGTGGGTTTGCCATAAACGGCTAATATTTTACTGAGGTAGTTCCCCTCTATGCCCACTCTTGGGAGAGTTTTTGTCGGGAATGAGTGTTGAATGGTGTCAAAATCTTTTTCTGCATCTATTGAGATGATCATATGGTTTTTAATTTTCAGTTTGTTGATGTGGAGTGTCACATTGATAGATTTGCAGATATTGAAGAATCCTTGTATCCCTGGGATAACTTCTACTGGATCGTGGTGCATGATCTTTTTAATGTATATTTGTATGCGGTTTGCTTGCATTTTGTTGAGGATTTTTCCATCTATGTTCATCAGTGGTATTGGCCTGTAATTTTCTTTTTTTGTGGTATCTTTGTCTGGTTTTGGTATCAGGGTAATGGTGGCTTCACAGAATGAGCTTGGGAGTGTTTCTTCCTCTGCAATTTTCTGGAACAGTTTCAGAAGAAGAGCTGTTGACTCTTCTCTGAATGTTTGGTAGAACTCAGCTGTGAAGCCATCAGGTCCTGCACTCTTGTTTTTTGGAAGTTTTTTAAATCACTTTTTCTTTCTTTCTTTTTTTTTTCCTTTTTCTCTTTTTGGGGCCACATCTGTGGCATATAGAGGTTCCCAGGGTAGGGGTCCAATGGGAGCTGTAGCCGTCGGCCTATGCCAGAGCCACAGCAATGTGGGATCCAAGCCGCATCTGTGACCTACACCACAGCTCATGGTAACGCCGGATCCTTAACCCACTGAGTGAGGCCAGGGATCAAACCTGCGTCCTCATGGATGCTAGTCAGGTTTGCTAACCGCTGAGCCATGACGAGAACTCCTTAAATCATATTTTCAATTGTAGTACTTGTGATTGGTCTGTGCATATTTTCTGTTTCTTCCTGATTCAGTCTTGCTAGGTTGTACCTTTGTAAGAATCTGTCCATTTCTTCTAGGTTGTCCATTTTATTGGCGTACAGTTTCTCATAGTAGTCTCTCGTGATCCTTTGTATTTCTGCAGTGTCAGTTGTAACTCCTCCTTTTTCATTTCTAACTTTACTGATTTGAACCTTCTCCCTTCTTTTCTTGATAAGTCTGGCTAACAGTTTATCAATTTTTAAAATTAAGGACCGTGGGTCCACTTCCCTTGATGGGAGACCGTATGTTCAAGAAATCACTAAGAGTAAGAAGAGGTCCATTTTCATCAATGGTTTGGACTTCATGAACCTAATAATTATGGGGTTAAAACTGTGCCACGTGAAAATAATAGGGAAATATTTCTACTTAGACATGCAAAATACTTCATCAGGCAAGCCTCCCACAGCCCCCCTATTAAAAGCTACAAAGTCACAAAAGGCACAGCTGGAAAGAGGAAAGTGAGATTAAAGAATGTTCACTTTCCCAGCTTTTGTCTTACGAGTCTATCCACGTGCCTGTACCATCACATTTCCGCATGGAAAGCGAGGAGTTCTGTGGGTGGGGCATTACACAGGGAAGCTACTATTGAAAATTTATCTGTTTGGACAAGATAAGATGCTGTATATATGATTTAAAAGAAGTAGGAATAACAACCTGCCAGGCTCGGAATGTGAAAGGGAAGTCTGAAGCGGTGCCCACATGTTGACGGAAGTGTCATGTTGTCAAGTAGCACATTTTACAGACCTGTTAACCTTCCAGGTTTTCAGGCTGATCAGTTCCAAAGATTTGTCAGAAGAAGAACAAAGGGAAGACAAGTTTTCATTGACTGGGAAAACCATCAAATTGAATGTACCGACAGAATATTCCAGAAGCTCTCATGAAATTGATAGAAACATACAGGTGTTAGGAACCCATCCAAGGTGATAGGATGAAAGACTCTCCTGTTTTCTTAGAAGACATTCTGAATGTGATTTTAGATGTGATCATTTTCGATTTGAGATTTTAAAACCTTTGGAATTCTTCGAAATATGTGAAATTGTACAAAGACATATGTTAGTCTGAGAATTTTATAGACTCTCCTTTGACAGACTTTCTCTTTCCAGGCCACCTCTCACAAATTACATTACCCAGGGGGCTGTGCAGCCAAAAGAACTCGATACGCACAGAGTAACCAGGGCAACGGGTTTTCAGGAGGGAAACCATCTTCCTAATGGCTGACAGCTTCCCATTCTGCTAGCAGCTTGGATGTGATAAATATGACTTGGTTCTTGTCCTCAAGAAGTCTGAAGTTTTGTTGGGAAACTATATACTTAACGTGCTTGAATAGCTATAATTTGGGGGTCAGGAATTGGAATAGGCTGAACGTGCCACAAGAATTAAGACTGATTTAATTTGGGGTTATCTATTACTCTTGAAAAATACTGTTCTTAAAAATGTATGTGATTTAATAGGAGAGGGGCTTTGGAGTCTGCCGTGCGTTTTACCAAGTGATACAACCTGGTCTGGTGAGATGAGGCTGGACTAGTGATCAGAAAAATCGGGATCCTAATCATATTCCCCACCGGCCAGGGAAAGACTGGGGACTTCAGACCAGTGACTTAGCTTCTCTGAATGTCAGTTTATACCTGTGTGTGTGTGTGTGTGTGTGTGTGTGTGTGTGTCTGTGCATGCCTGTGTAAGAAATACCACCTTCTGCACCTACCTTAGAAGCTTTCTGTGAGGATGAAACAGAATTCAAAGCTATAAAGAAAGCAACATTATTATAAGCTAATTGGTTCAGTAAAACTACCACCTAAAGTTTTTGTTTGGTTGATAGGTTGAATTTTTTTTTTTTTTTTTTTTTTGATTTTAGGTCTGCGCCTGCAGTATATGGAAGTTCCCAGGCTAGGGGTCCAATTGGAGCTGTAGCTGCCAGACTATGCCAGAGCCACAGCAACGTGGGATCTGAGCCGCTTCTGTAACCTACACCACAGCTCATGGCAATGCCAGATCCTTAACCCACTGATCAAGGCCAGGGATTGAACCTACATGCTCATGGATACTAGTCGTGTTCATTAGAACTGAGCCATGATGGGAACTCCTGAAGTTGTTTTTAAGATGCTTTTCACTTATGCTGCGTATGCTGGATTTTGTGAGTAGACCTCTGATAACTCATAAAGAAGAACTTCATTTGATGGCATTATGAAAATAATACTGCACGTTTGTAAGGCTCTATTGTATGGTATTATCTCTCTTGATGATTACAACTCTGATATTTAGAGCAAAAAGGTGCTCTTCATATGTATAAAGAAGCCGCAGAGGCATTAAGTGACTTACTCTAAGAAGGTGGAGGAGCTGGGACTGGACCCTGGTATTTCTGACTCTTAATGCAATGTCCTTTCCGAAAAATTTTTTGCTGCCAACACCCTGCCAGATTACAGAAAGAAAATGAGGCTTTGAAAGACCTGTGTAAAAAAGGAATGTGTAAAAATACTGCTTGCCTTCTTGAATATCTCTCTAAAATCACTTCAATAAGTCTTAATCATCAGAACAAAATGAAAACATATTTTCAATGTCTAGATATTGTCTTAAAAATTCACTTCCTCTCCAACAGCACCATTTCACAGCAGGCTGCCGTTTTTTTTTTCTTAGCAACTGCAGTTTCATAGATTGTATTTCTGAAGGGTGTTCATTGTGGCTTGTTTTGTCTTTTAGCAACAGATCTACTCCCAGCAACCATGATCGGATACAGCGTCTCCGGCAGGAATTTCAGCAGGCAAAGCAAGATGAGGACGTGGAAGATCGGCGACGTACCTACAGCTTTGAACAACCTTGGGTGAGTGGTGCCTCAGCACAGTCGTGGGAAGTCCTGCAACTTCCCTGCAGTAAAAGCCGCTAAGCTGTGCCCTCGAACCTTTATAAAACAAGACAAGATGGAACCAAGTTCCTTTGACCTTTAGCTGTTGACCTTTTCCTCCTTCCATCTGGGTTTCATCATTGCTAATTTCATTTTATATCTTGTTGCACCATCTGTCCATTGCATCATAGGTTTCACTTGCCTTATGACAAGACAGAGCAAGAGCAAGAATATTCTTTTCCTTTTTTTTTTTTCTTTTTAGAGCCGCCCACGGCATATGGAAGTTCCCAACCTAGGGGTCGAATCAGAGTGGTAGCTGCCGGCCTATGCCACAGCAACGCTGGATCCGAGCCGCTTTGGCGACCTACACCACAGCTCACAGTAATGCCGGGTCTTATCCCACTGAGTGGGGCCAGGAGTCAAACCTGAATCCTCACGGTTACTGGTCAGGTTCATTTCTGCTGAGCTACAATAGGAACTCCCCAGAGCAGGACTATTCTGACTCTCAGCTATGCCTTTTTAAAGTTAGGTATTATTCTATATACATTTTTCTCAGAGTCAGAACACATCTATTGCGTATCTACTCTACACAAAGTACAGTACTTAGAAATTCTTGCTTCTCCCCCATCCTCTTCGTGTTTTCGCTGAACCCCAGTCGTGCATCTGCCTGTAGCCCCATATGAGTGCTTCCTGCCACAGCCTCCAGAGTGATCTTTCTGCAGCAAAGCTTTGGAGCGCTTCTCAGTGCCCCCAGGATGAAGTCTGGAGTGGCACAGAGATCTAGGCTCCACGGTGTGGCTTGCTAACTAATCCTCCCCAATCCAGCCCCAGACTTGGGCTCTGATCTTGTGCTTTGCTTTAGAGACCATGGCACTTCTGAGAATGGGGTGTGTTGGAGCAGATTTGGGGGTTCGAGATGATGAGATTGGAAACTCGAGAGTCACTTAGAGATAAATAAATAGGCTTCTCAAGTAGGGAAATACGGCTGAATGTATCAGTAAACCCGGACCACCTGGTGACGTGACCACAGCCAAAATGCTCTGAGGACTGCGAATGGAAAAATGATTTTTCAGATTAATTCTACGATGAGGCAGACGTGGCAGAAAGTCAAGGAAGACCAGCCTGGTAAAGATAGTGGTGAAGCCCTGCATAGCCTGGGCAGGTGGTCAGTACAGCTCAGGGAGCATTGCCCTGCTGCGCTGGGGGGTTACTGGGGGCGGGATTACAAAGCCTTGGAGGCTGTGCTCAAAACAGTGTGTTTTTGGAGTCCAGGATCTCGGGGGCGGCACAGTTTTGGATGATGTTGGGATCAAAGGTATGCCAACCATGTGTGTGCGTTCCTAAAGCAGAGAAGTGGTCAGGGTCAAAAAAGTGAATGACTTCAGTGCAAAGAGTCGGGACTGTGATTACCCTCGATTTGGGGGAGAGTAGGGCGGAAGGAAGAATGGTGTAAGCAAAGGCTGAGGTCAAAAAAGGTGTCAGAGAAGGCTGATACAGACAGTACGGCTGTATCATAGGGAGGGTAAATGGGAAGGTGCTAGATTGAAAGCTTGAACACAGATGCTATCAGGACGGAACGATGGCCCTCTGGCCAGGTCAGAAAAAGTTAATCAGTTTTCTTTGTAAACCAAAGGGGTCAGTGTAGCTGAGTGTCAGTTGCTAAACCTTCCGCGAGAAGGAAAATCTAAGAGGAAGCCGGTGTGTCAAGTAAAGCAGATGTAATAGGGACCCCAGGTTTGAATAGAGAGTCTCCGGTGGACCAGGTAACTGCCGCCACGGCTCAGGGCTTCTCCAAGTCTGGTCCATGGGCCAGCACCTTCAGCTTCTCCTGGGAGCTTATTACACACCCACATTCTTGGGCCCTGCCTCAGACCTACTGGATCTGAATCTCTGTGGGTGGGGCCTAAGAATCTGTATTTTACTAAGCCCTCCAAGTCTTCCTGAAAGGCATTCAGCTTAGAGAAGCACAGCTCCAGAGAGAGTTTAGATCATCACTGAGGTCTTTTTCGGTCCTAAAATCCAGCACCCTCAGTATACTCCACGCAAAGTCAGAAACCGATAGAGGTTCTGATCTGCGATTTGGTGATCAAGTCAGAGTTTATGGAAGGTTAATTTTGCAAAGGAAAGAAGAAGGAAAAACTGGAAAAGCTGTCCCGGTCTGAAGGAACTCGCCTTGGTTCAGGAGAGGAAGAGAGGGCCTTAGAACAGGCAGTTGGCGTTGGAGAAAGCGTCCAGGAGGGAAAACTCAGGAAATCAATCTGAGCTGACTTTGGGAGGTTATAGAATATGTGCGGCAGTTTTAATATCTAAGAAAATCCTTTTTTTTTTTTTTTTGTCTTTTGTCTTTTTAGGGCCACACCCACGGCACGTGGAGTTCCCAGGCTGGGAGTCTAATCGGAGCTACAGTTGCCGGCCTACACCACAGCCACAGCGACACAGGATCCGAGCCGCATCTGCAACCTACACCGCAGTTTACAGCAATGTCGAATCCTTAACCCACTGAGTGAGGACAGGGTTCAAACCCACAACCTCATGCTTCCTAGTCGGATTCGTTTCCACTGAGCCAAGACGGGAACTCCATTATCTAAGCAAATCTAATTGTCCTCTGCAACAATATCACAATCAACAACATTTTCTTACAACGTATTTTGTTTCTTTTTCTAGATAATCAAGTAAACTGAGTCATTCCCAAGTAGCAAAAGGGCAGAATTATGTTCATCTGCTTCTATTGTTTGACGTAATGACTCAACCTAGTCCTGCTAGGTTTCTTAAAGCAGGCTTTTTCAAAGGTGATGAGGGGAGGAGATCCTTACCTATGCACAAAGGTGCTGAGAGGAAGAACGAGGCCAACCTGGCGGGCTTCTCCCTCTGGATTTCCCACGAGGGGCAGCGTGGCGCCACGCCACTTTACCTGCGAACCAGTGTGTTCGCATGTTTGTTCTTTCTGCAATCAATTATTTGACTCCATCACATTTCTTGAGCCTTTGCTAGGTTCTGTCCTTTTGTTTGGTTCTGGAAAACAAAGAAGGAATGCCCTTAGGACTTGACCCTAGAGCTGATGCAAAGGCCAGGGATGCTTTGTAGCTCTGATAGGGGGAGGCGTGGAACATTAAACACCGAGCAACCATGCCTGAACCGGTGGGGGCGAGCAGGAAAGGCTGGAAAGAACACCTCTATGAAGCTGGAATATACTTTAAATATAACTTTGAGAAACAGAGAAACTTATCTTGGGAAACTTTAGCTTGATGGGAGTTATTTCTGGTCAGTGACCTTGAATCTACATGCAAGACCTTCAGATTTGTCAGAGGCTAAATGAGCATTTCTTAGTTCTTAGCATGAGAAGTTTTGCACCAGGTGATGTGGAAATGGTCTGGTACCCATTTTATGGTACCCATTTTATTTATATATATATATATATACACATATATATATATATATTTTTTATGGTACTCATTTTATTTATATACACACACACACACACACACACATATATATATATATATATATATTTTTTTTTTTTTAATGTGGGGCATGAATATGTTGGCATATGTTTTCATGTTATCTACTGAATATGAACAGTCCTTTCGGGGAAAAAATGTTTGAGGATATCTTGTACATTAGGACACTCAGCTACTGAAGGTCATAGGCCAAATTTTTGTATATCCAAATTCCATAGCAACTTTAGACAGACAGCTTGGCTTGTACAATCATTTCCTGTAATGAGTGAGTGGGGAATGGTTTGGATGACAGGCTGATTACCTTAGGAGTGGAATAATTTCCTAAATTGTGGGTCAGACATTGACCTTTTCTTTTTTTCTCCGTTTTCAAACAATTGGGATCTTGCTGTGTATTCTCCATTCTACAGATCATGTAAATGAGCTCAAAGTGACGGTAATTCTACTTAGCATATTAATTTTCCTACCAGTTCTCACTGTTGCCTTATTAAGAACCGCTCAGTCATTTAAAATGTAGCTTGGTCTATGGTTTTTATTATCTGTTTTACAAAATGAGCGTTGAGTGTCTTGGAATCTTTTTTTCTTTTCTCGTATGCATTTTGACCTTGAAAGGTCACTGTGTTTGGAAAGGATTTTACTCATTGGAATCGTCTGTAATTGTTTTAGTTTTAAGGAGCCATAAACACATCCTCAAGCCATGTGTACAACTTAGATCATATTAGCTGAAATGGTCATGCCTGTTAGAAATGCCCACACACAAAGGGCAGTCAGATGTTTCCCACAGAACAATATCCAAGCCCAAGACTTTACCTCCAGAAAGAGATGCCACAGGAAATTCATCCAAGTGGCCCTTTTCAACTCATCCGTTTTCAAAATGTTCTCTCTAAACTCTAGCCGTTCAGCACGCACCTGTTCCTGGGCTTTTGTTCAAAATAACATTTGGGCCTGAGGGAGCTGATCTGGGGCACAAAAGGTCTTTAGATGAGCAGAGGCCCAGAAAATTTCCTTAGCTCTGTAGCTGAAGTGAATTCTTTCCCAAGTTGATTAAGAGAAGAAGAGGAAGAAGGAGGAGAAGGAGAAGAAAGTTCTTCCCCGCGAAGAGCCAGGTGCAGCATAAATAAAGCAGCAAGTTGCTTTAAATCTTTCTTAAGATAATGGAACAATAGCTGAGGTTAGGGTTATTATCCAAGAGCTTGGATAGGGACAGGACTTAGTGTTGCTTTTAAAAGAATTAAATTGCAGGCTGCAGACATAAGTACAGTACGCTGTTACAACTTTGCAGATACCTGAGTGTTGCCCACAAGCAGACTTGCCGGCTGAGATGGCTGATAGATGGGATAATGGAGCCTTTAATAGCTATATTGCTAAATCCTTTCCATCCCAGCTTGGTGGTGATGGAAAGTAGTTTGGTCCTTCAGATAGAAAATTGATCCTCCACGATGTGAGCAGGCTCTCTACCCCCAGGCTGTCTTCCTGGCTGTCTGTCCTTAAACAAATGAAAAAGATCTGTCCCTTTCTGCGTTTTCCTGCCTTGGATTTTAAACGGCTCCACTTACCCTTTTAGGGTCCTGCCTGCTTTAGTGAAGGGTCCGGTCTACACGGCACAGCCGTCCTGCACCCCCTAGACGCTTTCCCTGGACCTGGAGGACTGGAGGAAAGGACGGTTCTCTTTTTGTCTTCCTCTGTCTTAAAACTTGAGAGGTATCTGCTCTCATTTCCTGGTAATGAGCATCCACGCCTGGACTCGGGAAATGTCTTCGTTGACTGCCTTGCTGTGCTTGGGGTCACTCCGGTTCAGACCCAGTGGAGGTCACCTCCCTTGGAGGCCCACCTGGGGAAAGCCATTCTTGCAGCAAAGGGGTGCCTTTCGTCACGGCAAGGGTGTCTTTGTGCTGCTGCCCCGTGGGCCCCTTCTGGAGCCCCCTGACCCACCCGCCCAGCCAAAGCTCCCGGGACCTGTTACTGTTCTACTCACAGAGCCCTGGGTGGTGACATGCCTGAGGCTGGGTAGAGCTGTTTCTTTCTTTCTTTTAACCGACCTGCTAATTAAGAGGGGCAAATAGATCCAAACCCTGGTTGGGAAAGATGAGAAGACAAATAGCGTGTTAAGACCAAAACACATATTTATAAAATCTTGATGAGGGAAATTGGTATGCGCTGCAATTTTTCAACCATTACTCACATCATTAGTAGCAATTAAGCTTTTCAACATTCAGAACCCACAGAGTTCAATCGATAGCTGTATAAGTACCGTGTGTGATGGGTAGAGGGGAGGGCTGGGGGGACAGGAACCAGAGACAGAAGTTAACTCTGTTTTGATTAGAAATTGGCAGTAAGTCCACTATGGAAAATCATTGCCAGAATGAGCAATGGCCACTTTTAATTAAGCAGTATAAACAGCTTATATTCTTTACATGATTTCATGGCAGGCAAATGATTTCTAGCCTTTACCAAATCTTTCAATGACCATTTTTATCAGAATATGGAATTCATACTAGGGTTACAGTGCGTTTGAACTGCTAAAATCGGTACTTTAAGTCTCTAAGGGTTATCATTGGTCTTTGTGTTCTTATTATCATCATCATTAACGGCATCATCAGAGGTTTTCTTCCAAAAGCACACAAACTTTCTTATTTTGTGGCTGTTGTTTTCTCTCCATGCCCTGAACATATTTGAAAATTTTCATTATTCATAACTTAAGTCAAAAGCTCACCCTGAGTGATTGTGTCTAAGACCTGTGTTGTATGTGTCAGTGTATACAACAGCACACCCAGATGCATTCATGCTGTGTTTATCATCCATGTGAAAGAAATTAGACTATTTAAAAATTATTAAATCTTTTATGTAAAAGCTAATAAAACTAATGAATTTTATTTCCTAAGAGACACCTACACTTTGTTTGAAGCTCTAAAAGTCTTATTACCTAGTTCTCATTAGTGCTGAAACTTTGTACAGTGTATATCTATTTTTCTTCTTTCTTTAGTCTGTTAACTATTAACAGTTCGGGGCTTGTGTTTTTATTTTGTGTATTGTCTATTTTTATTTTGGAAAAATAGCAATCATTGTACTTAATGGAGTGAAATGCTTAATGACTTCATTTAACGAAATACTATATGGAAGATATTTTCAATACTTTATTTTACACTAGTAAGTAACACCAAAGTTGTGCAGCTTTCCCAAGCTTTATATACTTGTTTTTTGGCCATGTTCCATTCCTGGTCATGGCACAAAGGATGCCAGATCCTTAAGCCACTGAGCCACCAGGAAACTCTGGGGGGTTTTTTGGATTTTTTGTTTTGTTTTGTGGGTTTTTTTTGTTTTCATTTTTGTTTTGGCTGCCACCTCGGCATGTGGAAGTTCCTAGACCAGGGATCGAACTTACACCACAGCAGTGGTAATGCCAGATCCTTAACCCGCTAGCCATGAGAGAATTCCTATATACATTTTTAGACAGTATAAATAGTGTGTTACAGCCTCTATCATTAGTATGGCCTTGGCAACCTTGGCTATTTTTTTAATTAAAAGGTCATTGCTTGTCACCAGTTTCATCACAGACAGGGCCAGGGTTATTTCTAATTTGCATTCTTAAAACAGGACTATTGCCTTTTTCTCCAGTGACTGTCTAGGACCATTGCAATTATTCTTTCCCTGTGTGTTTCTCTGTAGAGATGTTGCTTTGCTGTTGTAGTTGCTGATGCCTTTTTATTTGAAAACTTGCCCTTCTTTCTGAGGTTACAAATGATCCCTTTCTTCATTTCTATCTTTATTTTGGTGATTTTGGACTCTAGAGACATGTATTCTGTTTCTGCATAGGGATGGAAACCACAAAACCACAGTATCTAAAAGTCAGAGGTTGTCATCGTAATACTGTTCCCATGATTTACATTTTTATTAGATCTTCTTTGAAATCATGAATCAGGTTTGTGGTTTTTGGTTTTTTTTGTTTGTTTGTTTGTTTGTTTTTTTTTGCATTTTGGGGCTGTACCCTCAGCAAATGGAAGTTCCCAGGCTAGGGGTCAAATCGGAGCCATAGCCACCAGTCTACGCCACAGCAAGGCTGGATCCTTAGCCCACTGATTGAGGCCAGGGATCCTCCGTGGTTATAGTTGAGTTTGTTACTGCTGAGCCACAACAGCAACTCCATGAATCAGGTTAATTTTGCGTCAGGCCAAGCAGAAAACTTGCCGGCACGAAGCTATTTAGTCTTGGGGCTGGGCCTGTTATTCACACAGTCCTCCTTGAAATCTGTGACCCAGTCAAGTTTCGTTTTAAAGATAAGGGTGATTCTTTCTAATAACCTAGGTTTTTTCATGCTCTGGAGAAAAAAAAAGGTAAAATATTAATAGTAAGGTTGAGGTTTATATTTCATCAGAATGAGCAAACAGAATGAAGTATGTCAGTCTGCTGATTCCACACTCATTCACTCATTCTGTTTTCAGATCCCGTCTGATGATAATTTTATTACTGGGGTTCATCCAGACCCAGCCAGATTGCCACTGATAAGACTGGAGGTGAACAGCATCAGAAAACACACAGTTGAGGAAACCAGAGCCCTTCTGGTTTTTTTTGTTTTTTGTTTATTTTCCCTTCCATCAGAATCAAATTTTCAAGCCTCTGGGAGAAAGAACTTAAAAATACACCTGAAATTTCTACAAGACCTCGCATTTTCTTTTCACAGCTCCACAAGCAGCGTGTCACAGAGCAGCATGAGCTGAAAAAGCTGGTGACTAAATCCTGCAGCCGAATGCCAGGTCTTTCAAGACTGTTTGACATGTGCACGTAGCTTAGACTGAGTGGAAAGGAAAGGAAAATGGGGTTCTTTTTGAAGGCCTCTTTCCTCGCTTTGCTTTCCCCGGGTAGCGGCCCCTGGCAAGCTTCCCCGGACTCACCATGAACCGTAGATCAGCTCAGAGCTCTTCTGGGCCAGCTTCATGGAATGTCCTGGAAGAAGCTGTCTCCTTAATGTCACCGATGAACAATTGCTTCATTCTTTGTTTGCATAAGCAGAACTCACTCGGTGAAGTGTTTTCTTTGCTGAAGGCACCACCGATGTGTTATTTGAACGGTGTTGCGGAGTGGGTCTCTGAACACACATTTGTTCCAATGCGTGTGGTTATAAACCTCCCCTAGTAGAGACTAGGGTATTGTAAAGCCTAATCTCTTCACACGTTATTTTTGTATCGGGATATTTTTAATATGCTCACTGATGATGCCATATGCTGTGAAATTGTGTCCTGTATATTGCGTTATTACTGCTTACCGACAAATAAGATACTGCTGGCCAGGCAGAAAGGGGACAATAGAGGCGGCTCTCTTTCTCTTCACACAAAAGCCAACCAGAGGAGCCACTCTTTAAGTAAGAAGCCCACGTGTTATCTTACAATAATCCAAATGAATCCTGAGTCTCATGTTATTTTAGAAAATTATTGTCGAGTCCAAGCCTGCCATTGGCTTTCAGCTCTAAAAGAAAATCAATACCTTGTTTATAGCAGACATTCTTCATTCAGAATAAGCCTACTGCAAAATGTTGCGTAACACGAAGGGGACAGAGGTTGGCCAGCAGCAAAAGAATGCGTGCCCTTGACGCTGTGATAAACCATTGTTGGGGGTTTCGTAAAGTTAGAGGCATCGTTATATATTTGGGCAGAGCGACTTTCAAGAGGCCAGATCTTGAAGGTGAGCTAAAAGCCATGGATGAGGAGCTAAAGCAGCCATGGAGGCACAGCACAGCGTACAGCCAATATCTGCTTTTGGTCAGTGGCAGCAGTCAGCAGGTGACCTGCTGCCCAAATTATTTAGCCGGAAGAACTGAAAATTTCTCTGTAGCATATAATTAACCTAGCTAAAAATGCCATTTCCTAATAACTCAGGCAAAATGTATGATTTCATAACCAACTCCAGTAGCTCTTAGCTTTCAGGTTGATTCTTTTGGTAAGTGTTTCTGTTCGCATGTGGCGGCCATCTGTGGACTGGAGAACCTGTACGTGACTAGTTTCAACTAATCTTGGATCGGAGCTTAACTGTCCTCCTTTGGTATAAGGGGGCGCAGCTACCTTGTATCCTACCACTAGACTGACATGCATGAGGTTCACCATCATGGCCAGCTTTCCAGAGTGCACCGGGGGCTTTCCCACTTGTGAGAAGTATCGTAGGATATGTTTATTTTGATTTTTTTTGGCGTTGACTCCTGGTCTTCTGAGCAGCCTCACTCCCCTCTAGTTACAGGGGATGTAAACTGGTGTCTCTCTCTAGGCAGACAAAGGGGGACATCTCAATTTTAAACCATTCTAAAACCGTCATCAAAAGGTAGGGTGATGGGGAAAGAGGCCACTCTGTTTGATTTCTTCTTCTTTGGTTTTACAGATCTTTTCTCTTCTCTCTTAAATTGATTGCTTTTTTTCCTTAATTATTTGGGAGAATTCCCTCCTCTCCCATAATTTCAGCTATTACTTATACCTGTTGTTCTAACTGCTCTCCTGAACGCGAGTATTTCCAACGTTTGCACCGAGTCCTCTGCATGATCAGCAAAGGCTCCCGGTGATTCTTCTGTGCTCTGAAGTTCAAGAGCAGCTTAACTGACATCGTTTAAAATCCCCCCTTTTTTTTTTCCCATCCAGAGGTCATAATTGATTCAAAAGGAATATCGAGTGAGTGTAGAGAAGGGGACATCCATCCAGTCAGCTTCGTGGCAGGCTGCAGACGATGGCTATGAAGCCTGCTCATTAACACACCATTAATAAATAGGAGACACATTGCCAAGGGGAAAAATATTAAGGTGATGGGGGACTTGGGACTAAGATCTATTAGATTGCCTCCTTGCTCAAAGAAACTTGAGAGAATTGCACTTGATTTTTTAAAAAATTCACAGAAGTTGCAACGTGTTTCTAAGTCAGTCTCTGAGCATCTAACTAGAGTCAACCAGGCACGTGATGTTTGTCTTTCTGTGACTGATTTTGCGTCTCGCTCCTGCAGCCCAACTCCCGGCCGTCAGCGCACAGTGGCCGGCACTCGGTGTCCGTGGAGGTCCAGATGCAGCGCCAGCGCCAGGAGGAGCGGGAGAGCTTCCAGCAGGCCCAGCGCCAGTACAGCTCTCTGCCCCGGTACGGCCGCCCCCACCGAGGGTCTGATCCTCCCTGCCCCCCGCCCTTTAGGAAGTCCCTCCTTACGCCGAGGGGAAAGGTGTTAAGGAGGTGCCAGCGTCCTCCCTGGACAGCCCGTCACCGGGATGAAGTGGCCTGACCTACCAGGGCTGGTAGGGGTCAGACTTGGGTTCTGGCATTGGTTTTTCCACCTCCCTTGGGGCCGAAGACAGATGCCTCAATTGGCAAGTGGAAAGACAACGCTTCCTTTGCTTGGCTCCGGGGTAACGAGAATCACCGACAGCTTGGAAATCTAGAGTGCTCCCAAAGGCTAGGGGCCTGGGGGAGCGGTGGTCCCAAGCCTCCGACTCATGCTGTCCTGCCGTCTCTGCTTCTGCTTGGCGTTGAAGCTCAGAGAGTCCCCGGATGGCTGTCTCCCTGGCTGATGGGCAGGCCTGGAGGGCTTCCTGGCCAGGCTCCCCAGTGGGCTACCTCTGCCCCCGGGGTTCTCTGCCCTCAGGTAACTGAGGCCTAGTACCGTCATAATAGCCATTTTCCATCTAAGTGTTTCCTCTGTGCATAAAATAATGAAAGAGCTTGAAAGCATCCAGCTCCCCAAACTTCCCAAAGTCCTCCCTATAATCACGATTCTTACAGGCATTTGTATAGGACACTATTTTAAAATGAGGTCAAAGAGAGTTCCTGCTGCAGCTCAGTGGTAACCAACCTGACTAGTATCCATGAAGTTTCTTGGCCTTGCTTAGTGAGTTAAGGATCCGGTGTTGCCATGAGCTGCAGTGTAGGTCACAGATGCGGCTCGGATCTGGCGTTGCTGTGTGTGCCTGTGGTATAGGCCAGCAGCTGCAGCTCTGATCCAACCCCTAAACTGCAGGTGTGGCCCTAAAAAAACTTTTTTAATAAATAAATAAAATGAGGTGACAAAAACACTTAGGGTGGAAAACAATCCACTTACCTGTTTCTGTCAAGTAGACTGTTTTGAATTTGGGCAGAACAGTGTTGCGGTGGAGCCAGTACTTACCTGTAAACTTGACTGATCGATAAAACTGATCTTGATTCCAATAAAGGCAACTCCCTTTTGATGTTAACTAGTGACTATAACCGCCCTGAGGGACTGCACTGTGCCGACCCCATTAGCCAGGGCCACATGGGGTTGCCCAGTGTGTGAACTTGGTCACTCGGCTATTCTTTCTCAATCCATAGAGCTGTGTCTCCTTTGAGTATGAAGTGCTTTCTTTTAATTGGAAGAATAACCACATGATTTAGCCCACTCTGGGTCAGCGTCTTTGAAGTTTAGGACAGGGCCTTGGAGAGCATGTCTTACGAGGAAACAGCTCAAGAGCTTAAGGGATTGTCCCCCAAGGCCATACCCAAGCCCAGAATTCCCCACGAATTCCAACTCCAACCTGCCGTGCCCCGAACCGCTATTTTATAAGGCTCTCTGCTACCACGGGCTTTGCATCACATTTCTCAGAGAGAACAAGTAACCCCGGAGCACGCGGAGTCAATTTGGTATAACGTGTGGTCGGCTCCAGCCGTGACCCCTCTGTATCCACGTATTCAACTACCCACAGACTCTACAGTCCTTGAAGTATTTACTGTTGAACGATATCCACGTATAAGTGGCCCTGGCGGTTTGAGGGTCAGCTGTAATCGCTCAGCGTGCAGCTCTGTCTGAGGGAGGAAATTAGGATCGCGGGGCCTGGCACCCAGCTCAGTTCCTTGAGGAGCAGCCCCTCTCAGCCGGAGGCTGGCGGTCAGAGGGGGCTGTGATGACCTGTGCGAGCTGGTGGCAAATCCCAGTGTCAGACATCGGGTATTTTTCCAAGACACTTGACCTCAGCTCCTCGGATGTGGACAATTAGAGGAGTTTTGTCTAAACAAGTTGCAGTGGCATTTGATAGCAAAAAGATTTCACACGCACAGAGAGTTCAGTTGCAAAGTGGAGCATAAAAGAAAACAAATGGTCAAGACTTTGTGTTCGGTGCGCTAGATAAGGTGGTTTGAATTAAAGGGATGTGCGTGCCAGAGGGGGTTATAAATTCTCACCGTGATTAAGGAAACCTCTGGGCAGAATTCAGGCTACATTTGGAAATGTCAGTGAGCACACCAGCCAGGTGGTAACTTGAGCCTGGGGCAGAGGGGACCTGAGTGGCCCCACACTCAGTTCTCAGTTAGAAGAGGATTTCTTTCTTATTTTTTTTTCCCCTAAATTAGTTGTCTTTTTTTCTGTTGTACTTTCTTTTTAAAAATCCTTTTAAAAACTCCTCTGGAGTTACCATTGTGACTTAGCGGTAACAAACCCAGCTAGTATCCATGAGGATGTGGGTTCGATCCCTGGCCACAACTCAGTGGGTTAAGGATCTGGCGTTGCCATGAGCTGTGGTGTGGGTTGCAGACATGGCTTGGATCCCGCATTGCTGTGGCTGGTGTGTAGGCCGGCAGCTGCAGCTCCAACTGGACGCCTCGCCTGGGAACGTCCATATGCCACGGTTGCAGCCCTAAAAAAGACAGGAAAAAAAAAAAATTTCCCAGCTCTGTTCCTTAGTATCCCAGGGACAGCTCTAAATCTGAGCCATGCATGGTCACAGTCACTCTTAGAAAGATGTATTTAAGGAAGTTGCTGGGCTAAGGGTCGAATCAGAGCTTCAGTTGCAGGCCTACGCCACAGCCACAGCAACACCAGGTCCTTAACCCACTGAGCGAGGCCACATCCTCGTAGAGACAACGTCGGGTCCCTATGCCAGGAACTCCTGTTGAGTAGTTTTCTTTATTCTCTTTTCCCACTGCCTCTCCATCTTTCCTCCTGCTGCTGGTGTCTGACTTCTTGCTCATAAGTCTTGCTTCCCGGCTGTGTCTCTGAGCTGTGAGTCCGTCTCCCCACCAGGCCCACCTCTGCACTGCCTGTCACCCGAGGTCTGTCTTTCTACATCCCTCTGTGTTCTTTGCTGGGGGTCCTCAACCCTTACTGCCAAACCAGGGTCTGCGCTGAGGGCGGACTCAGGAATCTCCAGTGAGTTCAGCCCAGGAGCGAATCAACCTGTGTGTTGGTAGTAAAGAAATTCATTGAAAGGAATGAGGCTTTGTTGCTGCTGTTCGTGGCCTTTAAGCAGCCATGGGACAGCGGGAAGTTTGCTTCGGAGTCTGACTCTGGGGCCTGTTCATGAGGGTCTCTGTATTCTTTGGTGCCTTTTCTCTTTTCCTTGAGCTCCACCAACCCTTCTGACAAAGAATGCAAAGCTAATCATTTTTATTTTTTCCCTTGATCAGAAAGACGACCCCCCAAACCCAGAGCCTAGTTGCTGGAGGCAAAGTCACTTGAAAGTCACCTACTGGGCACCCATGTACTAAGCGCTACACATCTCTGAGCATCTGCAATGTGTGATTTCATATATTTCTCCCCAGAACCCTAGGAGGTTAGAGATGCTGCCGGTTTCAGAGATGAGACCACATGGGCTCCGAGAGTATGACCCTCCCAGGCTCACACGGCCACACACACAGACCGGGGCTGGATACTGTGCCCAGCCTCTCGCCGCTGTGCCTTGTGCCTGTGGCCAGTCTTCCAGTGAAGGGAACTCTTCTTTTCTGCTGCTTTCTTCTTGTCCTCTTCCTTAATCAAGAGCTTGTTAATACATGAGCTTCCTTGCAAGGGAGCGTGTGTGTCTGTGTGTCCCCGTGTCCATATCTGTGTGCTTTGAACCTCACACCTGTCTTGCTTTGAATCTCAGGGAGGTCTTCTTCTTTCTGAGTGCTTATTATTATTTTTTTTTAATGGCTTTACTCGCAGTATATGGAAGTTCCCAGGCCAGGGATCAAACCCGAGCTGTAGTTGCTACCTACACCACAGTTGTGTCAATACCAGATCCTTTAACCCACTGTACTGGGCAGAGGATTGAACCCAAGCCCCTGCAGTGACCTGAGCAGCTGCCGTGGGATTCTTAACCCCCTGTACCACGGCGGGAACTCCTAAGCTGTTGAATTTGAAGAAAATTTTAACTACAAGGAACTTTTTCTCCTACATCATCCCAAACAAACGGTTAGTGAATTCTCAATGTGTTTGAAGACAGAAAGACTCTGGCTTCCTGGACTGATTGGGAATTCAAGTTTTGGTGCAGGACCGCATGGGCAAAGCCTCAGGGTTTGTGGAGCTGGGGATGGGGGCGGACAGAGCTAGTGGGGCTCCGTAGGCCAAGGACAAAGAAGCCTATGTCTGGTTATCCTTGAGTTGATAACTAACCCGTGAAGGAATCCCACACTGTTGCTGTAACATCAGTAACAAGTTTGCTGTTTTAATTAAAGTTTCGTGATTAATGTCAAATCCCTTGATTTCATGCTGGCACGTTCCATCCTTCATGGCTCTGGGAAGATTAATTTATGACTTTTTAAGTGAAGATCATCAGAGCTTTAGGCAAATAAACGATTCCATCAAATCTCAGCATTCTTGCCTGGGCTGATTGTGCAAATGGCCCGATTCCCAGTCAAAGGATAGTTATACTGTTGACTGTTCAATTAATCAGAGGCATAGCCGGAGATGAGGCTGAGATACTGTTCATTTTCCTTATGGAAAATACCCTTGACTACACTGTAGGCCATATGGAAAATGGGCAGATTTCATTCCAAGCCATATTGATGGCACTTCGGAATGTTCAGATATGCAAATTGCTTCCTTCCCGTGGGGGACGCAGTGCTGCCTAGACCTTCTTCTCCCTCTGCCCGAGTCTTTTGGAACGCTCTGTCATGTTGCGTGTGTTGATGTGAAAGGCTAAGCAATACGTACTGTCACCGAATGATTTTCTTATTGATAAATGGAGCAATATATTTTGCTTTATGACTCAATTCTCGCTCCCTCTCTTCCATTTTCAAGGCAAAAAATTAGGGCATGTCTGCCTTTCTGGCACAAAATTGTTTTACTTTATCATAGCCAATCTTATTGTAAATTCATAAAAGCATCTAGAGACTTGATAGTAAATTAAAGATGTTTCAAAACAATAATGTTTCCTGAAAATGATGTGCAACTTTATTGCAGGAGTGATAAGGATTTGAAATTTCTATAGGACTCTGATTTATTTCCCCATCCTGGGGTGACAGAAAGTGAGTTAAGTTATCCTGGCCTTGGGTAAGGATGCTGTGTGCAGGAAAAGAGTGCTTACTCCACACACACCCAGGTTCCGCAGTCTTCATGAGCGTGCATTCCAAAGCATGTCAGCTGCTGACACAGCCCGAAAGCTAGGGCTCTAAGGGACTGCCTGTTGCATTTTTAATCATAAAGGAGTCTAGACTTAAATCTTTTATAACTGAACTGATATTGTAATCCATTACCTGGACTTCATGGGAGCCAGCCTCCCTGGCTTGATAGCTGTGTAAAATATTTGCTTTGCTTGTTTAGGATTGAATGGCAATGTTCTAAAGCGAGCAGTTATTGCTGGTGTAGCAGCTGCCACATCTCTAACACTCCTGTGCAGCATCTTGCCAGTGAGTCTAAACGGCAGGAGATGTTGTTGCCCTGGGTGGAACAGGTAGCACCTCGCCAGACGCAGAAGGAGGACCCTGTTTCTGAGTCACAGTAGAGTCTACTAGCACTCTTTCCTGTTTAGCCCCTGTTTGTGCACTTGTCTCAGACTCAGGTTTGCCCAGGACAGTCATGATTTCATCCTGCAGCCCCTATCACAGCGTCTGGCGCATGCTTGGAACACAGGAATGTTTCTCGAGATGTGGAAATGTGGGCTTCTGGCTGAGCCCTGCCCCCGACTCTCTCCCTCCGTCCCCTCCCTCCCCTTCTCCCAACCCTCCCGCTCACCTTTGGGCTTCGCTTTCTAGGCAAAGCAGGAAAAATGCCAGCTCCGTCTCCCAGGATTCCTGGGAGCAGAACTACTCCCCCGGGGAAGGCTTCCAGAGTGCCAAGGAGAACCCCAGGTACTCCAGCTACCAAGGCTCCCGGAACGGCTACCTGGGTGGGCACGGCTTCAACGCCAGGGTGATGCTGGAGACCCAGGAACTGCTTCGCCAGGAGCAGAGGCGGAAAGAGCAGCAGATGAAGAAGCAGCCCCCTGCCCCCGAGGGGCTCAACAACTATGACTCGTATAAGAAAGTCCAGGACCCCGGTCACATCCCCCCCAAGGGTCCCTTCCGGCAGGATGTGCCCCCCTCCCCTTCTCAGGTCGCCAGGCTCAACAGACTCCAGACTCCTGAGAAGGGGCGACCCTTCTATTCCTGAGCAAGAGAAGAGCAGATGCTTCATGTCATGCAATAAAGGACATTTTCCTATGAAGACTTGTATTGGGGGAGTTTTTTTAAAACCTCAGCGGTACTATGGAATATTTCTGTTGTCGGTATCAGTGCCTTTAAGCAGTGTGGGCAATTCGATGGAAGGCCTTAATGTCTTTGCCACTATGTCTCAAGTGTCTATTTCATGGAAGGATTTCTCACCATCTGACAATCACCCGTTCAAGGCATTCATCCCTCCGGGGGTACCGGGAATCGTAGCCCATCCCCTGGGATGTCCTCGACTTTGTGTGTCCCCCATACAATCTGTGGCCCCAGATTACCCTGAAGTCAAGAGTGATGTTGATCCCTCTTTTTTCCCTTTGAGTTTCTTAGACGAGACGACGTCTCAGTCCCTGGTGGATGGAAGTGGGTGACATACGCCAGAAATGGGGGCTCTGCGGTACTTCACGGCACAGTCGTTTATAATCCTTTGTAACCAGTATGGTTTCCCCTTTTTCTTTCTCGGTTCCTTGTAACAGGAAAGTTCCTTCATCTAAAAGAAGCTAAGCCATATTCCAACACTGTCTGGTTATCAGGGGGGGTCTTCTTGTAACTGCCTTATAAGTCAGTGTTATCAATAAACCAGTCATTCTGTCTGCTTTTATAAATGCCCTTGCTCAGTCCTGCTCTTCACACATGTGTTGAGTCACCACGGCTCTTTGTGGGGAGCATGGGAGGTGAGACGTGAGCCCTGGTGGGGAAGGGCCACCTGCCGGCCAGGCCTATGCGTGTTGTGACGTGGGGGAGTGGGGGTGGTGGTAGCTAAGGAGAAAAATCCTCTCAGAATGAGTGTCTGACCCAGTACATCCCAGTCATTCTTTTAATTAGTTTTTGTTTGATGAGTTGGCAGGAAGGGCATAGCGTGAAACAAAGATCAGTCAGATACTCATTTTGGGATTCCAAAAACCCACCTGCTTTCTCCAATTTTTAGTCGGTTGGCACTGATGTTTATCTATTCATCCACCTGCTGATCTCCTGCTGGTGATGCCATCCATGCTTCCAAATAATTCTGCCATGAAACAGAAAAGGTAAAAAGAGGAGAGCTCTTCCACATCCCACAGGACGTTCTGGTGTCCCCAAACAGTGGTAACAAGAGATTGCCCTCGTGTCGATATGTTACCGTACGTGTGGATCAGGAGGACCTGGGCTGCAACCATGTCTCCATCTCATCTGCTGGTCTGAACATCATGCTGTGAACCGTGGCTGGATCACTAAAGTGCCTGTGAATCCCGACATGGAAAAAGCTTGAGATGAAAGCTCAGCGTATTGTGTGTTAACAAAAAAGAAAGAAAGAAAGAAAAAAAAAGACATGTACTGAAATGCCTATTTTATTTTTTTTTTACTGGCACATTGTATTTTTGTGTCCACTTGTTTTTAGAAAATATGTGAGGTGTCCCTCCCCGTACCCACGTCTCTTTTGCATTTCTGTGTAATGGCTCTGTTTGTTCACAGAGCATGGCGATGTTTAAATGATGTGACCAGTGTAAGCGACGTGACCTCGGATGACAGTGGCTGTTCCTCACAGCGTCCCCTGTGCTGTGAGAAACAGCTTTCCCTGTACATATGAGACATCTAATAAAAGGCATATTTCTTCCTGTTCTCTGTGGTGTCTGTAGTATTCCTGTGAAAACTCTCCTCGCTGTTTTTTTTTTTTTTGAGTCTATTAGCAGATGTGATTTTTTTCTCCCATATTTAGAGAAAGTTGAAAGTTTCCTCATCTCTGTAAAAACACGGAAATGAGCGATTGATTGTTTCTTTGAACACCTGAGGAGAGAGGGGACGAGAAAGAGAAGGACTTAATTAATGAGCTGCTGGAAGGCCCAGGCTGCCCGAAGCAGCCAGGAAATCCTGAATGGGAAGAGGTGGTACACTGGAATAAAGGAAAGAGCAGTTGTACAGAGAGCCGTGTAGTAGTTCCACTCTTGCCCTTTGCTCCATTTCGATGAGCCAGATGTTCTGATTGAGTCCCAGCCCCGAGTACCTCCAGCCCAGAGAAAAAAGTCCAAATTCATGCCCGCTTCCAGACTGGCCTGGTTCTTACCTCCAAATCACACAATGAGGCTTTGCTCTTTCTCCCAGAGGGACCCTCATTAATATGTGCATGGTGTTTTGAAGGCACAGAGGGCACTGGATCCCTGGGTGCGTCTTGTGCACCATAACGGTCGTGGTCCCCGCCCAAAGGGGGGTTTTGTGGAGCCCTGTCCGAAATGCCCTCCCGTGGAGGACCAAGCATATCTGGTTGTCATAGCAACCCTCATCCTGCCACTAGATCCAAAATCTGTCACCTGAGGATTAGTAATGAGAGGTGTATGGCAAGCCAAAGAAATAACACGCCTTTGATTCTTATATGCCTGTGAGGTGTGGGGAAGAAAAAAAGCAAAGATGGACAGATTTGTTAATTTTCTCACCAACCAGGAGGCCCGCTGCAAATGCCAAAACTCGCAGGTCATTTATCTCAACTGACACTGAGAAGCAGAGCAGGAGAGGCGATAGTGAGTACTGGGGGAGACCCAAGTCACAGAGGATTTATAGATTAAAACTGACAATTTGAGCTGCATGGAGAAGAGGAGTGGGTCAGAATAGATGTGGGTCCACAGAGAAGTGAGAATGTGCCCCATGAAACAGTCTCGTCTAAATGAACTGGCCTCTGCCCCAGGATCTTCCACAAGGACTCGTTGGGACCACTGGAGGAACAGGTCCACAGGGAGAAGTCCCAAGTCACAAAATGGGGCAGGTGGCCACCCCAAGGCCTGCCAGCTGAGGATGGCAGTGGAGAAACTCGTGTCCCTCAGAAAAGGTGCTCCCACTGTCACATTGTCACCTCTCCTTGCTACTGGGACTATTGATAGCCTGATAAATATGTATATGTAACTAGACATTATAAAAATAAAGTGATAGGAGTGTCTGTTGTGGCTCAGTGGTAACGAACCCGACTAGTATCCTTGAGGATGCAGGTCCGATCCCTGGCCTCGTGCAGTGGGTTAAGGATCCGGCATCGCTGTGAGCTTCCTTGAGGGTCGAATATACGGCTTGGATAGTGCGTTGCCATGGCTGTGGTGTAGGCTGGCAGGTGCAGCTCCGATTCAGCCCCTAGCCTGGGAACTTCCATACGCCACACATGCCACCCTAAAAAGCTAAAAAATAAAAACAGAAATAAAAAGAGAAAGTGATAGAATGTATCTATAGTCTCTGAGCTTCAAACACCACACTCACCTCCTCATCCCGTGGTCATTTAGAGCAAAGAGGGCTCAGAGGTGAGCGTGTCTCATGATGGACAAGCTGCCTCTCACTAAAGGGAGAAGCAGGTCTGGGCTCCTCAGGTTTTCCGCCAAGGAAGTCAGATCTTTCTTTCTTTCTTTTTTAACCAAGATGGTAAACCCAATTAATCTGACTTTGTTGCATTATTTTTATTGCAAGCCATTTGTGAAAAGGGGCAGAGAATAAGCCAAGGGAGCCAACCACTCAGACGGCCATGGGCTTTGCCATAGCCCAGGTAAGTCTGAACACACGGCCAGAGGGAAGAAGAGGGGTGAGGCCCCAGCGTCCCCATTCAATGGCTTATCCACGAAGGACAGTCATCACCTGGGCTGCTCCCGCTGCCCCAGTAGTTTTCATTAGAAAGTGGACATGTTCGCAGAGACCCTAACAGGTGCGGCTGTGTAAGCGAGTGTGAAATGCATACGTCATTTTATGTTTCCTGGGTTATTTTCACGTGCCCTTATTTCATCTTTAAAACCCAAGCTACCCTCCGGTTTGATACCAACCTAAGATTAAGCCCAGAGTGATTTGCTTCTGGTTTGGTTGCTGATCATGGCAGAGGAAAGGACTGTTTCCATCATATCTGTGCCATCACGGATGTCCGCCTGTGACGCGGTGTGCCATAAATTTAAATGTCTATTTAACAGTCAGTTCTTCTCCCTCTCTTCCTTTTTTTTTGTAACGAAGATTACTTCGACAATGACATGTCAGGTAAGGAGATAATCTTCTTTTCTTACTTCAGAGACAGGATATCATCTTAATAAGGCAGCTAATAAGAACGTTCACAGGTCAGAAAGTGAGAGTGACGGAGACACGTTAATGGAAAACCACCTTCAGCTCTGAGTAATGATTAGATCACAAAGCTGGTTGAATTAAATTGACTTTTAAGAAAAATGCGTGGAGGGTGAGAGTTGTAATTCTGAGCATAAGCTTTTGCGTTCTTTCTTTTTAAACAAGAAACAGACGTTTACTTTGGATTTCATGGGGGCAAGGTGGGGTCATGGCTGCGCCCCCTTCCCCGCGGAGGAGGAGGGACTTATTTCCCATTAACCAGCTTATCGCCACCAAGACTCATTGTCTTCCCAGTCAGCCCAGCTCTTCCTCTGCCTCCTTTCCCTTTTCCCTCGGCTTCTGTATTCCATGCAACAAAGTAAAAACTGATGGGTGTCCTTCACCCAAAAATGTATTATCTCAAGTTAAGCCCTATAATAGAGAGTTTTGTTTTCATTAAAAGATTCTGTTTTGAGTCAGAAAAGATTAAATGTCTTTGCTACAAAGAATAATCTCTTTTTCCTTCCTTTTTTTTTTTTTTTGCTTTTTAGGGGTTCCTGCAGCATAAGGGCTTCCCAGGCTAGGGGTCTAATCGGAGCTACAGCTGCCGGCCTGTACCACAGCTCACAGCAATGCCGGATCCTTAACCCACTGAGCGAGGCCAGGGATCGAACCTGCAACCTCATGGTTCGTGGTCAGATTCCTTTCCACTGCGCCACAACAGGTACTGCCTTTTTGTTTTGGGGGGGGGTTTTGTTTGTTTCCTTTTCGAGTTTAAATTTCAATGATCAGGTTTTTGGGGGTTTTTTTCGCTTTATTTTTTATTTATTTATTTTTTGGTAGCACCCGTGGCATATGGAAGTTCCTGGACCAGGGATCCAATCCAAGTAGCACTGCTGAGACCTACGCTGTGGCAACACAGATCCTTAAGCCACTGTGCCAGGCTGGGGATGGAACCTGTGTTGCTGCAGAGATGATGCTGGATCCTTCACCTGCTGTGCCACAGGGGGAACTCCCTCCTTTTTAATCTTTTTAAACCCAGTTACCTACCTGTATGTTAGCCTGTCACTCCCCAGATGTGTCCATTTCGTGCCGGACACAGGAGAAAAGTGCAAGAAACAAGAACTTGGGCATCCCACAGTGAGGCTGAACAATTCCTCATCTTTCATCCTTAATGCTGATTTCCTCACAGGAGCAATTAAATGTGTGAAAAACACGCTTTTTTGAATTGCTCAACTAACTGCTGAGTCATCTCTCACTGTCGTTGGCTTCGAAAAGCTGTTTGGAGTTTGCTCCCAGCCCAGCGCTGTCTGATTCTCCTCCTGGGGTGTCATTCGCTCTGCAGCGCTGCTGCAGGGAGGGGGTGCGGGGGCGGGAGCCCCTCTCCAGGCCCCGAACGCAAGTCCCCGCTTGCTAGGGGGCTCCTCCCAAAACCCAAGTTTGGCTTCCAGGAGGGATTTTATGATGCAAATATTTTAAGCACAACTTTGAAGATTTTGCCATTAAAAACAGTCTCATGTGGCTCAGGGCCCAGCCGACTGCAAACTGCAAGGGTGGGAGTGCCATAACTCGCTGGCAAGTGACACGAAGGAAACAGCCCCATTTCAAAACCAGTGCGACCTGGCTAATGACCCAGTTTCTGGGTTCAGCTCCTATCTGACTTGCTTGTACTCAGCTCTTGTTGTCAGCGGCAGTGTACTTAGCACAGTTAAGATGAAATGGGGGAAAATGCTCGCCTGACAACCCAGAGAGGGGTTGGAGAAGGGCTCCCCCTGAAGGCTGGGTATTTTGGAATAATGCGAAGCTTTGACCTTGGCCTGCGGGGTCATGAATTTATCCTGTACATGCCCTGACTTGCAACTCTATCTCCAAGCCTTCCATTTTTTTTTTAATTAAAAATTTTTTTATTATAGTTGATTTACAATGTTCTGTCAATTTCTGCTGTACAGCATAGTGACATATATATATATATACACACACATACACATATTCTTTTTTCTCATATTATCTTCCATCATGTTCTATCACAAGCGCTTGGATAGAGTTCCCTGTGCTGTACAGCAGGCCCTCATTGTTTACTCATTCTAAATGCATCTGCTAACCCCAAACTCCCAGGCCATCTCACTCCCCCCCACCCCCTTGGCAACCATAAGCCTGCTCTCCTTGTCTCTGGGTCTGTTTCTGTTCTGTAGACAGGTTCATCTGTGCCATATTTTAGATTCCAGAAATAAGTGATATCATATGTTATTTGTCTTTCTCTCCAACCCTTCCTTCATGTTACCGTCGTGGCTTGCCTTCCATCTGAGCCCAAGGAGCTGGCCCCTCTGGTCCAAGCCACCAAAGCCCGTCCACAAAATCTGAACCAGCCATCAGTGCACCACTGGCCCTTGGCTGCACGTCACTTGGTGCCTTGTGCGTGTTTGCTTTGCAGTTCTCACACCGCTCTCTTCTTTTCCAGCCCTAAACCCTGTGAAGCACGTTTGAGAAGTGAGAGTCCAACTTTATGCACGAGGGAACTGGGCCTCCTCCCCGAGTTTGGGACTTGCCGGTTGGTGAACAGCTCAGTGGGAATGGGTAACCCACTGTGAACCTGGGGGGTCCTAAGGGTTTTATCAAAAGGAAAAGTTTTTGTTTCTAACAATTTAAAATTCTTTGCATGGTGGTAAGTCACTGAGTGGGAGTTAGGAAATTAGCAGCACTTTCAAAATAAATCTTATTAATCATAATACTATTTGCACATACTTAAAAATTACATTTGTACATATATGACATACATTGTGTGCAATAAATACAATGGTTATAGAATGGCTTACTTTAGTCCAGAGACGCCTTTTGGAATAGACAAGGCCAGGCCTCCGTGTGGATCAGCGGCCGCCCCGGGACCCTTGTCGGTAACAACCGTTCCATGCTTTGGATCTTTGGCTTCACTATTTAAACCTCTTAGACCAGAAAGGATTCATTTCCAAGCCAGGTTTTAATGTTGGGAAAAGAAAGAGTGCTCTGAAATTAAAGACGGTGAAATTAAAAAAAAAAAAAAAATGAGTAGGGGCTGCGTCATGGAGAACACAGAGTGGCTGCGACAGAAAGCCAGTCACTAGCAGGCATGTTTCTGAAGCAGATGAAAAAGAGACCCCCGTGCTAATGCAAAATAAAGAAGATCGCTGGGAGATTGTGCAAAAAACACTATAACCATTTGCATTAAATCATCAGCCATTTTCAGCACAGATGGGAAAAGCCTGTTACAGAAAGGTTGTAAGACATTTGTGGCGGGTTTCAAGCTGGACAGGCATTAAAGACGTTCTTAAGCTTTTTGCATTGGAATAAAAATGAAAATTCCTTTCAGCCAGGAGTTCTTCTTTACTGGTCATTTTTCTTTGAATTTGATTTTATTTTTTCGGTAAAGAGACGACATATGAATAGCCAAGGGGAAACAATCCATTTACAGAGCTGGACAGATAAAATTTATCTCCAAAGAGGTGGAATATTAATTATGCATAGAAAGAAACTTTGAGCTCCGAGACATTCCCCAAGGAAACAAGTGGCTTATTTCACTCAAGATCCTAACCAACCAGAGTCACGGCGTCTCGGAGAGAAACGCGGGTGGTTACCGGGTAGGTTTCAGGGCAGCGGGCAGAGCTGCGAGGCTCCGGAGGCTGCGACACCTCCCCCGGGAGGCCCTCTGGGGTTTGCCCACTGCTTCACCATGTGGCTACATCCATTCTCTGCTCCTTTAAGTGGGCTGTGGGGTTGTGAGGCCGGAGCCAGGAGCTGACGCTCTAGGATCCGCTCCTCTGATCTGGGCCCCTGGAGAAGTGATGCAGACAGCCACAGACTCAGCGTCTGGAAGAACTGGCGGACCCAAGGAAACGAGTTTCCAATAACTAATCCAGCTGAACGAGGCACTTCCCTTGGCTCCAGCGCTCCTTCCCGTAAGCCAGGAAATGTTGTCTCCATTCATTAGCCGATGGCTCACGGGGGACGTCTAATCTCTGATTGGTTACTTCATACACTGTGCTAGTATCTTCTGCTGCCCATCTGGAGCCCTTTTAGGGTTCCCTCTGGATTAATTGAAAGTCATGGATATCCTGTCTGTAGGATCTGTTCAAGGTAATGGGAAGGCCGTGAAGAGGCCAATATTGATTTTTAAAGAAGATGCCACTTTATAGGGTCTGAAATGGACAGTGTGGAATGCAGAGTAGGTTTGGGAAAAACGAGTACCCATTCATTCATTCATTCATTCGCCCACTCATTTGTAGCTCCTGCCGTGTGCCAAGTGCTAGGGTGGACACTGGGAACATTCCAGCGAGTAACACAGGCTTATTCTAGCAGGGAGTTGCTTATTAACAGTCAGAGGGTGACAGGTAGCAAGAAGGAAAGGGAGGAGGGTTAGGAAGCAGAGAACGCCGGGGAGCCAGGTCTGCTGTCCCAGGCGGTGGGATGGGGTGGGATCACAGCTGGGCAGAGGTCTGAGGAGCTCAGGGAGCCGGGGGGCTGTTTGAAGGGAGAGCCTGTCTGGCATCCAGAAGTGCTAACGTGAGGCTGCCAGGTGCCAGGTGCCCTGCAGAGTGGGCAGGAGGCCGGGGTGACGTTTTGTCAGGTGAGCAGGGAAGAGACGGATTGTGATCGGAGCCAGATGAGGAGGATGGGGACCGGAAGTCGGGGGGGGCATGACGTGATGTCTTCTTGAATTGGGGGCAAAGAATGATTGGCCTTGGGACCCAGAGCTGATGAGCGGGTGCTCTGAGGAGCAATTCCAGAGGGAATATTGAGGGTGCGGCAGCCAGAGAAGGTGGCCCATGTGAGAGAGGCAGGAACTGAGAGAACTGCACGTCCAAAGGATCTCCTTCGTGGGCGCTGAAACCGACAACAGCGACAGATACGGCTGCCAGACAGTGATTCCGGTGCTGGCATCGTCCCAGGATGGCGCTGTGATAGAAGCCTGCCACCAAGACTGAAACAGAGCAGACGGTAGCGAGTTCGCAGCTGCAAAGGAGCGGGGCAGGGCTGGGGAGAAGGGAGGAGGGATGAGCTGAGGATCAGAGAGGGACCCCTTGCCCACCGCCAAGCCCAAAATACGTGCCCTGTGAGTGGGAAACAGCCGCCCCCGGGAAGCCTGCAGCGTCAATAGGAGGGAGAAGTGATGAGGATGGAGACAGCCCATGACGGATGTCAGGCCAGTTTATGAGCATAACCGAGAGGGCCTGGGCGTCTTCAGATGAAGTAAAAAGGAATGTAGACCAAGATAAAGTCCGTGGTCAGGAGTTCCTGCTGTGGCTCGGTGGGCTAAGAACCCAACTAGTATCCATGAGGACGTGGGTTCTATCCCTGGCCTTGCTCTGTGGATTAAGAATCTGGCATTGCCGGAGTTCCCTTCATGGCTCAGTGGTTAACGAATCCGACTAAGAACCATGAGATTGCGGGTTCGATCCTTGGCCTTGCTCAGTGGGTTAAGGATCCGGCATTGCCATAAACTGTGGTGTAGGTTGCAGATGCGGCTCGGATCCAGCGTTGCTGTGGCTGTGGCGAAGGCCAGCAGCTACAGCTCCTGTTAGACCCCTAGCCTGGGAACCTCCATATGCTGTGGGTGTGGCTCTAGGTAAAAAGGCAAAGAGACAAAAAAAAAAAAAGAATCTGGCATTGCCACAAGCTGCAGTGTAGTTTGCTGATGTGGCTCGGATCCTGCTTTTCTGTGGCTATGGTGTAGGCCGGCAGCTGCAGCTCCGATTCAACCTATAGCCTGGGAACTTCCACAGGCCACAGGTGCAGCCCTAAAAAAGAAGGGAAAAAAAAAAGATAAAGTCCTGTGGTCTCTGAGCAGGAAAGTGGAAATTCAGTTCTAACCGTTGCCTACTTCTCAGATGCTGGGAGACAGGAGTGTTGCAAAGCATTATGGACTGCTTTACCCAAGGGTGGGCTGCTATGACCTTGAGTATCACAGCAGCCAAAATGCCCAGCCCCATTACATGATAATGGAAATATTCATCCACCCATCCATCCATCCATCCATCCAGGGGCCCAGGCAATGTGCCGTCACTATGTGATGCACTAAAGAGACAAAAATGTTCTCATTATAATTACAGTCTGAAGGTGGAAGCAACCACTGATTAAATAAACACACTAACAGTTGTAGTAGTTTACACTGTGACAAGGGTGCTCAAAACCAAGTTTCTGTGAAAGAATAACAGGAGGAGGGGACATAATTACCATGGGGACAGTGAAAGGTCTAGTGACTGCGAGCTGAGACTTGAAAGATTCTGAACACCTAACAATTTGGCAAAATATCAAGAACCTAGAAACCTCATACCTTATGGCGTTGAGGTTTCGTTTTTCTAAAATGTAACTAATGAAACAACCCCAAAGGTGGACAGATTTATACCCAAAGCTGTTTCAAAAAAATTGGGCCTAAATATGCAAAAAATAGAACGGCTCAGAAACTCATGGCATGTGTTGGACTGGTAAGTTATCAGTTATTGAGGCGATTTCACCAACACGGAAATATAATTGCAATGATGTTCAGTGAAAGACAGCAGAATATCAAATTGTGCCCACATCAAGGCCGATTGCATATATGTGTGTGTAGGTGTGTGTCCATGTGTGTATATGTGTGTATACACACATACATGTGAAAAAGGGGAGAAATACCAGCGGTACTGAGAGTTATGGGCAAATGTTTAGATTAGGATGTGTATTTACTTCTTTACTTGCATCTCCATTAAAATACAGTCACCTTATTTTTAAAGAATTGAAAATTCTTTAGTTACCTTTAGTCCTCTCACCTACTTTTGGGCCATGTCCCCCATGATGACAAGTGCTTACTGCCTGCGGGGCGCCAGGACCGCTGCCTGCTGAAGGGGACATGTATGGTCAGAACACAAGGAGGTGGCCCGGGAAGAAGTCATCCTGGCGCCTCCGGAAGGAGGGGAGACTGGGCTGTGGTAGCTTCACAGGAGGAAAGCGCTGGGGAGGGGAAGGGAGGGGAGCAGCCCGAAACCTGGAGCTCCTGGTGCTCCGGGTGAGAGGCTGGACCGGGCTGGGCAGACCCAGCTGCGGAGATATTGCAACTCGGAGCCTGCTGGGGAACAGGGGCTCCTAGAGAATTCGTGGGCTCATCCACGCACCTCGTCTTGTTAAGTGGGTCACACACTGTCTGAGGAGCTTGGGGTACATCAGCGAACCCATCAGGTAGCAGTCCCTGCTCTCATCAAGCTTGCACTTGCTCTTCAAATCTGCTTGCAACGTGGGAATTTGTTGATATCCACCAGTGACTTCAGCTCAAGAAATTGAAAGAGAAACTACCTTCCATTGCGCATGCGTGAGAGAGGTTGGGGAGTTTTGTTTTGTTTGTCCGAAGAAGAAGGAGAAGGAGAAGGAGAAGGAGAAGGAGAAGGAGAAGGAGAAGGAGAAGAAGAAGCTGGTGCAATAAAGAGGTGCCTGAGAAGTTGTCCAAACCCTGAGACTAGTTCAGAAACAAAAGCCGTAACATCCTGCTGGCCTGCCGTTTTAATCGTGGACTGGATTCAGGAGCTGGAACACGTTTACCTCGCTTATGATGATGAACTCTCGGCCTGATCTTTTCTCACTGGCCTTTATGAAAAGATTTTAAAAGTTTAATCAAAAAGGAGTTGTTTAAAGCCTTAACTTTTACAAGTACCGGGAGGACAAACTCTCCCTTAGATACAGATTGATCCTCGGGACGGAGCGCCGGCTCCGGGTGGGGGCAAAGCGCCGGGTGTCTTTACCGCATCTCTCTCCCCTCATTTACGGCCCCAATCACTTTTCCAGAATGAGTCTACAAGAGCTCTGTTTTTTGCTGGAGCTCCATCCAACTGAGGGTGAGCCAGAGACTCAGAGAACTCACGGAACATACTGGGAAGCTGGGGTACAAGTTTTCCGGTCGTCTTTGGGAGGATGAGGTGGCCGGGGCAAGGGACAGGGGCCAGTTACTTGGGCATCCTTTAAATCTTTGGATGACAAGACGCTGAGGCCTCCAGGGCCGCCTGATGACTATTTAATAATATTGGCCATTAGGAGACAGTCAAAGATTCAGGCTCTGCTCGGGAGTGCCAACTTTCCTTTTGAAACTTGGAGAGACCGGCAAAGATGCTGGCTTTGGCAGATGGCCTCTTGGCACGGGTGCGAGTATTGATCACCTTTGAAGCGGAGGAAATGCTATTCTCTGATTAAAAGTTTCTTACAAAGGAGAACATAAGCCTAAGGTGGTGGCCAGGGTTAATAGCCTACATTAAAGAAATCTCTACGTTAAGAAGTGTCTGCTGCCAGAGTGTACCTTCCTTTTGTTGCCTCAGTGTAACTTCAATGGATCTGATCCTGTTCTTTTCTTTTTTCCTTACAGATGCTGAGTCCTTCTTTAGTCTGACTCAATCATCATGCATCTTCTGTTTCAGTGTACCTTCCAATTGTTGCCACAGTGTAACTTTAATGGATCTGTTAGTGTTTTATTTATTCATTTATTTTTTTTGTTTCAGACACTGAGTCCTTCTTTAGTCTGACTCAATCATCATGGATCTTTTGTTTGCCTGTTTCCTGTATAATCCTTTCTTGGCTAAGATTTACAGGTTTTCATGTGAAAATGGGACCATCGGTTGGAAAAAACCCACGAATACTAAGATTTTTTTAAGGACTTACAAGTGAAATTCCATTCTGGTGAATCTGTCCCTCCCTCACGGCCCCCTGTTCTATGTAGTATGGTCCTCAGCCTTGCTTGTGACACAGTTTAGTGCCGCATCAAGAGGCATGGGCTCTGACCAGGTTTGGATCCCAGCCTTGTCACTTACTTACTGGATAGCCTTAGATATTAACCCCGCAGGGTGCCCATCTGTGAAATGTGCACTGTACCTCATTTCAGTACCTACCTCATAGGGTTGTTAAGAGGATATTTTGGTAATGCAACTGCTTGGTCCCCAGCATAGAACCAAAAAGCCCCCCAAACCTTGGCTGTTATTCTTCTTCCCAGACTCCTTTGTGAAAGTAGCTCCTTCTGTTTTTCCCGGCAGTCCCTCTATCCATGGGGCTTGGGAGGGAGCTTGCAGTGATGTTCAGAAAACTGGATCCTAAGCAGAAAGTCCCTGGGCTTTTCATCCCAGCCACCCACCCACCCATCCCTCTTTCCTCTTTCCTCCTCTCCTCCAGCAAGAGCCTCTTACTTCTATAAACTGATGGGTTGGAAGCTTGCTCTCCATTTCATGCACAGGCTCAGAGCTCACATGCACCCAGGATGGGACCCCACACCCAACCATCTTCCCAGTATTAGGAATCCGACCCTTAGCTCAGGAGCAGAGGCTACCACTCCTGTCCCCAAAAGAGCCAGCTCACCTTGCCCAGCCTGCCAATGATGGACAGACCCTTGAAGGTTAGATGGATGCAATCAGAATACTGACTTTAACTCCTTTTTAGATCTGTTATGCTTTGGGGGGAATATCCCAACATGTTTATAGGGCAGTTGCTTAAATAACCCCAAAATCAGAGTTGCGTTTTTTTTGGTGTTTTTTGTTTTGTTTTGTTTTTGCTTTTTAGGGCTGCACCCATGGCATATGGAAATTCCCAGGCTAGGGGTCAAATGAGAACTACAGTGCTGGCCTACACCACAGCAGGATCCAAGCCGTGTTCTGCAATCTACACCACAGCTCACAGCAACGCCAGACCCTTAACCCACTGAGTGAGGCCAGGGATCGAACCCACATCCTCAGGAATCCTAATCAGGTTCGTTAACTTCTGAGCCATGAAGGGAACTCCCAGAGTTTGTTTTTGAAGCTTATCATTCTGCTTAAGTTCCTTAAATTATTAAGATTATTGGGTTTCTTGGAAATAGTTGTGTGTTAATCTAATTCTCTACTGTGGGAAAACATTGGATCCTGGGGGTGGGGGAACATACTTAAAAAAAAAAAAAACTTATGAAGTCTAATCTATTCATTCTTTAATGTTCCTGGTTCTGCAGCTCAGTCCCAGGCAGGAGAATATTTGTCCAGTACCTGGCTTGCACAGGTGTTGCAAGGATTCTCAAACAGGCCCCTTCCGGCTTTTGTTTTTGTCTCTCTTCTCTTACAGGAAGAACACAGGGACTTGCAGAGGGAACGTCCGACCGGGAGTGAGCAACTCCAGGGAGGGGACGCAAGAGGGCTGAGGGACACAGCCCTTCTGACCCGGCACCGTCCCTGGTGGCCAGGACCTGGCTGTCCAAGGGCCAAAGGGCGACCAGCTAGGCTACTCAGCGCATCGGCCCGGGGAGCTTCCCCTTGGGGCTGTGCCCTGAAGCCAGACCAACCTCCCGAGTCAACGTTATCAAGTCTGCAGCTCAAGGGACTCAAGGACCCTCATGGTTTATGACAAAACATCCCATTTCCTGAGCTCAGCGTCAAGGCTGTCGTTGACCCAGACTTGCCTCTCGGGCCTTTTCTCCCCTCGATTACGTCGCTACACCTTCCCACCCATCAGACCGCATCCTGCCTTAACTGTCTGATCTGTGCACGATGTTTCCTGGCCTGAACCCTCCCTCCGCTCTGCCCTCACCAGCAGCCGTGCCACCTGCCCGAACGCTGCTCTTCTCCACGTCCAGCTCAATTTGGCTCCTTCCGCTGAAACTCTGCCTGGCTGCTCCAGTCCCGAGACTTCTCTCCACACGCAGCTCTTCGGTCACCTGCTCTGCCCACTGAGTCCTTCCTGTGTCTGGCTTCTCATCGCTGATCACGCTTCTGCGCGTGCGCGTCTCACTGGTCTCTGTCGTCTGTCAGCTTCCGGGGGGCAAAGCCCGTACTTGGTGTGTTTCTGTTTCCTCCGCCGGCCGCCGCTCGTGGCAGCTTCCCCGGTGACGTTCTCGAGTCATTGACTAACTTACTGCAAGTCCACCCTCTGGGGGAAACCGTCAGCTTGTCGGTCCTGTAGTTTCTTGCCTCACAGCAGTGCAGGATGGCAACACAACAGAATCCGTTTCTGAGGGAAAAGGACTAGTCCAAATCCATTCAGCAGGCATCCAGCAGGCGCGGGGGGCTGCCTCCTGTGCCAGATATTTTTTTTAAAGATATATTGGATAATATTCCACTATATATATATGTATATCACTGTCATAAAAAAGAATGAAATAATGTCATTTGCAGCAACATGGATGCAACTAGAGATTCCCTTACCAAGGGAAATAAGTCAGACAGTTTGTATCATATTTTAGATTCCACATGTGATACTGCTTACGTGTGGAATCTAAAATATGATACAAACTAAACATTTACAAAACAAAAACAGACTCTCAGACACAGAGAGAACAGACTTATGGTTATTAAAGCAGAAAAGGGGAAGAGAGATAAGTTAGGAGTTTGAGATTAAAACACACATACACTGTATGTATGTAATAGGCAAACAACAAGGACCTACAGGATAGCACAGGAATATGTATCTTATATTTCAATAAGAAGTTTAAAAACAGTTGCCTGTTGATCTAAGGTACACACATTTGAGATCCGTCAATCTGCATAATTATCATTTAAAAGGAGCAGATAATAATCACAGCTTATTTTTATTATTTGATGTTCTAATTGCTTTATTTTGCTCATTGAGTTTGCCTTTTTTAAAAAGGGATGGGGATTACATAAACGTGATTATCTTTTTAAAAAAATTAAGTATAGTTGATTTACAATATTGTGCCTGTTTCATTACTTTATTTATTTATTTATTTATTTATTTATGTCTTTTTGCCTTTTCTAGGGCCGCATTCTCGGCATATGGAGGTTCCCAGGCTAGGGGTCTAATCGGAGCTACAGCCACTGGCTTACGCCACAGCCACAGCAACGTGGGATTCAAGATGCGTCTGCAACCTACACCACAGCTCACGGCAACACCGGATCCTTAACCCACTGAGCAAGGCCAGGGATCAAGGTTCCTCATGGTTCCTAGTCGGATTCGTTAACTACTGAGCCGCGATGGGAACTCCTCATTGCTTTAAATACACTGATTCACCGCAACCCTATGAGGTCAATGCTAGTATGGTACCCATTTTACAGATGTGAAAAACTGAGCACAGAGAGGTTTATTATTTGTCCAAAGCCACCGAGCATGAGTGGTGGAGCCAAGATTCAGACCTAGGTGGTGTGGCTCTACATATACTCGATGCGCTCAACCATGACGAAATTCAGCACTGAACCAGCCTTTCTCCGGCTCCCTTGGCCCTCGTTCTGCCTGGTCCTCTGTCGTACTGCTGCCTTAGCAGAGCTTCCTGAAAGGCCGTTTGGAGGGAGAGGGGCAGCTTTCTGCAGGCCTGTACCTGTTGGCAGTGCCCACACTGTCCACTCCCTGCTCCTGGTGGGGATGGCTGGAGCGCCGCCCTTCTGCTCCTTGTCTGGGACCAGCCGCAGACACCAGCACTCTCATCGCTTCACGCCACCCAGTCTCAGTGAAGAAACACAACCCATCTCTTGGTTTCGTCTTCATCCAGCCATGGTCCCACATGCACAGACAGCTCCCTTTTTTTCAGGGAGGGCAGAGACCCATTCTCAGGGGCATCAGGACCCTTAGCTCCAGGTTCCTTTCTGGCAAAGCTCCTTCCAAGACCTTGTGCCTTGGGGGTGGGGGTGGGGGGGCATCATGACAGTCTATTCTTTTCCTGGAGCTCCCGACTGAGTTTCAAACACTAGTTTCCAAACCTGGATTTGCCCCTGCTTAGGGGATCCTTCTAGGCACTGTCTCCAAAAGGAAACCTCTAGTTCTGCTCCTCTTCAGCCTGGCATCTGGGGGCTCTGTGACCAGCCCTTAGAGACGGATCTCTGTGCCCCGGTTCTCTCCCACTCATTCTGTGCTCTGTCCCGGATTCCATTTTTCCTGGGTTGAGGCTGAGACCCAGCAATTCTCTTTTCCATCTGGCCTGGAACAATAGGTAAGGCCCGCCTAGTCCCGGTTCCTGGAACACAGCCAGGTCCCCTTGCTGGGGTAAGGAAGCCAGATACCAGATTTTGCCTCCCTCCCCCTCCCCAACAACCCCAACCCCAGCCTTCGTGGGCCGTGTTCTTAGGCTGCAACCCACGTCCCAAGTATTAGGTTGCCTGAGGCGCAGGAATTACCCTGCAGCTGATTTAAGCGTCCAGGTTATACACAGCATGTGGGGAGCTAGGAGGGACCCCCCCCCACTCTCATTATCGACACCAATTGTGGTGGAATCTTGCGATAAAGGTCTGAAGCAAATCGTTTTTTCTGACCTGGACTTTGACCGGGAGAAATGCAGAGAAATTCTTTTGTGAATAACCATTCACAAATTTCCGAAATTGCTTGCTCTTGGTTCTCAAGTCTCTTTGCCTGAATGATTTTCTCATCTTTATGCAGAATTTTTCCACGTTTTTGTTGACTAAAATATTACTAATCTAATTTCCTATTAAAAAACTCATTTCCAGCATTGCAGAGCTGAAAGGTGCTACCAACCATTTAGTCTTCAATTTACATACAACAAATCCTGTAATCTGATGGGGGCTTTTACACAAGGGTGGCTGCAAGCAATTACATGGGCAAAGAAATGTTTTAGTCCAGAGCTGTGTGCTGTGTTAATTTCATCTGTTGAACTCCCATTGAGATTTCTCCTATTGTTAAATTGCCTATTGATGTGGGTTTAGAGAGGAAACCCTACCAAATATAGCAATTCAATGTTATAATGCTGTTTGTGCTCTAATATTTTCCTTTTAATTATAATTTGGGAAAATGGGGTTTATTAGAAAGAAAGGAGAGCATCAAACTGGAATAATTTATTCCATTTTCCTCTACTTCGCGCCATGACATGGTAGAACGTTTTCCAGGTGAAGCAATGTTTTCAAAAGGCCTGGAATAATTCCTGATGTCACCACAGGCTCTGGGATAGACTGGGTCTTGGGATGCCTGGCATGGTATGGGCTGCTGGCCTGGGGGCACTGCGGCTATTGCGAAAAGCCCAAGGGGAGATTTTAGAAGCTAACTCTGGGTCACGGGGGATTACAGCTCAGATGCTGCAGGCTCAGGTGTGGTCAGGCCAGTGGATCCCAGCCAGCCAGCCAGCCAGCCACCCTTCCATCCATCTATCCACCCACCTGTCCACCCATCCACCCATCAATGGTTGAATGTTAAGCGTACATTATGTCCCTTTTTGCTATTTAGTGTTAAGATTATATATAATTTTTTTCATTTATTCATTCGTTCAATGAGCATTCACTGACCGTACCATCTATGTTCCTGGCGCCATGGTAGACGCCAATGACACAAAAAGGAAAGCTGGAGTTTGGCCTTCAGTGCCACACAAGCCAATCAGTCCTCACAAAACACGAGTGTGATGACAGAGGAACAGGGAGCATTGCCCGGGCCTCAGCAGAGCGCGTGTGGAGGAGGGGGAGGGTTGGTGGCATGAAGCGTCCTGAGATTTGGAGATCTGAGTGCCCGCAGCTGTCAGTCACAGAAGGCCCCGCCCACCCGCTTCTGCCTGATCCCAGGGTACTGGTTTTCCTCTCTGCCTGGCCGAGACCAGAAGCAGCCCTGGTGGTTTGTGCTGGAAGCCTGGCTTAGCCCACTGGCCACGGCACCGCCACATAAAGTGGAGTCCAGGCCGATACTTTGTTAACCAGCCCTTCCCCAAAAAAGCTGGCAAACTCTGGTGTTTTCCCCATGAGGGGTTTCAGTGCTATCTAGCTCGCAGGACCCAAATCCTTGCCCAACAGACGCAGCTGTCAGCAAGGAGGATTATGGAAAACAGCTCCGCGTTGTGGTCCTAAAGCATCTTCCGCTGATGCTGGCCAGCCACCCACCTCGCTTTGTCCTGAGTCGGCTGCAAATTCGCACTCCAGGCCCCGGCTGAGCAGACAGGCACATAAAGGACTCCTGCTACGTATGTCCCTTTGACCAGCCTTTACTCCAGAAACCTTTTTAAGCTAATTTCCCCTGACATTTCCTATAGGCCTTTGAAAACGTGGTGATTAGGAGAGCCAACGTGTGCTTGACAAGACACCGCCCAAGCAGGGGGATTATTACAGCTAATCCCCCCTCCTCCTCGGACCCTAACTGTAGGTGCAGCAAACAGCAAAGAAGATTAAGAAGCCAACACTGGCAGGCCGGAGGTGTCCGTCCAGAAAACACCGCGGTGGTCTGATCTGCCAACTGAGGGGGCGCGAGTTTTCCAAGCGCGGACCCAGGAGCCGTGCACTTTCTTTCTCATGACCGCTGGGAGCAACGCGTGTCACTGTCTTTGGCCTTCTGTCCACTGTTCCCTGGCTTCCTTCTTCCGGGCAGTTTGGCCTCCATTTGTGTTTTTGTGTTTGTATTCCTGGCTCTCCAGGGATTAAGTTTATGGGAAATCTGCTAAAGAGGAAATCAGGAAATTAGAAGTTGATGTTTGCGAGCACACGTCCCCGTGGTGAGGCATCCACCCTTTGGAAACTGTATGTTGGTTTTGCAGCCCGAGGCTGGAGGTGTTGGGGAAAGTGGCCAAAACCATCCCTTGCCAGGGAGCCAGCCAGGGACACGGGAGAAGGGTGGCCTGCGGCCCCAGATCAAACCCAGGAGGTCAGAGGTGGCGCACGGAAGCCAAGTGACCAGATAGGTGACATTGTCTGGGAGTACCTGTGGTTTCTAAATGTTGTGTTCTCTTGTTCAGTTTCCCATGATCTGCCTTTTTAAGGGAGTCTCATCCTCCTGGAAAATGTTCCTACGTTTTTTCATGTCTAGATGCATGCAAGATTTTATAATAACTTTCCGTGGTGTATAATCTAGACTTTTTTTATCTTTTTAGGGCCGAATGTGCAGCACACGGCAGTTCCCAGAATAGGGGTCGAATCAGAGCTGCAGCTGATGGCCTACGCCTCAGCCGCAGCAAAACAAGATCCAAGCCACAGCTGCGACTTATGCCACAGCCACGGCAACGCCAGATCCTTAATCCAGTGGGTGAGGCCAGGGACTGAACCCTCATCCTCATGGATTCTAGTTGGGTTTGTTACTCCTGAGCCACAATGGGAAGTCCACAGAAAAATATTGAATCACTATGTTATACACCTGAAACTAATATAATACCGTAAATCAGCTATGCTTCAGTTAAAAAAAAATAACAACTCGTCCACGTTTCTGGAAGTGGCCCTGTGTGTGTTTGGTGAGCAGTTTTATAATAAAGTACCAGACCATGCGGCTTAAACAATAGAAATGTATTGTCTCACATTTCGGGGGCCCAGAAACCCAAGATCAAGTTGCGGGAAGACTTGGTTTCTTCTGAGCTCTCTCTCCTGGGCTTGCGGATGGTTTCTCTATGAAATGACAAGTGTCCTTACTGTTAATCCAGGTGGAATTGGGGTTTTCAAAGGCATCCTAAGGGAGGGACATAAAACCTGAAAAACGAAGACTGGGCCAAGGGCGGCGTCTGCAGGGCTCCTTTGAGGGAGCGAGAGGCCCAGACTTTGCTTCTTCCTCTTTTGGAGCCTTGACGCCTCGCCCCAGGTTGCGAGCATGCGCACACACTGCTGAATGTCTCTGCTCCCGGCTCCCCTCCACCCGCACCCCTCTTCCCTGGCTCCCAGGGCGGGGGCCTTGATTTCCCACCTCCATCCTCAGCCACAGCCAGCGTCCCCCAGGCCTGGCTCCGGGCAGACAAGAACCCTGGCCTGTCCCTTGTAGCCACCTTCACTGTGCTGTGCCAAGTGAATTGAATTCTGCCACCTCCCGTTTTTCCGGAGAGGAATCGCCCCACAGAGCGGATAAGTGGAGACAGAGAGGAGTTCTCAGCCCCACGAAGCAGGGCTCTGGGCATTTTCAATATACACAGAGACGAGGTGTAAGCAAGACTCTGCCATAGTAAGAAATCACAGCACGAGCCTAGGCTGTTTGCAAACCATGCGGTGGGGACGCCTGGGGTTCAGCCGAGGATCCTAACGCTGGTGTTTCTGTCCTCTTCTGCCCACCAGAGTCTAGGGTGGCTGATGCGGGCAGGGCAGCGAGGTCTCCTTTGCATCCTCTGGCCGCACCCAGAATCCCAGTCTGCCCTGTCCCTCCCCCAGACAGCCATTCCCAAGTTCGTGCCAGGCAAACTTCCCCGAGGACGTGGGTGGCTGCCGGCTCCCCGGGGCGGGGGAGGGAGTCCGGCCGTGGGAAGAGCGGAGCTCCGGGGACATCATGTAACTCCCACTGAAACGGTGTCAGGCAGCGGGAGGGAGGGGGACCCGGGAACAGGGAAAGTACAAGGAGGCCTGGGATTGCGCCTGGACCATCTGGGCCCTGCAGATGCTCCTGACAATGAGGGTTCTCAGGTCTTTCCAGGACGGGGCTCCCGGGCTGTGCGCAGCACCCCAGCAGCCTGGCCGCTCTCTCCCAGCTCTGCTACTTCAGCGCCTCTTGGCACCTCCCTCCCCCAGGGGTCCCAGCCACGCTGTGACCTGGGGGAGAGCCTGTGGCGGGGGCTGAGTTGGACACCTCTTTGCGTGAAGGGCAGAGCCTGGGTTTGGAGAAAAGTTCTGGTTCAGAACTTGGAATTTTGATTTTCTGCTAATCAGAGGCTTCTTCCTCTGGCTGCATAATAATGCTGTTTTGGTTGCTAAGGAACCCTGTTTTAATCGAACATAGGCTTGAGTGGCTCTAGTACAATAATACTCCATACAGATGTCTGGAGAATAGCACAGCGCTGGAGTGACAGTCAGGCTGTTTCTCACCAAGGGCGTGTCACACTGCACACGAGTTTCCTCATCGGGTATCGAGGCACTGATTTTTGACAGCCAGCGCAGGCTGCATCCCCGCGTCTGAGGCCTGGCCCTGCAGCGAGCAAGCGGCTTTGTTTTATAGGCTGATATTTTGCGGGCTATTAGTCTGACTGAACCGTTCTCCTAATGACCAGATCATTATAACGGTGTATTAGTTTGACACAAGGTGATGAAATCCTGTTACCTCCGACAGACTGGCTGTCTATCGTGGACCTTATCCTTTCTGCTGAACCGAGGCCTCGTTGCTTTTCTTTTGAAGTAAAAATGGGACCCAATGGAAGATCTCTTTGGCGAAAGGACTCGAGTATCATTTAGGAGTAAAGTTGATTATTGCAAAGAGTAACTGCCTTTTCTGTTTTGTTTTTTTCACGATGGAAAAGACACTGTTGGTTTGAATCTCTAAGGGGAGAGGAGAGAAGCTGGCAAATCATTCCAGCTCTGAAAGCCCTAATAAAAATTTTTTTTCGCTCTAATAATTTTTTTAACTTAATGGATTTTATTTCAATTATAGGTGTACATAAATCATCACAAGTCAATTTGATAGATTTTGTGTCCCAAACCCCTACCCTCCAGATTGTCTTATTTGAAAAACCAGCGTTTTCCAAAGTCTGTGAGTCATTGTCTGTTCTGCAAAGAAGTTCATTGTGTCTTTTTAGTTTCCACATGTAAGCGGTAGCATTGGGCGTTGCTGTCTAATTGTCTGACTGGTTTCACTTCTCATGATAATTTCTAGGTCCATCCATGTTGCTATAAATGTTGGTAATTTGTTCCTTTTAATGGCTGAGTAATATCCCATTGTGTGTATGTACCATTTCTTCCCTATCCACTCCTCTGTCGATGAAAAGCCCTAATAAAATTAATGTGCTCTTTTACTTTAGAGACAGGAAGGTCATGGGTTGTCTGCCAGGCAATTTCCTAGCACACGGAGACCCTGGCACAAGGTGGGGTTCATATCCCTTCGTGGGCCTGGGTGGCGTTGAGGGTGCCGATCGGGACGCGACCTCAGTAGGCGCTTTGCTTTTCACCTTGATGGGCTGGTTTTAGTGGGAAAACATGCGACTCGAATGCCATCAAAGTAGTTCGACATTTGGCTTTGAAAAATTATTTCGTGGAGAGAATTCGAGTTGTTTTCTTTTTCAAAACGGAGCCACTCTCCCCTCCCTGTTCTGCTGGCGGGTGGCGTTCCCTCTGCGACAGCCGGGGCTCCTGAAGTGCAAGCGGCAGCCACGCCGCTGACCTTAATCTGAAAAGGAGTTTATTAAATTGATTCTGAGAGGTGAATATATCTAAAAACACCATTTGAATAGCCAGAGATCCAGAAGAGCTGGTGTGAGGGTGCCTAAAGGTGAGCTAATTGGAATACAGTGGCTTCAGCCATTCCCTGTGTTTTTATTACCTTGAGATTCAAATGTCAGGAGAGAGTAATCTGTTCAATTCCTCCAAGCGACAGCTCTGGAATTCTGATGTGGGAGGGGCTTCTGTCTGTAACGCCCACACCGCCGGTGGTGGTTTTATAAACGGCCCTCCGAGGGGGCTGGTGGAAGATCTTGGAAGGATCCCCGAGTCACTTTCTAGTGCCAATGACGGCACCTTGACTGACCTGCAAGCCCACAGAAAAGAAAACGACAGACTCTTTCCGTCCCAGCTTCCTTAAGCACGTTGTTGGTCAGTTCCCCTGACCTGAGTCTCTAGACGGGTTTCTGGGGCCTGACTGTAAACCCGCTCCCTCCGATATGAACCCAGGTTCACTGTGCTCACCGCACGATAGGCCAGTGAGTTCAGAGACGGGTCGTTGGGGCGAGGGGTGGTGACTTTAATTGGGAAGCAAGCCCACCGAGAAGTTGGCAGACTAGTGTCTTAAAAACCCATCTTGCCTCAGTCTGAACTCAGACTCCTTTTATACGGAGGAAATGGAAGGGGCGGGGCCGGTGGTCACTCACTGTCACCTGCTTGGGGGGAGGGCCCGCTGCGATGCCGACCAGGGCCTGAGCAGAACAAAGGTCATTACCAATGGTTGCTTGCTTACAGCGCCTGCTGTCCCCACGGCCACACCATGAGCTGACTACTCAACCCATTTCTGGCCTCCTTCTTTGTGCCGGCAGAGGTCACTTCTCACAAAAGAAACTTGAAAAAAAAAAAAGCGCCAAATATTTATCTTGGTATTCACTCCTACAGCTGGTCATGTGACCTAGTTCAGGCCAGTTAGATACAAAGGGAAGTCTGAGAAAGGCTTGACTCAGCTAGAGATTTGATGCTACGAACTGTGGCGGCCCTTCTAGGTTGCTGGGGACAAGGTCAAGGTGGGCGTCCGTGAGCTGGGCGGATTTCAGTCCTCAAGGGTCAAGCACAGGGGACCGCACAGATATTCAGATTCCTCCATGGGTCCCCAGGAGCAGGGGCCGGCACGGTCGGCCGCCTCCCCTTCCCCGGGACCCACTCTCTGACTCCCTGACCCTGAGCAGTCGACAGGCCCTCACCGCCTCCCTCCTCTGTCTCGGGCTCTTTGAGGGGAGGAGTCAGCCAGGGCTGCGGGGGGGGGGGGGGGGGTTGAGAGAGCTGCTCCCTGGAGGAGATGTTGTGGGCTGACCTCTCCGTGAGAACCTGGCTCTTCCCTGTCCCCCGGGGGA
>PVHT021183707.1:10719237-10888690 GCA_004024745.2 Catagonus wagneri
TGCTGTTCGTGCAGCCTTGACCTTGGGCTACACTGTGTACTGATCACTGTGCTTTCATGTATTCCTGGAAGAGTTCTGGTTTTGTATAAAAGCTCTGGAAAGTGGATGCTCTCTGGTTCCCTGGATTAAGTTCCATCTGGATGACGAGACTGGCAGCCCAGTCTTCAGGGAGCTGGCGGCGGAAATCCTGCATTTGGAAGGTGGCTGAAGCCCCACTTCTTCCTGCTTTCTTCTCGGTCAATTGCGACTGTTCCTCAGCGTGGGCATCTGAACTGCTCCGGTACCTCTGCCCCTTTTTGTCCACAGTACAAATGAGTACTGTTGGGTTAAGAGGCCCAAATGCATGGCATGAAAAATTAAGTGTTCATTCACTCACATTAAAATAGCCCGGAGGCCAGCCATCCAGGACTCAAGCTCCTCTTGTCTCTCTGTTTGGATTTAGGGTGATTCAGAGAGCTTCAGCTTCTAAAATGGCTGCAGAAACTCCAGCCATTACACCCATACTCTAACCAAGAGGAGAGGAAAGCGCAAGCGCACAGTGGGGCTCTCCCAGAAACCCACTTGCGTCTCCCTCCTCCCTCCTAACCGCAGGAGTGGTGGGGAAGTGCAGACCCCCACCCGTGCACACCACTGCATGGGGCAGGCTGGTGTGCTGCTGGCAAGGCGGAGGGGAGCCTGAGTGCTGGCGGCGCTCCCAGCATTCTCTGAGGCATCTTACTCTTCTCACCTGCTGACACGGATGCAGACTGCTGGCGGGAGGTGTACTTGTGCTCCCTGGCTGTCCCCTGACCCCATGCCACCCTCCTCTCCTTCCTTCTCCGCGCTCCCAGCCGTGGCCCCTAGCCTGCTGCATGGCAGTGGGAAAACCCGGTTCCGGGGCCTAGTCCTTTCCCAAGCCACCTCTTCAATGGCTGCCTGACGGCCGTGTGATCAAGACAGCCCCGAGCATCTCTGGCCTTAACACACCTGCCTCTGTGAACGACAGTGGGAGGTATTTCAGTGTGCACCCGCAAGAGTGACATTTAACTATGTACCAGGGTGGCCCTGAGATGGTTAGAAATGACTTAACAACCTCCATTTCTGGAGAGGATCATACAGGATGTGTTGGAGACACACACTGAAGAAGGAAAAAAATCCCTCTCCCTATCTCCTGGCAGGTGGGGGGAGGTGGGACCCAGGCCCAGAATCAGATGCTCTTGCTTGGACTCTTAACATTGAAGGACTGAGTGGAGGACAGAGGGTGAACTGAAAAAGCATCCGTGGCTCAAGAGTCCAGGGTCTCTGGACTTGCTCAGAAGACAGCGCAAGTGCAGGAATCTCACGGTGGCAGAAATGGTGGTACTGGCGCTGTCCTACCAGATAATTTCGCGGTCTACTTGGCTCTGTTCCCGCCCTCTGCTGTCTGGTCCATTTGCCAAACTTTGTTCTCCAGTTTTGATAACAGATTCTATGAGCTACTTGGTAGCCTTATATTAATCTCTTTTATGGCTTCAATTAACTAGAGTTGTTACCTGTTCCTTGCAACAAATACCAGTCATGGCGCGTATGACATCAGCTTCCCATACGGGGACTATTTTTGCTCAGTTGCTTTTCAGCAGGGACTTTTTTCCTTCCTCAGTGTGTGTCTCCAACACTTGGCATAGGAAGTGGAAGTTGCCCTGGGTCTTGGGAGAGAGAGGAAAGGGTGTCAGGAGAAAAAGGCACTGTGAACACAGCTGTGATGGCTGGAACCAGCAAAGTGCGCAAGGGAGCCACGGATGAGCACCTGTTGTCATGCAGATGCTCGGGGGCTGGCGGCAAAGAGGGGCAGATGAATTTCTAAGGGACCGGGAGAGCAGTGACACTACAGTGTGGTGGAAGTGGAGGGGCTGGGGAAGGACTCTGAAGAGGGAAATGACCTGAGGGAAGCGAAATTAATAAAGACAACTCAGGCAGCAGGTCTTAAAAATCCAATTCCTAAGTCTCAGCCTGCGAAACTAGATGTTAGGGGGACACCTGGTGAGGCATGCACTGTGTTGTGGTGCCGTCGTGGGCTCCGAGGCAGAATCCCTATGATGGGCGGCATTTAGGGCGAGATGTTAAGGAGGAGAAGGAGTATGAGGGTAAAGGGGATATATTAATTAATTCATTGAGACAAAGGAAAGAAAAAGATGAGATCCAAATATGTATAAAAGATGTGAAATAGTAGAACACTAATTTCTGATTTGGTTGAATGAACCCCTTAGGAGTCAGCGGTCAGAATCTTATATTTAAGCTCTCATTATTTTGACGACTACTAGACTTGGGTTGTAAATGTTTCTTGGATGCTGTGACATTATTATTTATTAAAGCAATAAAAAAAGAAGCACTTTTCCTGATCTGCGATGTCCCAACTGGAACTCTACCTGAGAACTCTGTAACTTAATCACAGCCAGTTTGTTTTAGCTTGTTATTTGTGATAATGTGAGAAGGTATAGCTGATATAAAAATTTGTTTTGGTAGTTTTTTCTGGGGCAATTTTCTCAAGTTGTTTTTCACAATTACCTATATCGGCAGAGAAATGTAATAATCCTCAAAAGACTGTGCATCATTATACAATGTATTTAATTTTGAAAACAGGAGGAAAAGTCTCTCTGTCTCTCTGCAGTGAGATTCACTCTTTCCTGCCATAGATCAAAAGCTGGGTTGTAAAACTGCTTTAATGAGCTGCCACAGCTAACTCAGATCCACTTAATTTAAAAAGAGATGTGAAATCGCTCCCATGTAAAACTTGACATTCAGATTCCTTACCAGTGCATCCTCAACAAGATCAGTCACTTTCTTGGCTCTGTATTCTTTTTTTGTATCTCAGACAACCCATATGGGATCACTTTCCTTCTGCCTAAAGTGCATTCTTTAAAACTGTGCTACTGAAAGTGGGGTCCACAGAAAGACTGCCAGTCTGCAAAGTGTCAGTTACCACTGCAAAGCACAGAAAGTGAGAATCTGAAACTTGTGTAGCAATTTAGCACTGCTGACTATCCAAGGGATGATCTGTGTACTTGACTTGTTGAGCAAGGAATAAACCAAAGGTTCAAGTCCATGACAGAGTGAATGTTAAAAAAAATACAAAATCAAAAACCTGGTTTTGGAGTTCACGTCGTGGCTCAGTGGTTAATGAATCCGACTAGGAACCATGAGGTTGCGGGTTCGATCCCTGGCCTTGCTCAGTGGGTTAAGGATCCGGCATTGCTGTGAGCTGTGGTGTAGGCTGCAGACACGGCTCAGATCCCACATTGCAGTGGCTGTGGCGAAGGCCGGTGGCTACAGCTCCTGTTAGACCCCTAGCCTGGGAACCTCCATATGCCACGGGTGTGGCCCTAGATAAGGCGAAAAGACAAAAAAAAAAAAAAAAAACCTGGTTTTTCACCATGGAAAATTTAAGAAAAACTGCTTTAGAATTTCCTCTAATGAAGGTATGCTAATGACAATATCTTCATTTGTATTTTGTCTTCACATTTGGAAGATTGATGCACTGGCTATAGAACTCTGCAAGGACAGCAATTCTCTTCAGTACATGAAAGATATTTTCCATTGGCTCTCAGCTTTTATTGTTACTTTTAAGAAGTCAGCTGTCAGTATAATCATACCCTTGTTTTTAGATGTTCTCTTTACTTTTAGTTTTCTGCTGTTTCACTGTGTTATATGGAGGTATAAGTCTTTCTATTTACTCTGGGATTTCTGTACTCCTTAAATCTGTAATTTAGCATCTTTCATCATTCTAGAAACTTTCTGTTATTATTTCTTCTAATATTGGTTCTTGCCCTCTGATCTTTCTTTTTGAAACACCAAATAAAATGTATATTAGATACTGGAGTCTGTTCACTATGCTTCTTACTTCCTTATTTTCCATCTTTTTGTTTCCCTGTGCTGTATTCCAGATGTTTTCTGATTTTTTAAGATATTGAGCTCTATGTTGATAAATTATTATCTGATAATTTCAGTATCTGGAGTCTCTTTCTGATGCTTCTTGCTTCTGTTGGTTGCTTCTCATGGTATCTTGCTTCCTTTTCTGCCTGATTATCATTGATGACAATCCTTCCTTCATAATGGGTGCTGGGTGCTTGGGGGCCTTAACAATCTCAGACACTTAAACCAAGTGTAAAGCTTTAGGTCGTCTCAACTGGGATGTCAATCTTCAGTTTTTGATGACCTCCGATTCACTTTTACCTTAAGATGGCCCCTCTTTTGGGCACCAGCTTACCTAGGGGCCACCACACCTTTTGTAAACTCTGGGCTATGATTTGCATCCTCCTCCATCATGAATTTATCAGATGAAAATTTGTATTTTCCCAGATTGGCAAATTCTCAGGGTAAAAGTGCTACAGTTTCCTTTATATCTTATCACCTTTTTAAGAAAGCCCTTTCTTTCTTTCTTTCTTTCTTTCTTTCTTTCTTTCTTTCTTTCTTTCTTTCTTTCTTTCTTTCAATTTGATTGGAGTATAGTTGATTTACAATGTTGTATTAGTTTCAGGTATACAGAAAAGTGGTTTGGTTATACATATATACATATACACATATATCCATTCTTTTTCAGTTTCTTTTCCCATATAGATTACTACAGAATATTGAGTAGAGTTCCCTATGCTGTAGAAGTTTCTTTATTTTAATCAGCAAATTTTGGTTGTTTAGAGCAGGGTAATTGGTCCAAATAGCCCACCTTACTATTCCTTAAAATAGGAATACACTTCTATTCCTGATTTTGGAGCAGAAAAAGGACTGCGGTAAGAAGTACTCCAAGAATGGCCAGCAGGAGAGAATGACCATTGGAATAAGAGGCTAGGTACTATTCCATGATACAAAACCAAGTCTACATTTTGACTCTTTGGGTTACTTGGGCATAATGGCACAAATGTCATATGCAGTTAGCTCAAATTCACTCCATCAACTATGATCCATTTCATAGAATTTGTGGACATTTTTGTCTGTCCTACAAAATATTTTCAAAGACAATTTAGACTGTCCATGCCCATTAAAACAGGACTCTCATTTTCTTTAGGGGTACCTGGGTCTTTTTTCCCTCACACTAGAGATTGTAGAGTAGAATTGCAAGCTGTGTGGCCAGTTCATTTGCAATTCCAGGACTGGTTCCTTGAGTGAGCAAATTTGCCTCAAACAAGAGTTGCCAAAAATGTCATATTACATAAATACCAGAATTCAGCTTCAGTGTTTCTTAAAGATTAATGCATTTACGAACCACATGGAGATCTTGTTAAAATGCAGATTCTAGTTCAGTAGGTCTAGAGTGGGGCCAGAGAGACTGCTTTTGCAGAAATTTCCAGGTGATCCCCGTGCTCTGGTCTCCAAACCACACTTTGAATGGTGAGGCCTAGAACTCAGAACATTTCACAGTGAACTGGGGACTGCATTCTTTCCCCATGCCGCACTTCCTCACACATGGGAAACATTTTTTTTTTTTAATTTAATAAGAACTGGAATGTCAGGAGAGGAGCCATCTCAATGGGCAGTGCCATTAAGTATTTACAGTTGTACAGAGGGCCCATCTCCTCACATGGGCTTATCTCTTTGGGGCCCAGAAAGGTGGGTAAAGAAGAATACATCATGATCGTCTGTGGAAGCAAAACCCCAAAGCAAAATCAGTTAGGAATTTCATATTTGACTATCATTGAACATACTAATGAATGGTTGTTTTTTATTTATATGTTTTGTTTTCCTAGTTCGATCATTTTCTTTTTATTTTAATCAACCCCCTCCATCTTAATCCTTGCTTGAATTAAGAAAATATTTTTATTTGAAAAACATCATCTTTTAGTTAGGTAACTAACTAACTAACATCTGTTAGCTAGGAGGAGAATGAGGGATGGGGCTGGAAAGCATCGCCTTCCTGTAAAAGTCACATCTGCCCTCCACAGAGCTGACCAGACAGCAACCTGCAGGTCAGGGCCATGTGGTGAAAAGACGCTGGAAATCTTGGAATCACAGATGTCAGTAGCCTCAAGCTTTGGATGAGGCCCTGCTAAACTAGGGATAGGAGGGTCCCTTCTTCAAAGGTCAGCTCAGATGGAGAGGAAAGCAGATTAGTCAGTTTGTACTGGAAAGTCCCCAAGGTAAGACTCTAAATAGTAAAGCTAAGCCACACCTAGAATTCTCCATCCTCTAATAGCCTAGGATTTGAGCAGCCCTGGGTGGGTGTGGGGAAAAGACAATGGAAGTGTTTTGCTGGGGATTAGCTGGGTTGCTGGGAGACATGTCTCATGAGAGGCTGGATGAGGCCCACCAGGGCTAAGTGGCCAGGAGCCAGAGTACATTTCTCCTCCAGCTCTGCTCTCCAGCTCTGCATCCTCCCTGTCACTTGTTGGGAGCCACCTCTGCATAAGGCAGGACCAAGTTCTCACACTCGGTCATCAGCTAGAACCTTGCTGCTCCATGTGCGGTCCATGGACCAGGAGCATCAGCATCACTTGGGGGCTTCTTAGGAAAGTAGGTTTTCAGCCCTTGCCCCAGACCTCCTGAATCAAAACCTGATTTTCTACAAGATCCCTTGGTGGTTCACCTGCATATTAATGTTTGGGAAATGCTGGCCTAGGAAACAGATAAGTCGTTTTAACTGAAAATGCTCTTCCTTAATCAAGTTTGGAGAACCGACCCTGTGGCCCGGCCAGGAAAGCAGATGAGGCTTCTTGGTAAATTTCTTCCTAAGATAGAAGGACCCCCACAAGGAAACCCAAGGTTCTGGGTCATCGGTGTTCATGTGGATTCATTCCCATGCCCCAGCTTGTGAGTCTGGCGTTGCCTGGGTTTTTTTTACTTTGGTACAACGAGATAAGTACATGGTGCTGGATGATCTTACTCCCTCTTCTCTAGGCTGTTCCAGAAATAGTCATTCATAAGCCTTAGGGGAGTTGAGATGAAAACTTTTGGAACATGAAATTTTGGTCCAAATGGGACTTCTGCTGGTGTTACTAATTAAGATTCTTGTCAAAACCAGGCCAGCTCCATGCTCTCCAGTTGGCGGCATGTTGAACATCTCTCTGCAAACACGCAGAGGCTTGTACAAATAGGGAGGCTTTTCTTTCCCATCGTAAGAAGGGCCTGAAATAAATCCCAGACAACTCTAGGAGTTTGTTTCTGTCACAAAAATAGCGGGATTCATTGAAAGCTATGTCACAGCACCCAGAAGGGATACGAGTTGGCCGGTTAATTGGTCTTGGGAACCAGGGGGTGGTGGGTTTCACTCTCTTCAAATTGCAGAAGGGAGGCCAGTCTTACCCTCGCTTTCTGGAGTGTTTAAAGCTTTGCATTTAGGTGATGCCAGTGTACAGACAGAGAAAGTAAGGTGCCTTAATGACTCCATAGAACCCCACAGTTGCTCTTCGCGAAAAAATTCTCCGCAGCTTTACAGGGCTAGTAGCTGGTATCACTGAGCTCCTCTCTGAGACCGAAATCACAGGGGTCATGTCCTGCCTTCTGGATGGTTAGCTGAGAAAAAGGAAGGCAGGAGTTTCACAATTTTTTCTTTAATAGACTTGAGTGTGTGGCCAACACAGCCTGAAAAGCTAAGTAGCTGGATGGAGCCGGGGCTGGCAAAGCCAGGAGGGAGCAAGTGACACGAGCCCAGGGCTTTGAATATTGTATGAGCAAATAATCATTTGTTGAGGGAATGAGTGAGCAATTGATTCTCCACCGGGACAGAAATTTTGTTTGTCGTGCTCATCTCTGTATACTCAGAAGCGAGAATGGTGCCTGATAAGTGGCAGATTCTGGATAAATGTTTGTTGTCTGTGTGAATGGCCTGGACCACTTGCCTTTGGGCAGTAACTCTTGAAACTGAGTCCCTTTTGCCTCACTTAGCCACTTTGCATCACTTAAGCATCCCCACCCATTTTCCATGGCCCACGAAGTCCCCATGCTTACTTCCCCTGCTTCCTTGACGGGGGTCTTCCAGTTCCTGAGCTGACCCAAGAACTATTGCTGTGTTAATGGGAACTGCTTGTTCATCAAATTAGGACGTGAAGATAGGGACTGAAATCCGTAATCGAGTTTACAGACTTTTTAGCAGCAACAGCGGTAGGGATTTTCCTTTGAAAACTTGCTGAGAGCTAAGGTGAGATTTCAGTGCATCTGCGTGTAAGATCTGAGTACATCTCACAAAACTGCAAACATCCCTAGCTACTGCGCACGGCTCAGGAGCTATATAAAGCCCCAGGTGTGTTGGGGCTTTAGAATTGCTCAGATAGAGAAGCCAGATGAGGGTGAGATCCTCAAATTCTGCCCATTTACTCTGAGGCTGAGGCAGCGAGTGGCGCTGACTGTGGGAGTCAGAGAGAAAGTAGCGCGCATCCAGCATAGGCGGTGGGGACAAGCGCGTCCCCTCCAGTAGCACGTGGGCTGGGGGGCAGGAGGGCCCAGGCTTCCCCCAGGTGCTGTGGTGTGATTCAAGGGGCAAAGGAGTGGGAGAACTGCATCCTCGGCCTCCTGAGGTTGGGCCAGCGATGATGTATCTTGACACTGAAATGACCTTTACTCAATTCCAAGGTACTCTGATGGGAGAGAGGGTTTCTTTCTGAAAATCTCTTCCTATTTTCCCCCTAGGTCTTTCCTACCAAGGGAGGGGGCTTGTCCGCTGGGTGAAGGGGACCTGGAAGGGAGGTCAGTCTGGCCTCCATCCAGGGTCAGGAAGAGCAAGGACCAAGACATTGCTAGCTGTGTGACCCTGAGCAGGAACCGTAGCCTCTCTGAGCCTCAAGCAAATAGGTTATTACGACTTAGAGGGTAATTACATTTCGCTTGACAAATGCCTTGCTGGCACACATTAATGATACCTGCTGCCATTTATTGAACCCCTGCTATTCGTCTGATCTAAACTTTGAGAGTTAACCATACACATTATAAGAGGAGTTTTCAGCCTTATGAGCTAATCTGGGTACTACATCAGTAAGGGGAGAGAGGGCAAATGCTCCTTTTGAGACTCCTTTGTGTTCAGCATCAGTGTCTCTTCATTAGAGCTCACTCAGCTTGGATTAGTGGCTGAATTTGGGTACTTCTCTGTACGTTTGTGTGTGTGCATGCATGTGTGTATGTGTACGTATGGGAGGGTTTTGAAAAACTCCCTAGATAATTCTGTTACGCTTCTTGGCCTAAGATCACTGTTCAGAAAACTGCACTGCTGTATTAAATTATGCAAAATCCTTGTAGATTACCTTTCCCACAAGATTTAAAATTTTTTTTACAGAATGTCACATTTAGCAAAAAGTTGCAAATACAGTATTTTTAAAATGGAACTACTTGCCATCAAATTGCCAACCTAATAGTCCATAATTTTGGAATGCTTCAGTGTGTATTTCCTGTAAACAAGGGCATTCTTCTGTATAACCACAATGGAAAAAAAGGATGTTAAAAGAGATGCAGCGTTCCCATTGGGGCTCAGCAGGTTCAGCCTCTGATGTTGTCCCTGTGAGGATGCAGGTTTGATCGCCGATCAGTGGGTTAGGGTCTGGCGTTGCTGTGGCTGTGCCGTAGGCCGGCAGCTGTAGCTCCAGTTCAACCCCTAGCCTGGGAACTTCTGTATGCCATGTGTGCAGCCGTAAAAAGAAGAGAAAAGAAAGAAAGAAAGGAAGGAAGGACGGAGGGAGGGAAGAAAGAAAGAGAGAAAACAAAGCAAAACCAAAGTCCTTTTTAATCTAAGTGTTACCCCAAAGACTAGGAGTTCACTCATCCTGACTGTCATTCATCTCTGGTGCTTTCGATGTCTTACTGCAGCCATCCCCCCCTCAAGGGACATTCCAACACCCATCACCATGAAGATGTTTCCCCCTCTGGGGTGGGTTGGCGCCCAGGCTTGGCCCACGTTGCATGTTCCATTAGACTGAGACTAGCCTCCTGAAGAAGTTACTGTCCTGGGTTACGTCTGTGCTTTGCTACTCACCAGCTTCCCGTTTCATGGCAACACCACTCATCCATTTCAGAACCTGCTTCCATTTAAAAGCACGGCGGTGGCTACTTGTGTTCAGAAGTGGGAAAGCAAAGTAGGTGTTTTGGAAAGAGCTTCCTGAAATAATAGAAACTTTTGGCTGCCGTTTTCACATGATTTCTTTCACAAGCATTACTGCTGTATGCCTAAGTGTTGATGTAGGCAATGCCACTTGAAGTAGGAGGAATGGTATTTAAAAAAATCCTCCTAGCTGTTGACATTAGCTTCCTGGATTTTTTTTCCCCCTCTTCTTTTAAACAAATCTTAATGGAACAAATGACATGACAAAATACTCTGAAAGCATCTGCAACATGAGAGCCACCTACACACGCCTCCAGATAGCATCTCAACAAGTCTGAATGCTTCTTTTCTGTGGGTGTCTCCGCGGCTGACTCACGGCTTCACGCTCCAAGCCCAGGGCCCCGCGCTTGCCTCCCTTTCTTTGATGCAATCGGGCGAGGGACACATGTGCCCTCTCGGCTGTTCTGAACCCCTGGATCTCCTCTCAAATGAGTTTGGCTTTTGAGTGGTGCCTGGAGGGAAGAATTTCCAGCACTCGATTTACATTATTTTCCTGCTGTGCTTCAGATATCATTTTTAAAATTCCATTCACACTAGCAGAGGAAACAGTTGCAAGAAAATAAAGGGGTTGAAAATCTCTCTCCTCGGCACCGCGTCATTCCCACACGGCCCTGCTGTCAACGAGTCAAAGAATTGGGCCAGCGGATGTTTGCCAGGGGGACCCTCTCCCGAGGTGTCTGAGACGATTTTTAAAAAACACGGGAGGGAGGGGATGTGGATCCTTCAAATGGTTTCATTCCTCTCTCCATGCGGACAGGAAAGACACACTTCAGAGTGGGATGGGCTGTCGCGAGTGTCCGGTATGTGGTCTTGGGAACCGCTCTGTAACCCATTCGTTGTCAGAGAGAAGTCTGGGTGGCAAGATGCGGTGGCTGGAAGCGGGAGGCAGGTGACAGTAATGCCGGGTGCACCCGCAAATGAAGGGCAGACGTGCCCACATCCGTCCTCAGGGTGGGAAATGCAAGACATGAGCAACATCAGGGCTCAAGGCTCCTTGGAGAAGCTGGGGCCTTCATGTCATAGTGTTCACAAACTCACCTGATAGAATCTGTAGACAGCCACGTGCCTTAATTAAATCCAGCTCAGTCAAATGTGTCTAGAGAATCCTTCAAAGAGGTGCTTAGAGTAGTGACTGATAGGGTCTGATCAAGAATCTTCCCAGGGCTGATTTTCAGGCTGGTGTGGAGAGCAAATGCCTACAGTCTTGAAACTGGACAGCTCATGACCAAGTGTCTGTTCTGTGTGTGCGAACCTGCTCCCCATGGGTGGACAAGGTTGGTGGGCCCCGCTGCTGGAAGGAGGGGCTTGTCCTAGGTCATGTGACATGCCCACATTGCCAGAGTGATAGACTAAAAGGTCCGGGGACAATTTCTTTTTCTTTCTTCCTTTCTTTCTTCCTTCCTTCCTTTCTTTCCTTCTTTCTTTCTTTCTTTCTTTCTATTTTCTTTTTTTTGTCTTTTGGCCTTTTCTAGGGCCGCACTCGCGGCATGTGGAGGTTCCCAGGCTAGGGGTCTAATTGGAGCTGTAGTCGCCGGCCTAGACCACAGCCACAGCAACGCGGGATCCGAGCCACGTCTGTGACCTACACCACAGCTCACAGCAACACTGGACCCTTAACCCACTGGGCAAGGCCAGGGATTGAACACTCAACCTCATGGTTCCTAGTCGGATTCATTAACCACTGAGCCACAACAGAAACTCCCTGGGAACAATTTCTTATCCCTGTTGTTTATGTGTTTGATGCACTGCCTAGAGCCTTATCATTTCGTTCTGTGACAGAAAGATAACATAACAGGGAGACTGAAAAATCAATATTTTTTATCCTACTGTTTATGATTAAACACAAGGAGTTCCTGCTGTGGCTCAGTGGGTTAAGGACCCACTGTAGTCTCTGGGAAGATGAGGGTTTGACCCCTGGCCTGGCTCCATGGGTTAGAGATTCAGCCTTGCCATAAGCTGAAGTATAGGTCACAGATGTGGCTCAGATCTGACCTCGCTGTGGCTGTGGTGTAGGCTGTAGCTGCAGCTCCAATTAGACCCCTAGCCCAGGAACTGCCATATGCTACAGGTGCAGCTCTAAAAAGAAGAAAGGAAAAAAGAAAAGAATAAACAGAAGAACCCACCAAGCAGTCGATGATCAGCTACCAGCACTAGCTTGGGGTTTTAAATATGTCTTGCACTGACCAGCTCTCAACGCCCTACTTTTCTGTCATTGGGTGATTCTTTTAGTGGTAAGATATTGAAAGTTCAACCTCGGTCATGTCACTGAATCTTGATACTTTACTAATCCTGTAAAGTGGGTCAAGGCCGACGCCAAAAGAACAGTACAGGAGAAGGGCACTTTTGGGTCTAAGGGATAGAAGGAAGGCCTATAACTGGGTCACGGGAGGCTGACCTCCAAGACAGATGCTCTAAAATATTGTCATCTCTGGAACAGCTGGCTTCCTGCCGGCCTGCCGCGGGGTGGGCACTGCAGCTCCCAAGGTCACACAGTGACACAGACAGGACGAGGCTTCGTGGAGTTTGCCTGCCCCCCATCTCCTGCCCCATCCATCTCCCTGAGAGCTTCTTGGCTCGGGGTACGCCCTGCACATTAGTGATGGGGAGCGGAAGCCATGAGAGTGCTTAGAAATATACATGAACCTGAGGCATCGACTCCTGGGCAGGAAATGAGAGCCTAGTAGAGGGATGAAAGCTCTTTGGGGAGGAAAGTGCGTCCCCACAGCCTCTCGCACCTGCCAAGCCCAATGCCGTTCTCCTGCGCGGATGACAGCACTCCTTAATCGCGTGTGACTCTGAGCTCAGGCCCGATTCCCAGCAGGAAAACCTGTTAAGGGAGAGTCTACATGTAGGAGTTTGGTAACATTTTGCCCTTGGGGTTTGTGTGAAGGGAAGAATCATGCAAAGTCTTTTTTAGCTTTCATTTCTGTGATTCTATGGAAACAAGGCATGGGTGCTGAGAATCCAGTGAAAGAAAGAACAGCTAAGGCGGCGATGCTTTGAGGTGGGGGAGGGGGAGGGCGGAAGGCGGCGAGAGGATTTGCTGGGCTTTGCCTGGCTCTTTACCTTTGTCTCCGCTATCTGAAGTGGGAACTTGTTCAGTGGGCTGTCGATTTGGATTTGAGAGGGAGAGTTATCGGTGGTGTTTAGAGAACAGCTTTGAACCAGAGGGGATGGTGTCTGGAGGTCCTACTGTCCTGTTAATAAGGCTTTGGTGTCCCCCCCCGCCCCCGTTTGGAACAATCAGCCAACATTTCATTTGAATTATGCTCTCTATTTATTGTCATAACCGGATGGGAAAAATCTCAAGCTCTCAGAAAAAGCACCTCTGGGATGGTGTGCATGCTTGAGTCTGGGGTAGAGACACGCGGGGCTGACCCCCAGCTCCATCTGCGACGCTGCCTGTGCGGCGAAGGCAGACACTGGATCTGTGGCAGATGGCCAGACCGCTCTCGGAGTTCGGAGTGAGTTTATGGGTACTTACGTGCACACAAACATGCCTGGAGCAGCTGCCTGCATCTGCGTCTCCCTGGCAAAACCGGAGGCAGGGCCCCCAGGTGGGCAGCCCCGGGCCATTGTCCCTGTTCGGCCGCAGTTCCTTCTGACAGCACGTTCAGGGTGGAGGTCCCACCAGAAGCTGCCTTTGAGGTCCCGGGAGCCTCCTTCACTCTTCGATCACGCGAAGTGGTGCCGCTGGGAGAGCCAGACGGGATGAGGAAGACGGGCGAGAAAGGTTCCTTACTGATCTTGGTGAATTTGAGATTCCAAAGAATGTAAGCAGTTGCTCCGTCTGGCTCTTTGGCTTGAACTTCAGAAGACCAGCGGCATTAGCTCGGTGTCCCTTCTGCTCATCGGCTTTCTTCCACCCCCGTGTAGTTTGATGTTGAATCATCTGTGAAAAAAAAATAATAGGTGAAGGGAAGCGGTGGAGAAAGAGGGACTTTGTCTGGGGCTGAATGTAAATGAGACACGTCGACAAGGATTTTACTTACAAATTTAATGTAATCTACACATAACCTGTACGTCGACAAGGATTTTACTTACGAATTTAATGTAATCTACACATAACCTGTTCCATGAAGGATTTTTCAGATGTTTAACAAGTATTTGCTCATCAGCAGGATCCCAGGGCCCAGGTGGCTGCCACCCTCTGCGCTGAACCTGCCTCCTGCGCAGCCCTACTAGGGTTTCACAGTGTGGACGTGAGGACGCGGATCCGGGTGTGCACGTCGGTACTGGCGTCATCTGCCTTGAACACCGAACATGGGGAAAGGGGGGATCTTTCTGGCCGGCTGGTACGAACATGATAAAGGCTCTTCTTCTTCTCCAAGTTGCCCAGCACGAAGTCGTTGTCACCCAGAGGAGTGGTCCTGGTTGGTGTCTCTCCGAGGGGATCTGGGAGTGACTCTCCAGCCTGGATCCCCTGATCATGCTCAGTGGTAGATTGCGAATTGACTGGGCTCCAAGGTTACTGTCCGTTTAGTTCCTGCTCACTTCCCCAGGCGTGTGTTCCAGAAGGCTGTTCTAAACTAGCCTCGTGGGGTCTGCAGGGGCCTCCAGCATTGCAGCCCTGCTCTGCAGACACCAGTTCATCCCGTGACCCTTGCCTTTGGCTGAGCTGCGGTCACCAGCGCAGCCCCCTCTTCCCAACTGTGAATCTCTTGCTGGGGTCCTTGGCTTCTTTTCTGGCACAGACCACACAGCCAGAGTCCCCAGCCCTTGCGGGCTGGCCTCTCTGATTTTCAGAGTCAGGAAGCAAGAGCCTAGGCTCCCCCCGACCATTGGCACGCCCCCTCTGCAGACCCTTCCCCAAGGGTACCTGGGGGTGCCTGCCCCAGCCATGTGTGTCTGCTCTGAGTTTTCCTCTTGCTCGTGGCACCTGCTGGCTCTACCATTATTTCACTAAGAAAAGCAGCTCCCGTTATTCCTCCGGTGAGAGTGAAAATCAGCTCCAAATGCACTTGTCGACTTCTCTTGCTTGGGCAACAGCCATGCTGAGCATTAGTTTAAACACTCTGCCCTCCTCTGTGCCTTGTGTTGACCATAAAGAGTCAAGCAGAACCTTCTGGACTGACGAATGGCGTTTGCACTTGGAGTGAGCAGATGTAAGCGTGTCCACTAAATGCCACCCACGGCAGGCTGCTCGCCCTTGTGCAGGCAGGCCCCAGATGTTCTCGCCCCCTCCTCACGCCTCTGCCATCTGTCACGGCCCCGCCCATCCCCAGGGCCCGTGTAAATCACACTGATCTTTGGGGATCCACACGGAAACCTTCCATCTGCCCGTGAACTGGCCACCCCACGGCTCTCCACGCACTCAATCCCATGAGTGTACTTCTAGTCTTGTCCAGACACCCTGGAAGGGAACTTCCTTGGGGAAGGGCCATGGTTTGGCCCATCCACATGCCTCCCTCCTGTGGCCCAGCCCGACACACCCCTATGTGTCACACAGCTGGTGTCATGCAGACGTCAACTCCGTGAACTGAAGGCAGTCCGGGCGGCCATAGAAAACGGTCGGCAAGTGCTGTGCCTGGAGCTCGGCCCTCCTGACCTGGGGTTCTGTTCGGTGAGCTGAGCGGGCATAGGAGACTGTCCTCTTCTTGGGACACCGTTTAGGGCCAGGGAAAGCCACCTCCTGTAATTACAGCGCCTTTCCTTCTGTAATGTGATTCCTTCCACCCAGAAAGCTGGAGGTGTGACTATTTCAGATTTTCAGAGGAAACGGAAGTTCAGAACGCAGCCCTCGCCCTTGCGGAGCTAGGATCCAAATGGGCATGTGTCTGTCATGATCCTATGACATCAAACTGCCTCCGCTGGCTGCTTCGGGACCCTGCTGTTAAACAGTCTTAAAGCCCCCAGTTCCCACATCCTTGATGTTTTGAGTGGTGTGCTCGGTTGGGGCTGGGGAGGGAACGGAGTCGGCTCTGCTGTCGTGATGGCACCGGCACCTGCAGAAGGGGCTTTGATGGAGCGCTCGCCTCCGCTTGGCCCAGAGTCCGCCTTGGTTGCGGCAGCGGGTGGAGTTTCCACCCTCAGACCTGTCTCTCTAGCCTATGCCAGTTCTTGATAGGATTTGGTAACATAAAATTTTACGAAGGCACAGAAAGTGGGAGTTAATGAGAAATACTGAACGTGCGTACACCAAAATGGGGGGTGCCGTTTGCTCTTAGCTAACTCCAGCATAACCCACACCGTCGGCATTTGTATGGTGGGTGTATGAGCTCCCTGTGGCTGCTGTAACAAATTACCGAAGGCTTAGTGCCCTGAAACAATACAAGCGTGTTCTCTCACGGTTTTGCAGTCTAAAATCCAGGTGTGAGCAGGGCTGGTGCTTTCGGGAGGCTCCGGGGAGTGTCGGTTCCTTGTCACTTCCAGCTTCTGGGGGCTGCCAGCCTCCCTTGGCCTTGGCTGGTGGCCAGCCTCCCTCTCTGCTCCCATCAGCGCCGGGCCTCTCTCTCTTCCAGCGTCATCTCCTCCTTAGATAATCCGGGGTAATCGGCCCACCTCCAGATCCTGAATTCCATCACATCCTCAAAGTCTCTCTCGCCATGTGGCGTCATATTCATCATAGATTCCAAGGATTAGGACTGGCCCTCTTGGGGACCAGCATTCGGGCTGCTGCAGTTGGCATCTGGTATTTACTTCTAATTTCCTCGTCACTAAGGAATCGGGAAGTGCTGTCAGCACGGCACAGAGAAGAGTGGCGATTCCTCTCGGAACCAACAAGCATCTCTCTCAGGTTTTGTGTCTCATCTTAATTTTTGCGTTTCTTCCTTAGGGCCATCCCCGAGGCATATGGAAGTTCCTGGGCTAGGGGTCCAGTCGGAGCTGCAGCTGCTGGTCTGCTCTGCAGCTGTAGCAATACCAGATTCCAGCTCATCTGCATCTGGGACCTACGCTTCAGTTTGAGGCAACACCGGATCTGTAACCCACCGAGCAAGGCTGGGGAACGAACCCGCATCTTCTCAGAGACAGCGTCAGGTTCTTATCCCACTGAGCCACCATGGGAAATCCTCATCTTATTTCTGGCATCTTGTCCCCAAGTGGGGGTCCCCAGCCTCTTGCCCCCCCGACCCAGCCTCTAAGGAGGTTCTACGCCGCAGTGCTCTTTCCTGGAATGGTTTTTTATCACTATAATGCTAATGAGGCCTGGCTTGGCTCCGGTGACCTCTGCGTGGTGCTAGCTGCCTGCTTTACGCGGTACTCTGGATGGCTGCTGGATGTGGCATCTCACTTTTCCACTTGATACTGAGGGCTCTGGGCCTGCTGTCCCCGAGATCTTGAAAAGTGCTTCAATCGCATGGAGGGCTGTCAGTGACAGGCAGGTTCAGTGGTGAATAAGAGAGATCTGGGCTCACGGCCCATCTAGTCCAGAGATACCAGTGAACGCTCACATCCACCTAAAGATGGACTCAGGTCCCAGAGTGCCCTGGGAGTGTCCATGGGCTTCTATTTCCCCAGCCTCTTAGGACCTCGGCAGATTCTGCAGTTTTTCAGTTAACTGTTGGAAACTGAGTGATAAGCGCACCCTTGCATTACAAGGTGGGTACTTTCATATGATGGAAATTACTGCCCTTCCCGCCCGCCCTCTGCAACACTCGCCTGCCCGGTTCCCTGTCCTCCTTCCCGCCGCTCCCCAGCCCTCCCCGCTCAGAGACAGCAGGTTAGAGCACAGCAGTGGAAGGCGGTGAGTGCCCGGTGGAGCGCCAGCTTTGCCACCACGCGGACCTGAGCTCGAACTCCAGCTCCACCACTTTCTTGTCCTGGGGCCCCTTCAACCCCCTTGAGCCCCAGCCCTTTCCTAGGTCAAGTCACAAAACCCGTAGTCCTGTCTCAGAGGTCACAGATGTCCTTCGTGCGTGGGAAGCAATGCAACCCAGACTCGCCCTCAGGAGACCGGCTCAATAATAGATGCAATGTCACAACAGGCCCGAATCTGCAAACTCACGGTGAAAAGGGACCTGCCATGTGTCCACTTAAATCAAGCTTTGCATCATAGCCACTTGCTGTTTGGATGGAAAATGCTCTTTTTTCCTACGTGTCCTGTTCAGGGAAAGGGTCTGTCTGTGGCCTGTGTCTGTACAAAGCTACGAGCCGGGAGTCTGGGTTGAGCGGCCTGGTGTCTGTGTGGTGACCATGAGCCATGGAGCCCACTGGAAATTAATGACAGAAAATTAAGGTGGGAGCAGACAGCTGTCTTTCTAGTTGCTCCCATGAAGTGCAAGGGAAACTGGGAAGCACGGTGGCCTCGGTTCCGTGATTTGATGTGAACAAGGAAGGCCGTCAGCCCCAGCTGGCGGGTGGGCGACGTGCGCTGGGTGTGGGAGGTGGGGAGAGAGCAGCAAGAAGAACAGAAAGGGGTGTGTGCCCCCCAACTTAAACCTACAAAACAGAAGATAATTCAATGCACACCTTCGATTAACCGGTGTGTCATTTAGCCACATTTACTTTCCTTCACGCTCACACACATACGTGTCTACATACGCATATGTGAGCATGTGTATTTGTGTACAGGCTATACACGTATTCTTATATATACTTATTCTTCTGAACCATCTGAAAGTTAAGTTGAAGCTGTCATGACACCTTGCCCCTGAACGCTTTAGAATTCATCCCCCGAGATGAAGGGCCTTCAGTTATATAAACACACTGCTATCATCACACCCAACTCAACTAATAATTCTAGACTGAGGCCTAATGTATATATAGCTCATTTCACCTTTCTCCAACCCTCCAAAGAGTTCTTTTTTGCAGCTTGTGTTTTTCAGTGCATAAGGGCAAAAGAATAGACACATAACGCTTTTGAGAGCAGAAAAACTGGAGGAGCGGGAGCGATGCCTGAAGACGCTCGTTGGGGTGTTTTTGGTGTAAAGGACTCTGAGAGTCGTACCCTCCGCTGTCATAATGTCTGCTGTTGACATCATTCTTCACGGATGGTGCTGTCAGATCATTTCTTTGCGTGCAAATCCACAAAAAGACTGTCTTGAGAGACCTCAGTATTTTTTTGAGGGGGAGTTCATTTTTTTTTTTTTTTGATGGAGAGATGACATAGGCCAGGATAATCATAGCTGTTATTAATATTTAATCTAGTGGTTCTCAGACTTCATTTTTTTTTCCCACTTGGATATTGCGTTCACTTCTTTTTCAATTCAGTAGTTCTTTAGTCTCCTCTTTCTAATCTCAGGCACAACCCATCTATCAAATTCTCAATTTCAGCTAATTTTCATTTTTTAGTTGACGTATAATTGATCTACAACAGTATATGTTTCGGGTGTACAACATAATTCGATATCTTTATAGATTGTACTCAATTTAAAGTTATTACGAATAATGGTTATATTTCCATGTGCTCCCCAATATGTCCTTCTAGCTTATTTATTTTATACATAGTGGTTGTATCTCTTAATCGCATATCCCTATCTTGCCTTCCACCCCTTCCCTCTCCCTACCAGTAACCACTAGTTTGTTCTCTGTATCTGTGAGTGTATTTTGTTGTATTTATTCGTTTGTTTTATTTTTTTAGATCTCACATATAAGTGGTAAATTGCAGTATTTGTCATTCTCGGTCTGACTTCTTTCACTAAGCATAACACCTTTTAGGCTCATCCATGTTGTTTCAAGTGACAGAATTCCATCCTTTTTTATGGCTGTATAGCATTCCATTGTTTAAATACACCACACTTTCTTTATCCATTCATCTGTTGATGGACACTTTGTTTGCTTCCGTATCTTGGCTATTGTAAATAACGCTTCAATGATCATTGGGGTTGCATGTATCTTTTCAAATTAGTGATTTTGTTTTCCTTAGATATATACCCAGGAGTGGAATTGCTGCATCATACTGTCATTCCATTTTTAGTTTTTTGAGGAACCACTTTACTGTTTTCTACAGGGGCTGAAACAATTTACATTCCCACCAGCAGTGTACAAGTGTTCCATTTTCTCCACATCCTCACCAACATTTGTGATTTGTAGATGTTTTGATGCTTGCCATTGTGAGAGATGGTTTTGATTTGCACTTCTCTGATAATTAATGATGTTGACATCTGTATATCTTTTTTGGAAAAACATCTATTTGGGTCTTTGGCTCATTTTTTTAAATAGATTATTTTGGGTTTTTCTTTTTTCTTTTTTTGGAAACTGAATTGTATGAGCTGCTTATACATTTTGAATGTTAACCCCTTACTGATTATTTCGTTTGGAGATATTTTCTCCCAGTCAGTACGTTGCCTTTTAATGTGTTGATGGCTTTTGACTTTAGGGTTCTTAAGAAATCTGCAGAACGTTTGCTAAAAGCACAGATCCTTGGTTTCTTCTGCCAAAGATTCTGATTTCATAGGGGTAAGGCCCAGAAAGCTGTAGTTCCAAGGAACATTCCAGGGGAGGTGATATTTGAAGAAAGAATGATTTAATCAATTAGGCTTGTTAGAAGTATACTAAAAAGAAAAAAATCCATCATAGTCAAGAATATGCATTTTTAAAATTCCAAGTGAGTGATTCACTAATGTTGGGCTTCTAGGCAAAAATCGCTCACACACACACACACACACACACACACACACTCACTTGTGCAAAGATGATGTTTTGAAGTGATGAAGGGCCTTCCTACCTGTCAACATACCATGTGAATAATGACTCCACTTACATATAAGTTTGGGAAGAGAACTGCAAGATGACAGTCAAGCACACTATAAAATAAATAACAAGAAAAGGGGCATTCTTTAATTTCAGTTCATGTAAAGCAGAATGTGAAGAACCCAGGTCAAGGCATCTTTCCCAGACTCACTCTTCTGATCACCAGAAAAAAGGCTGGATTGAATGACCAGGCCCAAAGAAGAGTTTTCAAAATTATATGCATTAGGTAGGTCCAGAAAAAATAAAGCCGGGGCCAGAATCTTCACTCAGTGGCTCCCCCTTACCCCTGGAAAAGCTTCATCTAGGCCTAACAAGGATCCAGGGTCTATCTAAAAGTGATCTATCTAAAGACGCAGAGTGCCTGTCACTTCGTGGGTGCGTCTTGAAATACAACAGCCTTGGTATCATTGGGGCCTTCCTGTGTGGAGGGTGATCCTGTTCAAACATTTTGTACTACGTCATCTAGCAGAACAGAAATAAAACCTGGCACTTTTTGGACAGGTGAAATATGATGCAGAAGAGTTTCATGGCACCTGGAGATTTTATCAACAGATCTGGGACCTCAGGGATGCTGTTTCAGTGGTGGGGCCTTCAGAGCTGGTCCGAGTCCAGGACAGACCACAGTGAACCGGGTATTATACCAGCAGAGACATTTTTTAGAACTGAATGATTTTTGGAAAAAGATGATAAAGCTTAAGTAGCCCAGGGAGACTACTTAAGAGAAATATGAATATACTCAGATTGGACTAGGATTTACAGATGAGGGATGGAGTGAATTCTCTCCATGCCTTGAGTTCCTTTTTCATAAAACAAGTGATTTGCTAAAATATTTTCTATGCGCAGTTACTCAGAGCAGTGATGTCACTGGGGAGGAACAAGCCAGCTGGTTGAATGATCATAATCAGCGCTCAAGTTTTGTCTGCGTGAAAATATAACTATATTAATTAAGACCCAGATGGATTTACTAGTATTTGCTGGTCTATAAATACTTGTGTTCTGGGAACTTGGATATGTTTGAGTGCTTGTAAGAAAGTATTTGATAAATTTCAAGAATTTTGCATTTCACGTATATAATGCGTGTATTAATAAAACCCAGTAACATGGAAAGAATCCTTCTGCTATAGGATGATTTCGAGATATGAAACAACTTTCCCCCAATCTTGCTTTTCTTTTTGTGGGAGAACACCAGAAATTTTTTTAAATTAAGGTATAGTTGACATATAAATATTGTATAAATTTCAGTCATACAATCTAGTGACCCACAATTTTTAAAGGTTCGACTCCTCCTGGAGTTATTATAATATATCAGCAGTATTTCCTGTGCCCCAGTCTTTTCTGCTTTTTGTTCTGTTCCCCATTCAAGCTTTGGATTATTCTCTGACTCTTGGCTCTTAAAGGGGAAATGAGAGTAGAAAACAGAGGAAAAGAAATCCCCTTCTGCATTTTCTTTGTCTTTTAAGGGGAAAGGCAAGGACACTACCTAGGTCAAGTCAGGGAGAAAACTTCATGAGTCAAAACAAGCCTCCTGCCCTAGGACAAATGCCCAGGCCCAGAGGTGGCGGAGGGCGGCACGAGATGATAAGAGGCCAGGGGGACGGGAGAGGACCTGGGTGCGCTCTGCCCAGCCTCCCTGGGGCGAGCCACAGCCAGCATCCCGCCCAGCTGCCCGGCTGCTCAGCTGGTGGGGACGCTCTGTGTCCTCGCCAGTGCCTTCCGGTCCGATTAACCCCAGGCGGGAGCTTCCCTGAAAATATCCCAGAAAATGTTCAACAGAAAGACATGGGGCTGGGACACCCAGCAGGGCAATGGGAGGAAAAGCAAGGGCTCTCTCTGTACGTGGCTGGACTCCGGAAGCACCCATAGGCACCCCTGAGCCAGGACAACGTGGTGCACCCTTTACAGAGGTGTGTCAATGGCACCTTGATTCCCTCGTCATGGGGCCATGTTTGAATTCATACGTTGGTGCTGGCGGTGCGGCGGTGAACACTCAGTCTCTCATTGGTTAACAGGTGAGAGTAACCCCTTTTCTGAAACAGAAGTGATCAGATCTCATATAAGATCATTTAGGAGCCTCTAGGATGTCTCCCAAACACAGGTCTGGCCTCGCTGTCAGACCCCCATATCTCCCTGGCCCTCGGCACCTCTACACACCTTCCGCCAAAGGCACGTTGGCTCCGCCAGGCTCCGCGGGAGCACAGGCGTCTTCGGCCTTCCATGCCCTTGCTCATGACCTTCCTTTACCAGGAGCATCGTTCCACCCTCACGCTCACCTGCCCTGCTCAGCCCCGCCCAAGCGCACCAGGCACCCATGTGATATTTAGGAAAATCTTAGCCTGTCTCAGAGCCCTGGGAGACACCGTGTTCAGAATCAGTCCTGCCCAGCCTGCATCCATCGGTCCCACCTCAAGGGAGAATCATGCTGCTGGGTGTTACCACACTAGTGTCTCAACACGTCTTTGTGATTTGTAAACCTGTCTTTCTCCCAATAGAACTGTACTTCCCGAAAGCAGACACTGTGTCCTCATTCTGGTCTTGAACTTGGCACAGAGGTTGGCATGTAGTACTCACCTAATTAATGTTTGCTGAGTTTACCTAAAAATGATGGAAGTGGGAGTTCCTGCTGTGGCTCATCGGGTTGAAAACCCAACTGGTATCCATGAGGATACAGAGTCAATTCCTGGCCTCGCTTAGTGGGTTAAGGATTTGGCATTGCTGCAAGCTGCGGCATGGGTTGCAGATGTGGCTCGGGTGGCAGATGTGGCTCAGATCTGGTGTTGCTGTGGCTGTGGTGTAGGTAGGCAGCTACAGTTCCGATTCAAACCCTAACCTGGGAACTTCCATATGCTGCACATGTGCAGACCTAACAAGCAAAAAAAAAAAAAAGGACAGGGAGTAATAATTTGATGATCACCTGCCTATGTGGACCCATGTCACATACGTACTGTATTCTTTTCCACGGTTCAGGAGCCATCTGATTGGGAGTTCCCTGGTGGCTCAGTGCGTTAAGGACCTAGCATTGTCACTGCAGCAGCTTGGGTTGCTGCTGTGGAAGGGGTTTGATCCCTGGTCTGGGAACTTCTGCGTGCTGTGGGTGTGTCCAAAAAAATATTAAAAAAGAATCATCTAATCTACACGATTCCAGGAGGGTATTCAAGAATGGTAGTTCCCTAACAGTCTTTCAGCTGTCCATCACAGTCTGCGTTTTTGTACCAAATATTTCAACACCATTTATAGAGTGTCTTCTACAGGCAATACCCCTTTTCCTGCTTCCACCGAGCCATGTGCCTGTGTGGTAGCAAGGAGCAGAGAACGGATGGGGAAAGCGCAGCTCCTTGGAGTCCCTCATGCTGCCGTTCCCATCCAGCTCCCGGTGCCCAGAATGTTCCAAGGTGAGAGGAAGATTGGGATGTTCTCCAGGGAAAGAGAGGAGACACCACGGCGCAGAAATCTGTGACTGTTGGCAAAGCTGAGCCCGAAATGAGCCGGTGCCTTTGTGCTTCGGAAAGGAAGGTCATCTGAGAGTGGAGGGGAGATGGATGCTGGGCGGAGGAAGGAGTGGGCTCTTCCATCCTGCGCTTGGCACGCGGCCTCTGCAAGTGACAGGCCTTCCAGGTCTTTCTCTTAAAGACCAGAATGAGTCACCGTTGGCCAGAGAAAAGCTCTGCAACGGGGAGAATTTTGGCCAACTCTTCCACTCCTTGGCCACAGAGGGAAGCTGTGTTTCCATACATAGAGGACAGTTAGGATGGGGAACGCGGCGGAAGAGCTGAGTCTCCAAGCCCACGTCCACCTTCAGATGCTTTATCCTGGTACGTAGCCGGACCCCCGCTCCACGCTGAGTGGGACGTCACCACGCCTGGGACATGGTCCTCATCTTTAAGGAGCCTATGTCACAGATGCAGAGAGAAAGGCTGACATGTACCAGCCATTAATCAACTGTGACAGTAAAGAAAGTCAAGCGCCAGAATAAATAGCTGTCCATTTGGCTTGTGGAAGACAGGTTTCCGTCACTTTTAGAAGGTTCCCTTTCCATCACTTTGCTTTGATGAAAAATCTACAGGAGTGCCTGTTTTCACCAAACGAAATCTGAAGAAAATTTTTGCTTTTGCAAAAAGAGGTCATTGCTCCTTCACTTTATGCCATTTCAGCTCACGAAAAGTTTCGCAGGAATGCTGCTTCCGGACAGCAGGGGACACCTGCGCTCTGAAATGCAGGCCTGAGCCTCAGGTGCGCAGAGCCCGGGGAGGCCTTGGTTCCGTAGTGGCAGCTAATGTCCCCTCTGCCCAGCAGCCACATCTGCCCTCTAGGCCACATCACTAGAGCCACATAGCTGGACACAGTCCCAAGGAAACATTTGCTCTGCCCGGAGCAATGCCCAGTGGTCAGAGGCCCGGAGAGAGGGAAGCGGGGAGAGGGCGGCCTCGACCAAGTCTGCAGCTCAGCAGCTATGTGCCTGATGGGGCAGAACCTCTCCATGGACACTGCTTATGCTGGTACCACTGACGCCATGGGATGGACCATAAAAGGGAAATCGTGGTGAAATGTCTCAATAGCTTTGCTGACTCTGCCTGATGAACTCAAACTCCAAGTTCAATCATCTGTGTCTCTTTGCAGGTCTTCAGGTAGATGTTTTTTGCAGCCATAAGCCCAACAGAGTGTCCTTGGGCCCTATGTTCCTGCTTATGAGAAACCATCAACTGGTTCTTTCCAGGTTCATCCTCGCCCATCTCCATCTATCTTGGCCTTCACTCTTCTTTCATCAAATTACCTCGCTCTTCACCTTTGTCACTCCAGCCCTTCCTAACATCATTTTCATTCCTGCTTTCTAAAATGTTCAGGGCCTGGAGTTTGCGTCGTGGCTCAGTGGTTAATGAATCCGACTAGGAACCATGAGGTTGCAGGTTCGATCCCTGGCCTTGCTCAGTGGGTTAAGGATCCGGCGTTGCCGTGAGCTGTGGTGTAGATCGCAGACGTGGCTCGGATCCCGCGTTGCTGTGGCTGTGGCGCAGGCTGGCAGCTACAGCTCCTGTTAGACCCCTAGCCTGGGAACCTCCATATGCCGCGGGTGGCGGCCCTAGAAAAGGCAAAAAGACAAAAAAACAAAACAAAACAATGTTCAGGGCCTTATACTTAACACTTGTGAATAGAGAATGAGAAGAAAAGAGAATTTTTTTCCCCCTATGGAGACAGGTCCCCTAAGCAAAGTTGAGATAATCATTGGAGCAACGCCACACGGACATCGTTCTTTGTTCTAAACCCCAGGGCAGTGCCAAGGGGGCAAGACACTAGGCTGACAGGGGGTCCTCAGTTCATGGAACAGGTGCTGTGTTTGTAAGTCAAATAGGAAGTTTTTCCTTTTTCACATTTTTTGACTTTTATCGATATCAGAAGCCAGCGCTGTTCCCAGAGCAGAAGCAGCAGTTCCCGGGTTCTGTGCCAGGGCCTGGAAATCCCTTCCCGGTGGGGAGCTCCTGGTGGTGCCCGCATCCTCGTGACCTCCTCCTCCCCTGCAGACCGACCCCGCAGCAGGGCCGTCCCGCCACAGGTGAGGGAGCACAGATTGCTTTGGCTGACTCTTGTCTACACAGAGGCCACCAGAGGGTTGGGCTGGGTTAAGCCCAAGGAACTCAGAAGCAAACATGAATCTCCCTCGTGGTACTTCTCTTCCTGGACAGAATGGGAGTGTGGAGATGAAGTCATGACGTGCCACCTGATTCCTGCCGCCCTCTATGACAATGACACTGAAGGACACGGGAGGGAGTCCTTGGGGAAAGCCACCGCGCTTATCAACACAGCAACGGAAGAGGTCTTTGCTTAGGGTAGATAACTCAGGGTGTTTCTGGAGAAGAGTTTATGTAGGTACCATATTTAATTTCCGTGCTCATTTACTCGTTGGTTCTGTAAACACACCCCGAGGCGCTGCCACCAAGAGGCATCATGTTTTGGGTGGAATTGAGCACACTCAGCAGGAAGACGGCAACACCAGCAGAACAGGGAGAGAAGCCGGGGCCGGATGGAGGGGGCGACAGCTCGGCTCTGGAGGCTGATGCGAGAGGATGGAGCGTGCTGGGCAGAGAGCGATGGCCGGGTGTGGCGAGCTCAGGTCGGACACAGCCCTCAGCACAGTTTCTCAGCTGCTTATTAGGTACCACTCGAGTCTCATAACTGGACCACGAGGTCAGTGTGATTCTCCTCATTTTGAAGGTGAAGCTGCTGAAGCTTAGAAGGGTTAACTTTCCCAAGGCCACGTTGATGGCTTTAAGGGATGGAACGAGGGTCTGTCTCTAGGTGTTCTTTAAACTATGGTAGCCTTAAACTATGGGAGTTCCCCCTGTTCTTCTTCTTGGTGGCAAATGTGGTCCCTGGTGGCTCCCAGATTCCCCTCCAGGACACAGGGAGCCGTCTTCTCTTAGTTCAAAGTCAGAAATTCCCAGGGCTGCTGGGGTCACGTGCAGTGTGTGCTCTGATCCGCATCCGGGCTGGAAGGGGCACTTGCTGGCGTGGGAAGGCGGAGCGTCTCCCAGGAGAAGCGGAGGAGGAGGAGGCGGGACAAATGGGAGGCAGGTGCCTCGGCCGGGCCCCGGGGATGGCCGCCGAAGACTGGATCCAAGTCCCGTGACTCCTGACCGGGTGCACCTACCACGTCCCACCTTATCTTCTGTGGTTTGGTTCCGTCGCTCTTTATTTCCTTGTCAGTGACACGTGACCTAGTCCATGGCGGTGGGGTTTGAGCTGTCACATTCCAGGTTTAGCGAGAATACGCAAGTGTCAGGGACTAATCCTTCTCAGCCTTTGGAACCAGTTAACACCGCTAACAGGCAGGACCATTAGCATGCTGATTGGCTCTCCTCACTTAATAATCCTCCGGCAGCCTGAGCTTCACTGATTGATATTCAACCTAATAAAGCTGATCTGGATCAGTTTCCCTGGTCTCCGAGGACATTATTTTGACTGTGAGGAGTGAAAAAAAAGGGGAAAAAAGGGAATGTTAAAGTAAGTTTGATATCCTTACAGAAATGCACTTTCCAACCTCCTGGCTGGGCCTGGCTCATCTGAGCATCTTCTGTTACGGACTGTGTGGAACACAGTTCAAAGCCTGAGGACACCCTCTGTCCATCTGCTGGACACGTTCACGGCCAAGGGCTGTTGGTCCCGCCGCCTACCCCCACCCCCACCCCACGTGGAAAGATTCAGTGAGTTGATTCAAGCAGCCAGGAGGCAAAGAAGGAAAGCAAGCAATAAAACGGCAGACAGAAGAAAGGAAGCTAGCAAACAATAAAAAATGGCAGGAAAGGTTCTCAGGCCATCTGTAACCCATTAGAATGCTGTGCACCATTTTCCAGGATGTTTTTCCGGTGCTGTTTTCAGCTTCTGTGCTCATTAGGAAGAGCCCATTTGGGAACAAGGATGGTGTGACTGAAGGATCGAAGGCCTCTGAGGCACGGCAGTCCTGCGAGTTTCTTTGAAGGGTCTTGCTGCTGCCGTAGTAAAATGGCAGATAAGAACCCATTATTAATGTGTACATGCCCTAAAACCAACTGCCATGACACAGACTTTCTAAAGACACAATGTGTTTAAAATTAAAAACAGGAGTTCCTGTCGTGGCTCAGCGGTAAACGAACCCAACTGGCATCCATGAGGATGCGGGTTCGATCCCTGGCCTCGCTCGGTGGGTTAAGCATCCTGCGTTACTGTGGCCCTGGCGTAGGCCAGCGGCTGCAAGCTCCGATTGGACCCCTAGCCCGGGAACCTCCATATGCCCTAATGCGGCCCTAAAAAGACAAAAGGACCAATAAATAAAAATAAAATTAAAAGCAGAGTTTTCAGATACACTAGTGAAACACACTTAATTTTCCTCCTGAGAAGCTTTCTAATCTGTCCCGATGATAGGCCCAAAGTGCTAAATACACATTTTAGTGAATGGCGTCGGAAAAACGTCTTTAATTTTTTTTTTCCTTGTGTTGAGGTTACTTTTATTTTGACTTGTAGATCCCATAATTCCTGGTCTCAAAGCAGGAGATTAAATATGCTCGTTGGGAATATTTCCATAAATTTTACCCACATTCTTTCTTTAACTATTATTCCAGCATCGAGCTGGAATAATTCAGAAATATTAGATGAAGGGAAATTGGGTCTAGGAAGTTGAAATAATATTATCAAAATTTGAAAAAAATGGATATATAATTTTTTTGAAGTTCAAAAAAAAAAAAGACTTCCATTTGGAAAAAATAGTTAATTTGGGGAAAAGATTAACAAGCAAATTGCTTTTACGAGGGATGTGAAGAAATGACTTTATATTCCTGTTTGAAATTTGTGTTTTTACTTAAATGTATTTTTAGATGTGTCTTCTGGGAGGAAAAGAAATGTGTATGGTCATTTCAAAAATAAGATTTGGGAATACTTTTGAAACCTGAAAAGCTGGATATAGGAAGCGCAGACACATGTATGTGTGTCTGAGTGTGTTTGTGTGTGATTGTGTGTCTGTGTGTGTTTGTGTTTCCATGTGGTCTGCGTGTGTGTCTGGGTGTGTTTGTGTGGCTGGGTGTGCCTGGGTGTGTGTATATGTGTGTGCTTCTGTGTCTCCATGCAGTCTGCGTGTGGTCTGCATGTGTGTCTGAGTGTGTTTGTATGCCTGTGTATCTGTGTGTGTGTATATGTGTGTGTTTCTGTGTCTCCACGTGGTCTGCATGTGTGTGTGTCTGGGTGTGTTTGTATGTCTGTGTGTATCTGTGCGTGTTGCTGTGTCTCCATGTGGTCTGCATTTGTCTGTGAGTGTGTCTGGGTGTGTCTGTGTGTCTGTGTGTATCTGTGTGTGTTTCTGTGTCTGCATGTGTGTCCGTGTGTGTGTCCGGGTGTGTCTGTGTGTATCTGTCTTGTGTATCTGTGTGTGTTTCTGTGTTTCCATGTGGTCTGCATGTGTGTCTGTGAGTGTGTCTGGGTGTGTCTGTGTGTCTGTGTGTATCTGTGTGTGTTTCTGTGTCTGCATGTGTGTCTGTGTGTGTGTCTGGGTGTGTCTGTGTGTCTGTGTGTATCTGTGTGTGTTTCTGTGTCTGCGTGTGTGTCTGGGTGTGTCTGTCTGTATCTGTGTGTGTGTCCCCTTCCTGGTGCACGCTCCCCCCAGCTGGGGAGCTTGAGGGCAGCCCTTGTCCCTGGGCTGCAACAGGAGGGGCTCGGGCCCTGGTGCCTGCCCATCTCTGCAGACTCTGGGTTGTCCTGCTCCGGGAGTGCCTGCTCCTCCCTGCCGTGGGCGAGTCCCTCAACCATGGGGACCACCAGGCCCTCGCCTGTGAAGCGAGGAAGCCCCAGGATGGCTGCGGCAATAGAAACGAGGCCGCGTGCACAGGTGCTTGGCCGTGGGGCGAGGCCGCGTGCACAGGTGCTTGGCCGTGGGGCGAGGCCGCGTGCACAGGTGCTTGGCCGTGGGGCGAGGCCGCGTGCACAGGTGCTTGGCCGTGGGGCGAGGCCGCGTGCACAGGTGCTTGGCCGTGGGGCGTTTTCGGGGAGTGTTGCCGTGAGGCCGATCCCGCCGCTAGGCGGAGTCGGGGTCTCGTCTGGGGCCCCCAGTCTCTGCTGGTCCCACGGCTGGGGCTCGGTTCTCAGCTGGGGGTCTCCCTCCTCCCCCGCCGGGGTCCAGCCAGCAGCTGCCTCCCTGGGCACGGGGAGATTTCGAAGGGATGGCATCACAGTTCTTTTTCCTCTTGGCTTCCTCCCTGCAGCCCGGTTTGCCTGGGAACAGGCTCTCCTCCTGCCACCTGTCAAGGGACGGCCTTTGCCAGAGGAGCGGCCTGCTCCCAGGCCCGGCAGCTGTTTCCCTCTTCCTCACCTGCAGGGCTTGAGGCCAGACTGGAGGGTGGGCACACTGGGGGGTGGGCAGACTGGAGGGTGGGCAGACTGGGGGGTGGGCAGACGGGGTTGGGCAGAGTGGGGGTGGCAGAGCAGGGGGCAGGGAGGGGACAGAGACTCAGAAGGAGCACCTGGTGGCAGGGACGTCTGTAGTCTGGGCTCCGGGCTCTGTCCCTCCCGGGTGCTAGTCCCTGGGTCCCCGCGAATCCCAGGCCCGCGCTCCTTGTAGTATGTGGACACTCGGGCTATTTCCCCACCACCGCCTGCTCTGCGGCTGCCAGGGTGGGTGTTCTCCCCTTAGACCCTGGATTTCTCGCATTCCCGCCCGCCCTCTGGAACACTCGCCCACCCAGTTCCCTGTCCTCCTTCCCGCCGCTCCCCAGCCCTCCCCCGCTCAGAGACAGCAGGTTAGAGCACAGCAGCGGAAGGCGGTGAGTGCCCGGTGGAGCGCCAGCTTTGCCACCACGCGGACCTGAGCTCGAACTCCAGCTCCGCCACTTTCTTGTCCTGGGGCCCCTTCAACCCCCTTGAGCCCCAGCCCTTTCCTAGGTCAAGTCACAAAACCCGTAGCCCTGTCTCAGAGGTCACAGATGTCCTTCGTGCGTGGGAAGCAATGCAACCCAGCCTCGCCCTCAAGAGACCGGCTCAGTAATAGATGCAATGTCACAACAGGCCCGAATCTGCAAACTCACAGTGAAAAGGGACCTGCCATGTGTCCAATTAAATCAAGCTTTGCATCATAGCCACTTGCTGTTTGGATGGAAAATGCTCTTTTTTCCTACGTGTCCTGTTCAAGGAAAGGGTCTGTCTGTGTCCTGTGTCTGTCCAAAGCCGGCCTGCGGCTACGAGCCGGGAGTCTGGGTTGAGTGGCCTGGTGTCTGTGTGGTGACCACGGGCGGGTGTGGACAGGCCTCCTGGAAGTTCACCGTGAGCCACGGAGCCCCGCGGAAGCAGAAGGATACCGATGCCACGTGTCCGGAAGGTGTCAGACACGCTTGGCCTCTCTTTTTCTTTTGAATTCTTTCTTTAAAATCGGACTTGGTTTCCCATAACTTCCTTAAGGCTGTAAGTGGGCCTGTGGATCTCAACTGATCATCGCATTCAGGCGGAAGACTCGCTGAAGAGCTGTTGAACTGGGGGGGACCGAAAACCCCGTGCTGTAGGAGACACCGGAAAAGAAGATCAGGATTTCCAGCTTCTGCACCAAGGTGTCCCCTGTCACCTCTTACCTGTTTCCCCCGATTATGACAGAGCTTCTTGCAGGTAACGGGGCCTCAGATTCCCGCCGACCTCACCCAGCCACCTCAGGCCTCACATTTTCTATTCATACAGTCTGTGGATTGTTTGGGACTTTGTGGGGTTTTTTTTTTGTTGTTGTTGTTTGCCTCTGTGTTCCTAGAAAGGGGACTTAGATTATATAATAGAACTGATTGGAAAGAACCCCATTCCGTCAAGCATTTAATGTTGAGTTGTCACTCAAACCTGACTCTTAGAAATAGACACGGATCCTCCCCCCAAACGTGGCACTGGAAGAAACAGGTATCTGCCGCCCAGAGAAGAGCGGGCAATGCGATCCGGGGCTCTGTGTCGCTGTGGCACAGCGGTGGTGCCATCATTAACTCCAGGCTACACCCCTGGAGAGCTGGCTACCCGGTCCTAAGGAATGAAAGATGACGTCTCAAAACATACCTCTCGTGATAATCTCTTTCAAAATTAACACAGATTAAGGGCCCCCAAAGCTCTCAAAGCAGCTTATGACAGAGATGAATGCAAGCAATATTCTGCTAAGTATATCCATTAATCACTATTTTTAGAATTTTTTTACGAGCCAAAAATTTTTTTTCTTTTATTTTTTAGTTTTAGTTTGCCTTCGAAGGAAGCTATCTGGCTAACTCTTTAAGGGAGGCTAGATGCCGTTAACTCCTCCTTGCCCGTGGATTTAGCCTCGCATGCTGAACGAATCCAACACTTGCAGCCCCGACTAGGAAACCTGCTGTCTCGGTATTGACCGTACAATTCTTGGTGTCTCCCCAGAATCATTAAAAGGCATTTAAGAGGCAGCCACCTGTGTGTGGCGCTTTGTATGACACGGCCACCCAGGAAGCAGAGAAGAATTTGCTTTCTGGGAACATACACTAGGTTTTTCCACTTTTGAAAACCCAGCAGAAGGTGAGGCTTACACTGCACTGGGGAGTAGATTGCAGTAAGACTCGTGTTGCCAGGTCATGAGGCGCAGGAATAGTCTGTTTCCGTTTCCTCCCATTTGTGTTCTTGCCAAGTGATGTAGATGAGCTGTGTTTTGGCTCGGAACACAAGGAGGTAAAATGTGTGGACGTGTGTAAGGGTGCGTGTGTGTACGCGCGTGTGTGTGCGCGCAGGTGCATGTGTGCACGCGTGCATGCAGGCATGGGGACCCACATGAACACGTACACACACACCGGCTGTGATGCGGTTGCTACGTCTCGGCTCTGGAAAGGTAGAAAGTCATAGCCAGCCTTCTATCTTACTTCTGGAGGACTTGAACTGCCCCTGGCGGTCCTCCACTGCCCTTGTATTGCTTGGTCCTTCCTCACAGTCAAGGTGTGTGATGGGGGTGGGGCGGGTGGAACGGGTCACAGGTGCAAACTTCCAACTAGAAGATAAAGAAGTCCTGGATGTAAGGTGCAGCGTGGGGACTATAAAGTGCTGAGAGTAGATCTTTGCAATATACACACATATCAAAATATTAGGTTGTATCAACTAAATAATGTTATACGTCAATTATATTTCAATACCACGGCCAGTTGGAAAACTTAGAGTAAAACAAACAAGCAAACGAAAAACTGCATTCTTGGTTTATCCGGCGACCTGCTCTTTTGCTTGCATTCTGGCTCTGCTCTTTTCAGATCTAGGGAGAGGTTTTGGTTTGCTTCACTGCCCCTGGGCCCCATTCTCTGTATTTCCTGTAACCTGACTCCCCGGACGCCCTGCACAGCTACCAGCCCCTGGATTCCAGCCTCCAAATCCTGGCAAGGTGGAGCAGAGCCCCAGGGGTGGGACTTCATCGACACAAACTCAGGACCGAGCATCCAAAGGTTGCAGCTCTTACAGATTATTAGCTAGTTTGGCCCTGGCACTTGGTGATTCCTTTGCAAAGCAGATATCCCTGGGCATTTTACAGAGCCAGGCTGGCAGGATCGAGCTTGCGTCCAGGTTAAGACAGCAGAGCTGTGAGGTGGGATACGGGGATGAGCGAGAACTCAGCCCCTTGGACAGACACACGGAAATTGTCTGGCTCTGGCAAGTCCTGTTGTTCCGATTCAGTGCATCACACAGGCCTTTGTTCTAAGGCGCTGCCGTCTTCTGTTAAAATGCAGATACGCTGTCTGGAGGAAAGCCTGCCAGACCAGGTATCAGCGAAGTTGGCTGCCGCCCTTCCCAGCTAAGTGACCTTTGCTTGGAAGCAGGGAACACTAGCCACGAAAGCCTTCTTAGAGGGACGGAGTCATTCTCTGGGCCCAGCCTCTGAACTTCTTCCCAAACGGCCTCTGCGTTTCCAGCGACAGGGATGGATCACAAAGGGAGCCGTGTCTTCCTTTCTTGTGCCCAGATCCGCTGTCTGGTATCTGCCGCCTCTTCCCTTTCCCAGCCGAGTCACCCTCTGTTTCCAGGCTGTGATGTCTGTCCCCGGCATGTCTAGTTCTGTTAAATGGAAGCAGCTGAGGTGTTGGGGTGCTGGCTGTGAGTGCCCCAGAAAGCCTGGGGAGGAAAGAGCTGCGAGTTCTGCATCCTTGAGACCTACTGTTGCATTAAATTTGGGGTGCCACATCATGTTTTCATTCCTTCTCAGTTACAGTCAACTACAGCCTCTAAATCTTTTCCTGGTGAGCTGTTAGCGCCTTCTTCTTGCTTCCTTCAGAGGAGTGGATTTTTGATCCCGACGGCAGGATTTCACATTTATCTCAAATAACCTTCATTTTAATGTTGAGCAAGTGACCGATAGTTTTGGAATCGATTTTTCTCATCTCCCAAAGGATAACGATGCTACCTCTCTGTCCATGACTCCTTCCTGCTGTGTGAATAAAGACACGACATACAGGAAAGACGCAGGGTGTCTGCTTTGGGGCCAGCGCCAAGCCATTGGTGGTGGCTTCCTGAAGGGTTGTATTGAGGAGATTTCTTAGGACTTATCTGGACCTAGCAGGAAAGAGACCTGTAATTGATTTGTGACGTCTACCATGGTGTGTGTGTCTGTGTGCGCGTGTGCGCGGGTGGCACGTGCTACCTCCTTCTTGACACAGACTTGTCATACTTATACTATAGTCATGCAGGAAATATTATCATTACTAATTCATTAACATTTGGACACATATTAATCATCCGACTTGCATTAGAGGGCAGGTGCATTTTGATGAGAAAAGAGCATGGCGCATTACATGGAGATCCGAGGGCCTTGGGGGAGGGAGGTGAGAATGGGGGCAGCTGCTGAAAGGAGGGGATGGGAGGCCACCATCCGATTCATGTACCCCTCAAACTTGATTCGAGGTGCGGTCCTGCCCTGGGAACACGGATCAACATAGGTGCTCAGACTGCCCTTGCAAGGACTTCAGACCAGGGGTTGCAAAACGCTAACGCTCTCAGGGTATCCTCGGAACAATGCCGAGGAGGTGCATGGACCAGGGAAGCTGCATGGAGTGGGGGGGGTGGGGGAAGTGAGATCTACACACTCCATCCGAAGGGGGCAGGCTGGCCCCCGCTTCTGTCTGCTCCTGTCAGCAGTGAATATGGGCTCCCTCTTGCCAGAGCACTCCACTGTCAGAGAACGAAAATCTGGCATTTTATGTACAAGATCCCATTGAAAAATGTAGACTCAATTAAAAAAAAATAGCTGTGGATTCAACAAAACACATCTGTGGGCCAGATTCAGCTTCCAACTGCCAATTTGGGACCTCTGTTCCTGATGCCACTAGAAAAGAAAAAAATTAACTCTTATTAACAAATGCTTACACATGTATAACAGCATCTCATTAATGCAGGCCAACAGACAACCATGGTCCACCAAAGTCCGGGTTAGCAGACATGGATTTGGCCGACGAGAATCTTGGATCTCAGCAGAGGGCGATGATTCTGAGACACAAATGATTGTAATTAGGATAAAACAACCATGAGAAATAAAATATAAAAACCAGGGGGGTGGTGAGAGGGACATGTTGGTGGAGAGGAGCTGGTAATGGCAGCGTGGCATCGGAGAGGGGCTTCACGGACTGGGGGGATTTCCTGGGAGGAAACTTGCTGGACAAGAGCGAGGTGAGAAGTGTGGGTTTAATTCCTTGCAGGATGACCAGTCTAGTTTGCTTGGGCCTTGGAGAAAGAGCAGCAGAGGAACAGTAGACTGAAAAGCAGGATATAAATGGTCAAGTTCCAGAGGGCTCGGAGGATGCAGGGGAGAAGCTTGTACTTCGTCCACCAGGCAATGGGGAGCCGTTCAGCTTCTAGGTGTTGCCAGAACTCAGCCTCTGTCCAACGGGGCCACATACAAACTCGGAGACAGAGTTCTGGGTGAAGGAGAAAAAGACAGCTTAATTGCTTTGCCGGGCAAAGGAGGCCACTGCGGCCTAATGCCTTAAGGACCGTGCCCACCTTGGAAGACATTAAGAGGTGATTTTACAGTTTGGGGAGCAGGAAATGGGGCCACAGATAAGGATCAGGGTAGAGGCAAGCTTTCATTGTCTTTCAAAGCTGATGTTTAGTGGCCCCAGGACTGGTTCTGGTGGTCCCTCTTTGCAGAACGAAGAATGCTTCATCAAGCAGTTAATACCTTCCACTTGCTGGGGGTTTTAATCCTGCAGAAAGGCTCAAAGATATTGTTGTGCATAGTCCTTGGGGAGGAACCTGGACACTGCCCAGGGCTGCGCTATTGTCTCTTGACTGCTCCTCCCTGGTCCCTGCATCCCCTCCCTTCCCTGATTAGCCACTGTTTAAACCTGCCCTTTGGAACTTTGGGAAAGTCACGGAGGCTGAAGCGTTCTCCCTAAAAGCAAGAGATGGAGGACACAGAAAGGCCTGTGCGCCCAGGAGCCCCACAGGGCCCTGCTCGGTTACATAGGCCGGAGAAACCTGAGTGGAGCTGGACCCTGGGCCAGCACGTTGAAGAGCCCGTTGAAGAGCCAGAATATAAGACCACCGATGAGAGATCTGTTTCAGGGTCGGCCAAGAATAAGAATCGCCTAAACTGGAATGTTGGGCGTGAAACGGGAGGTGAGGAAAGATGTGGACGGCACCAAGGACCTGAGGTAGACGGGGTCTCTCCGCAGAGTGGACGCAGGCACCAGAGGGGAAGTGAGAACTGCGAAGACTGGAGGGCTTCGGGGGCGGGAAGGCGGGCCCAGTGCAGATGTACTCAACTGCTGAAGTTACAGACGCAACACATGCAGGGAACAGTGCGGTTGCTGCGGTGCGAGGCACAGAAGTCACAGCCCTAGAGGTAGAGGGAGGGACGAGGGAGGAAGAGACAGACAGACAGACAGACAGACAGACAGACAGACAGACAGACAGGGGGAGCCAGAGGCTTGGGGAAGTGGCTGCAGGAGATACGGTTCGGCCACGGAAATGATGGAGGTGCGAGGATGGGGTTCTTGACAGCGGCTGGGGAGGGGGGTCGGGGGAGGAGCAGGGCGGCTTGGAGGCCGGACCTCGGCGAGTGCGCATGCTCAGTGGCTGTGGGCAGGAGGAAAAGTGTCCAGGATACGGCCGGCCGTCTAGGGTGGAAGGGAAGCCAGAACCCAGATGCCAATGAAAGCTCGTGAGAGAGACGGTGGTTGCCTTTGCTAGGTCTGGAAGGTAAGTTCAATGACTATCAAGGCTTTTAATCATCCTTTTACTAAATTGTTATCGACAAGGCCGCCAGTGACTTTTTTGCCCTTGAACCCAATGGCTTGATTTAACCTTCCTCTCTCAGTAGCCCTTTGCACAGTCCTTCCCTTTTTCTTTCTTTGTATTTATGAGAACATACTTAGTTTTCCGTCTGCTTCTCCACTCAATTGCCTTTTTCACGTCCTCTTCCCCAACCACTGTTAAATGTGATGGGTTTTTTTAAATTTTTTTTTTATTACTCAAGTACACTTATAGTTGTATAGTGATCATCACAACCCAGTTTTATAGCCTTTCCATCCCAAACCCCTAGCATATCCCCTTACCCCTCAACCTGTCTCATTTGGAAACCACAAGTTTTTCAAAGTCTGTGAGTCATTATCTGCTCTGCAAAGAAGTTCATTGTGTCCTTTTTTTAGATTCCACGTGTGAGTGATAGCATTTGATGTTGGTGTCCCACTGTCTGACTTCACTTAGCATGATAATTTCTAGGCCCATTCATGTTGCTGCAAATGCTGTTATTTCTTTCTCTTTAATGGCTGAGTTATAGTCCATTGTGTACATGTACCACATTCTTCTTTATCCACTTCTCTGTCGATGGACATTTAGGTTGTTTCCATGTCTTGGCTATTGTATAGAGTGCTGCAATGAACATTGGACTACATGCATCTTTTCGAGTCATGGTTTTCTCTGGAGAGATGCCCAGGAGTGGGATTGCTGGATCAAATGGTAATTCTATTTTTAGCTTTCTGAGGAATCTCCATACTGTTTTCCACAGTGGTTGCACCAATTTACATTCCCACCAAGAGTGTATGAGGGTTACTTTTTCTCCACGTCCTCTCCAGCATTTATTTTTTGTAGACTTTTTGATGACGGCCATTCTGGCTGGTGTAAGGTGGTACCTCATAGTGGTTTTGATTTGCATTTCTCTAATAATTAGTGATGTTGAACATATTTCCATGTGTTTTTTGGCCATCTGTATGTCTTCTTTGGAGAATTGTCTGTTTAGATTTCCTGCCCATTTTTTGATGGGGTTGTTTGTTTTTTTTGGTATTGAGCTGCAGAAGGTGTTTATAAATGTAACTGTTAATTTGAATTTTTGTCCCAGTTCTCTTCCCCTCTTAATTTCATCTTTCTGTTTCCAATGACTTTAGTCTCCATTTGTATGTTAATGATTCTCAGGTTCCATCTCCAGGTCAGAGACTGTCTGATCCAAGTCAGAGCCCCTGTCTGGTCTGCAGACCCACATAGCCAGTTGCCAAATGGTCATCTTCAACTGGGTGTTTCATAAGTCCATCAAACTCATTACCACAAAAACCCAACTTATTATCTCCTTGCCCCTCCTGTGTTCTCAGTTGCAATAAACGATGCTATCTGCCTAGGTTCCCAAGGCAGAGCCCAGGGCCTCATCCTTGACTTCTCTACCTGCTCATCTCATATTCAACCAATCGCCAACTCCTCTAGTTGTTTCCTCAATGTCTGGGAAGACTGGCCGTTTCTCTCTGTCTCCACAGTATCTTCCCTTGCTCCATCATACCATCTTCTCATTATCCTAACTTCTCTACAGGAAAATCTTGACCATCTTTTTTTGTCTCTACACGGCAGCTCTATACCCCTCGATCATTTTACTCTTGCATCTTAGGACACTGGAATGGGCTTTCCCATCACCCAGAAGATGAAGTTCAAACATTTTAACATGGCTCACAAGATCCTGGAGTGCTCTTACCACTGTTCATTTCTTTGCTTTCTTCCCTCCTCTTTCTTTCCTTCCTTCCCTTCTTCCTTTATTTCTTTCCTTCCTTCCTTCTTTCCTTTCTCCCCCTCTCCCTCCCTCTCTCCCTTCCTCCTTCCTTCCTTCTTTCCTCCTTCCTTCTATCCTTCCTTCCTCCTTCCTTCCTTCCTTTCTTTTCCTTCCTTCCTTTCTTTTCCCTCCCTCCATCACTGTTTTCTTCTTCCTTCAACCCTCCCTACTCTACACCCGTGGACTCCAGTTCAGCTTTAAACTGTTCCCCTAACAAATTCTCTTTCTTACCTCCCCACTTATATATGACCAATTTCTTCTGCCTAGAGAACATCTCGTGACAAAACCATCACGTCTTGCTAGATGCTATGGATCCTTCGGATATCAACTGGGGTATCTTCCTTGGGGAAGATACTCTGCCTTTGGGAAATAGTCCTGAGGCCAGAAGAGTATTCTGCTCTTCTCTGTCGTGTGACCACTGAGTCATGGCTGCTTGTATAATTCTGCCCACTTCTCCTGAATTGTATTTATATGTTTTTCTTGACTCTAGAATGGAGTACATTGCTTGAAATATAATAGCCCCTTAGGAAATAATTATTGAACTATGAACATTAGATTTGGCAGAGAAAGGATAGTTGGTGACTTGAATAGGCAATTCAGTATGGTGACGTGGATATCCCATCTTCTGAGTTTAAAAATGTTGTGGGTCCTGGGGAGAAAAATCAGTGACCGAATCCTGAATTTGCCCCTATTAGATGGAGTGAAATATGTGATCCAGGCACATAATCACCGGTGATATTTTTTAAAAATATAGCTTTTAGAGCTTCAAAGCAAACAGAATTATCAAAATGAATAAGAAGGATTTTTAATTAATTTAAATCAAACATGAAATGTAAGGGGGAAAAAAGAAAGAAAAAAAGGACCTTTCGCTCAATCATTTTCCCTGAGTCTTATTTGTCAGGCACTATTAGCTTGTCAACAAATGCTTTTTTTCTTATGGACCATGCAAAGCTAAACCTTAGTATAACTGAAAATTAATGAGTAAGAATCATGGACCATTAAAGCTGAAAAGGAATTTAAAAATTATCTGATTTAACTCCCCGACTTGGTAGTTGAATAATGACATTCTCTAACAAAAATAGCTTACATACATATATTTAATCAACAGATGTATTTGTTACTTACTATATAAGCTATTGTGTTAAGTGAATTGGGGGGATTTATAGAAATAGATGACATTAATCAAGTTATCTCATTCGAAGGGGTCCCGTGTCAGTTCCTTTATTGTCTACTCTGAGAGCATGATAAGTTTACATAAACAGACAACTACCTCTGCCAGTTAGGACAAGTACCTAGTGAATGATGGAGATAAAATCTTGTGGAGAGGAAGGAAGACAGCGGGGCTTTGGGGCTGGGCTGGTCGGGAAAAGCCTGGAAAATATGAGACTTCATTGTTCTGCGTGTCAGCCCCAGAGTCAACCCTTCTGCTCCTTGTCTGTTTTCCCTGAACATCGAGTAAACAATCCCACATTCCCAGGAGGGACTGGAGTCAGGCTGAGCTGGGATTCAGATGTGACACCATGAGTTGGGGAAAGGCTTGGTGAATAAGACGGTTCAGTGTGTGCAGAGGTCCCCCAGGCAGAGCCCTTTGTGGAAAGTTTCACTCTGTCAGGCTGTGTAGCCGGCAGTCATTAGGATGCTGAGCGCATCAATCCTTCTTCTGTTTATAATAGAACGAAGAGAGCTTAATTACATTTCTCATTTTCCTTATTAAACTCAGGTTTTTTTTTTTTTTTTTTTTTCAGTTGATTACTTGGATCCTCTGACATGTCAGCATTATCTCTTTGGCTGTTAACCTTTTCTCTCGTACTTCTTCCTCAGCAGTTAGAGTTAGAAATAGGTTTCTCCAAGAGAACAATTTGAAGCGTACTCGTCACATCATAGTTTCAGTTGATAAGCGTACATATCTGTCGCAGGCATAGGAAACAGAGCGATGCTACCAAGGCGGGGGAGGCGTGATAAATTAGGAGTATGGGAATAACAGATACACCCTATTATATATAAAATAGGTGAACAACAAGGATTTACTATATAGCATGGAACTAAATTTAATAGCTTGTAGTAACTTAGAATGGAAAATAATCTGAAAAAATTATATATAACTGAATCACTTTGCTGTCCACTTGAAGCTAACACGATATTGTACATCAACGGTACTTCAATAATAATAAAAAGAAGATATAGGTATATATGTCTGGATTTTTCTGTTGGTGTTGCTTTCTGAGACCAACACCTATAGGTCCGTGTATTTGGGAAGTGGCGTTTCCCCGGCCTGTTTTTGATGGTGGTACTGTTAAATGGCCCAGGACTGGGAAAAGCGATTGCGTTCTTTCCGGCAGTTGCACACCTTGATCACTGAAGCTGTGAAAAATATCTGCTAGTTTATTTGTAGATCTGAAGATAAGGGGAACCCATTAGGGAAACTGAAATTTTTTTTTTTTTTACCTTACTTAACATTTATTTATTTATTTATTTTATTTTTTGTAACTTAATGGATTTTATTTCAATTATAGGTGTACATAAATCATCACAAGTCAATTTGATAGATTTTGTGTCCCAAACCCACAGTGCATCCCCCCACCCCCCAGACTGTCTTATTTGAAAAACCAAGGTTTTCCAAAGTCTGTGAGTCACTGTCTGTTCTGCAAAGAGGTTTGTGTGTCTTTTTAGGGAAACTGAAATTTGAATTACCGACTTTTTCATAGACATAATTAACAGATTTCTCACGCTCAGCTGTCAAATCTCAATCCTGAGCCTTTAGAGTCACTGCTTGTTTGTTAACCTGTCCATCGGTTAGTTGTATCTTACATTTTTAAGAACGGCCTTCTGCCTGTGTTTACTGGAGAAATGCTTAGCCATCAGGATTCAACTGAACTTTTTAAATGATTAGTCAGCCAGTCATTAAAAAAACATGGTCCCTTTCCATCTCCTCATGTGCTAAATGGAGTTGAGCTTGTGTTTGGAACACACAGTGCCTGGCGGGAAGGAAGGACCTAAGCATATTTATAGAAAAGGGTTGAATTCTGAACTGCTGGTGATTCTTATCTGTCAATTCTTTGATGCTGCTGCTGTCAAAATAATTTGTTTTCTGGGAGCTGACTCACCAAACTCCTATTTAGAAGGGGTGGTTAATCTTTAATTAGTAACGGTGCAAAAATGAAACTGAAAAATCTGATAAGTTACTTAGGAACTTTGTGTTTAGAAGTTCCTGTCGTGGCTCAGTGGTAATGAACCCAACTAGTATCCATGAGAACGTGGGCTGGATCCCTGGCCTCGCTCTGCGGGTTAAGGATCCAGTGTTGCTGTGAGCTGTGGTGTAGGTCACAGATGTGGCTTGGATCTGGGGTCACTGTGGCTGCGGTGTAGGCCGGCACATGTAGCTTGGATTCCACCCCTAGCCTGGGACCTTCCAAGGCCCTGAAAAGAACAACAACCAAAAAACCACAAACGTAGTGTTTACTCACAAAAGTCCACTTACCTGTTGAACAGCCATGGCACTTTATACGTAGAATACAGACCCAAAAGGAAAGAGCCACCTCTCTTCAAACTGTTTTACCTGCAAAGTGGCGATGCGGTTCGGCGATGGAAGGGGGAGGCTGGGTTAGGTTTGGGAGTTGGGAGGGGCTCCTGGCATGAGCATTTCTGCTGAGTGTTGGGAGCGGCCGAGCTCCTTTCTTCGGAGCTCCTTGTTCATCCCGTTAGCCATTTTAGATTTGTTTTTGTCTCTCTCTCTCTCTCTCTTTTTTTTTTTTTTTAGGGCTGCACCCACGACATGTGGAAGTTCCCGGGTTAGGGGTTGAGTCAGAGCTGCAGCTGCCAGCCTACACCACAGCCACAGCGACCCCAGATCCGAGATGCATCTGTGACCTATGCCACAGCTTGTGACAATGCTGGATCCTTAACCCGCTAAGTGAGGTCAGGATCGAACCTGCATCTTCATGGAAACTCTGTTGGGTCCTTAACCCACTGAGTCACCGCAGGAACTCCTAGATCGTTCTTCTTGATCTCCCCTTTGGGGTTATTTGGGATTGTTGTCCCCTATTTTATTCCGGGGACACCACCCTCTCTTCCTAGAGCAATCATTCTCCCAGCCCTGATTTCCGAGCTTTCTTTCCTCTGATCTCCTCGACAATGTCCAGCGAAATCTGATCCTTGCCCTGTCCTTCTGGACCCTTGGCTAAGACTCTGTCATAAGCTTGCATCCTGCTCTCAGAGGCCATGCTTATTGGGCATTACTGGATACAGAGGATGTTCCTTGGATTGCTTTTCCAGAAGTACCGGTGATGAAGTCTTGGTATTGGGCCCCCACACGACCTGTGATGTTTGCTCCCGAAGTCGCCCTGGCCTGTCCCAAGACACTCGGCCCATATGGGGTTTGACCCGGCCACCCTGACATCATTAGCATTGTTTTTGAAACAACCGAGTGAACCCAGTCCCAGCATTTGTGATTTCGTTAGGCTAGCTCGACTGCCCCAGAAAGGAAATCATTTCCACTCAATTGCTTGTGAATGGTGCCTCCTCTGTCCAGCAAAAGGGATCCTGGTGTCTTTTGGGGTCAGTGACCTGCCTCCGAGGTCATCTCTACATCTTACATCTTTGGGGCTGGTTTTGCACCTGGTGCGTGGGGGCTTGACTGATAAGATTAGAAAGTTTTCTGAACAGCATTGCTTCATCTGCTTCTGGGTCAATTAATAGCTTCATTATTAGGATCAAATTCCTGTAACTTCTCACAGATCCAGTGTACGCCTTTTTATTTTATCGACTGGAGAATGCTTCTGGTCTTACCATCAGAAATGGGAAGGTGTGTGTCTTATTGTGCTTGGTGGAATTTCATTCCTTTGCACAACCATCTTTCTTAACCAGACCGTAATACAGGAATATAATTTCACTGGAAAAACATATTTTACAGTACTCCAGAAATTAGTAAAGCAGTTGAACATTTGAATGCTCGAGAGAGCAAACTGCATGTTAATCCCTCCTATCCCGCGGCAGGTTTTCTACACAAGACACAAATGGTCCACATTAGAACAGAAACCAAGAGATGGGCAGGGCTATGCAAGTGATGTCTCAGTGTCAAGGGCACTGGAGGGGGCTCCATGCTCTCAGGGTTTCCTGTGTGATTTACAAACTGCCAGGGGGTGGACACAGCCTCTGTTTCAACGTCGTGGTGGGAAGGGCCTGCCTGATCCTCAAGAGGGTCAGGCATGTAGTTCAGCTCAATTGAAATGCTCCGGCTCCAGCACCCAGCACCCATAAAGCACGGCCTGGGGAGAAGGGCAGTTGAATGCAGGGCCTGCATTGCTTCTCAAGGACAGTAAGTGGCTCCCACCGGGCTGCAGATAGGAAGCTACTTCTGTAGGAAACCTGGGCCACTCCGCCCTTGCCTACTGAGTCCCCTTCATCTTTCGGAGGGTCCAGGGAGCAGTGAGGCCTCATTCTCGCCATATTACGGCTGATGCCGACAGTTCCCCCGAGCCCAGGTGATTTTTCCGGCTGGCCACTCTCTCCTTATCGCGCCTGCCGATCAGCGTGGCGGCATTGTTCCCTTTTTTATCACACACTGTCCTGTGCTGTCATTTAGAAATACCCACGCGCTCGCCCAGTGAATATTGATAAGGTGCCTTTGGAATGAGATAAAAACGTGGTAAAGGAAGCTATCTTTTCCACGTGATTAAGAACTTTAGAATGTGCGATAAAATGTGATAAAAGCTTGCTCCGCGGCCGAGACGGGGCAAGAGCCTGCTGTGGTGTGTCCTGTGCCCGGGGTGGGGCTCGGGGGCGGATGCTCCTTGTTTGGATCTGCTCTTTCAAAGGTTTGGGGCCTTTCGTTTGTGTTTCTAAGCTCTTTGAAGGTCATGTCGGAATTAAAAGCTGTGTTTATTATCTGTTTTTCCCTGTTATCTATATTACAATTGCCTATCGAATTTGGAAGCCCAGGGTCTCCTGGAGGTGGCTATTTTCTGATTCCACTTTTATCCTACCCTCTGGTGTCGTATTTGTCAGCACCTGTTTGCATCTGCTGGGGCTGATAAGGTAGAAACAGCTACCTGACTAACATGATTATGATTCTCTGGTTCTCCCGCTTCTGGCTAGTTTGAAATGATTATCGCCCCTGGACTCCAGTCACCTGCTACAAGAACATGTGGCTTCCGGAGGCAGCGCCTCCCCCATTGCTCTGAAGTACTGGTAACTCCACCTGTTACCAGACAGTGGGACTGGCCTCATCACCGTGTGCGGGCAAGAAGGGAAAAGGATTTGAGGCAGGGGATGGAGTGGGGCAGAAAGAGGCGCGGGTGAGTCCTGGCTGTCTAACCCAAAGCCAGGAGCTCACTCCTTGTTCAGATTTCGGAGAAGGCAATGAATCCCTCCCATTTGAGAAGAGTGCTGCGTGGACCGCGGGGCTGCCCGGGGTCTCTAGGGGGCTGGGGAGGCTGGGCCTCGGTGCAGCATCCTTGAACTGACCTTGTTGTGGATGTCTTTTCTCAGGACAGCTACCTTTTTTAAAAAATTGTAATCATATTAATAAATGTGAGAGAATCATATTAATAAGTAACAGTCTTTACGTTAAGCCTACGACCTGCCAAGGGTTTGCGTTTACATGACTCCTTGAAACCAATGAAGTAGATCCTGCGAAAATCACCATTGTACAGTCGGTAAAAGTAGACACTTGCTTAAAAAGGTTGAGACATGCCCAGGGGGGCATAGACGTGTGCGAGAGGTAAGTTGAGTGCACATGACCTTACTCCTTACCCTTTTCTCAGTGGAGTATTTCTTGTGCTACCTTCCCTGTTGAAAAGAGATCATGTCACTAACGTCGCTTCTAAATGCAGCTTCCATAGGCTTTGGAGGAGCTGGAGGGATTGACAGATAGGTTTCCCCCACCTTTACTGACATATAACACCGTGTGAGCTTGAGGCGTACAATAAGCTGATCTGATATACTTATATTACAAAATGGTGTCCACTGTGGCTTAGCTAACACCTGCCTCACATTACATCATTACCATTACCACTGGCTACCACCAGTCTGTTCTCTGATTCTATGAATTTGGCTTTTTTTAGATAGTACATATAAGTAATATCATACAGCATTTGTTTTTCCCTGCAAGGTCCATCTATGTTGTCTCAAATGACAGGATTTCCTTCTTTTTGATGACTATATAGTATTCCATCACATTAATGTAAAAATGAATAAATCCATTCATCCTTTGACAGACACTTGGGGTGTTTCTATGTCTTGGCTATTATGAATAATGCTGCAATGAACATGGGAAGGCAGGTATCTTTTTTGACATCCTCTTTCATTTTCTTTGGATATGTATCTGGAAGTGGAATTGCTGGATCACATGGCAGTTCTATTTTTGACTTTTTGAGGAATTTCCACACTGTTTTACATAGTGGCTGCACCAATTTAAGTTCCTCCCAACAGTGCACAAGTGTTCCCTTTTCTCCACATCCTCATCAACTCTTGTTATCTCTTATCATTTTGACAACAGACATTCTAACAGCCGTGAGGGGCTATCTCCCTGTGGTTTTCGTTTGCATTGCTCTGATGATTAGTGGTACTGAGCATGTTTGCATGTCCCTGTTGGCCGTTTGTATGTCTTCTTTAGAAAAATATTTGTTGCCCAATTTTTTTGTTGGAGTTTGCTTACTATTTGAGCTGTATGTGTTCTTTATGTATTTTAGCTATCGACTCCTTATCAGATGATGATTTGCAAATGGTTTTTCCCATTCCACAGGTTGCCTTTACATCTGCTGATTGTTTCTTTTGCTTTGCAGAAGACTTAGAGGTTATTGAGAATCCAGGGGAACTTCAGAGTGAGGTCAAGTTATCACCTATCCCAGTGTCATGTCTCCTTCTACTTGACCTTGCAGTAGCGTGATGTTTCAGTTCCCTTTTGAGCTCAGAGATTTCAACTGCTTGTTAGAAAAATGTACATATCTTGTGAACTAAAAATTGTTTCTAAAACAGACTTGTCTCTTAATTATGAATAGGCTCCACTTTCCTTCCTTTTTTCCTAGTGTTCACTGGCTAGACTCATAATGAATGGAGAGCAGTTGCTGAGCACTAAGTGCCAGACCACGTTATCTAATTTTCATTTTACCGATGAGGGGATTTAAGCCTAGAGAAGTCAGGTGACTCTCCCAAGCCTGGATGTGAGAAATCTCATTCTTATATTGGATACAGTACCTGACCCAGGACCTCTGAGCAGCACCTCTGTCATAGGAGGGGAGGAGCAAAGCCAGAAGGGGGGTGTGCTTTGTGACAACCACTGGTTTGCAGTATGGGGCCAAGTGCTTCAAAGCAGCATTACTTTTTATTCTGAGAACTGCTTTATATATATATATATATTTGGTCTTTTTGCCTTTATCTAGAGCCGCACCTGCGGCATATGGAGGTTCCCAGGCTAGGGGTCTAATCGGAGCTGTAGCCGCCGGCCTTCGCCACAGCCACAGCAACGCGGGATCCGAGCCGCGTCTGCAACCTTCACCACAGCTCACGGCAACGCCGGATCCTTAACCCACTGAGCAAGGCCAGGGATCGAACCCGCAACCTCATGGTTCTTAGTCGGATTCGTTAACCACTGAGCCACAAAGGGAACTCCAAGAACTGCTTTAACATATTTTTCTTTCCCTCGAAGGTGATTATACCCAGAAGAAGGAATAACATTTTTATAATATTGGTGGGAATTTTGAGATTTTAAAAATAAAGCAGATTCCTTTTTTTTTTTAATTAAGTGGAAATGAAGATTTTTTTTTCCCCAGAATTTCTAGTTTGCGGAGGGTGGGGGGGGTGGGGAGGAGGACGTGCAGCCACAGTTTTTTCTAGAAATAAAGATAAGTCTTGGAGGAGCAGAGAAAAAGCCACACAAAGACCGCGTTATTAGAGCTACCACTCGGCACAGCCAGCGAGTGCTGTAGTTTCCGGTTCTCCTGTCCTTTTTCTGATGAGCTTAGCACGGGTTTAAGTTACTGGCATGAGGCTTCCAGAGGCCTCAGAGCTGGGCTGGGGGGATTTCAGGTCCTGCCTTCCCACTGTGTCTTTGCCCTCTACTCAGAAACACCATAGAAGGAGGGAAAATCGGAAAATGAAGCAGAGCAACAAAGGAGTGTATTGCTTCCAAAATACACACACATTACCATGTTGGCCCCAACACACCAAGCCTATCTCACTCTACCATCCACGGAAAGTCGTGGAGTATAGAAAACCCACTGAGAGAAAAATATCCTCAAAGAAAACTCATTTCTCAGAAGAATGTTAAAAAGAGTGAGACAGAAAAAGAAGTTCTTGAATTGTTTTCTTTCTTTTGGCTTCTGTTTCTTTTGGCTAAAGTAAAGAGAATCCTGTCTTCTTTTGCCTTTCTTCCTTTGCATTATAATTATTTGTGCATTTGCCTTCAATTCTTACGTTTTTAGATAGAAGCTATTTTGGAAATGCAGACTATTTGCTATTAATGTTTATCATTACTTGCGTTTTTAATTTTCAAAAGTATTCATATTCATCTTTGTTTATGTATTTTCTTCCATTAGCTCATTTCTGCTTTAATGGCAATTTTATTTCATAATTTAAATTTTCTCTAATCTTTACTACTGAATGGGTTACTTTAATGAAAAATGGAAATAATTACTGCTTCTACTCAAGAAAATGTCTTTCTTTCACTCCGAGCTGTCACTTTTACTTGTAAGATAAGATTATCTTAAATGGAATGAAATTCTGTAAAGCTGACTGCACCAAGAAATACTGACAGGCAGCAACGAGAGGAACCTTCTGTTTCAGATTGAAATCAAAACATTGGGTGTATATTTTACTAGCCTTGTAAATAATTTTCGGAGAATAACAACACAAAACTGCCTGTAAAATACTCATTCTCTCTTTTTCTCCCTGGAACTTATGGAGTCGTTTAAACTGGCAATATTTACAATACGGAAATAGGTAAGAGAGAGTATTAATAGAATGGCATCTTGTACTCCCAGTAATCTAAAGAATAAAAAATAACTGGGAGCTCCCTGGTGGCCTAGCAGTTAGGGATCCAGCATTGTCACTGCTGTGGCACAGTTTTGATCCCTGGCCCAGTATCTTTCACATGCCGTGGGAGCAACTGAAAAAACAAAAAAAGGTGAGGAATAGAAAACATCAATCCTGGAATCTGGAGGATCTGGATCCAGAAGTAGCCTATTTAACAGGAGTTGCTGTGATGATCTGAACCAGTAGCTTTCCTAGACTTTGATTCGTCTATTTATCACTTGGGTTGTTTAATGGGAGCTCCCAGGCCAGCAGAGCGACTGTGAAATACAGTGTACAGTTTTCAGGCGTGGAGAAAAGTCTTTCAAGGTGTTTGCAGTGGTTTGCCATGCAACACAGGAAATGCGTTAGAGTGTGTTAGCGGTCAAACGCACCCATTCATTCAAACCCACTTTTCAAGTAGTGTTACTCTGCTCAAATTATTGCAAGGCAAGATGCACTGGAAAATACGCCTTTGTGATTTCCTGTTTTCCAGACCTTTAAAAGATCCAGCTAACAAGGGTAGTAACGATGTTGATTTTCTTTGTTTAATTTTATTTTTACTAGAGTATAGCTGATTTACAGTGTTGTCTCGGTTTCTGCTGTACAGCTTAGTGACCCCGTCATACACAGATATACCTTCTTTTCCCCCTACTGTCTTCCACCACATGATGTGAATTTTCAAGGGAAAAAAATATTCATTGGCTATGTCAGCGTTGGGTGGGAAGATAGTCCAAGGATTTCCTAGCTCTTTCGGATATTGCTACTAGAAATATTACACAGGCAATTTCTCTTTAGCATGCTGATGCTTTTCAGTTCCACTCATATGAGAGGATGACCTGGAGAATTTTTAAGTGTCTGTTTGCAGTTGCTGTTATTTATAAACCTGTAGCCACCTCCCTTTACCTGGTAATAATTACATCTAAATTACTGCACTTTTCTTTGGAAACTACAATGAGAAAAATAAAACAACCTCTAGTTTGCTATATACCCTTAGGTGAGGGTATTATAAATCTCACCTGCACTTTAACCGAGCTTTTGCAGGTGATTATTTAAATGACACTCCACAAGGCACGAAGTGATCCAATGCCACAAGAAAGGTAGGTACGATATGCAATTGGAGGAGAGAGGAGAGAGAAACTGTTGTTAATGGAGATGAATTGAATTACATGTTAAAGAGGTAAAATTGACCTGTTTTTTAAAACTGACGTATATGTCAATTATACTGAGACTGGTTTCAGGTATACAAGGTGATCTGTATATACTGCAGAACGGTCACCACCATAATTCTGGTTAACATCTAATGCCATGCATAGCTACAGTTTCTTTTTCTTGTGTGAGCTGGGTCTGGACAAATAATCTGGTGGATGTTGATTGTTTTCCTTCCCAGCACCCATCGCCCCTTCTCCCTGTGGCACCTCTAGATTCTTGGGGAATCCAGCCTTTCCTCTTACTTGGTCATTGTGGTCTGGGAGGCCTTCCACCCCTTGCTTCAGAGATGGATCCCGTAACCCACGCCTGAGCCATTCGATCCTTTGCTTCCTCTTAATTATGATTGGCTCCCAGGGTAACACATCTCCTAGGAGGACCCAATCAGAGTCTTGATTTGGGCCACCGAGTTCTAAATACACACCGGAAATAAGTGGGCATGAGGATGGACTATGGGGCAGACCAGGGCGCGCTAACCTCTGCCAACTTATCTCAAAATTCACTCCATCAGGAGTTACTGTGTATCTGCTTCCCATGTAGTGATGATAACAATGATGATGACAATTAAATCTACTCTGTTGCCTTGTGTGTCCAGACATCACGTGACACATGACCTTATTTAATCCTCCTTACAGTTCTTGGAGGAAGAACTATTATGATTCCATTTGACAGAAAAGGAACCAAGACTTAAATAAGCTAAGCCACTTGCGCAAGGCCGACAAGCCAGGACCAGCCTGGTGCTGGGGGTCTCCGAGCCATGCTGTCATTTGGCAGATGGCCCTCCTTTGCGCAAGTTAAGTACCAAAGGAACAAAGATGAATGTGACCATTTCTGTTCTGTAGAAAGTGGTTGAGAGTGGACCTTGTCCACGTTAATTGCTTATTTCAGAACATTTAGCAATATTTTGAGCAGTATTTGTCCTGATCTGATTAGCCCTTTTGAAACTGTATTCTTTAAGTAATGGCATTCTAAAATATCCTTTGTCTCTGGTGTTTGAAAATCCAATTCACTCTGTAGACGGACTCTAAACGCAAATAAGAGCCTTGGTTTCCTCATTTCATCGCCTCTAGAGAACAATTCATAAAGCACGGAAGTTCTAACTAGTCAATCAATAGCCACTACTTAAATCAGAGACTCAGAGGGTAGTCTGTTATTAAAAAGGGTTCCTCTGAAGATGATGTTAAATGAAAATAAAGGAACTAATCTGGGTTATGATCTGTATTCAGCATCAGGAAATAGTCTGAAGGAAAGGGTTCTGTTAACTGTATTTAGAGCTTTTCCTGCTTCTGGTTCCTGCCTGAGGAAAAGTGGGGAAAATTCAATTTCTCAAAAGCCACTTAAGCGTTATTAAGCAATTCATGGAAACCAGCAAAGCAACCGGCAAGATTTCCCCCCAGCTAGGATCTACAAACCTAACCGCGAGCTCAGCTATCTGCCTCATTTTGGCCTAGATTTGACTATAAAATAAATACAGATCTGCATGAAATGTTCACTGCATACACCAGGACATCCAGACTCACTAATTATTGGAAATGCTATTATCTTACCCATTCTGTAATCCTATTTCTGGAGTTAGTTACGTAATTTCACCCGACACAGAAAAGGAAACTTTGACCCGAATTACATTTAAAATGAGCTCTTCACTAAATCAGGAAGAAAGGTTTTTTTTTTTTCCCTTCTTAATGAATCATAATTGGAAGTCTGTAAGAGGTGCAAGTGTGACTGTGGGGGAGAGGAAATAAAACTTCCATTCATTCCAAATAGTTCAAATATTTAAAGCCAGACTCTATCGCTCCAAGATGGCATTTCAACTGGACTGTTACTCATATTTGTCTATTACTGTGTTCTCAACTCAAGAAACTTTTAGTGCTGGCAAGGAGTTTTGAAATCTAGTTCTTCATCTAGATGAGGATTTTTGATCCTAGCCCAGGGAGATGTGATTTGGTCAAGATCTCACAGCAGGAGGTCCACGATTTGAACTTGGAACTTTGGTTCTTAGTCTGAAATTTCTTTTGTTCGACTCTCTTCTTTCCTCCTGGATGACTTTAAAAGTGGAGAATGGGAGTTCCCCCTGTGGCACGGTGAATTAAGAATCCGACTGCAGGGAGTTCCTGTTGTGGCTCAGTGAATTAAGAGCCCGACTAGTATCCATGAGGATGCCAGTTTGATCCCTGGCCTCACTCCCCTCTGGGTTGGGGACCCAGTGTTGCTGCAAACTGTGGTACTGTTTGTCTGATTTGACCTCTGACCTGGGAACTTCCATGTGCTGCAGGTGTGCCCCCCCAAAAAAAAATCCTGCTGCAGAGGCGTGGGTTTGATCCCTGCTGTGCGTTAAAGGATCTGGCATTGCCTCAGCTGCTGTGTAGGTCACAGCTGCAGCTCAGATTCAGTCCCTGGCCCAGGAACTTCCATATGACTTGGTGTGGCCATAAAGTGAATATACAAATAAAAATAAAAATGGAGGCGTTCCCATCGTGGCTTAGAGGTTAATGAACCCGATTAGTATCCATGAGGACATGAGTTCGATTCCTGGCCCCGTCAGTGGGTTAAGGATCTGGTGTTGCCGTGAGCTGCGGTGTAGGTTGCAGATGCGGCTCTGATCCCGAGTTGCTGTGGCTGTGGTGTAGGCCGGCAGCTACAGCTCTGATTCAACCCCGAGCTTGGGAACCTCCATATGCCACGTGTGTGGCCCTAAAAAGACAAAAGGCAAAAAATAAAAATAAAAATAATAAAAATGGAGATTCGACTTGGCTGTCAGGCCCACGGAAGTTCTGGCGTTCATTTTCATCCATGAGATATCTATAGAGAGGAGACCAGTTAGATTGCCTGTCACCTGCACAATTTCTCCTCTCTCTCAGGTCAGAGAAATTTCCCCTAGATAAACAAAGAACGCACCGCGTTAGGGGTCCTGCCTTCTGTATTTTTGAACAAGCACAGAGCATAGGAATGCTATATCTACAAGCATGACGTGTAACATTTTGCAAAGTGCCATTTTATAATGTCCAAGTGAAAAACTTTGTCTAAGGCATACTTACACGTAATAGCTAGATTTATGCTAAAAATCGAGTGCTTTATTATTTTTATAAGTGTAAGCCTTCACCTTGACAAGTTGGTGTGGTGGCCCAGGAAAGGTGTTGCTCAGGGCTCTTTTGGCCCAAATACTCCTTCTCCTGCTGGCCCGGAGCACCTGAAATCACAAAGTTAGCAACTTTTTTTTTTTCCCTAGAATGTTAAAAATTCCTGATCTGTGGGCAAATATCCCTGGAAGAGGGAATACTGAACGTTTTGTTGCATTTGCTATAAACACCTTCGTAAGTACGGGTCTAGACTTTCCCACGAGGGGAAATTTCTACCAAAGGGGAAGGCACCAACGCCAAGTTTTGCCTATTTAACAATTTTGCCTAGAGCTGAACCTGAGCATTACTATGACTAATAAGTGAAAATAGCTTCCATCCCATTAGTAATATGATGCTAGCCAGTAGATTCTAGCACTAGGGAGGGATGCTCTTATAAATCATTACTATTTTATGTTCAGAAAATGAGTACACCGATGTTTCCAGCAAGGGAAAAATGCAAGCCAGCTTTCACCTTTCCTCCTGAGGAAACCAATGAACTGATATGCATTTAGAAAATGCTGAATGTCTTCGAGTCTAACCAACCCCGTCCCTCCTAAAATGTCCATATGTGAATGAGGCGCTTTGCAGATTTTTTTTTAAACTCAGCATTTACTGATCTTAAAAAGAATTGGCTAGTGTAAAAATATACCTTACCTTTGAAAGAAACCTGTTATAAGAAAAGGTGTGAACAAAATGCATTATGTTTGTCTGACATATTGGAAATGGCTTATTTCACTCAAAGGTTTTTCTTTTTTTTTTCCTCTTCCTTTTATTTTTTTTTTTTCAAAGTTCAGGTGCAATGCAACTTTAACAGGTAGTTGACCAAATAGCCTACCTGGCAGCGCCCATTTTCTATGAATTCTTTCTCAATATTTCCTTTCCTAGACCCGGCATTCACTAACCAGATAATGGAAAATGGAAGGCTTAGCCGTTGGCAGTAAGGGAACTTTGTGAAACAAAGAGCATTGTTTTTCTTCTTTTTACTTTTTGGTGACTTGCACAGGTGGTAGGTTATTAATTTTTTTGAAACAAATAATTAATCTAACAATTTAGTTCACAAAAACCTAGTGTATGATAAATTCCCAAGATTTTTTAAAAAGTCAATTTGTTAAAATCGGGCAAGAAAAATGCAGTATTATTTTGCTATTCAGTGCATGTTATAAAACAACACCAGTCTTCACTGGATATAGAGAAACCTGTGAGATATCAGTGAAATGGCATGGATAAGGTTTTTTCTGTGATCCATATGCCAAAATATGCAAAACTTGATGACCACAGAATAATTGTCTCTAGGCTTATGTACCACTTTGGGGGAGGAAGGTGGTTCTCTGCTTTGTCCTTGACTCACTAAATCAACTTTACCTGGTAAAATTAGTTTCAAAATCATAATATAAAGGAATATTTTGTCAAGTATTTTTTTTAGGTTTCTTTTTTGTCTTTTTAGGGCCACACCCACGGCATATGGAGGTTCCCAGGCTAGGGGGTCCAATCAGAGCAGTAGCCGATGGCCGACACCACAACCATAACAACGCCAGATCCGAGCCACATCTACAACCTACACCACAGCTCATGGCAATGCCGGATCCTTAACCCACTGAGCAAGGCCAGGGATCGAACTTGTGTCTTCATGGATGCTACTCAGATTCATTTCCGCTGAGCCGTGACAGGCACTTCGAAGTATTTTTTTTTTTTTAATGTCCTAAATATTTAGGTAGCATGTCACTTTTTTTCTTCCAGATAGCACTGTTTGTCTTTGTGTCATTTTGACGTCCTCAAGTTGCATGTAATAGATGATTAATGTCTGGGGTTATGTCCCAGTGATTCACATAGAAACTCAGGTAAATATTGGATGCAAAGACTCGAATTTTTTTAATTTAATAGGGTTTAAGTGGGGAGAAGATTCTTTAGATGGGCAATTTTGGAAACACTGATTGCTTTGGAGCGGTGAGAATAAAGAATAGATCGCCTTATCTCATCGTCTGTGTTGAAGGCAAGATATTAGAATGGGGATGTCAGTGTGGGAATGTTTGTAGAGTAACAGGGCAGAGATGCAGTCTGAGGAGGGGCTGACAGGAGAGCAGGTGATTCTAGATAAAGTCAAGCAATACTACATGTACTAAGCACACCCAAAGGCCAGATTCTGCTCTCCCTGGAAATCATCATTATAATCTATCTGATATCAGAAACTTTCATACTTAAGGAGCCCAAAAAAATGAGTGGAGAAGGACAACATAGTCCCTTTTTTTTTTTGTTCGTTTGTTTTTAGGAGTGCACCTGCAACATATGGAGGTTCCCAGGCTAGGGGCTGAATCGGAACTGTAGCTGCTGGCCTACACCACAGCTCATGGAAATGCTGGATCCTTAACCCACTGAGCGCGGCCAGGGATCGAACCTGTTTCCTCATGAATGCTAGTCAAATTCATTTCCTCTGAGCAACGATGGGAGCTCTGGACAACCTACTCCTATGAACGTTTTTCCATTATGTCAGGGCAAAGGGAGCCAAGAATAGACCACGCCGTCTTTACATGAGATTACATTCTAAAAGGAACGTGACTCATGGTCTGGAACAGAAAGGCAAAAGTTCCTTATCAGGGAAATACTTATTCAGCAGATGTTAGCTGAGATGGTCTGCAACTGCCTGCCATTTGAAGCCAGCTTGTAGGAAAGAAGCGTAGCTGGTATTCCGCTAAAACTAACCCCAAGTGTAAGGATGAGTAGAACCATGGTAGCCTGGGGGTGACTTTGAAAACGAAGGCCAAATTTTGACCCAGTTGAAAGCTGGCTGCTCTTTTTCCCTTGAGAAGCTTCTCTGGGTCACAGATGAGGTGCTGTGGTTTTCCTGAATTCTGCAGGCTCCCGCCATCTGTTGGAGGCAGCATTGGGCTGCAGCCTCGGGGCAGGTAACCTGTCACTCTCCAGGATAACTCTATTTATTGAGTGGCCAGGGAGGCAGCAGGGCCACCTGCTGTGGCCTGATGGCTCAGCCTGACAAGACCCCTCCCTTCTGGCCAGACATTGACCTGAAGTCCTCCGCTGATGGCAATGACCCAGAGCCAGGATGATCCGTGCCTTGTTCTGCTGTATTTAATATTGAAGCTGTCCTCTGCTAAGCAGGAGAACTGGAAAAAGGACCAGGCATCACGTGGGTTGAGTAGCACTTTGTTGCAAAAGTAAAGACACAAATCTGCGCACATTTTCTAGTCCAGTAATTCCTTTGGTGTTGTGGTTGTTTGTTGTTAATTCTGTTTGAGTTCATGCTGCCTTTCGAGTCACTCTGTTTTTCTGCAGGTGCTTTGTGAAACCTATCCATGCGTGCACCCCCCCATATTTAAATTAATTTTATCCAGAGAAGTTAGAGATAATCACACAGAGTACAGCCAGTGATGTTTCCGTTCAGTGCATGCATTGCCAAGGAAGTTTCTTCGTTGTTGTTTGATTTCAAGGAGTATTTTTCCTACCACCAAGTAAGTATCAATAGATAGATTTTTCTCCTTCATGGGGCTTTTAACGCCGAATCCACTTTGATTGATTGCTTTCAGTTCAGATACTTGCTTTCCATAGTGAATGAAATTTTAAGCCATGGGATTTTTCTGGTACCCATGAGTTCTGCTTACAATGAGTTTTTCAGATAAGATGCCACAACACCATTGTAAGTGGACAGGATCTCTTGTTAGGACACAGGATGTAAAGATGTAAGTTAAGGGAGTTCCCTTCATGGCTCAGTGGTTAACGAACCTGACTAGGATCCATGAGGATGCGGGTTCGATCCCTGGACTCACTCAGTGGGTTGGGGATCCCGAGTTGCCAGGAACTGTGGTGTAGGTTGCAGATGCGGCTCAGGTCTTGCGTTGCTATGGCTGTGGTGTAGGCCAGTGGCCACAGCTCCGATTTGACCCCAGCCTGTGAACTTCCATATGCCACAGGTGCTCCCTAAAAAGCAATAAAAAAAGCAAAATAATATGTAGGGTAAGAAATAAAAGTGCCCACATCTGTATTTAAATAAAAATATCATCTTCCAGTGAAAAGAAAGAAGTGGATGCTTTTTCTGAGTGGAATCAAATTAAGTGTTTTGGGAAGGAGTCTCTGGCTTAAAAAGGAAAAAGGATATTTATTTTACCATCAAGACACACATTTCATTCCATGCTAGATCTCATTACAGGCTTCACCCTTTGTCAAAGTGGACTAAACTGCGGTGTTAAAGCAAAGCAGGCTGCATTTCTGCTGCTTGTATGGTAAAAATGGCCCAGGTAATAAATTGCAGACTAGCAGAGGGCTAAACACAGCTTAGCAGAGTTTAAGATGGGTTGATTTAATTGCTCTTACTCAGATGCCAGGGACCAGAAATAAACACAAAAATAAAATTTCCAGGAAAAATAGGAATTATGTCCAGTCTCTTAGGATAGACTATGACGGAAGATAATGTAACAAAAGGAATGTTGGGGTTCCCGTCACGGCTCAGTGAAAGTGAATCTGATCAGCATCCATGAGGATGCAGGTTCGATCCCTGGCCTCGCTCAGTGGGTTAAGGATCCGGCGTTACCGTGAGCTGTGGTGTAGGTTGCAGACACACGTCAGGTCTGGTGTTGCTGTGGCTGTGGCGCAGGCCAGTGGCTATAGCTCTGATTAGACCCCTGCCCTGGGAACCTCCATATGCTGTGAGTGCGGCCCTAAAAAAAAAAAAAGATCAAAGAAAGAAAAGAAGAAAGAAAAGAGAGGCCCTTAGAGGAAGAAAGAGGCTTGGAGATGAGGAGCAAGGAAGGATGCACAATTTTTCTACTTCCTCTTTGGGGAATCTGGTCTAACACTGACTTCTCTGCCATGAGTTCCTGTAAGGGCCAGTGATTTCTTATATGAGTTTCTTATATCAATTGTCCCCAGAAATATTGGAGGGAAGATACGTTCCCTTCTAAGTCTCTTGAGGACTTGGGCTGCATTTTATAAAGAGACTGGGAAAGGGTAAAAAAAAAAAGTTTCCAGGGTGGACACTTGGGACCCTTCCCTGGGTTGGGGCTGTGTCACACACTGCCTGCCCTGATTTCCTCAAAGGAGGAAAAATCTCTGACAATGAAGAAGCGCAAGAGTTTTAACCAACCTGTCCACCCCAGGTAAGTAGAGGCATCACTGTACACATAGTCCTTTTATTAATATAAAGTCCTATGACCCTCAGAGAAAAATGCAAGTTGTACTGAAAAAAAAAAATGGATAAGTTCAAATAATTATATGTCATTTTGGCCTTGAGAATATTCTGGGAATTGTATTTTGGTAGAGAAAAGTAAAATATTTCATTAAAAATTTAGTCTGCACATGAAAATTGCATTTTGAGGACAAATATGACTTTTTGTGTTATATTATTTGCAGGAAGACATTGCAGCTCCCTCAGACACAGGTGAGCTTTGCTGAGTTCCCAACGCAACCGTACGTGCAGGTGGATCCTTCCTAGGTATTCTTAGGTGAGGAACTCTTGCTAAATGTGTGACCATGTCCACTGGCTTCCCTTATATTAAAATGCAGAACTGTAATGGAGGTTAACTTACTCCTGCCAAGTCAAATGATAAGCTGCTTGACACAGTCACATGTGTAATAATTTCCTGGGCACCTTAAAAGGAAAGATGTACTGTCTGGATTGAACTGCACACGGGAGGGAGAGAGTGGGGGCTGGGGCTGGCACCCTTGGATAAATGCGCATGCGTCATTTTATTTTTCTATTTTGCATTTTAAAAATTCAGTACAACTGTTATAAGACCTATTTTTGTCTTCTAGGGAGCCAATTACATCTTAAGCTGGTCCAACTCAATAAAAATGAATTTGAAAAATATAATCGGCACGGAAAGAGAAAACTCAATACACATTCAGTGCCCCAAACTACACATTTTATTGCTCTGCAGAGAAAGGCTGTTGGGGTGGAATATTCTTGGCATTTGTTCATTTAAAGATAAGGACAACTCCCTTCACACAGCCCTGCGAGCGGGCTGCAATGAGAATTTCATCAAAGGCTGTGTAATGCTATAAACATGTTCTTGCGAGTTATAGAAATTCTTAGCCCCTCTCATGTCATTTTTGCATGCACCCTCCCTGGACCAGTCTCCTAATTTGTCTTGGATGAATGATGTCTTTTTCTCATTAAGCAGATGCTTCCGTTTTAGAGGAGGACCAGAAGACAATGTCTAATTGAGCTTTTTTTTGGCGGGGGGATTTTGGTTTGGACAGTGCTAGAATTAGCCTTGGAATTTAGTCTCCTGATTGACTTGTGTCCTAATTAAAGCCCAATTCGATTGATTATGCTTGCGCCTTTCAATAGGGAGCTCAGAACCACTTCCCGCATTGACAGCATGCTGGATCTCTGTTGCCTCCTGATTTCCTGAACGTTCTGACATTCACAACCCCCCCACCCTCCAGGCAGAAGCCCAGGCTGCTTCAGAGTATGTGTCTCTTCAGTTCCAACATGGGCAGAGCACCCCACCTTACTTCGAGGTATTTCTTGTGCCGTAATACATATTCAAATGCAATTACAAAACAGGATCTTATGGAGTAAATATAGTGATGTCAATAGTTTCCATTATCGTAATAATTTAGGTAAGGCAGAAAAATCACTTTCAGAATCTGAACAAGTCTGAGTTGGTTTCCCCCCCTTCTTTGCCTGTAGCTTGGAAAGGAAGGCTTGGAAAGTCCTATTATCCTAACAATTAAATTGGCTTAGTCTCATGCATACAGATGGCGATGCCTTGTGCTGGGTCCAGCTGTCATTTCCTTCCTCAAAAGAGAGAAGGGCAAAGTACGCGTCCATCAGCTTACCTGCAGCACAGAACTTAGAGTAAAAAGGTGAACGCTCTGCAGATGTGTCTGAGGACACACATCTGCATATAAGAAGAACTCTTTCTTTTTTGGAGACACGGAGGAGTTTTAAGGGTAACTCGTCACCTGGATTCTTCCAAACATCCTTTCAATTTTAGGGAAAAGCCCCACCACCAGCAGGTCTGTATCTCTGCTAAGGATATCATCATTTGAAAGCTTTCATGTTTGGATCAGGAAGGCATGATGTTTAGAGAGTCACCTGGCTAGATTATCTCCCCAACGTTTTTCACTAAATACGCGGAGAGCCCATCCACCTTCTGGTCTAAGACAGAATTGGCCTCTCTCCAGGGCGCCCACCCGATTCTCGAAGGGTGTGTCGTGTCCAGCCTTCCAATTTACCTCCAGTTTGTCACTTTCTGCCAAAGGGTAAGGGTCTCCCTTTGGTTTTTTTAGTGTTTGTTACATGTTTCTTAAAGAAATGCATGGGCTTGTATAAATAGATCAATCATTTCCTGTGTTCAGATAATGGGGATACTGTCCTGTGTCATTTAACATGTGTTCCTTGAAGTCATCCATACTGGTTCTGGCTTCTTAGTGTCAAGGTCTAATATATTCATAGCTACAAATAGCGTCCAAGGTTGTGCATTTTTCACTAGATCATGCAAATGAGGTGAACAGAGAAATGATCACACTTCAGCTTACGGAGGGGAAAGATGCTCACTTAGCAAGCACCTCCCCCAGCAGATTGCAGAACATTCTCTGAGTTTATTTTACAGTGTGCGTAGGCCCACTTCGCTGGAGCAAGACAACCGAGGTGAGCTGTGCCAGAAATCTGGAGTAAGGCTTATGTTGGTGCCACAGAGGAAAACTTTCTTTTAGGGCATAGTGTAAATCTGTTTGGGCTATTTTTCAAAACTGCATTTATGCCTGGGGTCAATAACAGGAAAAAAAAGTCTGTTATTAATTATTCTAATTTGAAAGGAAGTTACAATTGACCTCCAGCAATCTGGCTTGGCCCTGTAAAGATTTTTAGCACTCAGATTTCTGGAACTTGCCTTGGCACAGGCATTATCTGCTGACCACAGTGGGAGGGAAAGTTCTTTTGGTAGCGGTCCGTGCGGCTTTGTGGAGGTGCTGTGTTCCAGGAAAGGTGGTAGAAAAGGATGTTTTATTTTATTGTCCATGAAACCCTATTTTAGAGTGTTTGAGAAATGTTCCTTGTGAAGGCGTCAGTCTAATGGTAGAGCAACAGTTCACCTGAGTATAAACTTGGATGTCCACATAGCAATTTTCCCCAAACTGACAGGCTTCTGTACTTGAAGATAGATAGCCGTTTTGTTACAGGCAACAGAATTAAGTAATTTCGGGCAATGAATTACCATATTGACCCCGCGTGGACCTGGGAGGGCAGCTGGCCAGGATGGGGCGGTTGCCAAGTTCCCGTCTCGTGTCTGTGATTTGGACGGCACCTCTCCTCCTGATTGATGATCAATCTGCTTTGATAAAACAGACTGTTTGAGTTATATTTAATTGAATGTTCATTTCTTCTCCTTTTCCTTTACATACAGGGAGCTTCAGAAATCCAAGCGTCTCCTAGAAGGTGGAGTCAAAAGTCACTCGTCCTTGAATGTGGACATAAGCTCGGGCACAGGAAAAAAAAATCCAACAAATACTGAAGTTCTGCGTGGGAGGTTGGACTGGGTGGTCCCCAGCTTCCCTTCCTGCCCTGTGGTGCTTGCTGATCTCACATATTCCAGAAGAAATGGAAAACCCATCGCACTCAGTCCTTGTCCTGCACGTTCATGGGAGCCCAGGATTGAGTGATGAACTTCTAGAGCCTCCATCTTTCCATCAGGGCTCACGGGGAGGTGGGCGTGCAGACACCCCAGTCTCTTGGTAAAGCTGTCCCAGGCTACGTCGCCCAGCAGGCACACAGGAGCAGAAACCTCCCTAAGACAACATGATGCTCTCCTTGTAATCGTGCCCTGCCCTGAACTCTCCAGCATTGTGTTCAAGCTTCCTTTCCAGCATTCCTGACTCCCCCCAAACCCCCTTGTGTGAGAGTCTTCTGTGTCTGTCTACCCCTCTTCCAATCATTCTGGGTTCCCACTGCAGTGTGTCTCGTGTGCAGCTTCCTCTGGGTGGGGTGGCGGGTGTTGATAGGGCAAGGCAGGCGCACCTGACCCCTCTCTGGGACTCAAGTGATGCCTTGTCCCAGAGGGTTGCCCTTACCACGTGCCGGTGGGAGACTGACTTTGGTCCAGGGCAAGCTGAATGTTTCCGCCTTTGCTAGGACTTCACGCGGTCATGGGAGTGATCCTGGTGGGCTGGGCTATGTGAAGGGGGCCCGTGGGATTTTTCTGACATGCTCCCCCTCCCCACCATGAGGCTCAAAAGATCAGCCTGCAGGCAAGAATTGTTTGAAATATAGTCTATGGTCATCATCATTGAATTCTTGAAAAGGTGACATGTCAGGAACACCAGGAGATGTAGTTTTGCTCAATATAAACCTATTCCCTGTCTCAACTGCACAGTAGGTCATGATGGTAGATGTGTCTAGAATCTCTAGCACAATGCACAGTCTGCGCATGGTAGCTACTCAACGCACATTAGTGGAACACACAAAAGACTTTTGATGTGCTTTATGCTAGGTATTGTGCTATGTGCTGGGGATACATGTGACATGGGGCTTCCCTAAAGGAATTCGGAGTTTCCTGGATGATGACAAGGGTATCTGAACTTTGTTTAGAACTTTACTTTGTATTTGCGTAGTGCTTTGAAAAAAAGTTACTTTCAATTACACGGTTTCATTTGATCTCACAACTGAGTGAGGTTGTCAGCCAGTAACTTATTCTTACTTGTCAAAATTTTAGCTCTTTTCTCTCTCTTTAAATACAGATATTTTCCTATTGTTTATCTTTATTATAGAGAATATTTATTTATTATCTTTATTATAAAAAAATACAAGGAATAGGAAAAAAGGCAAGATCTATATCTATATATCTGTGTGTATGAACAAACACACATACACACATGAACACACATGTGTACACATTCTGTATTTTACTTTCAGGCCTTTTTCCTGATGCCATCTTTGTTTTTTACATAAACATGGATTGATGCCCATGGATTTCCAGGCTTTGCCAGAGGTTATGGTAAACATAAAGCCAAATAAGGAAGTTTCTGTTCCCAAACTTACAATCAAGTAAGGGAATCAAAATTGAATCGGTAATTATAATGGAGCCCCGCAGAAAAGAAAACAACACTTTGTAGAAACAAAATGAATACGAAGTGAGATTGGTTGAAAACTGGAGGGAAGCCAGCAATGAAGACCAAGAGAAGAGAGAATTCTGAGTATTGGGATATCAAGATCAATCCCTATCTCACACCATATACAAAACTTAACTCAAAATGGATCAAAGCCCCAAATGAAAGGATGGAAGGTCATTGGGATTCCAGAAACCAAAGAACATAGGCCAGGTTACTGAATGTATGCTCTAGCAGGACAGTTACGCTATCCAGGAAGGCTGCATGGAACTGGAATGGAGGAAAACACTGGGATGAGGTGTCAAGATGCTCCGTGAATTGTGGGTATAACTGAAAAAATATAACAGTGACTAAGATGGACAGAGTGGCCGTGCTGTTTATGTCATCTGTATATTTCATTTCCCCAATATTAAAAATATTTTCCCTGTTATTAGCTACTTTATATACATTTGTAACTGAAGGTTACATCTATGGGTATAACATAATTTATGAATGTTACATTTAAGTTGTTTTCAAGATTAAAACGAATGCTATCACAAATATAAATTAGCCTCTTCTGTAATTGCATATACATATGCCAGCAAAATTGAAGACGATTTTGAATTCAAACAATGGATTTGCCTTTTAATTTAACAACTGATCAAATTTGGTCCAGTCACTTTGTTGACTGGTTAAATTAATTTCTCTCCAACCATTTAAGAAGCATGTCCTGCCCTGGTTATTTCGATTCCCAGTCCACTAAGAGAACGTAGTAGATGCAACCTCAGTACTTCAGATGGGGCAATGAGCTATTTTTCTGACTTCCACTTTGAAAATAAAGTTTTCTGACTTTCTTCTGACCAGGGAATTTGCCAGATCTGATCTGTGAGGTAATCCAAGCTGTACATTAGAACTTCAGGCACAAATATGTCTGTGTATGTGATAGCTATTCAGAGCTATTTGGAGTGATGAATGATTATGTCTTGATGAGAAATATAAAGTAAATTTCTGGGTTAATTGTTGGAAAATCAGCATTGATTCTGTATCCTTAAGAGAGGCACATGGGTTCAGAAATCCCAGTAAACTTGTAGAAACTGGACTTCAAGGAAGGAAGCAGAAAATGATGAAAGAAGGAGAAATTTATGTCCGCAGATAAAGCGCTAGGATTATCAGGAAGAAATTCTTCACTGGAAGTTGGAAGAGGAGGTCCTTTGTGGTTTCATATTGAGAGCGAAAAGGAGAGAGGGTCAGGAGGAGGTTAGCATGTTCTGGGAATAAAAACTGGATACAGTGAAAACAGCAAAGAACTGAACCTTAACCGAGAGCCTGATATATGCCAGGTATATAAATACATCACTCTATTTTATCCTCACAATGACTGTGTAATTCAGGTATTCTCATCAACTAGAATTAGGTTTGGCTGCTGATAAGAGAAAATTCAAAACAAAGTTGGCTTAACCAAATAGTGTTTCTTGTTTCTGTTAGAGAAGTGTCAAAGACTCAGTCCAGGGCAAATGTGGCAGCTCCATGGTATCACAATGGACTCAGGCATCAGCATTCCTTTTCCCATATTCTTGGTGTGTGGCTTCACTTTTAAGATCCCAAGATGACTGCCAAAGCTCCAGCCATCACGTCTGAGTCCCAAGCATCAGGAAAGAGGGACTACGAAAGAGTTTCTCCTCGACTATTCCTGCTTTTCAGAAGTCTTACCCAGTAGTTCCCTGGTGGCCTAGTAGTTAAGGATCTGGCATTGTCACTGCTCTGCCTCAGGTCACTGCTATGGTGCAGGTTCAATCCCTGGCCTGGGAACTTTTGTATGCCGTGGGCACAGCCAAAGAAACAAACAAAAGTACAACTTTCGTTGGTCGAGGGATCTTGATAAAAAGTACAAAGTTTAGTTATAAGACGAATAAGCCCTGGGGAAAGCACCTGCAGCATAATTTCTACAGTTACTAACACTGTATCATATACTTGAAAGTTTCTAAGTGAGTAGATCTTAAATGTCTTCATCACACATGCAGAAAAGTAAGTAGGTGAGGTGATGGGTGTGCTCACCGATCTTACTGTGATCATTTTGCAATACATCTGTGTATCACATTATCACGTGGTACACCTTAAAATTATATAATGTATGACAATTATATCTCAGTCAAGCTGGGAAAAAAAAAGAAGCCTTCCTAGGAGTCCCACTCAATTTCCCCCAACCTCTTAGGATTAAGTTCTAATACCTAAGGCCACATCTAACCACATCTAGCTGCCAAGGGAAACTGACTTTGTCATAAATTCACTTGGGACAATTCTCCCCACAGTGAAAAACAGGGTTCTGCTGGCAAGGAGGGGGTAGAATAAATACTGAGTGACTGAACAGTACTGCTGGGCACTTCCTTCTTTTACCTTCACTATGTCTTTGTAGAAAGTAGGGCTCGGTGCATTAGCCAAGGTCGCATGGCTGACAAGTGGAGGTGTCAGGATTAGAACAGGTTAATCTGGCTTCAGAGCCTCCTTTCAGGGCATGGCCCTTCTTCTCAGTGCAGGATGGTAGATCCATGAACCAAGAAAGTCAGGGCTGTGCTTTGAGATCGAGAGGCGGTACCTGGTCCTCATCTCCAGAAATGGGTGAAGTTAGACGCTGGCCTGCGTATCAGTTTTCATCTTCGAAATACTCTTGCTTTTTGTCTTTGAGCAATTTCACTTCTAGGGATTTCACATATGGAAATAATTAAAATGGGTGCAAAGATTTATGTGCTAGGATGTTCACTGAAGCTTTATTTATAATAGTGGAAAATTAAAAACAACCAAAATACCCAACAAAGGAAATTGGTGAAATTACAGAATGCTGGAACATCCATATGGTAGAACACATTGCAACCATTAGAAATCATGTTCTTCCAGAATATTTAAGGACACGCATGATAAGGCTCATAAGTTATGTTAAAAAGATTAAAAATAGTAATCACTATGATTCCAGCTTTATAAGATATGTGAATAGAGGCATAGGAAGAAACCTGGAAGAATAAGCCTCAAAACGTTCACAGTGGTTCTTTTGTAGAGGATGGGAGTATTAATTATTTTACTTTTTATTTATGCTTTCTTGAGTTTTCCAAATTTCTACTATGAATATGTATTACTTTTGTAATCAGAAAAAGCTCACACATGTCATTTGGAAATATGCTTCCTCCTTAGGAAAACAGTTTTGTTATTCTCAAGTTGACTGGCTTAGATGTTTAGCATCGTCAAAGTGCTAGTATGAAGAAGGTTACAGCAGATTGACTGCAATAAATATTTATTGAGAGCCCGCGGTGTGTGAGCCCTGTTCTGGGAGTTGTGGGAGGGGCTGGGGGCAAAGAAGAACAAGCCACGCTCCTTGCCCCCAGAGAGGTCTCTTTCTGAGGACTGTGCTTGGGAGGTGATGGGCATAGGAAAGGGCTTCAGGCTGCTGTGGGGTGAGAGCCAAGGTGGAAAGGGACTGTGTTTAAGAAGGCAGTAAACATGTAATCGTGTTATTAAAATGCGCAGTTCCCCTTTCTCTGTGTTAGATGGAGCACATGCAGACTGAAGTCAGCTTGGGCTGCCCCTCAGCACAGCCGCCCACCTGGTCTCCCTCCCCACGGGATCCAAGACCTTGAACTAGGGTCATGCAGGCATTCCACCCAGGGAAGGCGCCATCTTGACGCCAGACCAGAGCAACACGACAATAACAATAATTAACAAATGAGCACACTCACTAATGGGATGAGGATTCTGTGCGCTTTCTAGGTGATTAATTAAGCGTCATTATGGAACAAATTAACTGGTCTGTGTTCCAATCCTAGTTCCACCATTTATCAGGATTTCCCCCCACCTACCGTCCCCGAGAAAATCCAATTTGTTCTTAGTTTGAATTGGTGAGGATGCTGAGCCCAGTTTGGGTATGAGAACAGGCTCTTAGGATCCAGGCAGTATTTCTCCTGCTTTGAGCCCACCAGACTTGTTCCTCCGTGGGTCTCTCTCAGTTCTGCCATTGACCCTGAGATGCGAGCTTCATTGGGCAAGGGCCCCAGAACCGGTTGCAGAAGAACCCTGTCCCCTGCATGTGCCCCAGTTTCACCATAAGGACCAAATTGTAACAACCCATCCTCTGAGGGCTTTGCTTCACCCTTCAGTCCCAGGCCACCAGTGATGATAGCCTGGGACTGACCTCTGTCCCCGTGGTACTGCTGCTTTTTTCCTTCCTTCCTTCCTTCCTTCCTTCCTTCCTTCCTTCCTTCCTTCCTTCCTTCCTTCTCTCCCCTTTCTCCTTCCTTCCCTCTCTCTCTTTCTCTTTCTTTTTTTTCAGGGCCACACCTACAGCACATGGAGGTTCCCAGGCTAAGGGTCAAATAGGAGTTACAGCTGCCGGCCTACACCACAGCTACAGTAAGGCAGAATCCGAGCCGTGTCTGTGACCTACACCGCAGCTCATGGCAATGCTGGATTCTTAACCCACTGAGCGGAGGGCCAGAGATCAACCCGTGTCCTCATGGACACTAGTCAGGTTTGTTACTGCTGAGTCCTGCCGCTTTCTTGTCCTGAGTATTTCCTAGGTTTCTGCCCACAGCTAGGGTGTTTTGTGTTGTGCTTTGGTAATGGGAAGCGTTGAAAGCTCAATCCTTTGGGAGAATGCTTCAGTTCGTAATGAGGTCTACCCACGGGCAGCCGGGGATGGAGCCCACTGGTGACAAAGAGGTGGTGGGGTGAACAGTTAACTTTATCGCTTCCAGTGTCAAAGGAACAACACACTGACACGTATTTCCTGCTTAAAATTTTTTTTTTTTAATGACATCCGGTTTCAGGAAACAGCACACCTGGTCCCCCACACCTGTCTTTTAAAATTATTTTGTAAAACAGTTTAGCGAACTCACCACCCTGTTCAATACCTCTTTCCTCTAAAAATAGAGCTTTTTTAGAACCCTTTCCTTCCATTCCTTCTTCCAGGAAATTAGACCATATGTTTTCTTGGCTCGGACTATCTCCCTTTGAGTTGTCTTTCACAACAGATGAGCTTATAACTTGCCTTGAGGTGCAGGAAAGGTCCAGGCATTTGCGGGAGACCAAGGGGCAGCATGGTGACAACGGAGGTGCAAGTGCCGAGCGGGGCCCCGCTCCCCGGGGGGCGCGCTGGGCGGATGGGTCCGCGTTACTGCATCTGCGCATCTGCGATGCTCTGGAGTCTGCACTCCTGAGCCGCAGGGGAGGGGATCGTGTTTAAGAGATGCCCATTGGCAGCGAATACTGACAAGCCACAGGGCATTCAAATGGGTGCCCTGGTTATTCCCAGATTGTTCTTCCATCTATTACACCCTGCAGCGCTGTCGTGACGGTCCCCGCAATGGCGCTTAAGAGATACGCTGTAATGAAACAGACAAGATGCTTTGTTCAGGTCAAAGGAAATGCAGGGGTGTTTTTTTTTTTTTTTGGCTTTTTAGTAAAACCCTGCTTTTAAACAGTACAAAGTATTGCAAACTAATCATTCAGTGAACTAAACGTCTGATTTTTTTGTGATTGAAATATGCTCTTTTCCTCAGACTAAAGGGAAAGAAAGGTCTCTGTGAGTAGCCCTCAGTTTGGGCTTTGGCATCTGTGACCCTCAGTCTCTCCCTTCCTTTCATCTCTTAGGAGTTTGGGGATCTTGGATAAGCGAAAGAAACTTCACATCTCCATTTCTTCCTCTGTAAAATGTGTTTTCATCATCTTTTTTCCTCCCTGCCACCAGGGCTGGGCTATAACCAGACAGGGCTTCCACAGAGAAAGCAGCCCGGAGCGTTCACACTGCCGGCTGCAGGTCAGGTGCAGAAACAGCCCTCCTGGAAATGAACTGTTTGCTGATTATGGTGGTAGTTGGGTGGGTCTTTATTGGAACAGGTAAAATGTCATCTCGGCAGCTCAGGAATTAAAAATAAACAGCTCTCTCTATTTGATGATGATCGGTTTGCGTGGTCCTCTCTCTTTGGGTACCTTTACCCAAAGAGCATTCAAGTTTCATGTAATGTATTCTAAGTCAGAGGGAAGGAAACTGGGGGTGTGGGGGAGGGGGGCAGACAGGAAGAAATGTTCCCAGTTAATCTGGGTGGAAAAAGCAGCACATGGCAGCCCAGAGTCCCATGTGGCTCTAATCAGAGCACGGTGGCTGTTAGCGCTTTGTTTTTCTAAGCTGAGTTGCCTTTCTGTTTGTGTGGGTATGTTTTGGCATGACGCTGTTCCAAAGCATTTGTTTGAGACATTTCAAACATCGAAATTTAATGAGTGGCAATAAAAATATCTTTATTCAAGCAGTGTCTTTGGTTATTCGTATAGTAGATCTATGCATTCATATTTTGGGGCTTTCTGGATGGGAAATAATTTGAGTTCTGAGTGCTAACCACAGGAGCATGCACCGTGGGGGAGAAGCTAGGAAAAGGGAACTGCTGCTGGTGTAACTTTGCTACAGATGGTTAATGTGTTTGTGTACAAAGGTTGCATTTTTGAGGCACCCCGGTGCCAGTCCAGACAACACACCTGTAGGTTTCCTCATCAGGCAGCCATGAAGGTGTGTTTTCCCTCTAACACATCCATTTAGCTTGTATTACCGTTTGTACTGTGAATGGATTGCTTTGATAAGATATATTTTTTTTAATGCAATGTTAAATGAAGGACAGTAAGGTGTTTTTGTTTAATTCTAAAAGAGTAGGTTGCATTTTGGGAAACTGTCATGTATGGACAAGGACTAAGTTATAGTATTAATTTTGTCAAAAAATCATGTTATAAAACAGGAACTATAAAAATGCCAGTTAGATAGAATAAATATTTATTGGAAGGCTATAATAAAATGTTAGTGAATTTATTTGAGACATGGTCTTGGGATGACAATGTAAATTTTCTTTTTTGTGTTTTCCTTTTTCCTTGTGTTTTTCCATATTAATTTTTCTGTAATGAATTGCAACGTTTGCCAACAAAGCCTAATTAATAAATGTTCACAAAATGTATCACTTTTAGCACATTTTAAGAAGCTATGGATTAAGAGAGTAATTTTCACTTTATAGTTTATTAATATAAATAACACGTGTCAGAATTTTGCTTTAACATGCACTCTCCAGTAATTAAAAACTGTGGTCTACAGAAATATTTGTCATCGCTGGAAGATTGCTCTGTGAAAATTAAATTTAACAGGTCTATGTCAAGTGCCTGTATGTGCCTGATACTGTGGTATGGGTGGTATACAACGTTCCCTTGAGAAAACTACAATAGGTAGATGAGACCTGCTGTGCAGAAGAGGATCAGCCTTGGATGTGAAGGGAGAGGTGTACAGGTGTCACCTGACATGGTATACTGGTGGAGACTTTCTTGGTGTGTTTTTTAGGTCCACACTGGTGGCATATGGAAGTTCCCAGGCTAGGGGGTGAATTAGAGCTGCAACTGCTGGCCATAGCCATAGCAACACCAGATCCGAGCCACACCTGCAACCTACACCACAGCTCATGGCAACACTAGAGCCTTAACCCACTGAGGAAGGCCAGGGATTGAACCCACATTCTCATGGATACTAGTTGAGTTCATCTCTGCTGAGCCGTAATGGGAACTCTTGGCAAATTTTAAAACAAAGATTCCACTTGAAAAATGATCTGGGAGTTCCCTTCGTGGCTCAGTGGTTAACGAATCTGACTAGGAACCATGAGGTTGCGGGTTCAATCCCTGGCCTTGCTCAGTGGGTTAAGGATCCGGCGTTGCCGTGAGCTGTGGTGTAGGTTGCAGACGCGGTTAGGATCACATGGTGGCTGTGGCTGTGGCGAAGGCTGGCGGCTACAGCTCCTGTTAGACCCCTAGCCTGGGAACCTCCATATGCCGCGAGTGCGGCTCTGCACAAAAAAAAAAGGCAAAAAGGCAAAAAAAATGATCTGATGTCTGTCTTGGGAAGTTTCCTTCTCTGAAGAATGCACATAGACTTGTCATTTATTTCTGAGAGCCCAGAAGACTTATTTCTCTGTGGATTCACAGTTATATTTATTTTTAAAATAACTATATGACTGTGGATGTTTCTCCAGAAATTTCCTGGTTTTGCTCCTTTTAGATCACTGTTAGTCATCATCAGTAACACAGACATATAAGCAAATGTGGCTCATATTCTCCAGTTAGTTACAATATCATGTTTATTGATATGTGCGCACACACTAAATTTTACATACACAAAGTAAACAATACAACGTTCTAATTGATAAAATGGGAGTTCCTGTCATGGTGCAGCAGAAACAAATCCAACTAGGAACCATGAGTTTTCGGGTTGGATCCCTGGCCTTGCTAAGTGGGTTAAGGATCCAGCTTTGCTGTGAGCTGTGGTGTAGGTTTCAGGTGTGACTTGGATCTGGCATTGCTGTGGCTTTCAAGTAGGCCAGCAGCTACAGCTCTGATTAGACCCCTAGCTTGGGAACTTCCATATGCCACCGGTGCGACCCTAAAAAGACAAAAAGAAAAAAAAATAGTTGATAAACTGTTAAATAAATGACATATATAATAAGGACTATCAGCATTCTCAGAAGATGGAGAGTAGTCAAAAGGGGCTTTAAAGACTATTGCTTCATAATATAGCAAGATAATTTAGGTATGAGATACTATTACAGATTGCTGTTATACTGAAATAATAAGCTATGTAACAAATCCAAACTTAAATATCTAGTCTCAAAAATTACTGTTTCATGGCTGGTTCTGGAAATGAGATATATTGTCTTGGAGTAATTTGCTCCCGGCAATAGATTCAATAGATCCTGAAAAGTCAGGTGAAACTGTTATTTGCTGAATTAAAATTATTTCCATAACAGCTGCAATTTGGAATAACTGGTCCAGGGCTGTTCCTATAATCATATGTGAATTTAAGAAAGAAGCCAGTCTATGTTCATCATTAGAAAAGAATGACTATCAAGAACCACAGGGTTAAACTTGTCCATTTCTCCTTCATTTTCCTCGCTGAGGATTATGAAGGAACCATCCCCGATCTTTAGCTAAAGCCACTTCCGTTGTCCACTAGGTCTTAGCCTCTCTCAAACCAGAAAATAATTCTAATAATTTTCCTCTCTCCTACATCATCATTTCCCCCTTTCCAGTGGGTTATTCCCATCAGCACACAAATACGTGATTATCTCTCTCTCATCTTAGAAAAACAAACAAACAAGCAAACAAACAAAACCCTCCCCTGGAGACCACTTCTATTGCTGCCGCTCTGGTTCTCACCTTTTTAATAAAAACCGAGGGTTTCCCATACACACTGTCTCTAATTCCGCTCATTCTCTTGTTCATCCTCTCTATCGGGCTTCTGCCTCACCTCTTCTCCAAACCTCCATCTTCAAGGTCATAGATGACCTCCTTGATGCTAATCCCAGGCATCAGTTTTCGTCCTTGTTTTACCTGACCAACAAGCAGCATTTGACACAGCTCTCTTCCTTGCTGAATTTTGTGACCTGAATTCCACACTTTCCCTGCTTTCTTCCTTCCTTCCTAGCCAATCCTTTTCAAACTCTTTTGCAGGTTTCTCTTTGGATACCACTTCTAAAATCTTCAAGCATCCCCAGCCTCTATCCTTGGGACTGTTCCTCTTTCTACCTCTATACAGCACCTTTAAAATCTCATTCAGTTCCGTAGCTTTAGATATCATCTATCCGCTCATCATTCCCAATTTATATCTTGGCTCTAGCCCGTGTCTTGGACTCCATACTCTATACCTAACTTTCTATTTGGCACTCTACTTACTCAAACCAAACAAGAAAAAAAACTGAATTTTTAATGTTTCCCTTCAAACCTGTTTTCCCCCAAATTCTCAACATCCCAGCCTATGGAAACTGCTCCCTTCTGGTTGCTCATCTTTGATTCTTCTCTTTCTCTCCTATTCTAAACCTTATCTATAAATCTTATAAGCCCAAATCCTAGAGCTTTACTTTCACCACTTATCCTGGAGGTGGTCAAGTTTTATCAGTTCTACCATGATGGTCCGACCCCCATTCTCTCTAAGAAGCAACAACCTCTTCCTAACTGATCCCCTTTATTCCTCTCCTACTTCCCCACCCTGATTTCACTCAACACAGCTGCCTGAGTAATCCACAAATCTCTTCTGTCACCTCTCTGCTAAAACTTTAAAATCTTTTGTGTTCACTCAAAGCAAAAGCCAAAGCATCTGAAAGAACCCGTAAGACCCCACAGGGCCTCTTCCCCCTCCCCCTGACCTCCTGGCCTCTCCTGCTTCTCTCCCTGCTGCTTCCTCATTTCAGCCACACCCGTTTCTTTCTGCTCCTTAACTCGGAACTGGCCTCCCAGATCAGAGCCTTTGCCCCCGCTTTCCCTCCCATCTGGAGCATTAAGATATCAGAAGCGACTTAGTCCCTCACATGTTTCTCTTGGCTCATCTTTCACATTCTCAATCAGCTTTCGTTTGACCACTCTAACTGAAATTACAAACTACAGCCCAGCCCAAGATTTCTTTTACCTCTTCCATACTCCCCCCACCCCCCACGGCATGTGGAAGTTCCCGGATCAGGGACCTAATCAGAGCCACAGCTGCCATATAGGTTGCGGCTGCAGCAACATTAGATCCTTGAACCCACTGCACTGGGTTGGGGATCTAGCCTCCCCAGTGACCCAAGCTGCTGAAGTAGGAGTCTTAACTCACTGTGCCACAGCAGGAACTCCCATACCTTTTTTTTTAATGAAGTTTTTTTGGTTTGAGGTTTTTTTTTGTTTGTTTGTTTATTTGCTTGTTTTGTCTTTTTAGGGCCGCACATGCAGCATACGGAAGTTTCCAGGCTAGGGGCCAAACCAGAGCTGTTGCTACCGGCCTACAGCACAGCCACAGCAACATGGGATCCAAGCTATGTCTGTCACCATAGCAATGCCGGTTCCTTAACCCACTGAGCGAGGCCAGGGATCGAACTTGCATCCTCATGGATACTAGTCGGGTTTGTTACTTCTGAACCACGACAGGAAATCCCTTAATTGAAGTATCTGGTTTACAGTGTTTTAGGTATACAACACGTATATAGATATGTATTTTTTCTCTTTTTCAGATTTTTTTTCATGATAGGTTATTACAAGATATTGAATATCATTCCCCATGCTGTATAATAGGTCCTTGCTTATCTATTTTATATATAGTAGTGTGTATTTGGTAATCCTAAATTCCCAATTTATCCCTCCTCTGTCCCTTCCCCCTTTGGTAACCATAAGTTTGTTTCCTATATCTGTGAGTCTATTTATGTTTTGTTAATAAGTTCATTTGTATCACTTTTTTTTTAGGTTCCACATTTAAGAAATATCATTTGATATTGGCCTTTCTTTGTCTGACTTACTTCGCTTACTATGATAATCTCTAGGTCCACCCATGTTGCTGCAAATGACTTTATTTCATTCTTTTTGGATGGCTGATAAGAATTCCACTGCATATATGTACCACATCTTCTTTACCCATTCCTCTGTTGATGAATGTCTAGGTGGCTTCCATGTCTTGCGTGTTGCAAACAGTGCTGCTTATAAACATTGGGATGCATGTGCTGCTGGAATGGCATTACCCACATGTTGTAAAAACTCGAGTAATGTCAGTGGTCTCCACATCCTTCAGACTTTAAACATGTAGAAACATTGTCAGTTCCAACATACCAGCTCTGATGCTGGACAGATGGTTCTATACTCATAGCGCACAAGCAGCAGCTCATAAAATCTCCTTTCAAATGGGTATTATCACAGTGAATGAACATCCATGCCTTTTTTCCCCTCTTTTTTGGCCGCCCCCTGGCATATGGAATTCCTGGGCCAGGGATCAGAAATCTAAGCCGCAGCAGAGACCTAGGCCACAACTGTGGCAACACCAGATCCTTAACCCACTGTGCCGGGCCGGGTATAGAACCGGCTTCCCAGCTCTCCTGAGATGCCACAGATCCTGTTGCACCACAGCGGGAACTCCACGAACTTCCATGCTTTTGAGACAGGAAATTAGCAATGTCTCAGCTAGCAACGACCTCCTTTGTATGCTAGAGCAGAAAGGGTAAAGAGTTTTGAGAGTGGTGTAAATCTTACGTGAGCATTTATTAGAATTGATCATAGGTTTTGTCTCATTTATATTTTATGTGATTTTCTTTGTATTGTTTTACCTGGACTTAAGTTGGCATTTTAAATTTAGTGGTCACAGGGTATTTTGTTCCAGGGAAGTCTGCCAGTTGCATCTAGCATGGATGGTATAAGAGTGTCCATGCATGGCTAGCCTGGTGATGCTGGATAACTGTGGATTAATTTATCTGAGGAAACCCTTGCTTTCAGTCATACTAGATACCGTGCTAAACAAACAAACAAACAAAAAAACTGTGCACACATCACTGATAGTAGCTAATATCAACCATAGTTTGGTTCACATTCTCAACTCTATTTTTTCTTTTTCTGTGTAGAAATCTTTTGAAACCAAATTACTTACCTCCCTCAAGGAATATTATGAGAGCAAAATTTATAGCTGTTTAAGAAAGAATAGTCTATTATTAGCAAGGGTGTTGCTAAGGAAGATTTATTCATTCATTAATTTAGTTAGCCAAAGACAACTTTTCAAATGCCTCCTGCGTGTGAGACACTATATTTAATATTGTGATGTTCACAAAGGAGCATGAGTCAGACCTCCAGGAAGTGAACTAGTGGAAAAGCTGAGCTATGTGTAAAAATTACAACCAAATGTGGTGATGATAATACTTTAGGTGCAAGACACCATCATCTACTTGATATATAATCTCGGAAAATAAATACTTGAAGAGGAAGAGATGATTTCTTTTTTTTGTTTCTTAGGGCTGCACCTGTGGCATGTGGAAGTTCCCAGGCAAGGGGTTGAATTGGAACTGCATCTGCTGGCCTACACCACAGCCACAGCAAAGCGGGATCTGACCTACATTACAGCTCACAGCAATGCCAGAACCTTAACCCACCAAGCAAGGCCAGGGATCGAACCCAAGCCCTCAGATTCACTACCACTGAGCCACAATGGGAACTCAAGAAGATGTATTTCTGATTGAAATTGGGAGAGACTCTTGGACAGTAAAGACATATTTGGTTGGACTTTTAAGACTGCATAGGATCTTGGGAGTTCCTGATGGAGATTGAGGCTCCCAAGTATGCTGAAAGATGTTCTCATTTTTTTTTTTCACAAGAAGGGAAATTGGTTCTGGTTAATTATGGGGAAAGTCTGGGGTCGTGAGGGAAAGATGGAGACCAAGGGCTTTTAGTGGCCATGGGACAGAGCTTGTCAAAGCAGACCCGGGAGGAGGGTTCCACGGACCCAGTGGCAGCGGTGAGCCAAGCATCCTCCCTGAAGACAGAGAAGCCCACTGGGGACCAAAGAGAGGCTGCAGGTCCACCTCCCTTCTTGCTTTCATTCCTCATTCTTGCTCCTTCTCCTCTTTGCTCTTTCTGTCAGACTCCCTCCTCTAAGTTTTCACCTGCTGATGAGAAAAATCAGCACAGAGATTCTGGCCCCAGAGTCATCCCAGATTCAGCTCAAAGGCATCAGACTCAGCAGCTCAGTTTTGCTGCTGTTTGGGCTGCGTGATGGGAATGGAGCGAAGAGGAGATCTTACAAAGCTGGGTAGGAGAATCTCTAGAACCTGGCGATCCATTTGATATGGAAAGAAAACGAAAATAAGAGATAATAGTGACTCTATGATTTTGAGTCTGAGAGACAAGGAAAGTTTCAAAAGGGGAAACGGGTGTGGGGGAAAAGATATTCCAGAATCTCATTGATGGGAACTTAACTAAGTTTATTTAGTCCAACCTCATGGCCAGGGTCCAGATCTTTTCTATATCAATTTGCAAAGGCAGCGTTCAACCTAAGGGTGGGCATTTCCCAAAACAGATGTAGTCTCACTCCTCAAACAGCATCTCCTAACTTTGGAGTTTCGTTTCAGATTTCTTGAGTTCATAGTCAAGAGAAGCTGTTCAGATGATCAGAAATGGAAGATTTTAAGTTGGTAAAGAGAGCAGAGTGGGAGAAAAAGATCTGGGGCCAAGAAGGCGAGCTGACTCTGTGACACATAGCTAGGCGGAACTGTCCAAAGTAAGAGAGAGAAGGGCTGAGGAGCGAGCCATGGTTGGCCTTTGGAGGATGGGGCAGCAGAAAAGGGACCACAAAGCAAAGAGACCGAGGGAGAAAAAACTTAATTGCATTTAATACAGTATTACAGAAGCCGAGGAAAGAGAATTTCAAAAGAGGGCACATACTGCAGAGGACAAATAGAAGGAACGAGATCAGGAAACGCTTCCCAAATTCTTCTGCATTTGATCTTCAGAGTGTGACCGAGTTACCTTGTTAGAAGTCCTTTCCTAAAATATCAGACACAATCATGCTTAAATTTCAGGATGACATCATATTCCAAACCCAAACATCAGTGGCTTATTCTCTTCAAATTGTCTGACATTTCTGCGTGGACCAGGTTCAACAGTATCGTACTGGACTGTGTATTCGAATAGCATGTTGTGTTGGAACCAATAATACAGCTTTTTTCTTGTCAAAGATGAACATTTGAATATTGAAATTCGGGAACCCCGAGATAGTACGTTGTATCCAATCGGCATAATATTGAAGGTTTGAGTACACTGTGTGTGTTTTTAATGGCTGCTTCCCTACATATTTTATGCTGTCTTAGTGGACTCCATGGTGGAGTGCTTTGAGTTATGAACATTCTTTTGGGAGAGATAAACTCCCCAAAATTTATCTCTTTGGGGGATAAAAAGAGATACCAAGTCTGTCATAGGTTCAAGGCTATCATAGGTTGTCAGTGGGGCTGTTGATGATTTCATTTTCATCCATCCTGGATCTTTCTCCATATCATAGAATCACTGACCATGAAATCTGGCAGAAAGGACAATTTTGTTCACTGCAGGCTTGGCACGAACAGGGAGCAGGATATCAGAAATCAGACATAAAGTATTTTATCACCGTTTCCTGGGAAAGCTCTCTAGGACCTAAGACTATTTTCTCCCACCTGTAACCTGACCTGTACATCGGATAATCATGGTTAAATCATTGATTTTGTTATATATGGATAAAGATGCTGTTGAACCACAGGCCTAATCTGACTAGGGGTTATAATTTGAAGGGTTCAGAAAAGCATCCCTCAGGAAAAAAACTTCACCGAAATGACCTTGCTATAAAGCCTTGAAATTTACACATCATTTACATTTTTGTGGGGTTGAGTCAAGGTATTGGCTCATGCATAAACTGATCTGATTAGTTATCTTGGCAGGGAATATTCCCCACCATGGGGGCGATGTGAGATGGGGAAATTTTGATGAAAAGAAAGTTTGGGAAAGATCTAGGGCTTGGGCTGTTGTGTGGAAGGCGTGCTGTGAGTATCAGGGTGGGGGTGTGAGGGCTTGTGAGAACATGGGGCTCTGGAGAAGAGGGGACCCCAGAGACAGGACGGTGCAGGCAGGGTTAGGGAAGCACAAGGGGTGCTATTTCAATTAACCTTCTCATCTACTCTAGTTTTCTTCTTCCGCTCGGTTGAATCAGTTTGTCTCCAGTGCTAAGAATGATCGTGCAGAAAAGTCTTTTCTGAACCTGCAGATGACAACAGTTGGGGACAAGCTTTGGGAGAAGCCATATTGGGATCCAAATCCAATCTCCATCACTTTTAAATTGTAAAAATTGGGAACGGTGCTCAGTTCCCTGAGTTTCTTTCACCTGTTAAATTGATGTGCCTTCCTCAGAACGTTGTCACAGGAGTTCAGCGCAGTAGCAGGTATTCAATGCAACCGTCCCATGTCACGCATGATGCTGTTCGGTGCTCTTCTTTCCTCTGGACCCAAACTGCTTCCCTAGCAGCAGAGAGGATCTGGGATGGAGGGAGGGCAGCAGCTCCGCTCTTCTGTCTTCTGTTCCCACTGACACCCTCTCTTTGGCCACTCGTTGCCTGTTTGAGAGGCTTCCTCTGCTAGAGATGAGGTAGGTTTCAGGTGTGTGGGACCTGCGCTTGGTTCCCCAGTCCACAGTTGCCACCTGGAAATTCTTGGAAATAGTGGCCGGTGATTTACTTTGGTTCAGACCCCACTACGACATGCGGGTGGAGATTGCTCACGCGGTACGTGGGGGCCACACCCCCATGCACGCATGTGCACTCTTTCCTTCACGTTCTAAGGAGATGAACCTTCTGGAAGCCATGACTAGACCCTCTGCTGCTGTGGGGAAGTGAAAGGAGGAGGCTGAGAAAGACTCTCGGGAAATGCTTTTTCTGGTGTGAAAGGACTTTTTTTCTAAAAAGGAGCGAAAGAAGCATCGTTTCCAGTAAGGCTTACTTGGTCAGTGAAAATACTGCGGGATGTCAGGATGAATAAGTATATTTCTTCTCTCTCTTTTTTTTTTCTTTACGTTACATATTTGGAGCCTTAAAATATACATATTCACATATCCTGAAACACAAACCAAATAATACAGCTGCCAAAGGATTTAGATATTTTAGGACACATTTGTTTCTCTTACATTTTGTTGATGTCTAAACACAGTCCTTCGAAGTGAAAATTCCCTCATCTAATTTAATTTATTCACATCTTTACATTGACTCTGAGTGGTTCTGAAGCGGGTTGTGCTGACACTTTGTTTCCAGCCTCTGAAAGCAAGACCCAAACCCTGTAGAATATTTGTACTGAAGATACAAAACTTGGGTGGTTTTAATCAACTCGGCCATTAATTTTGCTGAGCCTGGGCCCAGGCTCCCAGGACACTGCTCCCTGGCCGAAGGAACAAAGACTAGAAATCACTGAGCTGTTGTGGCCTTCGACCCAAACACTGGCCACTATTATTTGTGAATCAGATGGAAGCCACTGCTAAGTGAACTACCAAAAAGGGCCAAGGTCATTAAACCCAACACATGTGGTCCATGATGGCGTCGACAATGACATGCTATAAAACATAGGAGATGCTTTGTCAGAGCATCTCTACTTTCTGTCTGGAGAAAACGTCAAAAACCCTTGAATAGCCAGAAAAAGGCATCAAGATAAGGGTGAGTACAGGTGCCTCCTCCTCTCGGCACTGTCCCTGCAGCTCAGTGACGTTGCTTCCATCAAAGACCCGGAGGGACTGGGGCTGGAAACAGCCAGGGACCTGGGGTCTTCACTGGCTCACCGCCCCTAACCAAGGCTCGTTTCCTATAAAATGGAGCTCAGTGTGGGAGGAAGAAAAGAAAAGAGCCGATGAAAGGTTTTATTTTGATTTTCCTGTAGATTTCTGACCAGGCTAAGGATGGAAATGCCACAATTACCATGTGAAAGCCTCATCACTAGACGCTATCTCCAAAATTTAAAGGAAAACAACCAAACATAGCATCACAGACCTCTTTATCACAGTTCAAAAAATTTTTGAATGTGATGTCATAAGCCAAAGAAGTGTGGATGAGCATCTAAAAGTTGAATTAAATGAATGAGTGCATGTGAAAAGGCTTTGCAAGGTTGAAAGTGCCATTTAATTGCCTGGTGTTATTATCAGTTAAAATCAATTCCACTTCTATTTGAGGCTTCTGTTCTCCTATGAGAAATATGCAAAAATTTTTAAGATCCAGTCCTGGATTGGAGGATAAGAGCAGTGTTTATCCAGGAGGGAAGACGATCCAGGCCTTACTGAAAACGATAGAACCAAGATTACTGTGAAGTTCAGAAAAAAGGGTGATAATGGTTGAAGTCACCTCTCTCAAACTGAAAAACCAAACATCATTCTTAACTTTAAAAAACTAAACGTCATCCTAACTTTAAAAGGGGTGGGGGGAGTTTTGCATTGGAATGCTGACAAATGGAGAGGAAGCTCTCACTGATTTGGGAAAAGGAGAGAAAAGTTAGTACTGTGTTGCTAGGCAACAAATTCCTAAGCTGAGTGCTCTTCCTTTCTTAAAGGACTGGTACAGTGTTTTGGTTCAGCAAATACTAGCTATTCGTCGTTTACTTACTTCTTTGTGACTCAGAAGGATCGTCCTCAGAACAAGACTGGCAAAGCCAGAAAGTGCCCAAATGCAGGCAATTAGAATATGATTATTGGCACGGAACTTTGGGCATGGAATAAGGCGCTGGCCAGGTGGGGCGAAATAATGGCTATCTAATGCTACGCTGACCAAAAGAAAGCTTTTATATGACCAAGATGATTCCTAATTAGAGCTTCAAGTCTGAAGGAATTATAGACGCCCAATAAAAATTTATTGCAAAAGATAAAATGGCTCACAGAAGACAAATGGCTGAGTGGCTGACAGCAGAGACAGTGAGGACACGTCGTTTGGAAGAGGATCCCGGATGTGTGTCCGGTGTCAGGTCCCCGGGGGGCTGTCCCTTGTAGGTCATCACTTCACAAACACGCAAGATTGGTCGCTGCCAATTCTTAGGTGTTGACTCTGACCCTGACAGATAAGGTGCAGCCTCATGGTTGGCTAAACGGGGGATGGAGTTTGTGGTCTTTGAGATGAAAGCCCCTGGGGGTCTCCCTCCCCGCAGAGCCACTCCATCAACGTTCCTAATATGGAATCAGACTTGGCGCTGGAGGGAGGGAAGGAAAACACTCCTGGCGCTTGAGGCAAAGGGGGTGGGATTTGATGAATGGACAGATAGGGAGTGAACCGGTTCTCAGGGAAAAGAGTCTTTGATCAATGAGCACGAAGATGCATCTTTCAACCCCCCCACCGCATCCCCCAGATTCCAGCCACTTTCGAAGGAACAGAAAGGAGCTGATTCGGAGCCCAGCTGTTGCTGTGAAAACCAAACCAAAACAAGTAAAGGTGAAGAAGGACGGCAGAATATCATCTCAGATGGATTAGCTGAAGCAGCAACAGATGATAATGTTTCTCATCAGGATTCACCTCAGAACTGGAGGGGGTGCTGTTTGGGCCACTGTGCTGGAAGGAATGCAGATCTTCTGGGAGAGCTAAGGACCTTTTTTTTTTTTTTTAACGGCTTAATGAATTTTATTACAATTATAGGTGTTCAAAAATCATCTCAAGTCAATTTGATAGCATTTGTGTCCCAAACCCTCGGGAGCTAAGGAGATTTTGTTATTGGTCCTTTTCCTATAGAGCGACACCTCCCGTGTCCGTAGACCTATCAAATAATAGTGACTAACTTTGATTAATTGCCTCCTGTGTACACAGCACTCTCATGTGGGTTATCTGGTTTAAACAGTCATTTTCTCCAGAGCATTTATACTGTATGAAGTTGCTGACAAAATACGGATTCTCTGTGCTTACATCAGCAACTGATGGGCAGGTGCATAAGGAGAGCGAGTGGTCATTTGATCTGCTAAGCTCCCTGCTTGAGACTTTGTCCGAATGAGTCCTTCTGAAGGCAAATGTCAGTTTTTGATGTCAGTTTTTTCTAGAAATCTGTTTTAGCCCTTACTTATTTTCTTTCTGTTTAACAGCACAAGCGTGAATTTAAAGGTTTTGGATGTTTGACTTTTCCAATCCTCTCTATGAAGTATTGCATGTATGTGCATGTTAAAAAAAAAAAAAAAAGCAACTACTTGTGGTTTGTGTTCAGAAGATATACAAGCATAACAGCAGGAACACAGGGCCCTTTCTCTTACAGGTCCTTTCTGTGGGCTTGCATGGGTCATCTGCGCCTGGCTACTAGAATGTTCCTGATTGCAGCTCTTTTCTCTTCACTGAAGCTCGCTCTGTAGCTGGTTGATCTAGCTAGGACTGCCCCTCTCAAAGCTTTAACGAGTTTCAAAGTTCTCCAGCAAATTGCCCAATATTTGTAAAGTCTGCTCTCTGCCATTCAGAAGAAGGAACTATGCCCGCATTTCTACCTGCCTGTCCGCTGAAGTAAATCTGAGTCTTACCAGGCAAGAATTGTCACCCTGGACAGCCGCCTGTGCTAAGAACTCTGCCGTCAGTAATTCTCTGTGGCCACTTGTCCTGCAAGGTGTCTGATCTGCAGGGAGTCTTAGGTTGTGTCTGACGCCAGGGTGACGCCTCGATCCCAGCCGCCATTCAAAGCAAGCTGTGTCGGTAGTGACCAGAGCGGGGCCAGGACACAGCCGGCCTGTGTGATTAGCGCCCTATCACCCATCTCAGGGGCAGGCTCCTCCGGCTGGCCCACGAGAGCCCAGGGGTCCAGAGACCTGCTTTGATCAGATGCGGAGTCCAGATTTCACACGACGTCCTGCACCGGGGCTGCGTTCTGCTGGCTTTGAGCGGTTGATCCTGAGTCTGTGTTCGTCGGTGCAGTCCTTTCGGTTGCCTTCATCGGGTTTTCCACTCTGCTCCCCAGGGCTTGGCCCGTCAGTGCACTGCTGTGGGGCGGGGGGCATAAATCAGGGGCTCTGTCTGTTCTTTATCTCCCGTGAGCCTCTCCCGATCATAACCAAATGTATCGATGGGGGCGGGAGTGCTGCTGGGGTCTGGGCTTCACGCCTCCGCTGAAATGGAGTTTACATTAGGGCTGGAGCTAAATAGTTCGTTTTCTGCTGCAGGGCAGAAGGCCATCACTCTAAGAAGCATTTGGGGTTGACGATCCCAACAGCTGAAAAGCTAGGGAAGGAAAAAAATCAAAGTTTCTTTTTCAGAATGGATTGCAGTACTTTGAATGATATTCTTTATCTCTTCGCAAAATCAAACTTTCCATTTGGACTTGTCAGAGTCAGCTTTTAGTGAAACCTATTTTTACTTTTTTTTTTTTTTGATGAATGGAAAGGAGCCGTTTTCTTTTTCTTCACGGTAATAAAATATCAAGCTGTCAGAGGGTGTCCTTCAAAACAGAAATCAAGAGAGGGTTTGAACAGAATATTAATACTGCTCTTTTTAAACTCCTGTTTTCGGAGCCTGGTTTAATAAACTAAATTTTCAGCCAATCGCTTCTCTAGAAGGCAATCTACATTTTGTGAAAATATGAGGGTTTCCGACAGGACTTGATCACCATTTTTCATACATTCTTTCCTATTTACAGATCACAGTGAGAAGAAAGCCTGGGATTCATTCTTTTGTGCTTGAATAGGCCAGACAGAATGTGTGATTAGATGAATTTGGGCATCTCAATCATTTTATTGTAGCTATTGTTATCGTTCAGAATTCATGGGGCGTCATTTTTAATTCAAGAATACAGAGTGGATTTCTCTCTTTGAAAAAATGATTTTTCACTTTCCAGTGATAAGGCTTTTTAGAATCAGGCCATGAACTAACTGACAGCACAATGGAGGTATTTTACATGCATGGCTTTAATTTAACCCCATCATAGAGCCAGTCTGAAAACTTTTGCTAGTTATGATGTTTCCAGAAGCTCTGAGGCCCCCTCGGAGTCTTCAGCAGGCTTCAGGATTATTTTAATGGTTCTGTCTTAAAATCTCTTTTATTTGAGCATCCTGAGTTTCTTCTGCTGCCAAATTTGCATCAGCCTAATCCACTGAAACAATGTTTCTCCGCCTTTTTTTTATTAATATCTTTCTCCGCCATCCTGCCAAGTTTTTAAGATATTTTTTCTTAATTGCCCTCTTTCCCCATGAAATTTTAATACCTCGAATATACTGCATATCTCTTTATGTACCGTGGTCCTCCATGTGACCATAAGCCATTGTCCTAGCTGATAATCTTTTGCTTCCCAAGAACCAATTTTCATCATATTGGGGCAATAGCCCCCCCCAATACATGTTCTGAAAAAGACAAGTAAATCTTACAATTTTTTTTTTTTAAATTGCTGAATGGAAGTTCGAAGGCTAGGGGTCCAATCAGAGCTGTAGTTGAGGCCTACGTCACAGCCACAGCAACACCAGATCTGAGCCACATCTGCAACCTACACGGAAGCTTAAGGCAACACAGGACCCTTAACCCACTGAGTGAGACCAGGGATCAAACCTGCATCCTCACAGACAACGTCAGGTTCTTAACCCCTCTGAGCCACAGCAGGACCTCCTAAATCTTACAATTTTTTCCCCTTAAGTCGCTGAAATCTTTTGAAACAACTGGCTACTGATTGAAATGCACTTATTATAGTTATTGCACATTTGCTTTAAAAGATGATGTGTGTCGAGTAGGCACTGCCTCTCGGTAATGTAGACACTGTGGCTGCCAGGCTGTTAGGGGTCGTGAGGACGTGGCTGGACTCAAGTTGGACATAAGAAGATTGGTGTTGGCCTACAGGTGGGTCATCAGAATTCAGTCCAATCCGCTAAGGAGCGCAGGTACCTTCAGGCAAGAGTCGTCAAACGTAGTCTGCACACTAGACATCGTTTTGTGGGGTTGCCACCTCAGCTTCAAGGTTAACAAACATTACCTCCCTCCCAGTCCTCCCAATCTCTTCAACGCAATCCTGACACCTTCAGCTGTAAGAGGCAGTTTCCCTCTCTCCACGTCAGTTCTGCTTTGTTGAGTTCTGACGTCAAAGTGGGTAAAACAGAAGAATAGGCATGACGGGGGAAGGGAGAGATGGAGAAATAGGAGGAGATGTTGAGAAAGGAATATGGAGAAGTGTTTGGGAACTGGTCTAAGAGCTTACAGACACAGAATCTTCCCAGCAGGCCTTTGCTTATCAACATCCTCATTTTGCAATGGGGCGTATAGATTAGGAAGAAGGTCCCTGGTGGGAGGTTAAGCAACTTACCTGAGGTTACACAGCTAGTTAGCTGCAGAGCCAGGATTTGAACCCAGCCTAAGGAGTCCTGGGGGGCCATCTCATCATCACGTATACCAAGAACGTGCCCAGTTTCCCAGACGGCTCCCTTTCCCTGACCCCAGCCTCTCCAAATTCCCCAGCAGTTGGTGTTATTACCTGGAAAACAATGTTTTCCAAATTGTCCTTAACAGAGTTCTCGGGCGATGTTGTTCAGCTTTTACTGTTTCAGAGAATTCCCTGAAGATCTCATTTATAATGCAGATTATCATTCTCCATGCCCCAAAGAAAAAGATCCAGAGGTTCTAAGTGGAGCCCAGAAGTCTGTCGTTCTAATATGAGCCCCAGGGGCCGCCCTTCAGGTGGCCTCTGTACCCTCTTTCCTTGAGCAGATGGTCCCACTTCACTCAAAATCAACTCCTTTTTGTGTCTGATGCATTATTGGGCTTCTGCCTAAGATTGCCTTCAAAGATAGGACTCTTCAGCCTCCACAAGTCGGAAGGCCTCTGGTCTCAGCAGTTACATATCTGGAGGTCGTGGTGTTCTTTGGGGGAGCATTATAACAAATTAGTTTTGATTAATAAATTACCGGCAATTTTAGGTACAGAAGTATAAGTATAATATATATATCTTTTATTGGCATTATTCTTTTTGCGTGCCACCATATTGGGCTAATTTTTAAAATCTATATAATACAATGATGTTTTAAAGTGAAGAATTCATTATAAAGAGAAAAATTGACTAGAAAAACAAGATAAAAAATGGGATGTATTTACACAAAAAATATATGCCCTATGATCTGGTACATGTGCTGGATCTGAACAAACCGGCCTGTGGGCTTTCCAGCCGCGAAAGCAAAGAGGGAAGGTTATCAGTGTTATTCTCTGTGGGAAGCCCCTTGGCCAGGACTATGACCAATCCTACGATCAACACCCCGAGAAATCACCCCCAAGGTCAAAGAGCAGCGTGTGGTGCTCTGGGCGGCATCTTCTCAGTAAACCCAGCGGGGAAGCTCCTCTGACGCTGTTTCTATACGTCCCTCTATGTAGTTTGTTGGAACTACTGCAAAGCCAGTTCAGCAGACGCAACCCATCCAAGGGCCCAAACGAGCGGGTCAGGCGCTCTGTTCTCTGATGGTCAAGGATGCTTTTTAGGGCCGAACTCACAGCATAAGGAGGTTCCCAGGCTAGGGGTTGAATTGGAGCTGTAGCTTCCGGCCTACGCCATAGCCACAGCCACGCAGGATCCTTAATTCACTGAGGGATCAAACCTGCAACCTTATGGTTCCTAGTCGGCTTCGTTTCCGCTGCGCCACAACGGGAACGCCCAAGGATGCACTTGAAAGCAGCTAGACCTGAGGATAAGTGAGCAAACTATGGCCTGAGAGTCAAAGGTAAGGTTTTTTTTTTTTCATTTATAAGTGGTTGAAAAAAAGATTTTATGACATGAAAAATAAATTCACACTTCAGTATCAATAACTGAAGCTTTATCAGAGCTCAAATACAGTGACATAGTTGTGATCGAGCATGCTGCCCACAAAGCCTCAAATATTTACTATCTGGGCCTTTGCGGAGAAAGCTCACCCCTGCTTTAGATTATGGAGAAGTGGATGGATTTCATCTCCTTTGGTCTTATTTTTCTCACAGAGTTTTGCTCAGTGCAGAGAGGCAGTGAGTTCTAAGAGTCCCTGATAAGTAAGTAGAGGGTGTATGTGCTCTTATCCTATTAAAGTAAGACATCTATTTTTTAAAAATTAATTTTTGTAAGTATAGTCGTTTTACAATGTCATGTTAATTTCTGCTATATACCAAAGTGATCAGTTAATATACTATATCATATAGTACATATATAACATATTATATATTATACTTTACAGTATATATTATTTACTTTATATAAATTATACATACACACACACACATACACATTCTTTTTCATTTTCTTTTCCATGATGCTTTATCGCAGGATACTGACTACGGTTCCCGGTGCTCTACACTAGGACCTTGTTGCTTATCCATTCTCCACGTACTGGTTTGCATCCGCCAATCCCAAACTCCCAGTCCATCCCACTCCCTCACCTCTCCACCTCCCTTGACAACCACGAGTCTGCTCTCTATGTCTGTGAGTCTGTTTCTGTTTCAAAGATTAGTTCATTGGATAAGACATCTGTTTTATTTTATTTTATATTATTTTATTTTATTTTACTTTTTAGGGCCGCACTAGCAGCATACGGAGGTTCCCAGGCTAGGGGTCCAATTGGAGCTACAGCTGCCAGCCTACACCACAGCCACAGCAACGCCAGATCCAAGCCGCATCTGTGACCTACACCACAGCTCTCAGCAACTCCGGATTCTTAACTCACTGAGCGAGGCCAGGGATCGAACCCACAACCTCATGGTTCCTAGTAGGATTCGTTTCCACTGCGCCACGACGGGATCTCCACACCCATTGTATTTTACACTGTGCCCACGACATGCAGAAGTTCCCAGGATAGGGATCGAACACATGCCACAGCTGTGATAACACTGGATCCTCAACCCTCCACACCACCAGGGAACTCCCGAGACATTTATTTTTGAACAGTCAGTTGAATTGTGGATAGAGACATCCTCCCCACCCCGGAAGTTGAATGAAAGCTTGTTACATGTTTGCCATGTAAAATCGTAACTGTGAACACCCATGTAGGCGGGAAAAGAAACCAGCTGTTGAATCAGCAGGGTCAGCTCTGGCTGGGTTTCCCTATTTGCTATTTTTCACCCACATTGTCATCTGCCAGCATATTGCCAACAAATTCTAGCAGACGTGAGGGGAGCAAGCACCAAGGGTTTAAGGAAACTACATGTGAGCAAACCTCCTGACAATCATTAGCTCCAACTTTTTCCTGGTAACTGTTTCTGTCTGATATTACAGGATGCTACACGCGGAATATTTTCACCCAGCTTCGGGAGCACTGTTATTTAAAGGAAACAGTTTGAGGACGACTAGTTGAACACAGAAGTGAACTCTGAACTCCTTCCTTGCAAGAATGGGGTGTGAAACTTCACAGGAGGAGAATCTAGAAATGACCTCAAGATCAACAAAGGACGATATACTTGTATCATGATAATGATTTTTATACAATCTGGGTGCCTGGATATGTATGTTCCTATAAGTGCAAGATGTAAGCATCATGGGCAAGCCTGTTTGGGCTTCATTCAAGTAAGGACATGTCAGTCCCCTGAGCACAGGTCAGTGTGGAAACAAACTTTTAGTGTGCACCTCTTTAGCAGAGTCGATTAGAAAACGTGGGTAGAGAATCTGCTCCCTAATCATCTCCCAAAAGTGGGGAGCAGGCTGTCCTGGCTCCCTCTGTCAATCTGTGTCTAGAAACGTCACCAATAATTTGTAGCCTGGAAGTGCTTAACTTAACTTTCAGGCCCGTGATCCACCGATTTCTGTGAAATCTCCACCTGTCATCAGCTCAGCAGTAGGTTTGGTATTGCAGCCCTAATGAACCCAGGGATAACTTTAAAGAGTCAGCCTGATTTCTTTAGATGTTATTATTGGGCAAAAAGTCTGGATTTTTTAGGGCGGGAACTTCTTTGATCGTCTCTGAAACTCTTTCATTAGGATCCAAGCTGTCGAAGAAGGACACCAGGCTTTGTTCTAGAAGACAGACATCCCGTTCTTGCAGCAGGGTTGCTAGGACTTAAGGCCTGGAGGAGGTAGAGCTTGGTGAGAACCTGCAAGGGAAATGGATCTGGAATTCTTGAGAACGAGGAAGCGACCCATTTCAGAACAGCAGCAGAAAAATCCATCGCGGGACGTGGGGAGGTGGTGTCCTTGGGCTCTGGGCGGCTGCCCGAGTTGTCTGGCTGGTAGCTCTTTTCTTTGGAGCTTCAGTGGCAGTGCAGCATATTCACTTGCAAACCTGTTTGATCTCGCCCTTCCCTGGGAGTTCCCTGTCTCTAGAAGCAGAGACTGTCATGTGACAGGGTACCATCTTCTGGGAGAAACAGGAGTACACTGGGTTGGGCTCCAGCATGCCTGGCTGTCCTTTGATACACAAACGAGGCTACCAGTGTCCTTTTCTTAGCAGAGCACTCGTACCCAGAGAGCTGTTTGCCATGAAGGGGGTGTGGGCTGCTCTGCCCACCGACCGTCTCCACCTCCAGTGGGGCTGAAGTCCGCTGTGGTCTTTGTCAGAATAGCCTCTTTAAGTTTCCTAGGCCAGAAAAACACGTGGTTCCAGTCTTCCGATCAGCTAGATGGAGAGAATATAAAATGCCCCCCTTCCCCAAACCGTACCCCACCCCCAGCGTGAAAACCCCACAAGGACCCAAAACGTTCTTAAGAAAGTTGTGTTTATCGTCAGGAAGCAGTTTGCTTTTCTGGTGACGGAGAACTTGAGTGCCAGCAGCGGGGAAAACACGCTTGTATCCTGCTCTACTGTTTGCCCAAACCAGCCGTTTATGACCCTGCCCTGCCACCAGGGTCCAATCGCTATCAACTACGTGATTTGACCGACGGTAATCTGTTCCTGGAACCCTAGGGCCCCGCTGCCGTTCTCATCCAGGCACCCACATAGACCCAGCGAGGAGGAAAGACTTTTTAAGTCATGCAACCCCGGCTTCTGATCCCGGCGGTGTGTCTTTCTGGTGCCCGGACTTGCCTGGATTTGAATCATGCCAGCCATAGGTCGTCAGCGTTTTCCCTTGGCAGCTGATAATATATTCTCTTCTTGAAATGGGCATCAAAAAAAAAATTCTTGATTTCTTCCATCATTCTCGGGAAGCTGGCTCTCTGCTTCCTGTTCCCTCCGTCCTGCTCCTCAGGGTATTTTCTGAGATTTACTCATGGGGCGGTGGGGGCCGGAGGATGTGGGGCATCTTACACCTGCTTCAGAGACAGCTTTTGGCTAAGCTCTGTTTGCCTTGAATTCCTTCTCAACTCAAGCTCTCCCTTCTCTTCACTGTGTTGTTGCTGCGTGTCTGTACATTCCCGTCTTTTTTCCTCACCCCTTTCAGTCTCTGTGCTGTGGATGGGTCAGGATAGGGGACAGAGTGTGGACCAGGGGTGCCCCTCGCTAAGGACCCGGCGAGCCAGTCGGTGGTAGAACTCAGGGCTGATTTAGAGTCAGAGGCGCCAAACTGGAGAAAAGACTGGAGATGCTGGCTTTCCAAGATCTGAGATGGAAACTGTGAAGCTGAAAAATAGGCTCTTGCAAATCTGCCACCTACCTTTTCTTTTTTTTTTTTTTTGGATCAAATTGCTGGCCTGGATTTGCAGCATGAACTAGTTTCCTTCCAGGCCACTGTCTCATCTCTTTCTTCTCTGCTCCCACTGACAGCACTTCTTTCTCATAACCACGGGTGATGATGTTGGACTGAGGGGATCCTTGCGGCCTCTTCAATTAGATACGGAGACCCAGGCCCCAGAGAGGCGATGATGTTTCAAGGTCACGCGGCAGGCTGGTGGAGGAGCGGGCACCAGCAGCCCGGCTCCTGAGGCCCAGGCCAGGGCTGTCTTCTGTAATGGATCGCTGGTTCGATCTGTGGAATTCAGCAAAAGATAAGTTCTGCTGGAGCAACGGCCTCCAAGTGTGCTCAGAAAGTAACGGCGTGCATCGATTTGCCAGGAAGAAATGGCAAGGAAAAGAATTCGCAGCACAGAGAATAAAACGTCAACTACGCCTTCAATTAGCCTTATTCTTCTACAGGAAAACTGAAATGAACATAGCATGTGGCACCACATTAAGTGATTTGACTTGGAATCCGTTACCCTGAACATCTTCTGGGTTTTCTCCACTTCAAGTTTTAAGTATTTTTCTCTTATTTTGAAACAATAAGGAGTAAAATTTTGAGGCAGGTGTTCTGAGTGTTATCTACTCATCCAAAATTTATTTATTTATAATCCCTAAGCCAGGTGATGCATAACTGGAAAATTAGAATTGGGAATTTGGAATCAGGTGTTCTAAGTTGATCTTATGGTAGGCAGCAACATGTATGGCTAATAACAAGGTGACATTCCCTGGCTGTAAATTCCTGTGCCGCTGATACTGTTTATAATTTGCCCTTGAGCTCTCCCGTCGTCTATTACCTGGGCATTGTTGTTTCATTGACACTTGTATGTGAGAACGGGCTGTTAAAAATGTGCTGTTCCATACATGGAAACTCCTGTCAACCATAAATGAGATTTTCTAGGGTGTTAATTATATAATTTCCTGGTTCTTAACCCTAAAATATTATCCACTAGTGGCAGCGTCTCAAAATAAAGGTGAGAAAAAGATGCTTATCTTCTATTTTGGTTCTGAATACTTGAAACTAAGAACGTAATCCATTTCTCATGAAATGTAAAAAGAGAAAAATCAACTAAAAATTTCTCTGAAGACCTATGTAGCTTCCTACTCTAGCTTTGTTCCTTGTAATATTAAAGTGATTGAATGTTGGGAGTTCCCTTCGTGGCTCGGTGGTAACGAACCCAACTAGTATCCATGAGGACATGGGTTCTATCCCTGGCCTTGCTTAGCGGGTTAAGGATCCGGCGTTGCTGTGAGCTTTGGTGTAGTTTGCAGATGTGGCTCGGATCTCAAGTTGCTGTGGCTGTTGCTTGTTCTTGTTACCCGTGGAATAAGCTACAAACTCCTTCCCGAAAGACCTATAAATCTCTTTATGACCTTCCTACTCCAAGAACCTTGCCGTTGGACACTCCCACTCTAGGTCGCAGATGTACAGCACAATCACATTAATCATCAGCATTTATTCATTCAACAAGTACCCACTGATGGCACAGGATAAGGGAGGCCTGTGTTAAAAGCGGGGAGAAGCAGTGGACTAGTGGGTCCCCTTGGTCTGGTCTCTCTAGCATAGGGACAACCCCTCTGGGTGCTATGTTACCTGCTCTCTCTTCTCTGATAGACTCCCATAAGTCCTAGTCATTGCCTTACAATTCACCTGCTCCCAGAGCTCTTCTCTGACTGCGAGACTCAGGTTTCCTTCCTTTGTGCTGCTCTATCTCCAAGGCATATCTCTGCACAGCAACAGTCACCTTTATTTTAGCCAACTGTCTACCTCTGTGGCCTACTTTCTCTACACCTTCCTTCCATGCAGCACTCCACTCATGGTCAATGTTCTTCGCAGTTCTAAAGCAGGATCTATGTCTTATTCACATCTCTGTCCTTAGGGCCTTGTACAGCATCTGACATATACTAAACATTCAATAAATATGTTGTAGCATCAATGGATGATTAATTTACCGCAGCTGCTCTGACCTTTTTCGGTTACCCAAAGTACAGTCATGGATTTATGTGACTGTAGGCAGGAGAGAATTTTGTAAGGTCGTTTCTACCCCTCCACATCATAGATGAGGCATTTCTTAGCTGAAGCACAGGAAGCAATACAAATATCAAATTCTCAGTGTCTGGAGCTGTGGGAAAATCTGTGAACAGGAATAATAATAAACGAAGTCGGAGGAGATCCTTCCGTTCAGCTGTTAGTCTAAATGCTATTTGATACAACAGGTAGGACTTCCGGGTAATGATAGATTATGTTGAAGTCTGTTCTACTTTGTGGGTTCAAGCTTCAGAGTCAAGGACCATAAAACATTCACTCGACTGTGAACTTGATGGTGAATCATGACTTAACCCGCCTGCCATCTTGCAGCCGCCTGTGTGCGGAGACGTTCAATGAACGCCTACAAGGTTGGGAGAGAAGCATTGTTCAAGGTTAGGATAGAATGCCTGGCATGATTCAAGTGGAGAGGGGAGGTGTGGAAATGGTTTTTATTAGGTAAGTGGAAGCGAGACTTGAGTCTGGAGTAGTGGGGAGCTGTTCTGGTCGGAGCAATGAGGCAATGCTCCTGAGGAAATTAACTGTTTTTTTTATCCTCTGATGTATCCTCTCTTTTCATTATCTTTTGCTTTTCTTTTTCTTCTCTCCTTGTGTTTCTCCCATAAAAATTGCTGTTTGTCTTTGGCAACCTTTCAGTTCTTTAAAATGCAGCCACCTGTGCGGGTTGGGAGCATATGCTTTTCATCGTCTCGAAACTCGCATTTAGAGTTAGTTAAGTTCTGCCAGAGTGGAATCTGCCCAGGAAAACATCCAGCAACTTGTGGAATATGATTAAACTTTGATGAAGGCAATTATTTTTAAAAATAATTAAAGTATAGTTGAGGTATAATATGAAACAAACTCTAGGTGTATACTATAGTGATAAACAATTTTTAAAGGTTATACTCCACTTAGAGTTATTACAAAGTATTGACTATACTCTCTGTGTTGTACAGTATATCCTTGTAGCTTATTTTATACCTAGCATTTTGTACTTCTTACTCCTCTACCTCTGTATTGTTCCTTCCGAACTTCCTCCTCCTACTGGCAATGACTAGTTTGCTCTCTGTGAGTCAGCTTCTTTTCTGTTATATTCACTAGTTTGTTGTATTTTTTAGATTCCACATGTAAGTGATGTCATACATTTATTTGTCTTTCTCTGACTTATTTCACTTAGCGTAATGCCCACCAAGTCCATCCATATTGCTCCAAATGGCAAAGTGTCATTCTTTTTTATGGCTGAGTAGTATTTCACAAGTGCGTGAAATACACACACATACACACCACATCTTCTTTATTCATTCATCTAATGATGGACACTTAGGTTGCTTTTATAGCTTGGCTGTTGTAAGTGATGCTGCCTTGAACAGTGGGGTGAATGTATCTTTTCAAATTAGTGTGTTTGTTTTTTCATATATATTCCCAGGAGTGAAATGGCTGGATCATATGGTAATTCTATTTTTACCTTTTTTTTTTTTTTAAGAAATCTCCATACCATTTTCCACAGAGACCACACCAATTTACATTCCCACCACAGCATACTCTTTTCTCCACATTCTCGCCACTATTTGTTGTTTGTGTTCTTTTCGATGACAGCCATTCTAAGTGTGAGGTGATAGCTCATTGCTGTTTTGATTTGCATTTCGCTGAGGATTAGCGATGGCGAGCATCTCTTCACGAGTGGTGAAGGCAATTCCAAATCCAAGACGCGACTTTTCTCACTGACAAGTCTGTCCTCCACCTGGTGATTCGCATCTTTAACTGATGGCTCCTGTCCTCATTAGGCCTATTAGCTCATCAGCTTATAATTGTTATAACTGTCCAAAAAAAAGGAAGACAAAGCAGCAATTTTTTTTAAAGCATCTGATCGAAACAAAAAACTCCCTTTGTGCCTATGGTCTTGAACCAGGTCTGTTGCAAGAAAGTACTTTTTAAGATAGAAAGTGAAGTGTTAACAAAGCTTCTGATACTTACAAAGGCAAAACAATAGCTTTAAATTTAGATTTTATATCTTCAAGCAAAATTTAAAAAGAAGTACTCACTGTACCTCTTGCTCTTTCTCTAGGTTACAGAGCTTCATAGTGCTGCATAGGGGTCACTATACCCTTAAGCTACGTTATCATGTACACTTGTACACTATATTCTCCCACAAACCCACAGGTAATACAGATGAAGGTCATTTTGATAGATATTTATAGTTCATTACCTAGAAATGTGACAAGTAAAGTATTTTTTATTTTGGTATTTTTGTTCTTGTAAATTTTTTTGTTCCTTTTTTTTTTTTTAGGTCTGACTCATGGCACATGGAAGTTCCCAGGCTAGCGGTTGACTCGGAGCTGAAGCTGCCATCCTACAACACAGTCACAGCAATGTGGGGTCCTTAACCCAGTGAGCGAGACCAGGGATCAAACCCACGTCTTCATGGGATACTAGCTGGGTGTGTTACCACTGAGCCACCATGGGAAGTCTTGTTCCGGTAAATTTTTTATCTCAGTAAACATGCTCTTTTGTTCATGTACAATTTCAAATGATTTCTTTTCTCATTTCCCTGACTGTCCTTCCCTGGTTGGTCAGACACAGCTGTTTATTAATAAAAGCCTGATACATGCCAGGCCAACCCCTCCCCGGGCCTGAGCCTCCAAGAGGAAGAGGAGGACATGGAGGCACCAAGTGTCTTCTGTTCAGGAGAGCTGTCATGATATTTTCCAGAATGTGACACTAATGTGCCCAGCAAGAAAAACACCCTAATGCCTTTGTTTCTATATTCCTGACTTCATTTTAATCATCATTTATTTTATCAGAAACTTCTCATTTCCTTTAAATATGCAATTTTAACAGGATTTTGGCACATTCTTAAGGACCTCTACTCTACTCTGAGCAAGTAATTTTTTCCTGAAGCCGTGTCAAAATTTATAATGGACTTTGATATAATTTTATGTATTTGATGGATTTTTAATTGTTAATATTTGAATAGCTTGTATATTACATAGTAAAATATTCAAAGCATATAAAGGATACATAGGAAAACTAAACCCTTTCCTTGCCCTTAGTTTCTTATTTCCAGTTCTCTTTTCCAGAATCAACCAAGACTATCCATTTTTGGTGTATCCTTTCAAACATACACTTATGCTTGCAGAGAATTTATCCTCGCTCCTCCTCCTTTGGACGAAAAGGAGTTTATTACACATTGTTCTGAATTTTGTTTTCTCACGTGTCTACAAATCTCAGAAAACGTATCCAAATTGATATTTTTAAAAGCAACATCTCACAATTTCTATAGCTGTAGTTCATTCCAGGGTATGGGAATTTCATAAGTTATCCAACCAATTCCCTACTGGGGAACATTGAAGTTGTTTCCAGTATTTTGCCATTATCCTCCATCCCACAGTGACAATCCTTGTCCACATGTCTTCGTACACGCTTGTGAAACTATCTGTAGGCTAAGAGTATTAGAATCAAATTGCTCGGTGGAAGGGAAGCTAAGCACATTTCCGCTTCGATAGGTATCGCCAAATTGCCCTCCAAAGATGTTTCCCCACTTTAGATTCACAATGATGTGGCTTGAGAATATGGCTTTTTCTTTGAAATGTGCACCGTTTTAAAGGTAAAGCCGTAACCTGCTCAGTATTTGCCACATTACATCTTGTAATCAGCAGCTCAATGAATCTACCAGACACTACATATAATTAAGAGCCCATTAGAGTTCCTACTGAAATTAGTCAGTGTATTGCTCCATCTCACCTTCCCCAGCTGATTAAATGCATGCTTAACATCCATGCCTCAACTTGCAATCTTGCCAGTGTTTAGTGGCTGCACCCAGAGCATTTGACAGCCGTGCTCATTGACAGGGGAGAGTGTTCTATGTATTTTAGACAAATAAAGGTCAACGTTTTCAGCCAGATGCTGTTTTGTCAGACGAGTATTTAAACTGTGATCTTATATCTCAAAATTCAGTACAGCATTAAATATGATGGGAAGTTCAGCAGGTGTTTGCTCTCGCTGCCTAAAACTGTCTGCACGTTTGACATGGGCTCATAATCAGATCATTCGGACTCAGCCTGAACTGGTTCCATCTGCTTTTAGCAAGTCAATAAAAAATAAAAATGGTTTTGACCTCTGGATTCAGAATTTGGAAGGTTACTTTTATTATTACTATTAATGGAGTAAATATTTTAGTAATGAATTCCTTATAACTATTTTTTTTTCACATTTGGAAATTCTCAGTTGACACCGGGAGACTCCTTTTTTTCTCTTTGATGTGTTACAACCAAGCCCACCACCTTGTCTGCAAGCTGAGATACACTTTCCTTCTCTGCTTTGTCAGTCCGGCTCTCTGCTCTGACCTCTGTGGACATCAGTCTGTCATCTGTATTTGGGGTCAGTGTTTTCTTGATAGGATGTAATAGCTTTTAACGTAAAAGCCTGATGGTGTAAGTCAAGACTCTTCATTTATGCAAAAACTGTAACAACTTACAAGGAATTCATTATGAAATATCTACTCCTTTAACATTAAATCTCTAACATTGCTAATTCTAAAATCAAAAGTGGAAGCCATTTTTATTTTTTATTGACATGTTATTGTAGGCAGTATTGTCAGTGCAAATTCTTCATTTGTAAGAGTAATGATCCAGAAAATACTATGAAAGAAAATATAATAATAATTCTGTCTTCTTCTATTTCTATTCTTTATAATCTACTTTCTTTTTTTGCAGAAGCTTTTTTGTTGTTTTGTTTCTGTTTTGTTTTTTGTCATTTTAGGGCCAAACCTCAGCATATCAAGGTTCCAGGGCTAGGGGTCGAATCAGGGTTGTAGCTGCTGGCCTACGCCACAGCCACAACAATGCCAGACCCGAGCCGAGTCTGCGACCTACACTACACCTCCGGCAATGCTGGATCCTTAACCCACTGAACAAGGCCAGGGATGAAACCTGCATCCTCATGGATACTAGCCAGGTTCATTTCTGCTGAGCCACAACGGGAACTCCTACTTTCTTTCTTACTATTTCCTCTCCAAGCCTTACCTTTTAATGCGTCATTCCTAGCTCCATAAACATTGCTCATCCAAAACAATTTGAATATACTCCAAATTAAACTTATTGCATCCCAAACTGGCTCCTTTCTAGAATTCCCTGTGTCAGTGTGTAGTGTCATTATGTATCCGGTGTTACATATTAGCGCTTTTTCATCCTCCTCTGCTCTTCCTGCACAGTCAGTCACCGAATACAGTTGATTCCACTGCCTAAATACCTCTCAAACCCACTTTTCCCCATCTTTAGTCTTACCTGGACAGAGCCTCCTAAAAGACATCCACACACTGACTCTTGTTAATTCCAAGTCACTTTTCTACATCAAGAACAGAAGGGTACCACATCTACTGCAAAAGCCAAGATAAATTAACGTGGGTCAGATATGCGCTTTCACCTGAAAATCTGAAAGGCTAGGAAAAATACAGGAAACAAAATTATCAAGACACTGGCCATCAGCCACTGGGTAATAAAATATAGAGACACTGAGACAAAGAAGTAGATAAGGTGAGTCCCTTGAATGACCCAGCATATGAGGTGGAAAATGAATGTTTCCAGGCCATTTTGCAGGCAAGGGAAACCTCATGGAGCCAAGCTGTCTCTCTGAGCTAAGGAGAGGGGAGCTGGTGGCACAGGCGGATTGATGTGGTTATGTTTCACAGCACAGAGTACCAGAGAGGAGAGAGCCACAAAGAGAAAGAGAACTCTCAGGTCTGCTGGGTGTCCTCCTTAAGTATTCCACTGAAAAGCGATCAGTGCATGTCCTGGAGGAAACTATCCAAGGTGGAGAAAGAGCTAGTCAAGAGGATTAGAATGAAAAGTACCCAGAGCTCAATGATAGGGCTGACAATAATGCCCATGCCCCTCAGCCAGAGTGGAAAACCTCATAATTTATGGTTCGTTGAGTAGAGTACTCAGAGGAGTATTGCCAAAGTGGTGAGAAAAATTTTCCCTAGATGTAATGCTCCACTGGTACTGGCTTACCATGCTTAAAAGACTCAGGAGAATCAGAATGTTTCCAAGTAATCTGACCACAGGAAAAAAAATGCAAGAAAATGTGTAGGACTATAGAAATACTCGACAGCCAATGAAGTGAGAATCACAGTGTCTGGCAGTCAACCAAAAATTACCAGGCACATGCATGCTCGAGCACGCATGCATGTGCACACACAGACACACAGGATGTGTTTTAGTGACTTGATGACCTTGTTGTGATCTAAATTCTGATTGATTAGGTCTGGGGTGGGACCTAAGATTCTGCATTCCAAGCAAGCTGCTGATCCAAGAACCATACTTCAGGAGCAAGGATTTCTTTCAATCCCCTTTGCTAGCAGATGAGAAATAGATGGCCCTTTTCTGGATTTTTGGAGCACTGCAATGACTTAGGAGGACCTAGCACCTCTGGACCTGAGTTTCATTAACAGCAGTTCCTCAAACTCTTATCGTAGAGCTCGCTGGTCTGGCTTTGGATGCTGCTCTTCTTGTGTTGTGGTTTTAATATTCCTTTAATTCTGTGACTGTAATGAAAAACTCCTTTCAAGTAATTTCTTCTTCTTCTTTTTTCTTTAGCTATTCAGAGTCAGTTTCTGTTGTTATGTGATCAAAAGGACCTTCACTAAAACAGTATTGGACTTTGCTCTGTATTGGACTTTGAATGCAAAGTAGCATAGCATATAGGTCTCACAAGAAAATAAATTCTTCTCCTGGGATATAGCACTTGAGGCATTTTCTTAAAAGTTTACACAGCCCCCTGGTGCCTTTGAAATACTCCTTTACAGTCTGACTTTCCCTCTCATCTTCCAGGCTCCTATCCATCATCCTAATTGACTTCCCCATTTGTATATCTCATCAACATTTCCTAAAACGTTTGTATGACCAAAACCAAAGCCCTTCTTCTGCAGCCAGTGGCACCAGCTTTCATGGAATTGCTCAAAGTCGTGGAAATCATCCCCTATTTCTCTCCCTCTCCCCTGAATCCAATTGGTTAGTAGGTTCTATCAGTTCTACCTTGAAAATATAGCCAGACTCCAACCACAGAGCGTCCTACTCTATACTCTCCCTTGGAAAACTGCAGCACCTCCTAATTGCACTTTCTGCTTCTACTCTAGCTTTGCCACATGGCAACCAGAGTCATTCTTTTACAATACAAACCAGATCATGTTACTTTCGTGCTTAAAACCTGTCAGTAGCTTCTCGTCACACAGAATAAAATCCAAGCCCTACCATGATCTACAAAGCCTTATGTGATCTGACTCTCAACTGAACCTCTTACTTCAGTCTGCTCAAGTGGCCTCTCGCACACCCTGCTCCAACCATGCCGGTCCCTTGTCATCTCTCCAACTAGAGGTTGAGCCTCAGAAGGCAGGGATTTTGTCTGTTTTACTCACTGTAATATTTCCAATACCTAGAATATGCCATAGCGTAGATGTCAATGAATGACCCTTAAATAAGCAATGAAATTTTAAAGACACTGAATCCAAAAAAATAGAGAAAAAGAAAAAAGGGAGCAAGAAATAGAACAAATACAAGTAAATAGTGAAAATATAGGTAGAAACCAGACATTTTATAAGAAAGAGATGAGGTAAATAAAAACAAACAGCAAGATGGTTGATATAACCCAGCCATCTCTATAATTGCAATGGCTTAACACTCCAATTAAAAGGCAGACTGTCAGAGGCAGAAAAACAAAAACAAAAACAAGAATCACTATATTCTGCTTGTAAGAAACCCAGTTTAACTACAAAGGCATAATTGGGTTACCAGTAAAAGTATGGAAAAATGTACATCATGCTAACACTAATCAAAAGAAAATGTCAGTGCCTCTATTACTATCAGGCAAAACAGTTTTCAGAGTAAAGGATATTAGCAGTGATAAAGAAGGTCATTTACTAATGAAAACTAGGTCAATTCATTCTAGAACACAACCGTTGTGTTAATGCAGCTAATAACAGAACTTCAAAATATAGGAAACAAAAACTGATAGATGACCAAGGATAAGTAGACAAATCTTGAAGTGTCCATAAACAAACCCACATGTGCATGTTTCAACAAAGTTGCAAAGGCAATTCAGTGGAAAAAAGGATAGTCTTACCAACCAATTTTACTGGAACAACTGGGTAACCATATTTACAAAACAACATCAGTTGACACCTTGCACCCTATGAAAAAATTCACTTTAACTGGTTCATAGACTTAGATATAAAACATAAAAGTATAAAACTTCTAGAATACTTCTATCTTCACAGGATAAAATTTTGTGTTTTTTTTTAGGCAAAGCTTTCTTACATATGACATCAAAAGTACAATCCTTAAAGAAGCTTGATAAATTAGATTTCATTAATTTAAGGATTCTGTTCTCTGAAAATGCTATATGTAAGCAAAATGAAAAGACTGCCACTGATGGGGAGAAAATATTTGCAAATAACATAGGCGCTAAGGAACTCGTATTCAGAATATATGGAGAAGTTTCAAGACTCAGTAATAAGATAAACATCCAAAAACCAAACAAGCAAAGGTTTGAATAGACGTTTCACCAAAGAAGATAATATGGAGAGCAGATAAACTCATGGAAATATGCTCAAAAGAGGGAAATGCGAATTAAAACCACAAATACATGTCGCTACACACTGGTTAGAGTGTGTAAGTTTAAAAAGACCAATGAAGATTTCCCTTTGTGGCTCAGTGGTTAACAAACCCAGCTAGGATCCATGAGGATGCGGTTTTGATCCCTGGCCTCGCTCAGTGGGTTAAGGATCCGGTATTGCTGTGAACTGTGGCTTGGATCCCAAGTTGCTGTGGCTGTGGCATAGACAGGTGGCTACAGCTCCTGTTTTACCCCTAGCCTGGGAACTTTCATATGCCGTGGGTGCGGCCCTAAAAAGCAAAGATAAAAATAAAAATAAAAAGACTGATGATGCCAACGTTGGCAGAGATGTGGAGCAACTGGAACTCTCATATTCTGTCCCCTATACATGCACATAACCTCCGTGGAAACAAACAATCTGTCAGTGAAGAAGTTAAAGATACATGGACTATATGATCCAGCCACTCTGTTCCCAGAAATGAAAATATACATCCAGACAAAGCTTTATGTACAAATGTTCCTAGCAGCTTTATTTGTAATTGTCCCAAGCTGGAAACAACTGCAATACCCATCAACAGGTTAATGGATAAACAAACTCTGGTGCTGCCATACAACCCAATTTTGATCAGCAATAAAAAGGAATAGATTATCAATATTTGCAAGAACATGAGACAAATCTCAAAAGAACTACACTGAGTGAAGGAAGTCAGAACAAAAACCAAGGCATGCTATATATTTACATTCATATAAAAATTCTAAAAAAAAAAACCTAATCTGTAATGAATAAAGCAGATCAGTGGTTGCCTGGGGATTGAAATAGGGCTGGAGGAGGGTTGGGGCAGGAAGGGGGGATTACAAAGGAGCATGAGGAATTTGTCTGGGTGATGGATACGGTCCTTATCCTGTTGTGGTGATGATGGGTATAGACATAAATCAAAATTTATCAAATTGTATGCTTTAATTACATGCAATTTACTATGTCAATATATGTTTTTCAAAAAAGGAGAAATAGAAGCTGACCTATCTGAATATCTAATATGCTGCCATTGGACTTATGAAATATTAACGTTTTTAAAGGCTGTGTCTCTTTGACTGCAATACAATTATGCATTCCTGAAGGTACCAGTGGATCCAATTCATAATCCTATAAAATATACAGAGACCCTGGGGTTTCAGTGCTAGTATTTTTTAGGTGAAGAAGCTAACTGTCGTGACCCGAATCAGAGAAGAATGCAGTGTGTCCAAACGAGCGCACAGAAATAAAAGTTTAGGTTTCCTGCCACGCATAAAGCTAAGTCATGGTGACATCTTAACAAACGGTGAAAACGCCATGTTCATTTGGTCTCAAACCTGACTTCCTGTTGATAAAATCCACTGGCTGAAAAATACAAGCAATCTTGGTAATCATTGTCGAATTTAGCACAAAATTACCAACACTTTTCATCTGATCAGAAATCTCAATCAAAATATCTCGGTCTATTCTCTAATTCATATCAATGGCTTTAAGTGGAATGCATTTAATATATTTAGTATTTTCCTCTGTGCAAATTAGAAAAAGGCCGGCTTTCCTCAGGATACTTGGCTTCCCACTCTCAGAAAATTGTCACAATATGCTGGTTTTGGTTTGTTTAAGATCAAAAGACTTTAATTCCATTTGCCGGAGAATGGTCGCAATAAATACAAGAATCTATGACTTTTTCAGTGTGAACTGCACCCCATAGCGTTTGGCAACAATGGAGACCCTAGACGTACATTTATCAAAAAATGGAATGTCCCACTAAGTTATGAGAAGCCTAACTGCTATAATTTCAACCAAAGCATTTAAATGTTATTAACTCTGAAACTTTAATCTTCCTCAACTGGTAAGCAGAAGGACATTTTCATACCAATGTATGTAAGTCACTTTTCAACTAATTTTGTTCATATTGAAGTTCAGGGGGGCATTTGGGAGTTAGAGACAAGGCTTTTCTCCATCTTCAGGAAGAAGCGCTTTAAACTCTGTTATTTATGAGTTGAGTGTATGCAAACAAACAAGCTCAATTTTATTTTAGAAAAAAGTTTTTGCAGTCATAGTCTCTTTAGTTTAAGATGACGGAGGATGAAGTAATCGTGCTTCAGCAACGTGTTTTAGTTAAGGCTGCGCTCAAGAGAGTTTGATTTGCTTCCCAGCTCCACAGTTGGGCCAAGAGAAGTAATTACAGTGATTAATAATAATATTTGATTTTCTAGTCCCCAAGCCCGCTCCTCAGAGCTGGTATTATCTGGGGGCACAGAAACAAATTGCAGGAAGGAAATGAGAAGCATGTCCTACCATTTGAATTTGTAAGCATTACACGGTCCCAGAACTGCCATTGCAAACCCTGCCTGTGTCACCCATGCATTTTTACACGAGATTTCCAGCGTCTTGTTTTGCTGGTCTCCCCAGAACCTGAAGGCAGAGCAAAGGTGATGTTTTCCCTCTTTAGGGACAGATTTGAATGACTAGCCCTTAAGGAGCACCTCCTCACGTTTTCTAAGGGCTGTTAAGGAATCTGTAAGTGGTGATGGAGAGTGCAGATTTAGATGAGTCAGGGCCTCTGTCTGGAGACCCCCAAATGGATCAAAACAAAAATAACACGTCCTTTGTCCTTAAAGGATCTCATGTTCTCATCTCTGGCAGGATTTTGATGGCCAATGCAAGAAGTGTTGTAAAATGCCCAAGATTTAATATAAACAAGGAGAGAGAGAGAGAGAGAGAGAGAGAGAGAGAGAGAACCCTGCCCAGGGCAGGGCTGAGTTTCAAGACTCCAGTAGCCTTCAGCTCTGCCTCTACCAGGAGGAGTTGCTATGGGAACCATTGCGAAAGATTAAATATATCAAGAGTACATGATTGTGAGAAATGGGTGGGAAAGGGAATTATATTAATGTTGAAATGATGGTTCTTCTATTTGTGGGGTTTTCATGTTTTTTTTTTTCCTAAATCACATACAAAAACTCCTCTGCAAACACAGGACTCATTAACAAATAAATTTCCACAGTATGCTAAATATAGAGAAAATAAATGTTCCTATTTCACAATAAAAATTAAAGGCTCTGGTTTTTGGAGTGCTTGCTTGTTTTCTGACTCCCACAACATTGGAGTAGTGTCTGCCGTCTCCACTTAACTGGTAAAATGACCTCACAGCATTGCTGGCAGAAGGTTCTAGAGCAGGTCAACCTGAGATTCCTTGCTTTTCTTCTTATCCTGCCATACCTCACATACACCATATTCATTTTGTCTCTGATTGTAGAAAAAAAATGTTTTTTAAACTCTGTTGCTCATTGCAAGGCTCCTTTGAAAAAAACTGTCCAGGAGAGTCAAAGCTAGAAAGATGAGTCCCATCAGAAACGTTCTTGAAATAATGCAAATGCTGTGATTTGAATTAAGTATGCACCAAGCTCGGAATTTTTCAAAAGAAGCTTCCTTCTTCTTCCTCTTCTTCTTTCTTCCTTTTCTTCCACCTCTTCCTCCTCTTCCTTCTTCTTCTTCGTCTTCTTTTTCTTCCCCTCCTCCTTCCCTCCTCCTCCTCTTTATTATCATTATTTTTTCTCTCAATCAGTGAGATGTCAGTGGTTGAATCTCACCTTTTGAGGGGGGTGGCGTGAAGCTGGATCAGAAAGTTTCTGCAGCTGACTCCTGGCGTCCTCGTCACCCAGAGGCAGAGCTGAAACCCGCCACTGCCAGCCACTTGTTTGTCCTTTACCATGCTGCCCCCTTTGCCCTGTTGGCAGAATTTATTTGTTTTAAGAAGTAAGATTAAAATTCGGAAAGTCCGTTGTTCCTTCATTTTCAGTCAACTTGTTCAGATGAGGTAGGCGTCTAAGAAATTATGGGAAAGCGTTCCCTCTTTTGCTATTATTATGGGTCACGTTTCAAAGTAAATCTCCGTAAGGCACATCCTACACTTTTGTGTTTATTCCGCCTTTTCCCGCGGCACAGAGCTGCACCCTTTATTACTGCTCTCACAGTCGGCCAAGGAAGAGCTGCATGTCCGATAAGGTGACGCCCTCCCAGGATTGATTCTCTACAAACCTTCTGGTCTACTGAAGCAGCTAACAACAAGAAACTTATTTTTAAAAACTGTATCTACCACATATAGTTGTATCTATGTCTAAGTGTTTCAGATTAAGAGGGAGACTACATAACATGTCTGTGCTTTTAAAAATACGGCCTCACGCTGAAAAAGGAACTCTCCTACACTGCTGGGGGAATGGAAGCTGGGATTTGTAAATTGAATCTAAAAAAATGACACAGAGGAACTATTTACAAAACAGAAACAGACTCATAGACATAGAAAACAAACTTATGGTTACCAAAGGGGATAGCGTGGCAGGGGCGGGAGAGGGAGTCTGGTAAGTTCCCCTTGTGCTTCAGCAGGTTACGAACCCTTCTAGTAACCATGAGGACACGGGTTCGATCCCTGGCCTTTCCCTTTGGGTGTTGCCTTGAGCTGTGGTGTGGTTCGCAGATGCGGCTCGCATCTGGTGTCGCTGTGGCTGTGGTATAGGCAGCTCCGATTTGACTCCTAGCCTGGGAATTTCCATATGTCGCACGTTCGGCCCTAAAAAAGCAAATAAATAAATAAATAGGAGTCTGGGACTAACATATACACACTGCAATATATAAAATAGATAAACAACAAGGACCTACTTGCATAACACAGGAAACCCTATTCATCGTCTTATAATAACCTATAGTGGAGGAGAATCTGGAAAAGAATATTATGTACATAACCGAATCACTTTCTGTACACTTGAAACTAACACAGCATTGTAAATCAACTATATTTCAATACAATCTCACGTTATTTCAAAAATAATAAATGTTTCCCTTGGAACATAAAGAACAATCCGGAGAAAGAGGAAGAGGAGTCAGAGCCAGTGGGGAGCAAAGGAACCTGCCTCTTTCTCCAGCTGGTCCCTCGGGGCGGGGTCTCCAGAATACGTTTGGCCCCTCCTTCCTCTGCCCAGGGGCTGTGTTAGAAACGTGCTCAGGGTGGGGAGGGACATCACAGCCTGGGGAGTCAAAGGTGGGAGAGGGTCCCATGGGTGGGAGACCAGAGGTAGTATCTTGGGAGAATGTGTATGGAAGTCATGAATGAAGATACATGCTGGAGAAAAAAAGGGGGGGGTCTCTAACTGTACTTCCCTCAGTCAATAAACAATGTTAAACAACAAGAGAAACGCGAACCTAATGTGGACAGAAACCACTAGTGGCCACTTGCTTCCCAGAGAAAAAGCGTGATGACCTCCTTCCATTCTTGTGACTCAAGGCTGTTCCCACACGCAGACTGCGTGGCTCGCTAGCTAAAGGCACCAGAAACAAGTGCCTTCATCGGACCTACACATTTTGGGAGGTGGCTGGAAGCCGCGTTGGTAACTGACATTGTCATGACCTGATGGCGGGGCCCAGGATGGGGGGCCAGTCTTGGAGGCTGGTCAGCTGGTGACAGGGGTATTCTCCAAAAGCATCGCCAGCTCTTCTCCACTCTTTCATGAGCACTGTTGGTTTTTTCAGCCCTAGAAACAAGCCCACACTTATTTCAAGATGATGAGAGTTTGTTAATTCAATTAATCTCCCTACCACCCACCACCTTTGGCTGGAGGGCTTCAGGGGGAGAGCGTATTAAGTGTACACACCTTGTTCCTTTTATAGACGTGTTCTGAATGATCTCACCGTGGGAGGAAATCAAATGCAAAGTCCTATTCGAATACACTTAAGACCCGAAGCTTACATCCAACATGCTTCTCTTTCGTTTGTGGGTATTTTCCTCCTCAAGCGCTGTCAATTGCCACTTGGTTGGGTTCTTGGCAAATGCAGCTTGGCAGTAATGCTGACCACATCAATTTCGTAGTCTCTTTTGTCTGACTCAAGGATAGCAGACACTGTTTCATCTTAATGAGGTCTAGTTCTATTCCTATTACCAGGCGATTTTCCTCTGATAAATCAGTGTCCTGCGGTATCACTGCCCCCAGGAGACCAGGCAGGTGAAGGGTGCACCCCGTGCTTTTATCCTAACCGAGCTTTTGCTTTTCTGCCGAACTGCCGGGTTTCAAGATGTTGAGCGAATTCCCCTCCTGCGGATTTTCCTGTGTCAGGACCGAGCTCGCCCCGCACTGATGCGCTGGTTCGCGATGTGAAACAAGGTCTCCTTAAGAGGATCCGCTGTGTGACTCACTTGAAAGGTTTCTGCATCCTGTGAAGGTTCAAGTAGGAAAGCTTTTCACCTTAGCTTTTTTTTTTTTTTGAAGTGCCTAAGCAGGCCCCAAATAACTATTTTCCCCCGAAAGGATTGTGCTAGAGAAATTAAAAATAATTAAAAGAAATTCTTACTTTTCTGCCTAATGCTAACATGAGAAAATTCTGAGATGAACATTCATGGATTCACTTATTCACTCGATATTCACCAAACTCCGGCCTTTGGAAAGGGTTACCTTTCTGAAGTTAACGCCCAGCTAATCGATGTGTGGGACACACAACCGACAGAGCTTGAACGCTGTGTAGGATTAGGGTTTCTTTTTAGTTGGGATCAGAGAGGTATTTCCACTGGAGGAAAGGCCAAAAATGGAAAAAGCAGAACCTGTATGGGAGAAGGATGTTGAGAAAGACAGGTTGAGACCCAAAAATGATACAGCTTATTCTGGGAAGTCAAAGAAAACAAAGTCGGGGGTGTGCATTAATCAAAAACGTAATTCCATCCAAACGATTCCAACTCTTCCCAAAGGACTGAGGCTGAAGGATATTAGAGCTCAGTAATTCCGTGGCGTGGGGCGGTGGGAGGGTTTGCAGTGATGACCTGAGTTAGGGCAGGAGCAGAGAGCGAACGGTGAAGGTTAAGGCGAGGGGTGGGGATTCAGGAATGCCAGGAACAGGACTGCATTTTTATTTTATGTATGTATGTATGTACGTACGTATGTGTTTGTTTATACATTTTCTTTTTAGGGCCGCACGTGCAGCCTGTGGAAGTTCCCAGGCTAGGGATCAAATAGGAGCCGCAGCTGCCACAGCCAGAGCAACACCAGATCCAGCGCTTGTCTGTGACCTACACCGCAGCTCACGGCAACGCCAGATCCTTAACCCGCTGAGTGAGGCCAGGGTTCGAACCCGCATCCTCACGGATACTAGTCAGCTTCATAACCTGCTGCGCCACAAAGGGAACTCCCAGGACACCACTTTTAAAGCTCCCCCAGTGAAGTGCAAGTGGAAGGGTTATGCAACCCTGTTCAACATTTTGTAAGGGCTGGACTTCCAGATAGCAATATCTGGGGACGATTGCTTTAGGGGTGGGCAGCCCATCCATTTTTCTAGAGAGGCCGTATTTTCTTGGATTAAGCCAGACAAGGGTCCAGCTGATTCTCTGGAGAGCTCTGGCCTCCTCTGGATGGCCTCAGGGCATTCTCTGACTGCGCTCTCCCCTGGGCCCAAGCCTTTGGCATACTTTCAGGGATATGTAGAACTCAAATCTCAGAAGCTGTTATTATATCATGTAGGAGCTGCTGGGAACACAGAGAGTTCTCTCTAAACCGACCCACGTAAAAATGTTCACTCGGCCCTTGGTACCAGGAGCAATTACACTTCTCTTGAGTAATTGTTTTCTTTTCTGATAGTCCCGAAAAGAGCATTTGCTACTCTGGGTTTGCTGTTCGAAAATGCAGATCCCAAGGTACAGCAGACTTCTAGAGAAATGTACTTAGAGCAATCATTTTTTCCTTTTTGCTCTTTTTCTTGGCTTGCTTTTAGAAGTAGTGTGTGTACTTACGTAAGTCACAGCCAATCATTTTAGGGGTAAGAAGAGACATGAATAATCACTAAAATGTGAGTTACAGAAAATACTTAATCTTTCAAATATATTCTAGGCAAAGACTTGAACTTTCTCCTTTTTTTTTCCCCAAGGGTTGAAGTTCTGAGTCATAGTATCATTCATTTACTGGAATCTGCAGTAGAAAAACAATACTTGAGAAAACTTCTAGAAGACTTGTAGAGGGTCAGACGTGTTCCCAATTTATATTGCCTTTTGGCATTGTCTTATGTGACCAGTTTCCAAATAGTTATTTAAAGAAAGTTCTCAAATATAAATATGAACAGGAAAGAAGGGATTTGGCAATGGTGGGAGTCAGGAATTCCAAACAAAAATGAAAATAGAACATTAAGTTCTTAAATTTTCTCATGTAGAATTTCTGGTATCAAGGATTATAAAACAATACAAGTTTGAAAAGAAAAAAGTGTTTCCCTTTTCTCTTATATGCAAAGAGACATATACTATATACAGGCGAATAGTTATGCTTTACATAAATTTAAACTAATTTTCTGCTTTCAGGCCAATTTGGTTAAAACTTTGCCTATGCAATTTCTCCTGGAAAATGTAGGCATTAATCCCAGAGTCAGATACATCTGTAAATAGTTGGAAATCAAACAGTTCATGCCACTTACACTGCCAAAGTGACACCCCATTTAAGTTTTTCATAAATGTCTTCCAGATTTGCAAACCCTCTTTGATGTTTTCAATTTAATGAACAAGTGCTGAAATGGTTTTACAGTGGAAGTGAGGCTTTTGAACCAATAGCCGTAGTCGCTGTCTCACTCACATTTCCCGGAGACCCAGTTTCTAGATGGCCAAACAGAACATACCTGCCTGGGAGTCACTGACTTTTTCAGTTAACAGCGTTCCCGTCATTGCCCATTGAGAGCGCCTGGGCCCGTCCCCACCAAGTCAAGGTCAACACCAGACAGCCAACCCGTTGAGCAGTATTCAGCTCTCTGTCCAGAGCAAATGTGCTTTTCAGGTCTCTGAACAGGTGTTCAGATGTCTCCAAGGACTTTAAACGGGCCTAGAGGGAAACCACCGCTAGCGGAGGGGAGGAAAAAACTCCTGATATAAATGCAGGGAGATCTTGAGTTGTCTCGCAACTGAGAACACAGAGAAGTGGATCGCAAGATTATGAAGTTTCCCAGAATGTGATTAGAGAAGGGCTCAAAAAGCGGTGTCTGTATTAGAACCAAATATTTCCCAGAATGACCCCTCTGGCAGAGATGACTCCATTGGAAAGAAACAGCACGGAGCAGTGAGTCCGTCCCTTGGTTCCGGGGAACATGGGCCCCACTGGCCAGCCGGGTGCGTGTCCACGGCAAGCAAGTCCTCTGCTCAGGGGCCTGACAGAGTACGCCGCTGCACTGCAACGTGGGCACTGCCTATTGCAGGCACGCGGACACTGGTTTCCCATAATAAGCCGCTCTTGCATGGCAACCTCGCTCTCTTGCAGAAATGTGTCTATTAACAGTGCCAGCAGCACTGGCGCTGCCTGGGCCTTTGCTAGACATGCAAACTACTGGCCCCATCCCAGACCTGCTAAATCAGGATCTTCGAGACTTGGGGGCCCTACCCCTCCCTCACCGGCCCCACATGTGATAACAGGCGATGCTGCAGATGCTGAGTGCTGACTAGAGGTGGCCTTCTGCTCTCCCCAGGCTCTTTATGCCTTTGGTGTTGGCCTCTGCCAGTGCCTTGCTCTCAGCTGTCCTCGACCGGGAAGCCTCATTCATAGACGGTCCCTGGCGATACCCTTCCCCTGTATCCTCCACCGCCCCCCCCAACGATGCAATGTGTCCCCCACTGTTTCTTCCTAACCCCGCTGTCACTTTTTGCTTCCCTCTCCCTTTTGAGGCGAAAGAAGAGCCCTTGACTATTCCTGGGAGCAGAGTTAACGCTCCCTTCCAAAAAACAAAACATTTTCTTTGCATTTTTTTCTCTCCAACACCATTTATGTCAGTAGGCTTTTTTTCACTTATTTTGTTCTTAGTCAAAAAACTTGAATAACTCGGATTTCCCATCGAGGTGCAGTGGAACTGAACCTGACTAATATCCATGAGGACTTGGGTTCGATCCCTAGCCTTTCTCAAGTGGGTTGGGGATCTGGCGTTGCTGTGAGCTGTGGTGTAGTCTGCAGATGAGATCTGGATCCCACGTCGCTGTGGTTGTGGTGTAGGCCAGCAGCTGCAGCTCTGGTTCAGTCCCTCGCTGGAAACTTCCATTTGCCTTACCTTCGGCCCTAAAACAAAACAAGAAACTTTAATAACTCACTTTCCCAGAGCAGGTGGGGCCTTATCCGGTGTGAAAACTGCAGAAAACAATCAAATAATCTTCCACACGCAGCCTGACTGTGCCCGTGACTCATTTCACAGAGACAAGAAGCATCCTTCATCTGGTACCTAGAGTCTCCCCAGGCCAGGGCCTAGGTGTTTGTGTTTGCAGTGGGACTGGTCACCTACACCTGGTGGCATTAGTGCGTGGATATGGGTGCCTGAAATTATAGGAGTTGGGTAGCATAATGGAGGAAGAAAGAGAAAAACCAGCCATCACATCGCTGAGACTCTTTGAAGTTCACGCTGAGGGTAGCTGTTGAGTCTTCAAACGCAGCCTCGGGTTTGCGTAGGATGTGGCTGCGCGTTGGGAAGCGAAGGTTGTTTCCTTGTCCTTTCGTCAGGACCTCCAGTTCGTCGTGGTTACCTGGAATGCTTCCAAACATTTTTTTGAGCATTTTGAAGAACGTATCCCCCACCAAAAGAAAGTCTGGAGTAAGATCCGAGGGCTAACTGCGTTCTCTGTTCTGAATATTCAAATCGAGGAATCCATTTCGCAAGAGCTGGCTTTAATTATTAGTCATATGGCAGACTTGGGTTCCCGACTCGGGAATCAGGATATTACGTCGTCTTTCTATCAGAATGTTTTGAGCCTAAACAGGCTGGTCCAATTAGTTGCTCCTTCCCACGCAGGGCTGTCTGCTGTGGGCCATTCTTCTGCCTCTTTTGAACTCCACTTCCTGCTCACCACTGGGCCTTCACGGTCACACACGGACCCTCTCTCCCTATCCATCCTGAACTCTTTTGGTTTAAATATCTTTCCAAACCCTTGAAGAGACACTCAGATTGCCTAAGGATGTCACCTGTGTGCTGTGTTTCCTAGAACACAGCAACCCCAGTGCCAGTTTTTTCTGACCATAATTAGCTCATCCGCCAAGTGCAGTTACAACAGTTGTCTTGGTGGAATCACAGAGCAGCTTAGTAGCTGATCCTACTTACCTCTCCTTGCAAGATCAGAAACATGCTCAGCCCCATCTACTTGTTTCTTTTCTTTCTTTCTTTTTTCTTTTTGTTTTGTTTTGTTTTATGGCTGCACCTGCAACATATGGAAGTTCCTGGGCTAGGGCTCAAATCGGAGCTGCAGGTTCAGGCTTATGCCACAGCCACAGCTACACCAGATCCAAGTGCCATCTGTGACCTATGCTACAGCTTGTGGCAATGCCAGATCCTTAACCCACTGAGTGAGGCCAGGGATCGAAACCTCATCCTCACAGAAACTGTGTTGAGTCCTTAACCCACTGAGCCACAATGGGAACTCCCCGTTTACCTGTTTCAGTATGAGCATCCCATTCAGCCTGAGGACAAGCAAATGCCTAACTCTCAACCAACAGACTTTGTCCAGATACCTGTCCCTGAAAGCCTGGGATCTTGAAGCCGGTACCACAGATGATGTGCTGCTTATATTCATGACAGAGTATGATAAACAGAAAAGCTTATTGTTTTGGGGTTGTTGTCTTCATCTGGAAAGTTATAACAAAATACCATAGACCACGGAATTTATAAATAGCAGACACTTATTTCTCAGTTTCGGAGACTGAGAAGTCCAAGGTCAAGGTGCTGGCCGATTCGGTGTTTGATGAGGTCTCATTTCCTAGTTCATAGACAGCTGCCTTTTCCTGATGTCCTCATATTGTGAAAGGGGCAAGGGCCACATTTTTAAGGACACTAACCTCATCATAAGGGCTCCACCCTCAGGACCTAATAATCTCCCAGAGGCCCCGCCTGCTAATACCGTCACAGTGGAGGCTAGGTTTCAATACTTGCATTTTGAAAGGCACAAATATTCTGCCTGTAGCAGTTGCTTATTAATATGTGAATTTTAGAGAATTGATGGATGTTCCAGTTGGTACTCTTTGGGTATAAAAAGGTCTAGGCATTTGGGAAACAATGAAGGAAACTAAGGAGAAGACAAAAGAAGGAAAAAGGCTTGTGACTAACCCTTGAAGCTTCTTGATGGTGAGATCAAGGAGGCCCAAAGTCTTCACTTAGATGGTTGTGCCAAGCCGGACCTTCGTGGTCCTTCTCCTTGCCCTCGGTGACTCTAACACCAACCCTGGGCCTCTGAGCATCCCCCTCCCCACGGCTGTCCGCATGCTACAGATACTCAGCAATGGCTAGGGCCCCAGGACTGCCTGTCACTCTCCCGTCTCAGATGTTTGCATTTTAAAAATGGAGGGAACTTCCATCCGAAGCTTTGTGAAGACACAAGCTTGGATCATGCACATATGATATATGGGATATAAGTAAGGGGTGCTGATAAGTATGTGATGACTGATGGCTCTAGCTGTGAACGGCTGTTTTTCAGGCCACCGAGAGAGTTGGTGCAATGCTGGGCTGCAGGCGGGCAGAGCAAGGGTATTCTGTATTGGGGGCTGTATTTTAGCTCTGACTTGAAATGGAGGGGATTGTTCTGTGTGTCCAAGAGTGGTCACCTGCCCTCAGGAGAGCCAGCTTGGGGAAGGGGAGTCAGCTGTGGGAATCAAGGGAAGCCCAAAGCGTGTGTGGGGAACAAGAAGCAGGGAAGCTGCCTAAAATCCACGCTTGGCTTCTTCTTCTACGCCCATCCATATTTTGTCATTCTGTCAGGCGATGGGTTGGAAAGAGAGGCAGGTCCAGACTGGGGTGGGGCTGGGGGTGGGTCTCAGGGATGGTGATAAGTTTCTTCCACGAAGATCAGCCACCAAGTAGATCAATTCTCAAATCTCATTGACTTATGATTCACAGCTCTGTTCTTTTTTTTAATTTTTTTAAGTTGTATTGAAGTATCATTGATTAACAAGGTTGTGATCATTTCTGCTGCACAACACAGTGATTCAGTTACACGTATACACACATCCATTCTCTTTCAGACTCTTTTCCCACATAGATTATCACAGCTTATTGTGTAGAATTCTCTGAGCTCTACAGCAGGTCCCCAGTGGCCAGTCATTCCATAGAGCTCAGTGCGCACCTGCCAGTCCCAAACCCCCAGTTCCTCCCTCCCCCCACCTGTCCCCTTAGGTAACTGTAAGTTTTTCAAAGTCTGTGAGCCTGTTTCTGTTCTGCAAGTTCATTTGCATCCTTAAAAAAAATAAATAAATAAAAATAGGGCATTCCCTTTGTGACTCAAGATGTTACAAACCCAAGCAGTACCCATGAGGATGCACGTTCGATCCCTGACCTTGCTCAGTGGGTTAAGGATTCGGCATTGCTATGAGCTGTGGCGTAGGCTGGCAGCTGCAGCTCGGATTCGACCCCTAGCCCGGGAACTTCCACATGCCGCAGGAGCGGCCTTAAAAGCCAAAAATTAAAATAAAAAAAAAATAATAAAAAAAACACAGACGTCTATTCTGCTGTGTCTCTTTCACAGCTTTCCCAGCCATCAGAAGGCCCCACAGAGCAAGGCCTGGGAGAGTGCTGGTCCAGAAAAGCCACTGCCCTGTTGACAGCAAAGAGCGCTGCCTGCGGCTGTAGATGCCAGACCAGGTTCCGCAGCCACCGGACCACAGGAGGGTCTCTATGAGCAGCTGTCACGTGAGCTTCTCGGTACTGAGCGGATGCCACTCTCTTTGGTCCTGGTTCCTCTGTCTCACTGCCCTGCCTCGGGCTGGCTGGGGACTGCCTTCAGCTGTGTGTGTGATAAACCCCCTTTCCAAGTTGCAGGCCTCCCGAGGGTGTTAAACACCAAAAGAACAAGATACAGATTAAAATATTTATGTGAATTTTAGAGTATTGTGAGGACTGTAATAATTATCAAGTACCTCTTTACACAGATCTCTGAAGACTAAACCTGTTGAAAAGACCAAGTTTTTTTTTCTCACTCATTTCAATGCAGTCCTTGCCGTATCTAGGACACCTTTGTTAGGTGCTTTCTTTGCTGTATAATGTAAGATGTTGTCTCTGGTCCTTTTATGTCTGGAGGAATAAATTGTATTGCCTAATTACCGTTTAAATCTTTTATCGTGGCTGATTTTTGACATAAACAGTTTAGTGGTGGCTTTGTACACTTTCCATATGAAAGTGACTCTCAGCCAGGGTTTGGAGATCAGTTCAGAGTGGTTCGATCCAAAAGGCTTCTGCAAAGATGGAAATGTTCTTTGTTGTTCAATATGGTGGCCACGAACCACACTGGCTGCCGAGCCCGCCAGATATGGCCAAAGGGATGGAAACTCTGAATTTTTCTTTTTTTTTTTTACTTATTCTTCTTCTTTTATTTTTATTTTTATTTTTTTTAGGGCCTCAACTATGACATATGGAAGTTCCCAGACTAGGGGTCAAATCCAAGCCGCAGCTGCCAGCCTACACCACAGCCACAGCAATGCCAGATCTGAGCTTTGTCTGCGACCTACAGCACAGCTCGTGGCCACGCTGGATCCTTTATCCCACTGAGTGAGGCCAGGGATCAAAGCCGCATCCTCATGTTTACTAGTAGGGTTCTTAACCCGCTGAACCACAACGGGAACTCTGAGACTCTGAATTTTTAAATTTAATTAATTTAAATCTAAACACCCACTTATGACTACTGGTTGCAAGAATGCAGTGGGCAAGCTTATTTTAATAATGCTTTTTATTGGTAGAGTACAGAAAGTTTTATCGATCAAGCTCAAAAATCTTTAACATGAGTACCAGCGTATTTTCCATCTACACTGGTGTAACGAAGTAGTTCTAAAACCATCCTCAGCTCTTTCAGGTGAGGAGGCTGTAAATACAAGCGGTCAATGTTATGGCAGTTCCCCGTTTCTTCTCTGCCTCCGACACTTTTTGTTCGAGTCCTCACATTTGTCTTCCATGAGCACTGAACCTCTCAAAAAATGAAAAAAAAAAAAAATCAAGTGCTTGGAGCAATAACCATTGTCTATAACTTTGCTGCTAGTCTCAGGATGGGGAAAAAAAATCCAAACAAAAATAATTTACAACAGGTGATGAACCGAAGCATTGTTCTCAGTGAGAGAGTCAAAGGTTGAAAGTCCCTTGCAAGATACCTCTTCTGGCAGCAGGGTGCCTGGATTCTCCAATTCAGAAATCCCATTCTTTCGGGAGAATGCCAGAGGTCCATTCTGATGACATAATTTATCGAGCAGAAGAGTACTCTTGGTACTTGAAAGAATATTCTTGGATTTTGTGAGTGGTTGCCATGTATAGTTCATTAGTGCAAGTTACGCTCTACAATATAATTACATCATGTTATGCCTATTTTATTGAGTAATTTCTAGATGGCAGGGATGGTTTCAGTTTAACTAAGCTTTTTAAGAGCACCTGCTTCCTTGGGTCTCTTATACTTTCCAGCCTTTATTTGTTTCTGAATTTCATCAAATTCCGTCTTTGTTGGAAGTGGGGCTAATGCCAATACTTTCATATTTGTCTCCTTTTCTCCCTCTCATTCAGTTCAGTAACTGACACCTATGAAGCACGTAGCTCCGGGCCAGGTGCCCCGGGGTCCTCCTTATGCAGAGTCCCCGGCCCCCCGCCCCCCGCCTCACTACCATTTCTGGTTCTTCGCTTTTTCTCTCCTGCAGTCCTGTGTCTTCCAGGCTGGACTTGGATGCCTGATCGTTCCTTCAAATGAAACATCTAGGACAGATTCCTTGGGTCCATCCTTGGTGACTCAGTATCCTGGTCACTTAGGCTGGAACCTTGGAGTGACCGGGTCCTTCCTCCCTCACCCGTCAGGTCCAAGTCAGGTCCAAGTCTTCGACGCATCCTCTGTTCCCAAGTCCCAGCCACACTGTCACCCGTGACTCAAGACTGTCACTTCGCTTGAGGATGACTGCCCCAGCCTCCCCATGGCTCTCTGCTTTGTCCCTTTTGTCCCCAACTCACCTGCACGATCAGATTCACCTTTCTAAGAATACTGCTCTGATTATGCCAGTCCCTGCTCAGAAACCGTCAGGGGCTGCTTTGTCTGCAGAACATGCTGCTTTGGTGTGGAAGTCAGGCCAGCCAACATAAGACCCTCTGGTTGTCTTCCCAGTTTCTTCCCTCCGCCCCTGCCACCTGCCACCTGCCCCTGCATATGAGCCCTTATTCTGTTTCCTCTTCAAAATCATGCTCAAGTGTTGCCTTCTTCATACAGCTTTCCCCAACTCTCCTATAACGCTTAATATTGAGTCAGTTGAATTTATTTGAATTAAAGCAGTAATATTTGGTGGAGACTTAATGACGTCTTATTGTTTTTCAAAACAGTGTGCCCTAGCTTTGTCTACAAGGCAAACTCACTTTGCATTTCCTCGCAAGGTCCCCTGGCAGGCAGAGTTCTGACGAGGACAGGTGTCGTGGCTTGGTTTCCCTGACTGTGCCACAGAGACCAAGTCAGATGCGTTGTGCGTACCTGCTACCTGATGGCAATGCGCTTCCACTGTCACTAGGAAGCAGCGATGAGTTGACTGTTGCGTGGCTCACTGCCTGGAGCCTCACGTGCCGAGCAGACCTGAGGAGCTGCAGGCAGATGGATCAGAGCAAGTCAGTTTAGGCAGAATCAGCAGGAACTTGAGCCTGCAAGAGTATAAGCAGAAGTTAAAAGGGAGATCCTGACAAGGACAAGGCAAGGCAGGTGCCGTAGGAAGGGTGGCTTCTGGGCACATGAGCTTTGTGGCTATGTTGACTGAAATAATCCAGGGACTCAGAGACCACGTCTAAAAAAAGGGGACACTCTATTCTTTAATAAGGAATAGATTTGCAGCACGCGTTTCCATCTGTGTTAAGATTGAGTAATGAGTTAAAATACATCTTGAAAAGACCACGACTGAGGTGCAGTCAGCCATGCCCTAGTCTTCAGGAAAAGTGAACTTCTGTAAGTGATCTGGTGAGGAATCACGCAGAGTGACTTGGCCACCTAGTAATTTACACAGACAAGGCAAAAAAAAAAACAAAACACACTAGAATTATGGGTTTAATCTTAGCAACCATAGGTAAAAACGAAATGGTTAGTGTATTCTTTTGTTTTTGAGTTAGTAGATTTACCGAAGAAAAAAATAAAATGGTTAATGTATTGTTTGTTTGCTTGTTTGTTTGTTTTGATGGGGCCCCATAGCATGCAGAAGTTCCTGGGCCAGGGATTGAACCTGTGCCACCACAGTGACCAGAAGCACAGCAGCAATATCTCAGGATCCTTAACCTGCTGCACCACGAGCGAATTCCTGTAATCTTTTGTTTTTGAATAAGTCAATTTACCAAAGAAAAAATAAAATGGTTAAAGTATGCTTTTGTTTTGAACTAAGTAAATTTACCAAACAAGGTCCAGGATGCTGGGCTTATGAAAGGGTCACCATGCTTTCCTTATGAATGGTTTATTTCTCTAAAACCATTCTTTCAGTTTCTATCAGCCTCCTCCTTGAATGAAATACTTTGGTAACTTCTACAGATGTTAAGATTGTGTTTTCCAGCTGCTTGCCAAGTGTAAGTATTCTCTTCTTTGGCTCTTAACATCCCATGAGCAACACATTTTGCTGCAGAAACTTCCTTTTTTTTTTTTCCTTTTTAGGGCCACACCCAAGGCATATGGAGGTTCCCGGGCTCGGGGTCTAATCGGAGCTACAGCCGCCGGCCTACACCACAGCTCACGGCAACGCCGGATCCTTAAGTCACTGAGCAAGACCAGGGATCGAACCTTCAACCTCATGGTCCGTAGCTGGATTTGTTTCCTCTGCGCACAATGGGAACTCCTTTTTTTTTTTAAAACTTCTTGATACATTTAGATGTTGGCTCTCAAGAAAACTGTTTTTTTTAATGGAAGATTTTTGGTGAGGAAACCACATGTTAAGAGTGTAACTGGGCTCTTAAAAAAAAAAAAAAAGCAGTAAGCTTTTGGGCACTTCAAATCCCATCAACTGCCTTTGATCCCAGATATTATCCAGGCTCATCCGGAAAAGGAAAATGCCAAAGACGTAAGTGCTGCGACTCCTTGAGCATCTTCACCCATCAGGAGGCTGATGAAGCTTATTATCTGCTGTCCAAAAACCTTCAGGTGCTTATTGACCTGGACCAAACTTCAAAAGAGTTAAGGGGGAAAAGGAATGTTCTCCTAATTGAAAGCCCTAAGGAGAGGTCTACAAAGCAGGTCTACAAAGCAGAGATGGTCACTTCTTTTTGTTTGTTTAATTAAACAAACATTTTTAATATAGCAATAAGTCAATAAGCAAATAGAACCAGACTCAGAACTGAAGTAATGCAGTCTTCCATGAAGATATCAAAGCCATATTTTTCACCTTAATCTCCAACATTTCACGTCTGGTTAAGGACGTTCCTCAAGCACCTTTAAGCATCACCCCCGGCGCCCCTCCTTGCCTTCTAACTCATGGCGTCCTGCACGGCGCCCTGCACAGGGCCACAAAACACTTATATACAGGGGACCCTCTAAATGATAATAGTAACAACACTACTCCTATTGCTGCTAAAAACAAACAAAAAATAATAACACTACTATTGCTGCTAATAATAATAATAACAATAACAGCACTACTGCTGCTAAACATAATAATAATACAAACAACGTCCAAACCCCACAGACTTCAGGAAGGCTGAGAAAACCGTCCTTGCAGGGGAAACATGAGTAAGGCTGGGGCCAGGGCTCAAATGAAAGGCTCAGGCGGGGAGTCCACAGCCTGCTTTCTGAATCCCCCCAAACTCTTAAGTCCTAGACTCACAGGAGGTCAGCCCTGGCCTGTAGAAGCTGATCCCAGCCGCCTTTCTGCCGTTTGGTCCCAGGACGCACCTGCTTTCGATGGTGACTTCCTAGTGCAAGTGAAGGAGCTGTTTTTCTGCCAAGTGTCTGGGGCCTGGGAAGGCGCATTTCTCATCACTCCCTGACCGCTGAGAGCCGACCGCACCTTTACAGAAGCTCAGCCATGTTTTCACACCTGGTTAAGTGTCCATATTTCCTTGCCTCCAAACAAAAAGTGAGTTTTATACATATCTTCTCACTCAAGTGTTTGACTCTCCGGAAAACCATCCAGCAGACTCGTTCTAGAGTTGCTCAGGCCCCAAGGTCAGGTTTATTCAGTACCCACAAAAGATTGCAGGGCTTGCCAAGAAAAACAACCCAGCAGCTGCATCCCTGCCAGCGTGGTGCAAGCTTTAAAATATTATTTTAAAGTCACCACTTAGGGGAAGATAAAGACCCTTCTGCCATCTTGGTATTTTTCATGAGCGCTGGTTAGTGAAACACGTCCCCCTAAACTGTCACTTTTTTCTCCCATTCTGTTCTCTCTCTCTTTTTGGTTGTCTTTTTGACTGTTTAGAGCCGCGCCCGAGGCATATGGAGGTTCCCAGGCTAGGGGTGCAATCAGAGCTGTAGCCACTGGCCTACGCCACAGCCACAGCAACGCCTGATCCAAGCCTTTGTCTGCGACCTGCACCACAGCTCACGGCAACACCGGATCCTTAACCCACCGAGCGAGGCCAGGGATCAAACCAGCAACCTCATGGCTCCTGGTCGGGTTTGTTAACCGCTGAGCTATGACGGAAACTCCTTCCATTTTGTTCTCTTGGATTCTGTTCTCCCGGTTGATTAAACCACTCAAACTTTCTTCTACATAAATCACTGCAATTTTCCTACGGAAAATACAAAGATCCCATGTTTACCAGGAAAAAAAGTTCGATGAAAGAATGATCTGAGAGTCACTTCTGTGATAAACTCTGCTGTTGTTTTTATTACTTTCTTCACAATGGGGTATTGATGGTGGAAATTAACACAGTGTTGTGACTGGATGGACGAGGCTGCGTAAGAGAAAGAGGGTCTTAGCAAGAATGGTCTGAACTTGGCGTACTTTCCCCTCCTTCAGCTTTCCTCATCCCTGTTTGCCTGGGGGAAGGTTTGAGAAGGCAGAGGCTGGGGGAGACTTTTAAAGAGCTCGCACAGCCTCACTCTTTCCACGAAGCATCTCACGGAGCAAGCCGCATTTCTTCTCTCTTCTGCGAGTTCAGTATTTTTCAACCCAAGAAAAGGTCAGAGTTGACATGTGAAATGTTAGCAGCCAAGATAAACAATCTTCTATTAAACCAAAATATTTGGGGGGCACAGGAAAACCTCCTCGACTCACTGGGAGGTTTGCGAAGGGACGCTGGGCGTGGGGGAGCTGCCTCGACCAGAGAGTTCTAAGTTGAGAGCTTGCCAGTGTTTCTCTTGTGTTAAAAAAAAAAAAAAAATTCAGGGAGTTTCGGCCAATGACAGTATCTTCCCTTAAATCATTCCATTATCCAACTGTCCTCACATACTAGCCTGATTTCACCGCCTACGATTTCCAAGGCTGGCCTTGCAGTGGGGGGGGGTCTCTCGGTAGAAAGCAAGTTGCCAAACAATTACCCTTTTGGCTCCTGTCGCCTGAAGGTGCTGTACTTTCGCCGAGGTGCCTCTGACATTTCCTCACACTTTTCCCCGCTCCGTCCTTTCCCTCCGGAGCTTCCAGCTCCCTCCCACCCCCACCCCGAAAACCAGAATTTTCAGGGCACGGCCGTCTATTGTAGGGCACGGCAGTCCCTGTAGCTGATACATAAATAAATACGCTGGAGACTCCCAAAGGTAAGGGGAAACATTCAAAAGGGCAGAGATCCCAATTCTCTCTGCAGGAAGACTGGGCAGTATTGAGGGAGAAAGATGGAAGGAACAATATGGGAATGGAAGTTGAGATGTTTTTCCAGAGATTTGAGGCCCCGTATTCCAGGGTCTATGGGGGAATTGCGAATAACTCGTGTTCTAGGCAGAGAAAAGACTTTGGCTTGTCCCCGTGAACAACTCTGGGTTAAAGAGGGAGCAGTGACCATGGAGTTCCCATCGTGGCTCAGTGGTTAACGAATCCGACTAGGAACCATGAGGTTGCAGGCTCAACCCCTGGCCTTGCTCAGTGGGTTAAGGATCCAGCGTTGCCGTGAGCTGTGGTGTAGGTCGCAGATGCGGCTCGGATCCCGCGTTGCTGTGGCTGCGGTGTAGGCCAGCAGGTGTAGCTCCGGTTAGACCCCTAGCCTGGGACCCTCCACATGCCACGGGTGTGGCCCTTAAACGACAAAAAGACAAAAAAAAAAAAAAAGTAGGGAGCAGCGACCCCTACTTTTCTCCATGTGTGTCACCCAGGAGAGGCGTGAGGTCTGCTTGGACCCCCACTCGACCTCCCTGCTGTGCTTCTTCTGTAACCACAGGGCAGCAGAGAACACTCGGGTTCTCAGCTCTCTGGTTTGGACAGACCGTGTTTTCCTTTCCTGCTTGTGAGTGGAATTGTTGGGAACATTCTGAGAAGCCAGTGTTTGTTCTTATTTCCTTTATTGCCCCCCCCCGCCCCCCGCTCCCGGCACGTGGAGCCTTTTCTCCCAGGAGCTGGGGACCGCATGCCCCAAGTAAAGGACTTAATTCGAAGTTCAAGTCTGCCTTGCTGGGTCAGGGATCTGTGAGCCGAACGATCGAGATCTGCTGATGACCTGACGAGGAAGAAGCTGACGGGACCAGGAGGAGGTGAAGGAAATGTCGCGAAGATGGGTTTGTGAGAGAGAAGGGTGTTCCAGGCGCTGGGGGGGTCACTGGAAGGTCAGGGTGGGGTTGGGGCCTATTAAAAAGTGACTGGAGGAAAGGAACCCAGAAAGCATGAAGAAATCTGCTGAAAAGGTGCAATTTAGTTGAGAGGGAGGAGAGAGAATTTTCTGCTGCTGAGCTGTTCAGAGCCAAGGTGAGAGACACAAAATATTCTAGGTTCTGACTTTTTACCGGTAACACTTCCTTTTTTAAAAACCACTTTATATTCACAGTGGCTAGAGGACACAAGGAATGGTTATTATAACAGTTATATAGGAGTTCCTAGGTGGCTCAGTAGGTTAAGGATCCAGCATTGTCACTGTAGCATCTCCAGTTGCTGCTATGGCACAGGTTCGATCCCTGGCCTGGGAACTTCCACATGCCAGGGGTGTGGCCACCCCTACCCCCAACCCAGTTATATTAACGAATAACCTTATTATGTATTGAAATTATAACAATAACTGCTGTGTGAGCTGTGGTGTAGGTTGCAGTTGTGGCTCAGATCCTGCGTTGCTGTGTCTGTGGCATAGGCCGGCAGTAGCTCTGATTGGACCTCTGGCCCGAGGATCTCCATATGCCGCGGTATGGCCCTAAAAAAAGCAATAATAATAATAATAATAATAATAATAATAACAACAAAAATAGTAAAACATTTACCATTTCTTGACCTCGAGGTGGACTGAACACGCATGGTTGGCTGTGTTCCCTCCCAAGTGCTTCTAAGCTGACAGTAAATCATTTTAAAAGGTTAAAGACCAAAGGACAGAGAGACTAAGAGAGGGCACAGAGGAAGCCTCAGTGACATTTCAGAAGGATGGAAAACAGAGGGGGATTGGAAATCCCTATCTGCAATCTCTGTGCCTCCAGAGAGAAATGGTGGTAAGGAGTCCTTCTGTTATCTCACAGGATCTGGGGCAGGCTCAAGGGCCGGCAGAAAAGGCACCACTGCAGCAGGCTGCAAACTCTGTTTTTGGAGTAGGTAGAACTCCGTCTCCTCTTTCTCCCATTCCCCCAAGCTGAGCAGGAGGCAGGCAGAGTCCCCGTAGAAACTGGATCCCAGACTGGCCTCCTGCTTAACAAGGAAGCTGAAGGTGGGTACTTAGCAGAAGAAGTGAAAGAAGAGAGATTCCGTGACTGCACCTTACTGACACACCTCCCCAGCCCCAGGTCCCTTCCCTGCCCAGGTCTCCAGCAGTAACTGGAGACTGGAGGATTTCTCTCTAGAGAAATGAATGATCCTAGGAAAACAAACTTGTTGATGTGGCATTTGGAATGCATTTTAATGGCTGATCCCTGTTTTTGCCCTCGAATGCAAAGCTTGTAAGCCCCACCCTGAGCTTATAATGAGCTTTCTAATTCCTTTTTCTTAAATGAGTGACAGCTAAGAACTGCCAGTTCTTTGGGAGAGACTCCCTTGTGAAAAGTAAAACAAACTAAAAGAAAAATATGAAAAAATAACAATGCAAGGAGAAAAAGAAAACTAAAATGAAAGAATACCGCCATAATTATCATTCTCAGAGAGAGAAGGAAGATATTGCATCTATGAAATAAGAATAGTGAGTTCCCATCGTGGCTTATCAGGTTAAGAACCTGACATTGTCTCTGTGAGATGTGGGTTCCACCCCTGGCCTCGCTCAGGGGGTTAAGGATCCAGCATAGCCATGAGCTGTGGTGTAGGTTACAGATGTAGCTCAGATCCATGTTGCTGGCTGTGGTGTAGGTGGGCAGCTGCAGCTCCAATTCAACCCCTAGCCTGGGAACCTCCATATACCACAGGTGAAGCTGTAAAAAGAAAATAAAAATGAAATAAGGACAGTACACAATGGGAAAACTAGAAAAAGCTATTAGAAATTAAATATAGCAAAAGTAAAATAAAATATGTAATAGGCACAAAGTTGAAAAGTATTCAAAAAGTGGAAGAAAAAAGATGACTTTATCCATGTAGAAGAAGAAAAAGAAAAGCAGAGGCTCGATCCAGGAAGTAAAACATCTAATTAATAAGAATTTTGGAAATGGTGAAAAAGGAGAAAATTATCAAAGATATAATGCAAGAAAATTTCTTAAAACTGAAGATCATGAGTTTCCACACTGATTCCAAAATAATAAATTAAAAACTGAAAAACAGACAAAACAAAGCACCCAAGACTCATTATTATGAAATTCCAGAGAGACAGGAATAAAGAAAAAATAGCAGAAGTTTCTACTGATTAAAAGTACAAAACAAAACCAAAAAAACCCACACTCTCACACATACACACACACACACGCACCACACACCACAAAAGGACTGAATTTTAGAATTGCACCAGACTTTTTTTTAATTTAAGCATAGTTGATTTACAATGTTGCACCAATTTCTGCTGTATAGCGAAGTGAGCCACTCACTCACGTACGTGTATCATACTTCTTAGTAACAGTAGTGACGCTGCAAAAACAATATCACAATGCCTTTAAAACTGTAAAGGCAACCTGAAATCCTTGAGCAAGTCAAATTAGCAAATGAAAGTTAGGATTTTTAAAGACATAATTAAGGCTCAGAAGAATGACCTTCCCTATGTCTCATCTGTGGAAGCCACTAGAAGATTGTTCTAGGAAGACACAGGAATAAAGAGAGAGGGAATCAGGAAGCTGTACATCTGGTGCAAAAGAGAGAGAGAGAGAGAGGGAAGTTCCTGGCTTGATGGTGAAGAGAAAGCACTAAATTGCAGCTGTGCAGGGTGAAAACAGAGCAGATCAGAGCAGGAGACAGAGGACTCCCGGAGACGGGAATCAAAAAAGGGTTGGTATTCATGACACATGTGGCCATATTAGGGGGCCTCATCTCTAGGAAAGAATGATTGAGTGATGGGGATAGGAAACCATCAAACAAGCAAACCAAACTGAGGCAATTATGGATTGAAAAAACAATTATATGTAGAAGGAAGTGTCACAGTCCACTGCATGGTTCAGCTGGAAACAATAATTGCAGTAGTTACAAAGCTGTTATATGAAAGTTATTGGAGGCTGGTGGGGAACAGAGAGATGCTGTGTGTGTGTCTGTGTGCGTATGTGAGTGTGTTTATTGGTATAAGAGAATTAAATCCTCCCCTGTTTTTAACAGAGAGCTGACATCTTAGGTCTGAATTTCATCACAGTATTGAGAAAAATGGAAGCAAGTCGCAAACAGATTAGTGAAAAAGCTGAAAGCTAGCAGAAATTGATACAACACTGTACATCAACTATGCTTTAGACATTTAAAAAAGTAAAATAAAACTGAAAAAAATTAAACAAATAAAAAGCTGAATGCATTTGCCACTGGGCATCAGGACTCAGATCATAGACAGGCGAAGGGAAGGGAATAACTCTAGTCATTGATGATAAATTTTATAGTAGGTTTTACTGCTTAAATTATGTATCAGTATTGATTTCATAAAAACAGACCATCTAACACATGCTATGCATTAGGCACTCTTTTTCATAACTTTATGTGAATCACTATGGCAGTCTCCTTCAAGGCCGTTTTTATGCCATGGTTAGGTAGCTTGAAATTGTATTCTTTCGCGTAACCATGTTTCAGAAAAGCATGATTCCAGTGAACGCAGTAAAAATGTTTAATGGCAAAAGTTTAATAACTTCAGAAGAGAGATGACAGGAATGTGATTTTTAAAGGGGGTGGAAATAAAACAAGTCAAAACGTAGACCTCGCTGAAAAGTAGTCTAAAACACTTGGGCCAGGACGGGGGTGGAGCTGGGGCCTCAAACCGGGTCCCAGCCTCCAAAACACAGGGCTTTCCAGGTCACAGAGTCACCCATCTGGGTCACCTGCCAGCAGAGCACAAGAAATGAGCAGTTCTGTGATTCTGTCATTCACACTGCTGGGCGAATCTCAGAAAATCCCGTGACTTCTTTGAAGTCAGGGCCATGAAATTGCCATCGAAAGCCTTCTCTGCCCCTCTGGATGATTTTGAATAATTATGAATAAAATAAATGAAAAGCAGAGTGCTAGCACTGGGTGTCCTAGGTGCAGAGTCAGAACAAACACCTCGTTTCCTTTTTTCCATCAGCAGATACCTTCTTTGGGGGAGGGTGGTCGTTAGTCAAGTTGAACGTTTAAATTGCAGTCTCGTTTCCTGAATCTGCTTTTCCAGCCCCCAAAGGAAGATGAGGGCCCTTGATGTTGCAGAGCCTTTGCTGTAAAGACCGGGTGCAGGGCCAGCTCACAGAAGTCTGCCCTTCCTTCGATTTCACAGGAAATCTTAGCAAGATCCCACTGAACTGCGGTGCTGGCGGGCAGGCAATTGCCACACGCCAGCCTCTCTAGCACCCTGGGTTATCTCTTAAGAGCCAGCCCTGATTTCGATATTGAATGTTGCATGCTTCACACCTCAGTAATTACCGGTATCAACTTTTTAACCCCTGGGGCTCTGAGCGGGTCTGGACGCCCCTCACGTTCGGTGTCTTCCATTTTGCCTTCTCAGCAGGATGAAAATTTACACAGCAAGGATCATGTTGTAGAAATCAGACGATAAAACTTTATATACTGTCAGTGCCTTGGACTCTATAAAAATCAGTGTTCGTGCCTTGCTTAGGTTTGGCACCAGACTAGGAGAAGCTGAATTCTGGGTCCTGAGGAGACCTCCTGCCTCTCAACCTCAAACTCAGGTCCATGGACTCACAATATTTTGGGCAGAGTTCTCTGTGCTATACAACAGGTCCCTGTGGGCTGGTCATTCCATGTACCCCAGTGTACACATGTCAATCCCAAACCCCCAGTCCACACCCCCTGCACACCCCCCCACCTGTCCCTTTGGTAACCATGCTTTTCAAAGTCTGAGAGTCTGTTTCTGTTCTGCAAATAAGTTCATATTTGTATCCTTTTTTTTTTAAGACTCCACATGTAAGTAATTTCATGTGATGTTTATCTTTCACTGTCTAACTTCACTCGGTATGATAATTCTTAGGTCCATCCATGTTGCCACAAATGGCATTATTTCATTCTTTTTATGGCTGAGTAATATTCCAGTGTATACATGTACCACATCTTTTTACTCCTTTCTTAGTTCACTTTTGAAACAACACAGGCCATGCAAGTCGAAGAGACTAAACAGTCCCAGCTGCTGGCTTTCGAGTCATTTCTCTGACGGTATATTAATATTTCTGTGTTCTCACCTCCTTCCCCTGGAGGCATCAGCCTGCGTGCCTGGAGCTATTAATTTCACCCAAGATGTAGCTGAAAGCGAGCCACAGAGAGATGCTGCAGAGGACAGATGTCTCTGAATACATAGTCACAAGCTTTAGACTATGTCAAACACCCGAGGAAAGGGTTTTTATTCTGTCTCACTTGTACCTTCAGAATGTGAGTTCAGGTGGCATGTACGATACAGCCAAGCTCCCTGCCATGGAAAACAAAACAGTCTGGCTTCCCTCTTGTCCTGTATCTCCCTGCTTCTGTTTACTGCTCCATTTTTTTCCTTTCCTCTCCTGGGAAGAATAGCTCAAAACTGGGATGATTTTGTTGTGAGAGTTTTTCTATTTTTTTTTTTTTAAGAGAGTTCATTTTTGAGCTCATCTTGTAGATTTGTATTTTCAATTGCTTTCCCTTGAACCTGGATCTTGGCTTCATTCAACAAATTAAACCACAAGCTTTATTATTATTATCGTTACTATTTGTCTTTTTAGGGCCATAGCTGTGGCATATGGAGGTTCCCAGGCAAGGGGCTGGATCAGAGCTGTAGTCACTGGCCTACGCCACAGCCACAGCAATGCCAGATCTGAGCTTTGTCTGCGACCTACACCACAGCTCACGGCAACGCCAGATCCTTAACCCACTGAGCGAGGCCAGTGGTCGAACCTGCATCCTCATGGAATTAGGTTCATTTCTGCTGAGCCATGATGGGAACTCCTAAACCCCAGCTTTAGAACAGCAACTCAATTCACATTTAAGGATTTTTTTCTTCTTTCCCAAACAAGAATCTAATGCAAAGACACTTCTACCTCCATAAAATCATGTCACGTTAAAGCTTCCTTTCAGCAAAATTAATTTCCTGATCTTAATAATGACTTTTATTAGATAGTTTCGACCTATGGATGCTCTTTCTAATATTCTGACATCGCTTTTAAGAGAAAAAAAAATTCTGAGTGGGAGAGACTGAGATTTCTGGATTTTTGCTTTGGGGTTCAAGTCGTTAACTGTAGTTAGACCAAGAGTAGAAAACGAAATTCAGGGTCAGTCACTCTTTGATAACTCTCATCTTCACCTCCAGCCCTCCTGGCAGCAATGTATGTTAAACTGAGATTTTCCACGCTGGAGGAAGCTCTCAGCCACAGTGCTGTTTACAGACCCACTGGATAAAGCGGGACGCCTTTGCATCCTCTCCAGTGCATTTTATTTTCTGTGTGGTTACTAGTAAAGATAGAAACCTCTGTTATTGAGGGGTTGTTTTTCCCTCACTTATCTCTCACTTCCATGGCTTAGGGAAACCTCACTTCTTATTGGTACAAGAATATTTACTTAAACAGAGGCTGGGAGAGCTACGAGTGGTCTTCAAATACCCACCTCTTGACCTGCTACCTCTACAAGTGTGCATTAAGTCTTCCCACCGACACTGGCTCCTGATTCCCAGTTTACCCGGTTAAGCTCGCCTTGACGCACCTTTGGTGTGGTGAGAGCCCTCCCAGAACAAAGGGAAGGCAACGTGGCGTAATCAGCATCTGTGTGCGCGTGTGTAACTCTGTAACATAGACCGTCCAATCAGAATGCACAGAATGCAGGTTACCCTATAAGGAAGACAAAGGGGCTGAAATGTAAAGGGGACTCTAATAAAGGGTATATAAAGCTACGCTCCCTGAGCTCTGGGCTCAGTCTTTGGATATGAATCTGCTGAACCAGTGCCTGCACGAATAAACACTGCTTCCTGACAATAAGCCTCGGTGTCCCGTCTCTCCACACGCAGTCCTGCAACACTGGGACAGGTGAAGACAAAGACCCGGCCTTTCCGCTGTGATAGATCCATTCCTGACCGTTAGGACGTGGACTCTCTAAATGAAGCCAGGGAGGAGATTCGCACCCAGAGGACGTGGTCATATGACAAAGGGGACAATTTGAGGGTCATCTTATGGCAGGTTTTAGGGACAAGTACTAGTATCAAAGGAGAGACTCGAACCAACCACCATATTTATTTGCAAGTGAGGTCAGCTAAAAGGAGCATTTAAGTAGCCTTAGGTAGAGAAAGAAGTCACACAGGGCCACCCGGAGAAGTACTGGGTACCGTATCCCTTCTGCGTTGTGAAGCCATGGACCTTCCTGTTTGTGCATGGAAAAGTGGAAGCAGACCAGCTGGTCCCAAATAAGGTGTATATTTCCCCCTCATCTCTTGTCTCCGGTGGTAGACAGTGTGAGCTGTAGACAGAAGGGAAGGGGTTGGGGGACAAACAGCGCAACAAGTTTCTTAAATACCACGAGACGGGTGTGGAAATTTTATGGCTCCTGACACCTCCTGGCTTTATTCCCGAAGCCCCAGATCCCCCTCCACTCCTGTCCAGTCACCACCTCCATTCATCCGACTGTACTGAAGTCCGCCCCCCTCGACAGTATACACAAGCCCTTCCTGATTAGGCCGTTGGGCATTCTTCATTCCTCTTCTCCTCCCAGGACCCAGGGTCAGACCACTGCTTCCGTTTCACCTGGGGAAACTCTGAACAGATAATCCTGTCCTAGAGATTCTGATTCCAAAGACCAGGGACAGATCTAGGCATGCATGGTGTCCAGGGCACCCCTGAAAATTCTGAGCGTTCGGGGACCACAGGGAGATATCACTTCTCTGGCAACCTTCCCCAATCTGCCTCTGCAAACTGAACTCCAGTATCTTCAGCTATGTGTCTTTCCAATCATTGTCCCCTTCACAAAGGCAAGGGCTCAGGCTTAGAAACGGCTCCAAAAATATCTGTTGAACTGAATTGAAACTGGGGAGTTTTTCCTTTATCCCTCCTCTGTTCTTTCTCAAACACAAACAGATTTCTTTTTGGCTAGTTTTTATTGGATTATAGGAAACCAGGGCTTGAGAAAAATAAGACACTAAGAAAACTGACAAATCTGCAACAACAACGACAAAGTTCATGGTTGGTGTTTAAATGTGAATGATGCCAGGTTTACACTTACTTAAACTGTGTGTGTGTGTGTGTATGTGTGTGTGTGTGTGTGTGTGTGTGTGTGTTGGTGAAAGTTGATTCTAGTGAAATCCCTACTTCCACTTTTTTCTGTCTTTCATACAATGATGGGTAAGATGTCATGTTTTCTTAGGAAAAAGAAGAATGTGCTTGATTTGTTTCCATCTCCCCCAATATATCTCCTCTCTCTCCCTCTCTCTCTCCCTCTCTCTCTCTCTCTCTCTCTCTCTCTCTCTCTCTCTCTCTCTCTCTCTCACACACACACACACACAAGCACACACACACACACACACACAATTTTCCAATAAATTTGCCAGGATGGGGGCACACAAGCTGAATCCTCAAGCCTGCAAGATCCCATAATCTTCCTTTACCGCCTCGCCTTCTCGTTTTCAGCACACCCTCACTTCTAGAAGTCTCCTGAGGTCAATTCCTTTCATGGACGCTGTGAGAATAAATGCCCGAACCTGACTCTTGATTCTCAGCAGGTCTAGAAGTCCTGATTTTATGCTATCAGCTGTGATTTCTGTTGATGCAGATGCTGTTATCTGATTTAAACATCTAAGAGATTATTTTATGTTGTTTGTGCCCCAGAGGCTTGAAAGAAAGAAAGAAAGAAAAAAGCCAGCACCATTTTGAAAAGGAAAGCATCCAATAATTAAATATACTTTCCCAGAGAGCTGAGGAGCAGATGTTCTGTTTCTTCATGGAGTGGGAGGGTGTGGACACTGAAGGGGTTGGACCCAGAGCAAGTTTCATAATCTTAAAAAGTCAAGGGGTTTAAGGAAGGTCCCTAAACATGGGAGGTCTGGTTGGGGTGAATTCTTCCTGGTGGAGCAACACAGTTTTTGGCAATCACGTATTTTTGAATTTTTTTTTTTTTTTTTTTTTGCTGAACTCTCAAGATGAGAAAGATTTTTATCACCACAAATTAATAGTTTTTGAAATGGAGAAAAAAAAGAAGCTTTTAGACTTGGCTAAGACAGATTTACTGAGCAAATTGTTACAGCGATTTCCTTAACAACCTCCTCAGCATAAGGGAAGTCAGGCCATGGGAGAAGGGAAGCCAACTTTGGAGGAAAAATCGTCAACGAATTAGATGGAAAGGAAGGAAAACTCTTTTTTATTCCATTTTCCGTAAAATGATTCTGAAACAGGTAAGCCCCTTAAGGGGTCACTGGAGGAACCTTTTCAAACCCACTTGTGCCTGGCCACCTCTCTCCCCCCAGCCTCGCCTCAGCTCCTCCCAAAGGACATGGAATTCATTTTTATAATTTTCATTTCATTTTATTTTTACAGCTTGCTGCATTTATTTGGCATGTGGGGTATATAATTATCACCCTTGCAAGTAATGATAAGATGAATAGCTAGACCATGGTGAGTATTTCAAACTATTGTGCTGGGATCGACTCCATAAAATGGAATAATTTGGTCAAAGAAAAAGAATCTATCAAAGTTGTTGACAGCTTGCTACATCGGAATCTGACAGGGTGTGCGTTAGTGTACACTGCCTGTAACTTTGTCAACGGTCCTTGAAAAACTTGATAAGGCAGAGACTATTTCACTGTGGTCTAATGTTTTTATTTCTCTGTGGAGCAAATGAAAAGTAAACATGTCTTAATGAGTTATAGGAGAGGGTATGTCATTTAGAAAGACTTCCTTGAGTCAATTCCAACAGCAGCTCTCTCCACCCCGCCCAGGAGCCCTCTTGCTCCATTTTAGAACCAGTGCTACCAAATGTAAATCCTTGAAGAAAGTACAGCGGCTTAAGGCTCTTTTAGATGGAAGATGACTCGATTTACCTGACGCCCTGCCTGTCCTAAGACCACCCCCTGAAATCTACCCATGGCCCTGGTTCCGTTCGGACAGATCCGCTTCCAAAGAGGAGACGAGCACTCCCGACTTCCTTAGACACCTGCTTCCAAGTGGAGTGTCGACCGTTCATTTTGCGCGTGGGGTCCGTGATTGAATTCTTTCTGCGTCACTTATCATGTTAGTCTTCTCTGATCTCGCTTTCAATGAACTCGAGAGAGCGGCATATCTGAAATCTTCTGGGACTGAAATCAGTCTCCCAAGTTAAACGGTGTTTAGAGTCGGAAGGAGCAGAAGAGGTTGGTTCCCACCATTTTGCAGGAACTTGTTTAATTGTATTCCAGTCGCTTGCTGTTTGTATATTTTCAAAAACGAGGCCCCAGTTAGCTCGTGTGGAAGTGCGTTCTACTCTGGGGCCAAATGCAATGCACTTCTCTTTCAGGTCTTCTAGTTCTGTGAGTCATAGGGAGAAGTGGCCTGTCCTCCTTTGGTGACTTCCCCTGAGCCTCAAATCAAGCTGATCATCGGCTTAAGAAAGGAAGACACTCACATTTGGTCATTGCGGACTTAGCGCTCTCTGCTGAATTTGATTTCCAGCAGATCCACAATTCTCAAGGTAACTGAGCAGTGGTCCTCTTGGTGACATTCACGTGAGGCAGGGAGCCTTCTGCAGTCCAGATCGGGTCAAGGTAGAAGCCCCAAGGTTGAGTGGACTGGCGGAGATGTCCTGGTCACCCCGCAGGACAACCTGCAGGGCGTGGCTGCAGCCCTCACCCCTCCTACCCACTGTGTCACACCTGGTTAGTTCTGCAGAACAGACCACCAATAACATGACAGTGGGACATTTGGGATCATTTAGAACAAATTTATCTGTTCACAGAATGTGTCTGCTGTCACCTGGGAAGCAATTTTACTTCTGGGCTTCTGGGATCCTCTCTCGTGTTTCTACTTAGGAAATCTGGGCACTTAGTAACTACATTTCCACTGCTACGACTAAACGTGTTCACTATTCTGTTAAAGTTCTGGACCACCTCCATTCCAAAATCCCAGCCATCTTAAAAACCCAAGTGTGATTCTTATGCCTTACTAATGTTTACAACTGTTTATCACCTAAACATTTCATGTGCTTCATATTCTGTCTACCCTCTTCCCTGACCCTTAAAAAAGGTTTCAGAAACTCTCTGTGGCAGTTTCTTCCAAATTTCCAGGTATTTGCAACTGATGAGCTGCTTGATAAAAAGATGCCTGTATCCCAGGAGGCGCTATGTGGCCTGAGTTCAAGACCAAGGTGGAAGAACTGGTTGATTCCTTTTTTTTTTTTTTTTTGAGGCAAAAGGAAATCCCCCCCAAAAGATTTTTTTAATGCTTTTATTACAGTATAGTTGATTTACAATGTTGTGCTAATTTCTGCTGTACAGCAAAGTGACCCATTCCCTTTCTTATATTATCTTTTATATACATTCCCTTTCTTATATTATCTTCTCTCATCTTCTATCCCAAGACACTGTGCAAGATCTCATTGCTTATCCATTCTAAATGTCATAGTTCGCGTCTATTAATCCCAAATTCCCTGTCCATCCCACTCATTGCCCACTCCCGCTTGGCAACTGAGTCTGTTCCCCGCATCTGTTAATCTGTTTCTGTTCCATAGAAAGGTTCATTTGTGCCGTATTTTAGATTCCACGTATAAGTGATATCATGTGGTATGTGTCTTTCTTTTTCTGACTTCCTTCACTTAGTATGAGAATTTCTAGTTGCATCCATGTTGCTGCAAATGGCATTGTTTTCTTCTTTTTAATGGCTGAGTTCGGATTCCATTGTGTATATGTACCACATCTTAACCCGTTCATCTGCCGATGGGCATTTAGGTTGCTTCCATTGTCTTGGCTATTGTGAACAGTGCTGCAATCAACATGCGGGTGCATGTGTCTTTTGGAATTGTCTTTTTAGGACTGGCTGATTCTTAAAGTGATTCCCATGGGCCCCAAGTGACTAATCTAAACAATGCTTTGGGTCTTTGAATTTCTTCCCGGAAAGAGCTGGTGAAGTCCTAACCACAGTCCCCGGGCTCGGATCGACAGGCTTTATCAGTCACAAGGAGGGGTCTGGATCTTTAAAAGTCTTAAGAGATGCCTTTGATAAGTGGGGGGCATGTGCGCGTTTAAGACTGTAATCTGCCAAATGCAGGGTCAAATGTTCCCATAATTTTTTTTATAGAAGTCAAGTTTTAAGATAAAGACTGTAGCTCCTCAATATAATTATAGACTTGGAAGATGGTTGGGCCTTTCTCCTAAGTTATGAGAAGCCTGAGCTGGGGGAAGTCTTCCTCCTCATTCCTGACCTCTTCCTTCCCGGGGGCGAGCTTGCCAGGGGACCCTGGTCCCCCACAGACTCTGTCCCGGCAGGAGGAGAGTCTGGGATACTCAAAAGTGACATCATCAAAAAGCCTCCAGTGTTCAATATTTATCGAGTATGTGCTCTGTACCAGGCAGGATGTTCCCTGCCAAGGATGCACCGATGAAATCAGACATGGTCCCCTCTCTGAAGGAAAGCACCGTCGGAGAAGGGATCAGGCGGCCCTCCGCAGCGCCAACAGCACACACGAGTTGGGCGCAGAGAGTGCTGGGGGAGCATAAAGAAGGGGCATTTAAAAGACGGGCCGCACTTTTCCCAAACAGAAATGTCTTCAGAACAAAGTGGCATAATCGAATCCACTTTACGGATCGCCTCGGCAGAGTGGTCTTTGACGTGAGATGAAAAGCTCGGTTACGGAGGTTGGTGGGTTGGAGTGTCTCTTGCTACCTTCGTCTTGGAAATGAGCGAAAGATTCCCATTAGTCTTTTGAACTTCCAGGTTTAATCTAAATATGATTTGCCTTTGCTGTGCAAACGATTAGACTGTTCTGTAATCGTTCGCAGGTAGAATGGGGGAAAATGTAATCTATTCTCCCATTATCATGTAAATTCCATATTAGAATATTTTGAGTCACTGTATTGCCCCCCCCCTTTAAGTTTCTTTCAGGCCTGTGAAAGAGGGTAGCTGCATTTGGAGATTCTGTCCTTACTATTTGCGTGCCGATGGAAGGTGAGAATCCTGGCACAGCACGTCTTGCTGCTGACCAGGCAGCCCCAGCGGACCAGCTCGTGGAAGAGACCAAGGCAGCCACGCGCACGCGCAGAGACTGGCCACTTCCCTGAGTTGGTTTGTGTTTCAAAATTGCCCTATTATGGGTTGAGAGATGGCTGAGCCAGGGAGGATTGGGGGCTGGAGAATGAATAACTGCTGTTCTCGACAGAAATAATTCCTGGAAGTGGGGGCAGCTGAACAGTTAGGTGGAGAAATGGATGACTCAGTGTGTATTTCCCAAAATGGATCGGCGGCCCTATGTCTTTATTAACGTCTGATGGGCAAGTTATCTTGTTTGAATGTATGAGGAGAGTAAGTTCAGGTAGGAAAGGGATAAAGACCAAGAGCTGATTTCAAAATCAAAAGGCCTGGACTCTTAAAGTAATCTTTTCTTTTTTTTCCCCTTTGCAGAGGCACGCAGCTCGGATCTGATGTGGAAAGCTTTGGAGAGCTTTCGCAGAGCCCTCTGCTGATTCGGAAACCATCAGGAGTCTGTGCTGGCCCCACCCGTGTTCCATTCTTTGAACCCAGGGCACAGGGTAGTGTTGGGCTCTGAGACTCTGCTCCAAAGCAGGCGGCATAAACATGAGCGTGTCTCCGAAACCAGGGAGACGTTCAAGGTTAGTAACTCAGACGCAGAGGCGAGGTTCAAGTGCGGAGGCAAGGGACCTCCCAACCTCAGCAGTCTGAAGAACAAGGCATATTTTCTGTCCACATACTCGTCCGTTTTCTGCCTCGTCCCACCTCTAGGACCCGATCTGAGAGAACAACACAGGCTAAAAAAAATTGCTGGTCAAGGTGGCAGAGGGAAAAGAGAGAGAAATTGAGTCACACATCGGGAGGGAGGCGTGTCACCCCACTGCCTTTGCTGCCAGAGCAAATCACAGGCCCACACCTGGCGAGGAGGGCGAGGCACGGCAATCGTACCATGTGCTCAGAAGAAAATCTAGAAAGACATTGCTGGTCTGCTCTGCGGGTGTCCACAGCCAGAAACAATGCATATAAACCACCACACAGAAAGGCAGACGATGGCTTGCCTCTCCTCCCTGCCCCCAGTAAATCTCTTATGCATTCTGGTGCTTAACCACAGTAGAAATGTTTATGTTCTTCTTCTTCTTTTTTTTTCTTTTTAGGGCCACACCTGCAGCATGTGGAAGTTCCCAGGCTAGGGGTTGAATCAGAGCTGCAGCTGCCATCCTATGCCACAGCCACAGCCACAGCCATACCGGGTCTGAGCCACATCTGTGACCTATGCCACAGTTACGGCAATGCTGGATCCTTAACCCACTGAGCAGGGCCAGGGATTGAACTCAGAGCCTCACGGACTCTGTGTCAGGTTCTTAACTTGCTGAGCCACAGCGGGAACTCCACTGTGTATGTTCTAAAAACCCCTGTCTGCTGGGCTAGAAACAAGATGGAATAGCCTCCGGGAGGTCTGGCTGAAGAGATTTTCTGCACCAGAGAAAAGGAGAGAGGAATTCAACTGTCTTATACGGGAAGCAGGAAGCCCCCGTCCACCCAGGTCACCAGCATCGGGAATCATGGTGGCTTGGAGAGAAAGACTTTTCTGATACGGAAGCGGCTCCCGCCCTCTGGTTTCTAATCTTGTGCAATGATTTTATCTGGCATAGAAGGGACTGGGGGACATAAGCCTCTTTTTTTCTCCCCTCTCCACCTGGAGGGTAATCCTTAGGAAGAGAGTGGTCATTTTTGATACATCTTTTCTGAGCTAACCCATCTTTTGCACGATGAGTGCTTTATGGAGACTGCGGATTGTTCTGGAATCTGGGATGACACATCAGCTGCTGCCTCCCGAGGAGCCGGGAAGAGGTGGACGTTTGCACATCCTTGGGTTCACATTAATTTACAGCTCCTCACGGCCCTGTCCGCTTTCTTTTGTTACTCACATGGGTTTTTCTGAATCATGCTGTTTACAAGTCCGGCTGAATCCAAATGTCCAGATGCGCCCCATTCTTAATTGCTGGCCGCAGAGAGAGGGGCAGTCAGTGCGCAGAGATGGTGAGGTTCATGGATGGAATAGCCATACAATTCCGTTTCCCATAAACTAACTTCAGGAGCTGCGTCAGCTTTGCTTTGTGAAGCTTCTTGAAGCCACAAGTCTGAGACGTACTTACTGTGAGTTTTTCTGTGTTCATTGCCATTTCCTCAAATTTGAGATTTCACTTCCGGGATGTCAATGTAAACAGCTTCTTTTGTGTGAAAGCTGAGATTCCGTACTTGGATGTATAAACAGGGGGCATAGTAAAGGAACAACCTAAAACTGAAAAAGAAAAAAAAAAATCTAAACATGAGGCTGACAGTCAGTCAGATGGTGTTATGTCCAGAGAGAAAAGGCCACTCTGTTTCCTTTACCCACACAATTCCTCTGTTAAAAATGGAAGAGATTGGTGAAGTCCACTTACATCAAATTTTAATGATTATTCATTAAGCTTGTTCGAATGAGATTAATGTCAATTTCAAATATACATGAATCAACTCCACATGGTTCCCCCACTAATTAGAAAAATGTTTCAGAGTTCCTGGCTCTAACTTAGATTGTTCAGACCGATTAAATCTTCAAGACAGCTTTATATGGTTAATTCACAAATTTGTCATGAAATTTGTATTTTTTTTTTTTTTAGGGCCGCACCCACGGCATATGAAGGTTCCTAGGCTAGGGGTCTAATCAGAGCTATGGCTGCCGGACCACACCACGGCCACAGCAATGCCAGATCTGAGCTGCATCAGCGACCTACACCACAGTTCATGGCAATGCTGGATCCTTAACCCACTGAATGAGGCCAGGGATTGAACCTGCATCCTCATGGATCCTAGCTGGATTTGTTTCCACCAAGCCATGATGGGAACTCCTAATTTTTTCTTGATAGTGGGCATTCTAAGCTGGACAACGCTGTAAGGAGGCTTTTGGTGCTGTGGGGGTGAGGTTGGGTGGTGGTTGGTGGGGAAGGTGCTGTGTCCTAGGATGAGGTCTCAGTCTTGGTGGTGATGAGGTTGGGTGGTGGTTGGTGAGGAGGGTGCTGTGGTCCTAAGGCGAGGTCTCCCTCTTGGTGAGCCTACAGCTCTGGACTGTGAACTTCTCCACGTGCCAGCAGTGTGGGCATGGAGTTCATCAGCTGCGTGGGGTCACTTTGGAGAACGCAAGGGGATGCTCTTAATAATTACTCTGGGACATCAGGTGCAACCGGGTCCTCCCAGGAACCCTGGGAGGTAAGGTGACCCATTCTGCCTGCAGGTAATTTCCCTTTTGTGGCTGATATATGGGCGTACCTATTGGTATTCCAATAGGACCGATAAATGTGTGTACCACATACTATCAGAAAATTTGCGTGGTTAAATATTTAATTTTTTACTTCCAGTACTTGAAAAACTATGTACATACTCTACACACATCTTTGTTAACACTCCAGAGTTTGAAACACTCTCTTCCTTCCCTGTTCCCTTTCTTTTTTTGTCCCACTTTGTACTAGAGTTTCCTCCCCAGTAAATATTATACTGTTTGAGGGCAAATGCCATATTTCCTTAGAAAAAAAAAAAAGAAAAGAAAAATCTTTCAGGAATTCTCGATGTGTCTCAGCTTAAGAATCAGGCACGTATCCACGAGGATGCAGGTTCAATCCCTGACCTCACTCAGTGGGTTAAAGGATCCAGTGCTGCAGAAAGCTGTGGTGTAGGTCTCAGACACGACTCACATCCCATGTTGCTGTGGCTGTGGTTGGCAGCTGCAACTGTGATTTGACCCCTAGGCCCACAAGCTCCATATGCTGCAGGTGCAACCCTAAAAAAAGAAAAAGAAAAAAAAAAATCTTTCAGTATATTAGAAGTACTGATGAGAATGAGATTTAGATAAACATGAAAAGCAAAAAGACATTTCTGAGGAAATAATGATTTGGGAATAAGAAATTTTATTCACATTGAACTTCACAGGCAGGGAGCGGGATGGAGAAGGCATCTTGAAATGCTTTCTTTTCTGATGAACCTTTGAAAGCTAAGTTTTGTTAAATGAGTTTACATCTGAATTTTCATTCTGTTGACAGTTAACTCAAGGGTCTTTTATCTGTGCTTAATGTCACTAGCTATATCCTGCCATCGATCTAAGGGAAAATCTCCCTATTGCGATCAATGGGGAGTTCTGTGTAAAAATCAATAGCAGGATATGGCCTGTAAGAATGGTAGTTACTGTAAGGTTTCGGCTGGGAGGCCTCCATCAATGTTACGGCGGGGTAACCCCTTTTGACCATGTTCAAAAACAACCATGAAAAAGTCCACTTATTCTTTAGAAGGGGGAGGAAATGGAAGGAAGGAAATGGCACATTTTTTTTGTCCTGGATGGTTAACATGTTCCCACAGTTTAATAGAAGGTTTGTATTGCCTTTTCAAGATTCTCAAAGAAAAACCCATAAGAAAAAGACAAATGCTTGAAAAATGCCTGTCTGCCTTGAATGGAAAACAGTGCATATTATCCTGCCGATTAGCACAGCAATCGTTCATACCTACAGCCTCCTGCCCAGCGTTAGTAGATCCTTAAAGTTTTGCTGAATGATTGATTAATTAATGACTAATACAGAGGAATTTAGAGAGATTAGGAGGGGGTGTTTTAGCCTGGAAGCCAAGATTAGGAGGGGGTGTTTTAGCCTGGAAGCCTTTCTAGGTGGTTATTGAAAAAACTGGGTTTGCTGGGGACGAAGCACTTCTGAAGTGTAGTGGAGATTAGATGCAAGGCCCGTGAAGCTTCTCTCCGTTGTCATCTACTCAGCATTTCCTGAGGGCTGGATGGCGAGGGATGGAGAGGCAGGCTATGGACCCGACCTCACAGTCTTTTTTTTTTTTAATTGATGATTCTTTTCTTTTTTTTGAGTTTTATTGAAGTGTAGTTGGTTTATAAGCTTGTGACAATGTCTGCTGTACAACAAAGTGATTCAGTCTTACGCATACACACACCCGTTCTCCTCCACATTTCCTTCCCAAATGGACCCTCACTAACTGATGGTTCTTTATCGACGTGAAGCATTTGTACAAATCACGGGATTCTATAAAAGACCATTCTTTTCACTTTTTTAAAATAATAAATTTTAGCAGAGTATAGCTGACTTAGGAAGTTGGGTTAGTTTCAGGCATTCAGCAAAGTGAATCAGTTCGATGCACACATACATCTGTTCCTTTTCAGATTCTTTTCCCATATAGGTTATTGCACAGCACTGAGTCGATTACCCTGTGCTGTACAGCAGTTCCTCGTTACTCATCTGTCTTCTACATAGTGATGTGTATATGGCAGTTCCAGCCCCCTAATGCAGCTCTCCTGCCCACATTTCCTCTTTGGCAACCAAAAGTTTGTTCTGTAAGTTCTTTTGTATCATTTTTTGATAGATTCTACATATTCTTTATTTCATATGATACTTGTCTTTGTCTACTTTACTTTACTTAGTTTGATCATTTCTAGGTCCATCCACGTTTCTGCAAATGGCATCTTCTTTATTCCATTGGTTGTTGATGGTTGCTTCTGTATCTTGGCTCGTGTATGCAGTGCTGCAATGAACATTGGGGTGCACGTATCTTTTCGAGGTAGTGGGATTGCTGAATCAAACAGTAATTCTATTTTTAGTTTTTTAAGGAACCTTCATACTGTTCTCCACAGTGATTGCACACAATTTACATTCCCACCAGCCGTGTAGGAGGGTCTCCTTTTCTACACACCCTCTCATTTACTTTTTGATGATGGCGGTTCTGACTGGTGTGAGGTGATAGCTCATTGTAGTTTTGATTTGCATTTCTCTAACAATTAGCGATGCTGAGCATCTTTTCAAGTGTTTTTGGCCATCTGTCTGTATTCTCTGGAGAAATGTCTATTTAGATCTTCTGCCCTTTTTTTTTTTATTGGATTTTTTTTTTTTGATACTGAGCACAGTCTTGATGCAAGCAAGTTCTGCTTATATTCATTGAACACATCACATGATAATATACACTCATTTCAAAGCACAGGGCTATGCCACATGTTTTGGCATCTGTGGGGAGAATTACCGTGTAACATACGTCCTTATTCTCAGTCTCTCTGGGAGGCAAAAGGAAGCCTATGCTGTGGAGGGCAGGGAAACTGCACTCTGGTCACCAGGAGCCAGCAGGGCGAGGGTCAGCTGGAGTCATTTGGGTACTCACTGGACTGACCTCCTTCAGTGGCAACCATCCCCCTAAGGTGTATGTCCCAGAGGACTGAACTGCAGGCCCTCCATTTTAGCATTTTTATTTCATTCAAAAGACAAATCATGAAAATGATAAAATCTGACATGAGTTTTACTTTCACTTAGTACTAGGGAGAAGAAGCCATGGGATGTGAGAATAGGAATCAGAGATGAGATGAACAGGGAGTTCCCGCTGTAGCTCAGTGGGTTAAGAACCTGACTGGTATCCATCCCTGGCCTTGCACAGTGGGTTAAGGATCCAGTGGTGCTATGAATACGGTGCAGACAAATACGGGAGCCGGGCAGAGTCTGATGGAAGGTGGCTTAGTCAGCCATTGTGTGCAAATACACACTTGGGGGAGGTTTCTATCTAGGGGCCTGAGAAAGTGCATTCTTTGCCAAGTGCCGCTTAGATTACAGGCTGGAGTTTCCTGTTGGTGTAATTTGCACACTAACCCCCTGCCTTACTTTTAACACATTATTAATAAAATATAAGGATGACAATGAAGAGCTAATGATGTGAAGACACAATCCGAATAGGGGCGGGCCCTCATGCCATTATAGTTTGTGTATTTAAAGCAAAATATAACCCGTGGCTAGAAACGGCATTGGAGATGGTAGCTGTCACTTTTGTGGTTGCTATTTGTTATTTAGTGACTTCCTTTTCGGGCTATTTCACGCGATGGATGGGAAGAAATGAAGCCATAATCCCAGGGTGGCAGAAAGTGTGTTTTTCTTTTCTTACTTAAGGACCGACTGAAGTTTTGCTTCTGGTCACATTTGACCAGAGTGGTGTGGTCATAACCTTCATTTCGGGAAGCCTGCTTTTGAAATTGCGTTGGTGATGTCCGACACAAAGAATAACGCCGAAGGGTTCGCTGATTCATTTTCTGATCATGAGGAGCATTCTAATCTGGTTCAAATGACTGTGTTTGTGCTGGCCCTTTAAGATACACTTGTGATTTTGATTTGATGCCTGATACCCTGTTTGCTCTTTTAGTTTACTCCTGAAATTAATGGCATTATGTTTACATCGGCCCATAACTCCTCCTCTTCAAACACTGTCCTTTGTAAGGCTTGTGTTGGAGGGTTTTTAGAGCAAATTATAAACTAAGGCTCTCTTTGTGATGTTGCCATCTTGAACCATCAGGGGAGGTAGGTGGGGCCTATGTAAGTACATAAATACGTGCTGTCAAACATCCAAATAAAAATGTGAAATATTCAATTTAAAAGGGAAGATGTTATCTATACAGTGCCAAAACACCCAGATTTTTTGGCTGGCTTTGAATATGGGTGGGCGCGGAGAGTCAAAGACACAGAGCTTGAGCTGGCTTGGTGTCTCTCTCTTTTATTTGGATTTGGAAAATAATCCAGAGCTGGGTCCTGCAACAGGCAGCAACAGCCTTGAATGTGGAGGTGACCACACCCCGTTGGGTGGGTTCGTCTGCCTGGTGATTTTTTTTCTCTACTCCAGGGCTTCCAGTAATTTCTCTCTCTGGGAAACGGGCTCTCTTGCCTCCAGAGACCATAAAGGCTTCCTAGAGGCACAGACACTCTTCCTTGTCTCTCGAGGCTGGCTTGGTGGTGGGCTAAGCCACTGGTGACTCTTCTCTCACAGCGGGTCGCTTGCATTTCACACCAGAATACTCAATCACACACAGGCAGATTCAGAATCTCTTACTTATTATGAAATTAAAAGATGGTTTAAAATGTTCAGGATGGTTATAATGATAGCTACCAGCTAGTGAGTGCTTCCTGGGGCCTGCTTTTTTACATGTATTATTTTTTTCATGGCGTTTTTCCTGTGAGATAATGACTAGTCAGTAGCCCCAGCTTATGATGATGAAACTGAGGCTCAGACAGGTGAAATAACTTGTTCAAGATCACACAGCTAAAGGATGGTAGAGCCAAGGGTTTGTCTGATTGCAAGTCTGCTTCTATTACTGTGTTCTGATAAGATCTCAACACGTTTGCACATATGACTTCTAGTTGTCCTAGAGGCTAGAAATCTACCTGTGGTAGTTTATAGAATGTTCCTTTTGTAAACCATGCTCCATTTTGCTTTTTAAAAAAGTGTTGTCCTTTTCCCTATAAGGCTTCTAAAATGTTCCATGAAGGTGTACCTCCCACCTGCCTGAGATCACCTGTCTATCACGCCAGGGAAGATTTTTGTCCCCCTTGCCTTTCTTCAGATGAGGTTACAGAAAAGTCACTTCTCCCAAATATAAAAATGCTGTTTTGCAGCATTTTGAAATGACACATAATTCCCCATCCTACGTAGAATTCTGATGAACCTCTCCCAAACTCAGAGACCTCCTCTCCGTCTGCTCACAATTCATGCTACTTGAGACACGTTGGTTTTAAACAGACATATGAAGTATAGTGTTGAAACTATGAGATGAACGGTACTATAACGTAGAAGTCTTTTCTCCTTCACAAGAGCATTGTGTACGGAAGATCTTGATTCTGAACTCTAAAAGCCAGTCAGCCAAATTTCGCAGTGACAAAGGTAGTGGTGATCACTGAGCTGGCGTCCAGCATCACTTTCACTAGAAAAACAAAGCACATTTTCTCGTTATGGCAAGTCCAAGTCTACATGGAGACATCTATACCATATTGTTTGAGGGACAAGTGAAAGGTTGCTTTGGACAGAGTCTCCACAACTCCAACCAATTTTTGTTGTGCAGTGGACAACATGTACAACTGTACACCACAGTCCTGCTTGCACCAATATGAACTCCAGCTCAGTTCTCTGAGAGGATCTGAGCTTCTGTTCTTTGTGATGAAGAAATTATGTAAGACTATAGAAAATATATAGTTTTTTTTCTGCCCCTGATTCCTGGGACAGAGTTTTTAAAAACCCTGTAACTTCCTAACTGGTAAGAGCCAGGGGAATCTTTTGTCTAATATTTGGTCTTTGACCCTGGTTCCTGAAACCCAGCTCTTAAATTCCTTGACATTTCCTGTGTGATAGGAGTGTCTTTTTTTCCAAAGAGGTGATTCTGGGTGGACCCCTGAATGGGCGCTGGTCACCAGAAAGACCAAGCCAGATAAGAGGCTTGGAATTTTCAGTCCTACCCCCATTCTCCAGAGGGGGAGAGAAGCTGGAGAGGGAGATCATATTGATCTTGCCTGTGTGAAGAAGCCGCCATAAGACCCCAATGCTATGGGGTCCCAGAAATTTCCAGGTTGCTGAACATATCTACATACCAGGAGGGTAACCCACCCCATGTCCACGGGGACAGAAGCACCTGTGCTCAGTGCCCTCCCAGACCCACCCAGTGTACCGCTTCATCTGGCTGTTCCTGTGTATCTTTCACTCTGTCTTTTAATGAACTGGAACATGTAAGTTGTGTTTCCCTGAGTTCTGTGAGCTACGTGGGCCAATTAGCAGAATCCAAGGAAAGGATTGTGGGAACCTCTGATTTGTAGCCAAGTCGGAGAAAAGTGGCAGGTAACCTGGGGACCAGAGCAGCTCAAGTGGAACTGATGAAATTGGTACAACATTGTAAGTCAGCTATATGCCAGTAATATTAAAAAAAATAAAAATAAAGCGGAACCAAGCCCTTAACCTGTGGCATCTGTCACTACCTCCAGGTAGACAGTGTCAGAATTGAGTTAAAATTGTAGAACCCCTAGGTGGTGTCTCTCACAGAGTCACCAGTTGCAGGGCAAACCCCCCTACACAGTCTCAGGTGTATTGTGAGTGTGGAGGTGAGAGTCGAGGAGAGACGTGGGCGGAAAGATGGGGGTCTTTCAATATAATACGAATGTGCTCTTTTGGAAGAATAACCTACTCATCTATGCATAACAGGTGTCCTGCAGAAAGTTCCAGGAAGCTGGCAGCAAGAGAACTTTGCTTTTGAAGGAGGTAAACTCAAGCTGATAAGTACAGACCTAAATCTGGCCCCATGTTGAAAGTTCTTAAGGAGCACAAGAGGTGGCCTTGGTCACACTAGGAGCTGGAGAAGTTCGAGGAGGGAGAAGGGTGCATTTTCCATTCCTGGGATTTCTTTCTTCTAGAATGCGACCTGGGTTCTGCCAGTTTGCCACATCCAGCTGTCCTTTACTCTTTCCAAAGGACAGGACCTCACAAGGGTTCTGTTGATGGAATGTTGATACGGCTGGATGTTTCGTCAGCTGGAAGGGGGAAAAGCTCTTGCTTGGGCTTCAGAAGTCTATGAAGTAGAAATTATTAAAATCACCCTAGGTCCCTACGATGTGACTGCCACAGTCCTGATATCAGTGAGAGATGGTCAGCTCACATTAAGATGTTTTTCTATTTCATGGGCTGGATCTCCGTAGAGGTTAAGAGTCAACTCACGTGATCTGGATGACAGAACATTTCAAAATTAGAAAAAAAAGGGGGGGAATGAAAGGTCAACCTTTTCATACTATAAATGAAAAATTATTATCGAAAGAAATTAATACTGATTGAGAGGTTCTTGTCAAAGCCAGTCAGCTATTAAGGTTATAGTAGCTGGTAAGTAAGCCAAAGAAATAACCCGAGTCCAGTGTGCTGACTGGTGAGAACAGAAACCTTCTAGCCCCAAGCAGCCCGCAGTCCACATGAACTTGAGTTCAATGTCCCATTGAGTATATTAGCATAACTTGCTTATTCCAGGACACTCTTTCCCAGGCAAATGACTCAACTGCTTACAAAATGAATGATTTACGGGACCCTTTAGCCCCTCTATAGAAAGCGTAGTTTTCATACCAAGTTTGGACCATTGGCCTAAAATTCCTGCCCTTATCTTTTCCCACCAACCCTAAAGTATTACATCATGATCTTTACTCCATCCTCGTCAAGCATCCCCTCTTCTGCCCTCTCACACAGAAAGACCTGCCTTAAACTTCAAGGGATTTGGACAAGACCACTCTTTACAAAGCAATTCTTTCCCCCTGAACCCTCCTTGTCTGTCAAACCTCATCAAATTATTAAACTATTATAAATCCCCTCCCTGGGAGTTTTGCAGCCAAAGAAGATTCACTCCTATCACTCAACATGAGAAATCAGAAACCTGCAATGGTCTAAGAAATCACCTAAACAGAGATACCCTTTCTCCCCCTCCTTTCCCTATTAAGATGGTATATAAGCCCCAAAGTCTAACTACATTTTGAGTCACAATTTTCTGTGATCGTCCACACACTTAGGTGAATAAAAATCTTCTTTTTTCTCTTGCTAATGGGTCTTTTGTTGATTTAATTTGCAGACCTTCAATACTGAACCTAAAAGTGTAGAAAAAAAGTGTTTCTCCTCTGACAAACCAATTTCAAAAATCTCAACAATACCCACCCTTGTCCTTCCCACCCCAAGATGCTATCAAATCCTCGTGGAGGTGGGGTTCTCCACCGCCCCCCGCCAACAGCAGTGAACTTGGCTTTATCTTGTTAACACAGAACTGGTGATATATGGGGAGTCAACCCGTGACTCTGCAGTTCCAAAAGTGGTGCAAAAGTTCCACTTATAGAAGAGAAAGCCTTCCTTCCACTCAGTCAGCTCCTATTCATTCTGCTGGAAATCACAGGAAGAGTATTTCTTTTTGTCAGGAGGCAAGTCTTAAAAATATTTGAAACAGATCTGTTCCCAAAATGAAAAGGTTAATCCATGGTATGGCCAGAAAGCGGTAGAATTTTTCATCAGATCCCAAAGAGAGATGGAGTGCTGTGCTTTGATTTGCAAGGCATTAAGTGCCCTGTAAGATATTAATTCTGCAATTAAACAATTAGTTTGAAGACTTAGTATAGTTCATCCCTCACAAACTTGGATCACATCATCTTGCCTGAATTGAATTCATAAAACACGCGTGGCTATAGCAGAGTTCATTAACTAATTTGCCATACCTCACCTGATCACTTCATTGGCTCCCAGGATGCTAATAACAGAGAATGCAGGAAACAGAGGCAGTCCAGGGAGGGGGCCCTGCCCCATCCTCTTTCCAGGGGGCTCAGCGTTTTCAGCCAAAGGTAAAGAGAGAGCTCAGGAAGAGATGTGCACCTTGGTTTCCTGGAAACTAGTCACAAGGCAGTATAATCTTCTTCAATTCTGTGACAATCATTTGTAGAACATTTTTCTGCCTTTCAGATTGAATTAAAATGATAGCCCAGATTCGGTTCTTCTCTGTAATAATAAGGCAGTTATTTCAGCGTGCAGCATAGAAGGTCAGACTAGTTCCAAAGCCACTGATTGCTGTTTCCATTAAAGAAGAGCACAATGAAAAAAAAGAAAAAAAGAAAAATAAAAATAAAAATAAATAAAGAAAAAGGAGTTCCCGTCGTGGCGCAGTGGTTAACAAATCTGACTAGGAACCATGAGGTTGCGGGTTTGGTCCCTGGCCTTGCTCAGTGGGTTAACGATCCGGCATTGCCGTGAGCTGTGGTGTAGGTCGTAGACGCGGCTCGGATCCTGCGTTGCTGTGGCTGCGGCGTAGGCCAGCGGCTACAGCTCCGATAAGACCCCTAGCCTGGGAACCTCCACATGCCGCAGGTGCGGCCCTAAAATGACAAAAAGGCAAAAAAAAAAAAAAAAAGAAAGAAGAGCACAATGAAAATAATTATTATTTTTCCATTAAAATGAAAATTGGGTACCTAGAAGAAAACAGACTGATTTTTCAGCTCTGAAGCCTATTACAAGGCGTTGAAAGAAAAAACACATTGTCAGTACTCTTAGACTGAGTAGAAATGTATAGAGCAGGTAACAACATTGATCAGAAGACTGTAATTAATAAAAAATATGAAGAATTACCATTATGCTTTGGAATGGCGTGATTATAGCATCATTTGAAAGAAGCAAGTAAGCTCCACAAGGCATGCTAAAATTATTTAACCAAGATGATTTTAAAATCTTCCAAGTATTTTAAATGGCATAAGTTTTGTTAACTTCATTCACAGATATAATAAAGACAATACAAACAACGTTAAGAGCTGTTATGTGGCAAGAAATGATATAATACAGATAAGGAAAATGAAATTATGGGCTTGTAAGATTCGATCTCAGGTACCTCAGAGAATTGGCACTCGGACTGGTTATCAGGCCTAAGAAAGGATGAAATTGCTCTTAAGGGGTTGGACTGCATGGAAACCAAAATGACATCAAGCTTCAATAATTCAATTATACGGAAGGCTGAGTTGGATGGGTTTGTTTCCAATAGAGCACAAGAGAGTTCTGGTTGGTGTCTTAATTGCTGTTTTAAAATAATGAAGAGAACTAAAAAAATTCTAACAGCCTCTTCCTATTTGTCCAAAAAAGCAAAGTCAAATGTACGTATTTGACAGTTGACACAAAGGATGCTTTGTTTGGGAAAATATCAGAAGGTAGGCTATTAAGAGCTGGAATGATACCAAGGGGCCTCAGAAAAAAAAAAGAAAGAAAGTACAAGAAATAAATAGAACTGAGTTGAGCTGAGCTAACACCAAGGTGTGCCGGACACAACGGACCTTTTCTTCTCCCGGGACATTTGCGATTCTAATAAGGGAACAAGTCCATCTAGCTTACAGTGCAGCCTGGTCAGGAATGGGCTTCCAGAGGGAAATGTGCAATGGCATGAAATCTTTTGCAAAGAAGTCTAAGGACAGTCCCTCAACTCCTGCTGTAAATGCCGAGATCCACAGGAAAGTCTTCTGAGCAGGCAAAGCCCAACTCCTGTCTGCAGTGATAACTATAATGGCACCTGCCCCCCCAACTATTTCAGGAACTAAAGGAAGGAAAGCAAGTCTTGAAGACTTGTTTCCCAAAGCCGTAGGCATTGTCTCCCCAATTAGAGACATCTGGACTTACTCGATTTGAGATTGAATTTGACTAAATTGTTTAAATGTCAAGCAGATACAGCTCCACTGTGCCTTGGAAACCGCCTCAGCCGAGGCTCTGCCCTCCCCTGTCTGAGAATGAAGGAGGGCGGGGTCGGGGAGGCTGTTCTGATCAACAGTTATTTCTTAGCTCAGTTTGGTTCCGTGGGGCAGAGACAGATGGATGAGGCCAGTGCTCAAGAAGTTTGTCACAGGATAGAATTAGCATGACTTTACTGTTCCAGGGAGCCTCTGGCCAGGCAAATGGTTGGAAGGTTCGTTTCAGGAATTTACCAACCAGATCCCTGACCCCTTCAGTGGAAAGCAGTAACCGACAATTGGTGCCCCACAATTCGCTCAGTCCTTGGTCTGAAAACCCTCACATCACTCTTTTCACTGATCCTAGACTGTCATCATGTGATCTCGATTCTTTCTTTGGTTTGTTTCAGCTCAGTGGGTTCCTTTTTTTCTTTTCTTTTTAAAATTGAAGTGTAAGTTAATTTTCTTTTTTGCTTTTTTTTGGTCTTTTGTCTTTTTTGTTTATCCCTCCCTTGCTTTTACTGTCTGGTAACCATAAGCTTGTTTTCCACGTCTGTAGGCCTATTTCTGTTTTGTAAATGAATTCATTTGTATCTTTTTTAAAAAAATATTCCACATATAAGTGATATTTGTCTTTATACGACTTACTTCACTTAGTATGGCAATGGCATTATTTCATTTTTTATGGCAAAGTATTATTTCCGTATGTGTGTATTGCTGCTAATGGCATTATTTCATTTTTTATGGCAAAGTATTATTTCCGTGTGTGTGTATACACATCTTCCTTATCCATTTATCTGTTGACGGACACTCAGGTTGCTTCTGTGTCTTGGCTATGGTGAGTAGTGCTGCAGTGAACAGTGGGATACAGGTATCTTTGCTAATGATAGTTTTCTCCTTCTTCTATTCTAAGAAGGGCTCAGCTTTGAGGAACCCACCTTTAAACCAAACCTTAAGACCCAATCTTGCCCTTTTCCCCCCAAGATGCTACAGGAGCTGTTTGGAGGTGGTGTTCTCTTTTGAGGGCAGTAAGCAGCAAACAGCTTCGTCTCATCAAGAAGTCGTGTTGGCAATGGGGACAGACCCGCAAATTAATGGTGGGTAGGTGGTGGAACTGTAATTCCACACCACCTTTAACTGATCTGAACATTCTCTTAACAGCTACGTACAGTTCTTCTTCTGAGTGGTTTTGGGTCTAAGATTCTCTGGGATAGATTTGAACAAAAAGAAAACTTTGTGACCAAAAAGCAAACATAAAACCCCTAGAGTCAAACCAACACCTGAAAGTTATTCCACCCAGGCAATTTTCTGTTCCATTAGACACAAGTCTGTGTGATTATATAACAGAAAATTGACTCTGCAAAATAACCGTAATTGTACCATCTGACAAGTAAACTACATGAGAGAATAGCGAATTCCTTTTAAATGAATACCTTGTAAAGGCATAGAGGGAAGAACTCCATCCATAGAGGCCCCATTTCTACATTTTGCTGACAAATATCCTTTGTCAGTGTTCTAGGACCAGCTATTCATTTTAAAAGGCGTTGCTGTTCTCTTTGTTTGTATCCTGTTTGCTGTCTGGTACAATTACAGAGTAAATTATGTTGGGTACTACAATATGCATTATGCTATTTACTCTAGTGGAAGCTTCAGTTTGGTTTGTAAGAAATTTCTATTGTAACCCCAAGTTTCACTCCATTGAAACTTTCCAAAACATTATCCTTTGGGGTTACATTTTTCCTTGCTTCTTTTGAAGCCATTTTTTTTCCCTTCTTTTTGGAACATAAGAAAACGATTGCCTGCAGCTGCTTCTGAGTTATTGGTGAATTAAATCAAAAAGGCTATTTCCATTGTAAAATACTTTGTTTTATAATCTCTGCAAAACTCAACAAGTAAAGTTATCCCACCAGAAATCCTCGTAACACTTTAAAGTTACGGAAAAGGTAAATTTATGACTACTTTGTGATTAGTCTGGTATCCAGGTTAAAAAGAAAAATAAAAACCTACTCATGAAGATAAAGCCTGTGACTAATTATGTAAAAAAAGCACCATCCTTCACTTATTGGCAAATATTAACTAAGCACTTGGGAGTGCCCTTCGTGGCTCAGGGATTAGCAAACCAGACCAGGATCCATGAGGATGTGAGTTCGATCTCTGGCCTTGCTCAGTGCATTAAGAAACCAGCGTTGTGGTGAGCTGTGGTGTAGGTTGCAGATGTGTCTCAGATCTCACGTTGCTGTGACTGTGGCTGTGGCACAGACCAGCAGTTGTAGCTCCGATTTGACCCCTAGCCTGGGAACTTCCATGTGCCGTGAGTGTGGCTCTAACAAAAAACAAAACAAAACAAAACAAAAAACCTAAGCACCTATTTTGTGCCAAATGCATTTAATCTCTCAACAACCTCTGTGGACTAGATGCTGTTTTGCAGATGAAACTACTGAAGCATAAAGTGACCCAAATTAGAAAAAAAACAAGATAAAATTAAAACTTGTAGTAAATTAATGGAAACAAATGTTAATCATTCAAAGAATATTTATTCAGTACCTACTATATGCCATTGGGACTGCAAAGGTGAGGAAGTCAGATGTGATTCCTGCCTTCATATACTTTGTCCTTGGTGTAATGTTTTTAATTCTTGGGGCTGTTAAGAGGATTCAGTAAAGCAAAGGATATTAAAAAAAAAATTTCAGTTGTAGGGGGGCCAAGTATCTATAAACTGAAAAATATATAATGTATCTTGTTCTATGCTGGGTTCTATGGAAGATATCACTGCACTGAGGCAAGTCAAGGAACAGGACACTTTATAAGATATAGTGAAAGAAGAACTAACGTTTGAAGGGAATGGTAGTTGAAATCTGCACCAAAATTCAGATTTGACAAATAACTTGAATCAGCCATATTGGTGAGACTTGGCTATAAGAATTCTGAGCCTGACCTAGGAATCATGACATGTTTTTTAGGGCTAGATGAGATCGCAGAGGTAGATAATCTAATTTTGTCATTTTCAAACTCTGTTTTTACATGTCCATAGAGGCCCTACTCAAAGTTCCACATAATGAGAAGGTGTGCAGACAGAGGAAAGGAAAACAAGGACAAGACAGAAGAAGGCTCTGTACTCCGTTTCAATAAGAACAATTCCATGGCCTTGCCATATATTAATTTCTAATAATATTGAAAGAAAGAACTTTTCTGCAAAAAGAAAAAAAAAAAAAGAATGCCATTCCTAAATCATTTATCTGGCCTAAATAGCTCCCATGCAAACCCTTAGATCCTTAGATCTACTGTATCATTTCCCTCTGTTTTAGGTTAAATACAAAAATGGGAATAATTAGATTAGCGAATGGTCAGGACAAGAATTTCAGATGTGATCATAATTAATGCAAATTGTCCTCCTACAGATCTTACTCAAGAATTAATTTCAGTATTGAAGAAGCCAAGAGGATCATACAGTTCAAGAGCCAAAAGTTTATTCACGTCATCCACCAGGAATTTCAAATTAGAGATGGATCTGTAAGATAAAACTGCATTTAGGGAAGGCCTGGGAAGAAAGAAACTCCCCGCTGCAGAGAAGAGCCTCCCCCACAGGCAAATCACTGGACCCAGGATAATCATCTGTCTTGTTCAAAAGCATCAAAGGAAACCAACCAGATCACCTGTCTCCATTTTCCAGAGGAAATCATCTACCACGTGAATCGAAGCCATGCTGGATCAGAAGCCCCTCTGCTGTCAGATAAAAAGATGGTATCCAACCCGTGTATAGAATATCCAAGACCAAAGGACAATTTATCAAGATTAGGAAAGTTCTTTAATCATCGAAACCCAAATGCTCAGAAGAATCCACACAAGGGCTCCAAGAGACTCTAGACCTTTTGGCAACAGGGAAATTAGTATTTCCTGTAGCACTTTGCAGCTCTGGAAATGACGGCTAACACTTTATCAGCTTCATCCACGCTTATTGTTACCACATCCAAGTTCTCGCCGCTCACTGTACAACGGGCCAATAAATAGATTCAAAGTGTGAGGGCAAGGAATAGTGACTTTATTGCAAAGCCAACTGGCTGAGACGGTGGACGAGTATCTAAAGAACCGCCTTACCCAAGTTAGATCCAGGCTTCTTTTACACTAAAAGAGAAGGGAGCGCAGCTGGTTGTTGCAAACTTTTTGGTGCCAGAATCCTTTGTTCTGGCAGCTGTCCAGGTAGGTCTGGTCACAAACTTTCTGTAAACCTTTGATAAGACAAAGGGTATTCTCTCTTCTGCAACTTTTTGTCTCTATACGAATGGAAAGATGTTATACCTTTCAAGAGTAGGGCTTTGAGAATGGGCTATTCTGTGCATTTCAGGCTATTGGCAACATTCTTTTACAATAGGTGCAGAGCCAGTCTGACCAAGCGCAGGCAGCAGAGCAGAGCACAAGGGCTGGAGCTAAAGGGACGGATCCGATACGGAGTCGGGTGTGTTCTCCTCGGTTTCACTATGACTAGAGGGGGCTCACGGCTGCAGTTCTAGGTAATGGGCTCTATGTCAGATCTGGACCATCCAAGATGATCAGGAATAAGAGATAAGAACCCCGGGGAGGACTAGGTCTTCCTCATTGTCTGTCCCCAGTGCTGAGGACTTAACAAATAAATGCTTATTAATGAATCAATGAACACACGGGAGTATTACAAACCCAGCAAGTACTGTACATGAGATGGAGGCGGTGGTGGGAAAGTGGCACAGAATAGACAGTCCAAGGCGCAGGCTCATCCAGGGCACTAAACGCAAGAAACTGGAAAGTGAGACAAAACTTAACCTCCCTTGCGAGGTCTCTCACACTCTTCCGTGTGGAGAAAAGCCTTTCCCTTCTTGCAGCCGATCTGGGCCAGAGGAATCAGAGGCTGCTCTAATGCTGCAATTCCTTGTATTACCAAATTGATCCCAAACATGAAATAAATCCCCTGTGTGGGGCCACGCGAGTAACACAAACTCCCACCCTAATCTCGTGATGATTTATAAATTTGTTTTTATCCGGGATATAATCTAGGTCACGTATGGTTTAAAAGACTATAACTTGGATTTGGTAAAACAATATAAAACAGGCTGAACATTACTTAGAAGAAAACCGATCTTAGAGCGAGCCACGTGGGTGGGCTCGGGTTCATGTGATGGGAGCAGAAGTGCAGTGTAGCGTGAGTTCCCCTTTAGAAAACGGTGTCTCCTCTGTGTCCTGTCTCATATTCTGAAAGCTCACCACGAAGCAGCTTTTGGTGAAGCTGAGTGAACACTGGACTTGAAGCCCAGCCCACCTGATTCCAAAGCCCAGATGTGCCACTTATGAGAGGTGTACCTTGGACAAATTCCTTATCTCTATAAGCCTTAATCTGGAACATTTGGGAATATTTCCTATTCAGGAGGGTTATTACGAAGTTTAAGCAAGAGAGTACATGAAGCCCCGACCCGCGGCAGCCACTCCACACATATCGTTATTACCGTTGTTATTAATTTCTTGCCTTGAGCTCTGGTGACGACTGGGTCCACAAAGGCCACTATTAAAAGCTGGAGAGTAGGAGTTCCCATCGTGGCTCAGTGGTAATGAACCCAACTGGTATGTGTGAGGACATGGGTTTGATCCCTGGCCTCACTCAGAGGGCTAAGGATCCAGCGTTGCTGTGAGCTGTGAGTGTAGTTCGCAGATGACTACTCAGATCTGGCGTTGCTGTGGCTGTGATGTAGTCCTGAAGCTGCAGCTCTGATTCCACCCCTAGCCTGAGAATATCCACATGCTCCGGGTGAGTCCCTAAAAAGACAAAGAAAAAAAAAAGCTGGACAGAGGTCAGTGCTTGAATATTTTTTTAAAAAGATTTTGATTTTTTCCATTATATTTGGTTTACAACATTCTGTCAATTTTCTTCTGTACAGCAAAGCAACCCAGTCGCACATGCACACATATATATATTCTTTTGCTCACATTATCTTCCATCATGCTCCATCACAAGTGACTAGATATAGTTCCTAGTGCCATACAGCAGGATCTCATTGCTTTTCCAGTGCTTGCATATTGATTAGCACCTTGGCCAGGATTAGTCGTTAGTAACTAGGAAGAGGGGGCGTCATAGAACCAGGGGTGGGGGCCAAGCAGGACAAGAAGACATCTCTGTTGGCTGTTTATGGGTTTCCTCTGTTATTTTCCTCTCCTTTGAAGGAGGTGACCCCTTCTCTAAGCAAAAGCACTTCCTTCTAGGCAGGGAACAATTGCACCAATTACCTGAGAAGCCACTGCTATGGCTTCGACGCCTCCCGGCCCTCTGCTTGGTGTGTTCTTGCGAAGATGTGGCCTCTAGGGCCTGTGAAACCCTCAGGGGCTGCAGTTCTAGTTTGTTGGAATCTTTTAAACACAAGCAGACCCCCTAGACTGAAGTGAACTCCACTGCCGTTTCAGTGTTTCTAAAACCTGATAGAAATTCTTACGAATCTCAGAATTTTTCTAGGGGAATTAGAGAACACAAAGGCTCGTAAAGACTTTGTTGATAAAAACGGAATAAAAATAGAGTTGTCATGTGTTTCCATTGTCCTAATCACAGGAAAAGCCTGTTTTGCTGCTTATTCCTCTTTTATCAGTATCTTATCAAGACTTCCTCTCCTCTAAGTTTGGGATATGAGCTCTGGAAATCACCTCGGGTCTCAGGCCAGCTCTTTAAGGACAGAAGCACATTCCAAGAACACATTTCTCATTAGCATTACTCTGTAAAATTCACAGCTGATGGGACTCCCGAAGATGCTGGTCAGAAAGCTTCCATGATTTTCATGGGATGTAGGTGCCAATTCAGGTGCCACCCCAAATGCCAACTCAGGAATCTTCTACTACTAATTAATTCCAGAGTGAGTCAAGTGCTACAAAGTGATTTTGCTTCCATGTTCCACATCAGGAAAAAAAAAAGATTTTGGTAATGAGGTAAATCCCCATTTTCATGCGTGGACTCTGTCCAAAGAATTTTGATGCCTTTTGAAGAAATGTTTGAAGTATGACCTGATCATTGTACTTAAGGAGAAGCTGAAACCTTAGCTCACTGTCTTCGATTTAATTTAGAGCCTTATCTTATGTAAAAATAATGGAAAATAGGGTAATCTTAAAGTGAAAATGTTTTGAATGGCTATTAGAGAATGAAATTGGAGGAGCGTATCTAAATAAGATCCCAGATAAGCCCTATCTTTTCTGAGTTTTTGAATTCATAAAAGTAAATGACATTTACAGAGTTCCATAGGAATGATACACACAAAAAAATAGATGGCTTAACCTCTAATTGAACTTTGGAAATGATGGAAAGGAAGATTATTTTAATAAGGTAATTCTCTGGAAAATTTTCAGTTGCTGGTTTGATATTTGCTTGTGCATTTATATTATGCATTGTGCTCCATGCTAGAATATGAATAAATTTATAAATATCCTCATTTTAATAGCTTTTATATCTGTTTATATTTTCACCTGAAAATTGCTTTACTAAGAATGATTGTGATTAACTGAGACTGGAAGTAAAAATGACCACGTGGTTATCTATATTCTGTTTCATCATTGTATTATATAAATATTCATTATTTCATTATAGGCATACCGAGAGTAATGATGTATCATTTTATCCTGTGTTTTTTTAAATTTATATTTGTTTGATTTCAGATATGATCTTTTCTACAAGGCTATTCTTTGAACAGGTGTGCATTTAAGTGAGCTTCATTGTTTTTTCTGATTTTTTTTTTTTTGCATAAAATTAAACGCCAAAGCAATAGACTCTAAAAATGTTTGGCCTCAACATCCTAACTATTTTAATGATATCTTTTAAACAGGTTTAAATACAGTTAACTCACATTTAACCAAACAAACCTTTCAAGAATAAACATTAGCCCAGACTCCAAAAGTCCCCACACCAAATGCTACTAGAAATTAAAATCTTCACAAACCGCAAATAAGATACAGGCATGTGAATAAAGAAACCACATTTTCCACCATTTATGGAAGGAAAACTTATATTTATTTGTTTATTTATCTATTTATTTATTTTTGTCTTTTTAGGACCACGCCTGCAGCATACGGAAGTTCCCAGGCTAGGGGTCAGATTGGAGGTACAGCTGCCAGCCTACATCACAGCCCCAGCAACGCCAGATCTGAGTCATATCTGCGACCTACACCACAGTTCACGGCAGCGCTGGATCCTTAACCTATGGAGTGAGGCCAGGGATCCAACCCACATCCTCATGGATACTAGTCAGGTTCGTTACTGCTGGAGGCATGACAGGAGCTCCCTGGTTTCTTTCTAAAAGTATTGCTAATTATCCTTGCCTTCTCTGGAGTGCTTACTGACTTGGTATTTTCCTAAACTGATTTTAAAAGGACTTCGAAAAGGATTCTTTGTTTTGGTCTTTGAGTCGAATTTTTACATATTCACCTAGCCTACCTACAGTGTGTCTGGAACCATGTTACAACGACATGTTACAATGTCTTGACAACACTTACAGTAAAATAAGAAGTTTAAAATGTTTGATGAATCCTTGCAGACAGTTCATTTTCTCGCCTGTATGTGTTCCCAGAGTCTGCAAACCCTTTCATCAGAAACTTGGCGCTCAGCGAGGTCTGATTATTTATTCTAGAAGGTAATTGTGTATTTGCCTCTTGACCTGAGCAACAGACTGGCTTTGGGCAGTAGGTGACTCGTAGCTCCTGCTTCTCAGGCTGGATACCTCCTAGGAATTTGCTTGATGGATTTTTGAGAAAGATGGCACTTAACAATTGCTCTCAATCTCAGGTAAGAGGACCAGAGCCAGGCAGACCTCCTGAATCTTTGTGATGAGCGCAAAGAGCAAGCAGGCAGCGGGGAGTCATCTGAAGCCCTCCCGGGACGCTCCGAGGTCTGTTCCACCGTCGCTCCACACAGAAATGAGGGATTGGAACCAGGCCTCTGAGAAATCACAGTGTCACAAAAGCCGCAAAACTGAGCACATCTCCTCTGTGCCGAGAAAGAAATTACCAGGACACACTTGACAAGCAGTCAGTCTAGGAATCTGTAGTTCACCTGAAAAAAAAAAAAAAGGTCATATGGAAGGGTCTATTGTTAGCTTTTAGGAAGGAAGTTTCAGGAATATCTCAGTTGATGCCGCTTATTTTGATTCTCATTGTTTTTAGGCAGGTGTCTGGCCCCTTTTTGCCAGGCAGCCTGGCATTTCGTCTTTTTTTTTTTTTTTTTTTTTTGGGAAACGCATTTTCACATCTGTAAGTCATTTGTAACTGAGCGATCAGCATCGGGTTTTCCTGTATCTTCTGCCATTCTTTAACCCATGACAAATACATTGATTTACCGTGACAAACTTCCAAAAAGTTTCTCCCTTTGGCAGTGATTTACAAGTTCTACTAACAAAATGCATTCTTGCTGCTCTCAGCTTGAGAGCAGGGAGAAAAAGTTCTTCTCCATGTTGCTGTACCATAGAACACTTTTAAAGTTGGAGTCCCAAGAGTTATTGTCACAGGAATAGACACTAATAGTTTGCCCAGTTAGAGAAATCACTTTTTAATGGTCTTCAGTTTATGGTTTATTATATTCTTGCTTATGTAAAAAAAAAAAAAAACTACAATTTTTCTTTTCATTCTAATAATTTATAAAATTTCTCTTTATTCTGTGTCTAACTGACTTTGTGATTTTGGACTGAGAATAAAAATCAAGTCAGGCAAAATGGTAGAAACAAGATGCTCTTTCAAAACAGCCCATTGGGAAGACCCAACATAGAGGCTGAAGGTCGCACCACGTGGGGGCAAATTTCTTCTAAGCATCTCTCTTTACCCAACCTGTATCCAAGTGCGTCATGGTTCTCAAAGTAGTTATAGAGTTAAAGGTCACAGCAGATAAGAAAAAAATAAATAAAAAGAAAATAGGTAGCAGAGAAGGACAACCCTGACACGAAAATAATTAGAACCAAAGCTGAGCAAAAAAAAAAAAGAACCATGAGGTTCTTTGCAGGGGAATGAACCAGGAAGGTTCAAGCATTGGAGGTTCAACGTCTTGAAAAGGTCAAGCATTAATTGGTGAGAAAAACAAAAAAATGAGAATAAAGGAAACACTTATATCACAGGTGAAGTTTGGTCAAAATAAATCAAAGGCTAGTGGATGGAGTAATAAGAACTTACTAAACTCTGGGTTAGAGGAGGAGGGGACCCAGTGCTGGGATGGGATGGGATGGTGAGGGAGCCAAGCTGAGACCCAAGAACCAAGTGATCCAAGCCTAGGGGCCACAGGAAGATGCAGAAGCCCAAGTTCTTAGGTCAATGTATATATTTAAGTAGCACCTTTGCTATGCCTCCAATACTTGATGTTTTTGCGAAACGATTACATCCGTTGTCTACAGGGCTTCTACACTGTTCTTAACATCCTCTACCTCCCTTTCCCTTGGGGCTTTCGATAAAGGGAAAGCCAGGGCAGTATAAAGGGGGTTCCACGTGCAGATCATGAGCAGTTTTTGAAGCCCCCTCCCCCCACCAAGGAAAAGAACCTGTTTAGACCTACAACCAGCTGGCTTACTCTCTTGAATGTTCGACTACACTGCAGCTGTAACAGAATTAGTCATGTGTTGAAGGAGCATGATTAATACCTCAGTTTCCCTGGTCACCCCAACTACAAATAAACAGAGTCACGTGACTCATGTTAACTTTAGAGGTCTTTTTTTGGAGGGTTGTAAGTACTCGATTTCCAAGTGCACTGAACTAAACAGGAATTTTGCAAATACCTGGGATGAGAAATCGTCGTTTTTAATTACTCTAAGCATCTGGTGGCAACGGGAATAACTCTGTGCACGTAAAGCCCCAAACCCTTGAGTTAAATTATAAAAATCTTTCCGTCTCTCTCCCCACATCAGTATCTATATCTACACACATATAATGAAACCAGACTTTTTTCCCAGTTGACTGGACCAGGCCAATAGTATTATAAAGATTCCAACCAAGAAATAGTCACAGCATTTTCGCTGATGATGCCAAATCTTCTTGCCCAAGGGGAGGAAGAATACTTTCCAGCCAGAAATCTTGCTACCTTATAGTGAAGCTGAAATTGTTCCTTTTGTCCTGATAGTACCAAGTGCAAGGAGGAATCTGATTTCATCCATCGCGACAAAATAAAGGTACTGCTCCTTCTTCTTCCTTTATATTTTTTGATGTAGTCTATTTCAGGTTGGTCAGAGCTATCTATAGGACTGTGAAAAAAATCATGTAGAGGCACAAAGATTTCTAATGGTCTCAGCTACTATTGAAAAATACGTGGGCATACCCCCATCTAAAGTCTTAGAACAGACTGAACAAGGGCTCTATGGGCACGTCGCTGACATTTATTCATTCTTGGTGGTTCCTAAAAGAGAGGAACTATTAGGATTAGAGAGGACATGTAAACTATATATTATGGGAATTCCCACTTGGGGTCTTCTATCTAAACTTGACAGAACTAATGCAACATTTTTCCATGGATCAGATTTTTGTAGCATTAAACCTTATGCATCAAGAATTATTCTGACCATCTCTGACTTCTCAGTTCATTTCCAGGGTCTTTGTTTAGGTATAAGGCATGATAGCAGATGGTGTTTCCATGGAGTGTGTGAAAATGTCTGCAACCAAACCAGGCAAGAACCACCTTCTGTCAATTCCATTAAAAGGTCATTAACCAAATCTCATTCTTACCTGAGCCAGGATTTGTTTATCTTTGCTTATGATTCTGGCCAAACTGAAGCCTGGATTGCATTACCCAGCTCATCAGAGGACGAAGCTAAATTCCAGTTCTTGCCCACTGGTTGTTGATTAAACAATTAGGCACGTATTCACCTCTACCAAGATTCAGAGGGACAGAGAGGAGAGGAGAGCATAGGAAGAAAAACAGAAGAGGAAATGATTTCAAAACTTCCCTTCAACTTTTGGTCATCAACACTTGGTTCTGGAAGAAATACTGAGAAAATTATGTGAACATTCCTTTGTATTAAGGGGTAGTGATAGGGCCTGGGGGAGACCAGATGCCTGGGGATGGCTTTCCGCCTTCTTCTCCCTTTACCAAGTCCTCTCATCTCAAATCTCAGCAGGACCTCAGACCCGTGGGCTTTTACAGCACTTTGTATCACTTTTAGGTTTCAATTATTATCACATGTAGACAGTTGAATACGAGAGGACCTGTCTGCCCTATAAAACTGTAAGCTCACTGAGTGGGGAGCATGCTTTGTTCAGTGTCGTGCTTCCTGCAGTGCAAAGCACAGAACTCTGCACACGCGAAATGCAAAAAGAAAAGAAAGAAAGAAAGAAAAATAATTCAGTAAGAATGAGGAAAACAGAGATTAAAGCTGAAAAAATCATTCAAAAAACCTTAATAGTAATCATTATCAATGAGAACACCATTCTACCAAGATCTCCAACGTTAGAACAAGCAGCGGACATCAATCACGGCAGCTCTGTCCATGTTTCTTTTAAGCTAGTTTTGTATTTTCTTGGCAACACTACACATTTCTTCCCTCTTCACACACTGACTTTTTGAAACATTTTTGAAGTGTTTTGACTTATATTTTGATATCATGTATACTTGATGAAAAGATACAAATGTGGTCCAAAGACCTTCTATATGCCCTTTACCAAGAATATCACTTATTCACATTTTACCCCATTTGCCTGATCATTTACTGCCACCCGCTCTTTCATTTCTCAGGTGGGATCTTTGGAGGGTGAGGTACAGACACGCCACCACAGCGAATCAGTGTATGTTTTCTAAGGACAAGGAAGGTCGCTTACTGGGGTCCTCTTTGTACACACACAGTTGTCAAAACCGGGAAACACGGCATTGGTGTAGTCCCACTGTTGGACCCACGGTCCGCAACTTTTGTATCAGCTGCCCTGATACTGTCCACTTTGTTCTCTGTCCTGGATCCCACTCAGAGCAGTGGGTTCCATTTAGCTGTCATGCCCCTTTAGTCTCCTATTCCTGGAACCATCCCTCACTCTGTCCTTGTTTTTCTTGACTTCGCCCTTTTTGAAGAAGACAGGTCTGTTATTTTGAAAACCACTTCTCAGTGCACGTTTATCTAATGTTCTCTCATGAATAGGTTCAAGTTCTGAGTTTTTGGTAGTAATACTACGGCAGCGAGGTCGTCTCCTTCTTAGAGCATCATATAGGAGACGTGTGATGTCCATGGTCCTGTGATTGATGAGGGAAGGTTGGGTTACTTGGTTATGATAATGGCTGCCAGGTTCTCTTTCTCTGTAGATTTTAGGGGTCTTAATTACCTAATATAAAATTCAAAGATATAGCTGAAGCAATTAACAATTGTGAAGGACAGGAGGATAAGTGTCATTTCACCCTTGAAGATGCATTAAAATTCCCTAAGAAAACCATGTACCTGAGCCAAAACAGACTGGCTGTGTATAGGACAGCTTTACCTGTGTGCACTTGGTTTTGTGCCATGGGGCTCTACAGTATAGCTGAGAGTCTGCCTGATCGTTGTCCTGGATTCTTGACACCCCTAGGATCCCCAAGGTAGGAGTATTTTTGTTACTCATGACTCCCTTGGGTCCCTGAGTTCATGATAATGAGATGGCTCAGGGTGAGGGCTAGAAACCAGAAAGATCAACCAAGTGATGAGAGAGCTGGGTTCTGAGGTAGCCTGCCCCCAGGGAGGGAAGTGGGGTTATAGATTGAGTTCCATGTCTATGTAATGATACCTTAATAAAAATTCTGGACTTTCCTAAATTTCTTGGTTGGTGAGACATCGATGTATCAGGAGGGTGATGCACCCAATTCCACAGGCAGAGGGCATGGAAGCTCTGCGTTCAAGACCCTCTCAGATCTTGCATCATGAGTGTCTTTATTTGGCTGGTCCTGCCGTGGGTTCTTTATGTTAAAACTGCAATTGTAAGGATATAGCTTTTCTGACTTCTGAGTGCTGACACATCATGGAAAGCCCCTGGATTTGGAGCCAGCTGGACAAGAGTGCCTGTGGCTTGGGGATACCGCTTCCGGCTGGCATCTGAAGTAGGGCCGTGTGTGCACTGTGCCTTTATTTGTGGGTCTGTGTTAGCTGCTGGTGGGTGGTGCCAGAATGAACTTCAGTATAGCGGTTGGTGTCAGATAAGGCTCTTAGAGAGGGATATCACATAAGTTTATCATGATCCTTGAATTTAATAAGAAAGTTTCCATTAGGAATGTGCATATATATACGTGTACAAAACAAATTATGCACCTATCTGTAAATATAAATAACAACTATAATCCACCAATGAAACTTTATTTCATTTTTTTCTTTTTCTTTTTATAGCTGTACCTGCAGGATATGGAAGTTCCAGGGCTATGGGTCAAAGGGAAGATGCAGCTGCTGCAGGCCTACGCCACAGCCACGGCAACAATGGATCTGAAATGCATCTGCAAACTCTGCTGCAGCCTGCAGCCATGCCGGATCCTTAACCCACAGAGCGAGGCCAGGGATCAAACCCGCATCCTCAGGGAGACTACCTTGGGTTATTAACCCAGTGAGACACAATGGGAACTCCCAACGAAGAAACTTTAAATGAAAAGAACAAAATTAAAATTTCATATGAAAAGAACAAAATTGTTACATAACAGTTCCATTTCTCTTTAATCCTTCAGTGAGCCAAGGTTAGGATAAAAAATTCTGGTCTTCTGTGTTTACTTGTTAAGGAATTTCCAAACATTTACTTAAATAAAACTTAGAGTTGGTATTGCCAATTTTATTTGAGAAAAATGATGAGTGATTGCTATGAATTGTTCTAAGGAGTTTGAATTGTAGGTTTATTCAACTGTGATTTCCTTTGGCCAGACTGTACTCATGCATCCTAGGTACAAATGTGTGCCCTACCAACTGAGGAAGCTTCTCAGTGGAGGAACGAAGTGGGCCTTTCCGCACAGGATTGTTTTTTCTTTTAGTCAATATGTGAGCATTTTAGAAGTGTTCAAAGATTTCTAGGGATGAAAAGAACTCAGAAGTTTCTGAAGGGTTTTTGTTTTTGTTTTCTTTTTAAGGCTGTGCTTGCAGCATATGAAAATGCCAGTGGGTTAGGGGTCGAATCGAGCTGCAGTTGAGGGCTCACCACAGCCACAGCAACATGGGATGCAAGCCGCATCTGCAGCCTACGCTGCGGGTTGCAACAACGCCAGATCCTTAACCCACTGATAGAGGCCAGGAATCAAACCCACGTCCTCATGGATACTAGTCGGGTTCTTAGCCCGCTGAGCCATTGTGGAAACCCCAAGATGTCTCAGGTTTGCTGCCATATCTTAGGCAAGGATTATACTCAGATCATCCCAGGAAGATCTCAGCCGATCGTTAAAATAAAAAGTGCGGTGCAATCTGCAATTACCCACCGTCCCTCTGTGGCTGGGCTTTTGTTGCTAAGTAAACAAGAACTGGCTCCTTTCTTCAGACTTCTCTCTGGCCAAGGGCAGCCACGGGCTGGAGCACAGAGCAGGGCTCCGCAAGACAACTCACTGTTTGGGGGAAAGATTCTCTGGAGCACAGCCTTTCTAGAGGGGGCATTTTCTAAAGCTACCCGGGGGCTTCTGGAGCTGAGGCAGTATGGGTGGTATCTGGATTAATAATGAGTTCCAGCTCTCCTCGTAGGCATCTTGGGCCTTGCCTGCTGACCTGGACATTGTTGGTGGACCGGTGCAGTAATGAAGTGAAATTCCTCACCTGCTATTTGTAAAAACCGAGTGGTGGGCTGGAATAGAGAGATTTCTCTAGCTATTTTGTGGAGGGAAGAAAAATGGAATACCTTCTCCGTGCCAGGAAGAGTCATCTCCTTTAATTCTTAACCCATGCTCGTGAAGTCGCTTTCTTCAGTTCCTTCATTCGTCCACTTATTAAAGTGTTTAGTGAGTACTTCCTAGGTGCTGGACATTGTGCAACACACTGGGACTCAGTGTTCGATGTCTTCTTGAACCTTCTAAGCTTGCGTTATCTCATCATTCATATGATGAGAGAATTAAATTTTAATTAACGTCGTGATTAGAATATTTTTAATAATTAATCTATAGGAAGATAATTAATAAAATATGTAGCAGGAAGGATGGAGAGAAGAAGAGCGGATGATTTGTTTTCTCTACATTTTTCCATGATGAAGGAAGAGAGTGTGGAAAAAAAAAAAGAAAACCAACTTCTCTGATTTTATTTTGTAAATTTTACTCATTTTGTGAAGTGAAATGTATTTCACCTTTATAGCAAGTTCTCTGATTTTTTTGACTGCTTCTAGTGGGCCCTGCAGTTACTTCTGTGACCTGAGAATCCTTGGCTTCTGAGATTTTCCCTTTGGCAGACTCAGTGAACTTTATTTCAAGATCAGCCTGTCTGTTTCACAGGACCAAGCTCCTTCCAGATCCTTGTCGTATGGGAAATGTCAGCCCTCCTGTCAACATCCCTAAGGTTTAAATTCCTGGGATACCAGAAATATTCAGAGAGAACCGTCAGGAGTCAACTGCGTGTGCAAAGTACTCTCCCATACGCCCTCGGAAGAGGCCAGGCAAGGTCTTCTCAACCCTTTTGTAACAGAGAAAAAGGCCAACAAAAAGTGGTTAAAGAATCCAACTAGGAACCATGAGGTTGCGGGTTCGATCCCTGGCCTTGCTCAGTGGGTTAAGGATCCGGCGTTGCCGTGAGCTGTGGTGTAGGTTGCAGACGTGGCTCGGATCCCGCATTGCTGTGGCTGTGGTGAAGGCCGGCAGCTACAGCTCCTGTTAGACCCCTAGCCTGGGAACCTCCACATGCCGCGGGTGTGGCCCCAGATAAGGCAAAAAGACCAAAAAAAAAAAAAAAGATTCTACAGGTCAGGAATCATGTCCGTCCTGAAGAGCTGAGTGGACCTGCATAAAACAGAAAGAGGTATAAGGCTGATCATCTATCTGAAAAATTTTTATTGATAGTTTGGATAATTTATCCAACTGTGATAGCATTCAGTTGACTATTTTTCCATCCAAAAGCTTGAGCAAGACATTCCTGTGTGGAAGATGGCATTCTGGGCTTCGTCATCAAAAGGACATCAAATTTACTCCTGTGACAAAGGCCACATTTGCCCAAGCGAGGCTGTTTGGAGATGGCCTAAGTGTGACATTGTCCGAAGAGACACCTCTGTGGCAGCCTGTCCTTCAGCTGGGCCGATGGGGCTGCCAGCCTACGAACTTGACCTCCCGGACATTCCGTGCGAACGTGGGAACCTGTCCCGTGATCCTGCCTGCCTGAGCGCCTCACAGCTGACTCACAAGGAATTTTCGAAGTTGTTTTCTCTGTCCCGAAGAATCATTCCCCATTCTGGCCAGCAGGCAGGGGTGAATGCTTTGATCTGCTTCTCAGGACTTACTGTAATTTGTGGAGTGCTAAAATTAAGCTTGGCAACAGCCCACGGAGGCAGAAGTTTCTGTCCTGCTGACCAAGGGGTGGCCCGGAGTCCACACAGACAGGCGGGAGACAGGTGCCACCTCAGAACAGAGAGGAAAGATGTGTGGGACGAACTTGCGCAGGTTTCGGAGGGGCTGGGGGTGGTCCGAGTGTGCAAGATTGGGAGAAGGCTCGGAGGGGCGGGAGCTGTGTTCCCAGAAGACCGAGATCTGAAGAGACTGCTGAAAAGATACTGTATTTGTCGCAGCGAGAATAATCAGCATGTTGGCATTTGGACTCCGGTGACAGGGATGAAAATGAGATTCTGTGAAAGATGTATCAGAGTCAACAGGCAGGGGCTGGGCTCTGGCAGGAAGGATGAAACCACCAAACGGAGACAATTTGCTGCAGAAAGTGAGATTGCCATAATTGTCTCGAACCCAGTGTGCGCCCCGGGGACTGGGGGTGTGGGGTGCTCAGCAGAAAGCGGGGTGAGCTCTGAGCCGCTGGTGAGGCCTCCTGGCGAGAACTCCCGGGGTCGGTTGGATGACAGTGACTCTGGGACTGGCACGACCATTGTCCCGCCTCCCTCCCTGCCACACAGGGCTTGCTTTTGCTCTTATACTTGCACCGGTCTCGGGGGGCCACTTTATCCTGCACAGCTATTGCCTGTGACCCCCGATGAACCACGGGTGAGAAGGTTGGTACTTGGTGACATACTTCAGCGAAGCTCTATTAACTAAAAATAGAGTGTGAGCCACGGTTTACCCGAGGCCAGCCTGCGTGTGACTTCTGGATCCCTTTTCATCACCAGGCTGTGACTGTGCGTCTGGAACAAGCCCGATCCGTTCTTATTTACTGGTCGGACGAGAACACCCAAATCACAGAGGGCCATTGCTAAGTGCTCAACGACGGCTATACCAATAATTCTTACATCCGTAAGGTAAGTATGCAGAAGAACTCCGAAAGTGTCATGTCATCGCCCATCCAAGGCTCTATGGGGTCGGAAGTGGACAGGAACTTTTTCCTTTATTCTTGGGAGGGGTGAAGACACGGGTTCAGCGAATTGCCCAGGATCCAACAAGAATGACAGCTGGCCTCCGTCTCACCCGTCACAAAACTGGATTTTCTCAGCCCTGATCTTATTTCCTCTATGAATAACGTGCATTGAAACTTGTATCCTGAGACCCTCTGCTCAATCTAATCCCAGGGACCGTCTAACAGGCACTAACTAAGTGGGAACTGAGCCTCTTTGGGGGCAGAAAGATCCCTTCGAAGAGGAAAATAAATCCTTAATGGGAAACATAGCCTGAGGCTGCCGGGGGGCCTGGGGAATACAAGGTCT
>PVHT021183707.1:10889690-10923352 GCA_004024745.2 Catagonus wagneri
GAGCCTGGGGCAGAGCTAATGGTTTATGGAAAGGCCCGGCTGCCAGTGACAGTGGTTGTCAAGGCTGGGTGCAGTTGAGCAGTGACACGGGACTAAATGCCGTGGTCATTTTGGAGCATAAACTCTACACGTATTCAGACAAGATCATTATCCCCAAACCTCTTTAGGCAAGAGTACTGCCTGATTCTGAAGGAAGACCGTAATTTTATTATTTTAAATTAGCTGAGTCCTCTCTCTCCGAATAGCTCTCTTTCGCCTGTCCCAGCCCCTGCCCCAGCTACAGTTCTGTGTGAACGAGGGGGTAGAAAGTGATTATTAGCTTGACTCAGCTCAGAAGGCCGTCGTAGATGTTCAGAGACAACAGCACTTCTATAAGGTGACAGAAGATCATTCTTCTAGGAAAGCAGGTCCTTCCTAAGAAACCCTCTCCTGATACAGCTGATATCTCCAGTCCCCGTTGGCTCTCTGGGGAGAAGGTCTCTTATTGATCATCATAAAAACACCCGTACCTAACATAGATGTTGCCTGTATTAAATTTAGTTCACAGAGATAAATCTTAAAACTCTTTATTAGTTTTTGCCTTTTTTGGAGGGGAGTCCCCCCCCCCCTTTATAGGGGCTGTACCTGCAGTGTGTGGAAATTCCCAGGCTAGGGGTGGAATTGGAGCTGCAACTGCAGGCTACACCACAGTCACAGCGACACCAGATCTGAACCACATCTGCGATCCATGCCACTGCTTGTGGCAAGGCCTGATCCTTAACCCACTGAGCGAGGCCAGGGATCGAACCCACATCCTCACGGTTACTAGTTAGGTTCTTAAACTGCTGAGCCACAGCGGGGACTCCTGAAAGCTTCCCAGCTCACTCTGTGCATTAATATCACAGAAGAATATCCTGGGAGCCGCAGTTCTAGGCTGTCCTGCCCCTCTGACCGCAGGTCCTAGCCTTCCTGCCAGCTCCTCCATCTCTGATTAGGAACCACTCACTTAGACCAGCTGGTTTGAAGTCCTAGTTCTGCCACTGGCCCCCGAGGCATTTGGATACTCTCTTCAGCCTCTCTTGTTGTAACTCACAGCGCTGTTGGGGTGAGTCTGCACAACCCAGGTAAAGGGCCGGGTGCTCGGCAGGCACGCCTGCGCTGGCAGCGCCGCCTTCCACTCTGTCAGTTTCCTCGTGGCAGAAATGAGGCTTTGATTTACTCCAGATCAACCCAAGTATTTCCATCTATCAGTTGACAGAACTTTACCAATTACGGCCGATGGACAAAGTTAATCCTCCACAAAGTCCATTTAACACCCCTGCATTTTCCTGGACTGGCCAGAGCACAGGACTCACAGTATCAGGGTAGATGGGAGCTTCAGGCCGTCAGCTTGTAACAAATTATGTCCAACGCAAGTATGGTAATTTGGGGACAACTGTTACTCTGTGGGAAGTTGAGACGAGATGACCAAAGATATAATTTTCGTGTTTCAACTTTTCTGCACCACTTTATTATCCTCAAATAGAAAATAGTGTGCAGACAAAATGGGGAGCTACTCTCTTTCTTATTCCCACTCTTCTTCTGTGAGGTTTCTGCAAAACCTCTTAGTCTTAAAGCTGTCTACACAGTGCCGTTTTCAAATATTAAGGGGACAAAGTTTTTTCAATGGGCCTTCTTTCCGTCGCCTTCTGTTATTTACAGGTGCTGATTCCAAATGCAGAAATTCCAATTTACTCGTGTAATTACCCAATTTATATGCACAAAGGTGGGTGCCACTCACAGAAATTAATGCAGCCTGAAATACCGTAGGTGAGGCCAGTTCAAATGTGATTCTCGCTTAACACACTCCCACCTGGCTGGAAACTCCACTGGCCAGATGATTTCCGGTAGGTATGTCACATCTCTTAATTTTACTGCAGTGCCAGCATGGGGTCCTTTTCTGAGTGCCCACAGAGGGTTGTGAATCTGAGCTTGTGGGTGGTGGGGAGCCTCGGTGGATTCTTCTAGAAGGTGATAGGATGGAACCGGAATTTTTGCAAAAGGAATTTGTTCACCCGTGCAGGATGACTGGTGGAGTCTAAGGACTGGAGAGCCACGAGGAGGCCACCACCAGTGAAGCCATGTGGGCTGGAAACCGGGGCCTGGAGCTGGAAGGGAGACGCACCTGCGTGGGGGAGGTAGATGAAGAAATTTGGTGATGGCTTGACATCCACACTGATCGAGATGAGTCTAATAAGAGTCTCAAGTTGCCTGAGAAAGTGAGACCTGTCTTTGGCTGGCGGCGTTGGGCATGGGCGCATTTAGACATTGACCGCTAGGAAATAAACAGTAAGCCTGAACGGGACAGGGTCTTTGGTGGCAGGGGGACAGCTCCTCCATTCCTGTGTGCCCTGTAGCATTTTACACAATCCTGTGACCCGATGCATAGATGCTCCGAACAAACTCTGATGGATAGTTGAGTGACCTGGGGCCATGTGAATAATGTCCTCATAAGGCAAAGCGGGTCCCGGCGGGCTGGTTCAGGGTTTTACTCTGGAAGGTTCACATACCTGACAATTTTAACCGTAGAGGATGGAAGACGTGCCCATGCAGCCTGTAAGGGTTCCAGCAGACTTCTTTTTCTCTGGCTTCCTGGATCTGCTGTCTGTATCCAAGTTGCTGGTTTGGTCTCACTCTGCTGTTAGGTGAACAAAGAAAGAAAGCAGAACTCGCGGTCTTTTTTTTTTTTTTCTTACCTTTTTTGGGCCACTCCACGGCAGAGGGATGTCCCCAGACCAGATCCGAGCCACAGTTGCGACCTACACCACAGCTTCAGGATCCTTAACCCACTGTCCTGGGCCAGGGATAGAACCTGTGTCCCAGCGCTCTAGAGATGCCGCCGATCCCACTGTGCCTGAGCTCCCGAACTCAGGGTCTTTAGACCTGGGTTGGTGTGGCCGTGTTAGGAGGCAGGAGGGAGCCCCTGTCACCAGGGAGCCACAGGCACTGAATGTTATAAAGTCACACCCATGAAGCCTCATTTAAAGCGGAAACATCGAGCCTCCCGAGCGCTGTCCCGCACCTGGTCTGTGCTCGCTGGTGCCCAGTGACGACAGGAAACCGGGAAGCTCAGCAGATGACCTCCACGCGGACTCCCTAAGCCCTGAAGTGACACACGGCTCGTATCTGCCCTGAGTTCACATCTATTAAAAGCCGCTCGATATTAGAGTAAGTTCTATCTTTGGACTTGGCATGATTTTCAAGCTCTTAAAAAGACTTGCCATTTAGGAAGAACAGAATCCAAAGACCGAGGCTCGAGGTGACCACGAAGACTGGCTCTGCGTTTTCAGGGGCCTGCCAAGGGGAAAGCTCCCCTTTTCCCTTCCATCTCCTTCCTCTCGCCCCTCCCTTGTTCCTTTCGGTTCACCACCATGTGGGCCTAGTGTGCTCATTTATTTAACAATCTGTATAAATTTAACATCGAATGATTAATGATTTCCCTGCCAAAGTTAAGGAGACAATTGCACTCAAACCCCTCTGATCTCAATAGCATATTTAAAAGTCTAATTTAACTGTAATAGACTTGGCTTTTTGATTCCTTTTGATTGGCCTTATCTTTTTTCATCAATTTAGGAGATTTCTCAGCTGCGGTCTTTTCTGGCTCCTCCTGAATCTCGGTGACTGTGGGCGCCGTGGGCGTCTTAGGACGGGGGCGCAGTGGTGAGAAGGTCGGTATGCGCCCTTTCTGCTTTGGCCGGATCCAGAGTTCTGCACGGCGGGCGCTGCTAAAAGCAGGCGCCTCGACTGGCCTGTTTATCTTCACGGGTCGCCTTTGAGGAATTCTTTCAACCCCCCGTCTCCTGATGGGGAAAGTGAATTCGACCCCTAGCCTGGGAACCTCCGTGTGCTGTGGGTACGGCCCTAAAAAGCAAAGGAAAAAAGAAAAAAAGAAGAAATGTGGTTCTTTGAAGACTGAACATGTTACTATCTTACAGTTACCCCCAAATTAATATGACTATTACTTCATCATGTGCCACTTATAGTTTCTAATTTTTACTTATTATAAATAACCCTCAATGGACAATTTTGTGTGTGTGTGTTTGTGTGTGTGTGTGTGTGTAGATAGCTAGATAAATAGATCATTTTCTTAGAATAAGGTCTTGTAGAATGATTACTAGGTTAAATATTAGCCACATTTTTGCAATCCAAGTTTGGATCCTAGGTCAGTGTTTCAAAGTCATCTGCGCCAGGAGTTGCGGATTTGAGGCCAGTTTCCTTTGGCGAGGCTGGACCATCCTGATGGGTGATTCCAAGTGACGCTGTTACCATCCCAACTGGCAGACACAAGCCCCCGTGAGCTTGGCAGCCGTGGGTTCCATCTAGGGCTTATTTTACCTCCACCTGCCCAGAGTCCATTATGGACCCTGGAGGAAGGCCCATCCATCCACAATGAGCTCCTGGTGGGCGGAGGAAACAATGCTGGCCATTGAGAGGCTGCTTGGAGATATCAACTTTGTGCAGACAGCTGCATCACTCCTGCAGCTCGCCAGCTGCCCCCCGAGAGCCAGGTGAACTGCTCACCCCTCAAACGTCCTCCCTGCCCGTGTGAAGAGAAGGATGACGAATGTCTACTAGATGAAGCAATTAATCTTTAGGAAAATAAGAACTAACGTGGGAAGAGCGTCTATAGAAGATGCTGTATTCTATTTTTGGCGAAACGCGAGCATCTACAGATAAATTGCTCTGTCTACAGCACATTCAGATTTTACCACCTGTGAATTTAATTGAGTCGGTACCTAAGTACCAGTTTAGTTAATATGCTCATTTATAAAGTTGGTGCCTATGATTTATCCTTACAACAAAGAGGAGCTGGTTTTCTTTGGATTTTCAAAGTTAAAAACACGGTGATCTTACTTGAGGCTGGTTTAAAGTTTAAAGGAGGGAGGTGACTTGAGGTCGTCGGTCACTTTGTGCAAACATCTGTTCTCCTCCGGGTCACGAAGAAACGTAGCCACCCTGTTTTCAATTATTACATTATTCTCAGGGCTTCAGGGAGTCCCTGTTGAGGGGGCCGTTGGTCCCCCAGGCTGCCCTCAAACAGCTCTGAAATGGCAGCCTACGTGGGACCTGGATCCATCAGGAACACAGACGGGGAGAAGGCCGTGTTTGGGAGTGAGGCAGCTGGCGGCATCTGTGGACAACTTTCAGGTGTTTAATGCTCCCGATCGCACTCGGAACGCTCAGAGGAGTCACCCACACCCTCAGACAGTTTTCCTGGGCAAGCCAGAGCCCACAAGTCTCTCTGTGGTTCGGGCGGGAAGGCGGTGGCTTCTGGATGCGCGCTCTGTGCAGACAGGGAGAATTTCCTTCGTCTCCCTTCTCGGAGCCCAGCACTTGGCCGAGCCCACACTGCGGCCGGGAACCCACGGGTACCTCCCATGGCATTCAGACTTGTGCCAGAGCAAAAACCCGGCCTCCACGGCTCCCACAGCCAATTCTGTTCCCTCTCGTGAGTGTACATATTAAAATGAAAGCGAGAACATATTTTATAAAAAATATGTCCATTCCAGGTAAACTCTCTGTAAAACGTCACAAAGAATCCTCTTACTCATTGACATGGACCTCGAGACACTTTTTTCTCTGTTCTTCTGCCTTTTGATAAATGAATGACCACATCACCCAGGACAGACCAGGCTTCTGCTTTGCGCCCATGAGGACACGCGCTTTGGGCAAGTGTGAGAGGAAATGAATTCTTTACATACTGCTGCTGTAAGCTGGTACTTTCAGCGTTGTCACAGAAAAAGTTAAAAACAGCTGCTATATCTACAATAGGGGAATAAACTCTTCAGATTCATATCGTGGGATACTTTGCAAAGGTGGATCAGTATATACAGACATGGAAAGATAAGCAAGATGAATATTTTTGAAATGAAAAATGATAAATACAGAATAATACACTTGTTAGGAACTATTGTACATAAACAGAATGCTACCCACCGGAGAGAGGCACTGTGTGTGAATGTGTGTGGGTGTGCCTGTGTAAAAGGCCCGAAAAAGTACGGAGAACATTAACTATTGTATTACATCTTGAAACAGAAATTAGATGTTGCAGGGGGAAAGTGTAGTTGGGAGGAACCTCGGTTTTATTGGTAATATTTAAAATTTGGATAATTGGAGTTTGTTACCTATATATTGTATTCATTTATTTATTGCTCTTCACTTACTTTTGATGTTACACTATCACATCATTATCTTATTTACAAATTATATATTTATTTGTTGCTTATATGTTTTTAAAAGGTAGAGGAAAATCTCTGGGGATCAAGGTACCCAGCAAGACTCACTGGCGTTGTCGTAGAGACGGGCAAACGCGGTATGCCATTTCAGCATCTTGTGTCCTGGATCGCCGCAGACCACCTTCTTTCCGTCAAGTCGAAATCTTACCCATTTCAGCTGCAGTTTATGCTTCTTTTTCCGAGTTTGCCCTCCTGTTGAGCATTTTGAAAACCCGGAGAACGTGGTCAGCATTTCCTGCCTGTTGCTCGCTGGCTGGCCTTCAACACAGGGCAGCTTCCCCTTCTCTCTTGAGGGCGGGAAGTTCTCAGCCCTGCTCTCGCGGCTGCTGGAGGGCAGTTGTGCTCATCGGTGAACACAAGTGGCTTCAGGACTCCGGGACCAGCTCTGTCCACGTCTTATCAATGGCACACAGGGGTGTCCCTGCTGGCTGAGAGGAAAACACGAAAATGTGCTTTTCGTTCTGAAGATGATTGACCCTGAGAAAGAGTGCCCATTCGGAACGTGGACTCTGAGTTCCCTGCGGTTCAGTGCAGAGCAATACGTATGTGCAAATTCAGAGGCTTAACAACTCAAGCCAAACATACTGATCTACCCGCAGTGGGGTAGACGTTCACAGCAGATTATATGAACCGTCGATCCAAGTTCTTTTTAACACGTGAAAACAGCTGTCTTACTTTTTTCACAAGTCAGCAGCCTGCAGAATTCTATTACCTGAATCAAAGTTGACACAATTTAAAAAAAAAAAAAAGTGATGAGCTTTATGATGAGATACAAATAGAAGATTCCAGCTCTGGATGGCGGCAAGAAGCTGAGGTTAGCAGGATGCATCCATGGGAAATGGGACAGCTATTCACAGAGAAGGTGGGGGACCTTTGTCTTTAATCTCACTCTTTGGCCCTGTTGGGTTCCTCACATCAGATCACAATGTTAGTCTCACCCCCATCCCTGCCCGTTGAACCCCAGTGTGATATTAAAATGAAGGCCAGTGCCAGCGGGCTCTAGAAGCTTTGCCCTTCTTGGGTAATTTCCTAACATTTAAAAAAAAATGTCTTTCTTAGGTGGTTGCCATCCACACAAAATGCTGAAAAGCATATGCTGAGCAGAACACAGCACCAGAGGATGACGGAAGAGACGGGCATTCTTGGGAATAAAGCATCAATCGTCTGGTCCTCCGGCCTCTGACCGGCCGGGTGGACCTCCAGCCCAGTGGCGCCTCTACTGGCGGCAGCCCATTTCGTTCCCATGGCAGCCCACCCCCGAGTGCCCGGCTGGGTGCAGTTTCCTCTCTCCTGCGGTGGGAGCAGGGCCACCTCCAGATGGCATCTGTCCGGGCTCAAGTCTGGATGGAGGGCATCCTGGAAGCCCACCCCCATCCCAAAGGAGCCTCAAGAAGACACACAGCCACCCCTTCCCAGGTCAGGGTCATCTGAACGCTGAAGCACCCCCTCTGCCCTGAGTTTTCCAGGGCTCTGGTGTTACATACGAGTCAAATCTCCTCCCCCTTCAGTGGGAAATATCTCTGTTGTTTTGGCTGTGTTTTTTTAAGACACTGCATTATAGATATGTAGTCAGTTGTAGGTTCAATGTGAGCTATGGCGGAAACAGACTGTTAGACCCAAACCCTTGATCTTGGCCCTGCATGGGGTGTCCCGTCCTCAGGGTGGGCCGACGAGTGGGACTGGGGGCCTCTCCTCCCTTCCCTGAGCTGGACCATGGCTCTGGCTGCACCGCCTCTGTCGAGCTGCTGCAGTGGCTTCTGTCTAGGTCTCCAGGCATCTTCTCCCTTGCCACCTGTCCCCGCTGTCTTTCCCTGGTTCCCTTGTGTTGCCTACTGAATAAGATTAAAATTGTACCTAACTTTGGAGTTCCTGTTGTGGCTCAGCAAGTTAAGGACCTGACAGTGTCCACGAGGACGTGGGTTCGATCCCTAGCCTCGCTCAGTGGGTTAAGGATCCGGCATTGCCGTGAGCTGTGGTGTAGGTCACAGACACGGCTAAGATCCTGCGTTGCAGCAGCTGTGGTGTAGGCGGGCAGCTGCAACGCCGATTTGACCCTTAGCCTGGGAACTTCCGTTTGCCAAGGATGTGACCGTAAAGAGGAAAAAAGAAAAAAAAGGATATACCTAATTTGAGTACCCAGACACCTTTTACCGTAATCTGCCCGGGGAGCAGGCGTGGCCAAAGGGTCTAAGGACAGCACCTCACCCTCTCTCAAGAAGAACAGCTGGTACTTCTTCCACCGTTTGCTTAGGAAGAAATTCTTTTCAGAAATCACCAAGGATTTCATCTTTATTAAGTTACGGATTTTTTTTTAAACATTTGCATATTTCTGGATTGTTTTTAAAGCTCTGGGCTATCTCCATGGGATTTGTGGAACTAATTGGAAATAAAATTTCTGGTATTCAATCCGGTCAGCCTTTTCCCCACATGCCTGCTTCTTCAGAGAGATGAGAATTTTCTCCGGCTTGTGGACGGTACAAGCTGCAACCTCAAAGTCAGGATGAAACATGGGCTTCCAAGTGGCTCCGCCAGCCCCGGACAAAAGTGGGTCCACTGCCTTTGTATGCCTCCCTTCCTAATTGTCTCAGTTATTTCTGAGCTGTGTGGAGGCTGCTGCCGGAAAGTGTACACACACACACACACACACACACACACACGTACACTCAGAGGGGTGCACAGGCATCCACGCTTGTCTTCTGTGGGGATGTACGTGTACACACAGGGGGCGCACAGATATCCGTGCTCGGGGAAGATCTTCTTACTTCGCCTTGTACAACCCCAGCTCAGTCCAGAGCGAAGGGCCTGAACCCCGCTTTAGCATGAGGCGGTGCACGAGACCGCACAACTGAGCAGCCCACATATTTACTGTTGCATTTGCCGTTGATTTTGAAAACAAACAAATGTGTATTGACGCAAAGCAATCTAAAAATGCAGTTCCGGCATACTGACTTTTTCACACTTAGGCTTCAGAGAGTAGCTGAGAAACGAGAGATTCACCAGGGATGGAAGCGTGCCAGGGCCCCGGGTTGTGAAGCGCATGCGACGGCTTCTCGTCTCAAGTGTCTGTCATGGTTTTTAGCACCACGCACGCGCTCCGGTTGGTGCTTGGAGTGTCTTAAGGGGAGTGTCTGAGCATCAGTGCTTGTGCTTCAGCACCGATTGTTTTTTTCTGCTCCACCCCTTTGCTCTACCAGGATACACGCCAGCACATTGTCCCCACAGCCACTGTGCTTCACCAGCCACCTGTCAGAGACAAGCAAAGCACATACCGTGACCCAGGTTAGCCCTTAACGTCAGGTGAATCAGCAATGAAGGGAAATCTGAGAAGCTGCTGTTTGGGGCAGGCTTCCCAAATACAGATGCTCTTTTCGGTGGGTGCATTATCTCAGGGATTCCAAATCTTTGGGTAACTGCCTCATTTTATCCCCAGGGTTCTACAAACCTCAGTTCTCCTTGTCTTCAAAAAGTTTGTACTTTAAACCCATGAGCTAGCAGGTCAAGAGAATTAAAATTATTGTTCTCTCTCTTTTTCAGGGTCATCTTTTTATGGCTGCACCCCTGGTATATGGAATTTCCCAGGCTAGGAGTCGAATCGGATCTACAGCTGCTGGCTACACCACAGCCACAGCAACACGGGATCCGACCCACGTCTGTGACCCTGCAACAGCTCGCAGCAATGCTGGATCCTTAACCCACACTGAGAGAGGCCAGGGATCGAACCTGCGTCCTCATGGACACTCGTCGAGTTCATTACCGCTGATGCACAACCGGAACGCCAAGATTATAGTTCTCTCTTGTAGTTTATACAAAGCTGGGACTTTTCTGTTCCGGTCGCGGCGACCCTCTGTGGCTCGGACCACATCGAGGTGGCCTAGCGCCGACTGTCCTCGGCGTGTGCCACACCGGGAGAGCTGCCATCCGGTGAACACGGGGACTGGGTCACACAGGTGCTTCTTTGTGCAGCTACAGAAGAGTATGGCCCCAGATCACAGGCGACCGTCATTTCATGCACCGAATGAACGGAGTAATTGTAGGTTCCGAGGCGACAGGGACTGCTGATTGAAGCCGCCTCAGTTTGGGCTTTCTTTACATGGGTGTGTTTTAATTCTATTTTTAATGCCCTCGAATTCACAAGAAACTGAAAAGACCGTACATTGATATTCTTTCTGGGGATGTATTTGTTTTGTAAAGCGCTACAAGGAAATGGTGAAAAGGCTATAATTACTTCCGAGGAGTTGCTTCTCTCCTGAAATTGGCAGATTTCTATCCTCAAAATGATCCCCAACGTGCAATGTTTTAGGCTGTTTATAGGAGGCGGGCTACAGTGCCCTTTTTCTTTCTCTTTTCTTTCTTTCTTTTTTTTTTTTTTTTTGTCTTTTTAGAGCAAGGGGCGTTTGGAAGTTCCCAGGCAAGGGGTCGAATCGGAGCTGCACCTGAGGCCTGCGCCACAGCCACAGCAACACCGGCTCCGAGCTGCATCTGCAAGCTACACCGCAGCTTGTGGCAACACTGGACCCTTGACCTACTGATCGAGGCCAGAGATCGAACCCATGTCTTCAAAGAGACAACTGTTGGGGTCCTTAACCCGCTGAGTCACAACAGGAAGTCTGCTTTTTCATTTTTCAGGATCTAAAAGAATGGATTTCTCACGTTGGTCTTTTAACCAACATTGATTGCAGTCATCCTGCATAGTTTGACTAAGTCAATAAGCGATAAAATAAAGCAAGAAGGTTTGTACTGTGGGCATTTTCACAATGGGAAACAGTTTTAAAAGTATTACCTTTTACCCAGACTTGAACTTTTTAAAAATAAGTTTAGAAGAAGTTTTTTAAAAAGTCTAGAAGTGCATCAGAGTCCTTGAAAGGTTATAAACATGCTTCTTATTTCTGGGGCCATATGGAAAGCGTGATTCAGCGAACTGAGAAAACATGTAACAGTGCCTATAAAATTATTTTATTGTATTTGATGCATTAAAAAAGAAAGGCTATTTTAAAATGAAAGCTGGTGATGACTTCCTTCTGGAGTCTCCCGTTAGTTTGTTCATCAAATACCAACCAGCCAAGCAAATCTATGAATCAGCCACGTTAGTGGGGAAAAAAGTGAGTCAAACCAATCTCCTGGCCTTATGTAGTTAAAAGGATTGGTTAAATGACCTAATTTTTTGCTGGCCAGTTAGGTTGGCATGATGTCCTGTAACTACAGCCCAAATTAGTTTTGGAGGCAGAGTAGACAAAGAAAAGATGATCTGATTGGTTCCTTCACGTTTTCAATGTTTTGTATTATTTTACCTGCTTTTCTCTTTGTTGAGGACAATGGGATTCTCCCAAACTTAGAAGGAACAAAGTACCTCCCAACACTCCCCCCCAGTCTCATCCACTGCTGGAGAGCAGAGAAAAAAAGTGAAAGAATTCCTCTTTACAGATTCATGGATTGTCTTTTCACTCGGAGTAAGTTCATTGGACACCTGCTAGACTTTCTCACTGGAGATTTAGCACTGGTTTAGATAAAAGTGAAATTCAAAGGCGTGCAGGAAAACTGGTCTGTTCCATTGTTAACACGGACGTGGGCCCACTTTGGCCCCAGTGGTGACCACGTGCGGTGAGTCCTGACATAACCGGGCCAGACAGCTTGCTGCTTGACGGGCAGGGGTCTTCCTGGGAAAGTCTCGGCCTAAGTATTGTTTGTATTGAGTACGTGGAAGAACGTTATTAAAGGCATTATAACATCTCTGATCTCACTCATCTAAGCCCCCAAGAAGGGGAAGGAAGTCCTAGGAACAGAAAGCCACTGTGCAGACCTCAATGACACAGGAAAGAGCTGTTTTCCTGGGAGCCCCCTGGCTGGCCTGAGAGCCCAGCCCATTGTGGACAGAGGCAGGCTCTCCCTTTAAGCTCATGGCTGGGACGTGAACCAGGAACCAGTTCCAGCAAAGGGCCTTTGCCACTGCGCTGTAGCCACGGGCAGTGCTCTGGGAAGATGCCATTCCATGACCATTGAAGGCTCCAGTACCATCTCAGAAGTACCACAGTGGCCCTGCTGCCTTTAGGAACCAGTGGAAGGATCCTGGCATCCCCGGGGCCCTGGCTTCTTCTGTGTCTGCAGCAACCGGAGGCATCTCAGCAAGAAGCCAGATTATAGGGAATAACCTGCAAAACACCCTAGGAGAGAGCTTGAGGATTGGAGGGGACAGACCATTCTGTCATCGTGCAGTCAGCGGAGAGGGAGACCGAGAAATACCATTTTGTCCCAGCGAGAGTTCCCAGGCTGGTATCACCACACATGGGCCAGGTCCCAAACTAAGGTCCCAGACTAAGGTGCTCAGAAAGGTTATGAATGTCTTCTCTCCCAGCCTGTGGGCCAGAATGACTTTCTGAAAACCTGAAGAGAAACTCTTAGTGCAGAGTTGCCGTCAAAACAGTGTTATCTTGTCAACCAGGGTGTCAATTAAACGGGGCTTAAAGAAGCATGTTTGTAGCTCCTCGTCGTGTCTGGTCTCTTGGAGTCTCAGGCAGCGATTCTGCACATACAGTGCACGCAGCCTTGCTGTCATAATGTGAGAATGGGAATCATATGCTCTGCCTTCCTGAGGGGGAGAAAAATATTCTCTAATGTCTTCCAGAAATGACACTGTTTTTCATTATCTGGTACGTTGCGTGTCTGTCGTTCAGCTCAGTACGTTGGATTCGCATCACAGTGGTTGTTTCCAGGGGCTGTGGCGGGGTACCAGCATTTTCCTTGGCTACGTGTTTGGCAAGTACATATCCATTTCTCTCGAGAAAACAAGACAAATTTCTCCTTCCCTGCCTCTCCACCTTACCCTCCACCACTTCCTTTAAGACCGTGTGTTAGCTCTATCTTGAAAATATATCCCCAGAAATTCAAAATTGACATGGAAATCATTGACATGGCCAAGGCATGCTAAGCATTTTCTTTGCCATAATTTACTGGTTAGACATTAACCTAATTCTTCAAGGGATTTTGCAAAATATAATCTCACAGTACATTGCAAGACAGAAGGGGGCCATATGGTCTGTCCAAACCCATGTCTAATATTTATACCATGGAATTTTTTTCTTCCTTGTCTGGCTCTTCTTTGAATAAAGCCACCATGCCTGTTTCCTTGTTGCCTGTGGTGACCCTTCCCACACGTAATTACTCTCTGCATAAAGAAGGTGGGTATTTTGGTTTTTTTTTTTTTTTCCTTCCTAAAGGCTGAAGGGGGAAAGGCTGACCACGACGAACTTGAGTCTTATACTAGCAGGTGGGCAGTTAATTGGCAAATGAAAGTAGCCTAACACTAATTTGCAGGCGTGTTCAGATTTCATGAGTAATTGCCATGTCCAAGGTAGGCTGGGGGCAGACTCAGTGGAGCTGAACAACAGGCAATATCTAAATACAGTCGTGGCATTTGTGACATATGTTCTTTGCCTAGAGGTGTAAGCAGAAGAGATGAGTTGTTCCTGGTGGTAAACTTGGAAGCAGAAGACGTAGGACATTTTTCAAAGGAAAATAAAGGCAAAGAGGACAGTGGGCCGTCAGTGGAGTCAGATGGTCTCTCTGAGTGGCCCAGGCTGGGCTGCTGTACTGCAGTGTTTGCTTGAGTGCAGGACTGTGGCCCGAGGCTAACTTTTTCTTCCCTAAGCCAAGAAGGCCTGTGTCTACAATCTTGAGGCCAGAGCCTGCATTTTACGCTCTAGAAGCCTATGTAAGACCTATGACCATAGCTCACACTTAACAGGTACTCAACAAACAGAACATTTGATGGAAATATGGAAGGTGTTGGTTCCCAAGGCTTCTTAAAGGGTCTATTCTGGCTGAAAACTTGGAGGGACCTGGTGTTCTAACCCAGCGCTGGCTTCCACAACCAACGGCAAAGGATATGCTCACTTTTGAATTCCTTCTCCTGAATGCCTCTGTCTTCTCCATTCCTCTGATTTTTTTCTCATTGAAGTGGTTGATTTACAATGTTGTGTTAGTTTCAGGTGTACAGCAAAGTGATTCCGTGATATATATTCAGATTCTTTCCTACTATAGGCTATTATAAGATATTGAGTAGAGTTTCCTGTGCTGTACAGCAGGACCTTGTCGGTAATCTGTTTTATATGTAGTATAGTGGTGTGCATACGTTAATCCCAAACTCCCAGTTTATCCCCTCCCCCTTTCCCCTTTGGTAACAGTAAGTTTGTTTTCTATACGTTAATCCCAAACTCCCAGTTTATCCCCTCCCCCTTTCCCCTTTGGTAACAGTAAGTTTGTTTTCTATACGTTAATCCCAAACTCCCAGTTTATCCCCTCCCCCTTTCCCCTTTGGTAACAGTAAGTTTGTTTTCTACGTCGGCAGGTCTGTTTCTGTTTCATAAATAAGTTCTTTTGTATCATTTTTTTTTTAAGATTCCCCATGTAAGTGGACTCTCCTATTTGTTTTTCTCTGGCTTACTTCACTTAGTAGGATATTCTCTATGTCCATCCACGGAGCCGCAAATGGCAATATTTCATTCTTTGTATGGCAGAGTAGTGTTCTATTGTGTACATGCACCGCACCTCCTTTATCCATTCATCTTTCGATGGACACTTAGGTTGTGTCCGTGTCTTGGCTGTTGTGAGTTGTGCTGCCGTGAGCGCTGAGGTGCATGCATCTTTTCAAATTGGAGTTTTCTCCGCATAGATGCTTAGGAGTGGGATTGCTGGATCAAAGGGTAGCTCTGTGGAGAACAGGCTTACTCCGCCCTAATTTGAATCCTGGATTTTTAAGTGCTCTCACCGATGTGAACCTGCATCATAAACACATGTTCCGGAATAAAACCCAGAACCGGGAAGAGTTTTACTGGAGTCTTGGCCAAAGGCTGCCTCCTGTGCAAGAGAATCTACACAATGAGCCCAAGGATCTGGGATTATGGGCTAGAGATAGAACTCCTTCAGAAAGGATCTCCGCGTGAATGCAATCTGACCCGGAGGCCCGCAGCTTTGGGACCGCATTGTCAGACGGCCTAGAGGCATGTTTTATCTTTTTGTCTTTTTAAGGCCGCACCGACGGCATATGGAGGTTCCCAGGCTAGGGGTCTAATCGGAGCTGTAGCCTCCGGCCTGCGCCGGAGCAATGCCAGATCTGAGCCGTGTCTGCGACCTACACCACAGCTCATGGCAACGCCAGATCCTTAACCCACTGAGAGAGGCTAGGGATCGAACCCGCAACCTCACAGTTCCTACCTAGTCAGATTCGTTTCTGCTACGCCACGACAGAAACTCCGGTATTTTATATCCACAGACATGTCCCTGCGAATGGAGAGACAGAGTCTATGACCGGGCCCTGAAAACAACTGTTTGGCTGACCCAGTCATAGCTGAGAGGGGACACAGCGGCCTCAAGGAGAGGTTCTCTTTCGTGATGGGGGTGGGGTGTGTGTTTGGGGGGGGTCACTAAGACACACAGAATGTGTTTGAATGGAGGAAAATTACTTTAATGGGAGTGTTTAAGGCATTTGGAGAAGCATTTGGAAGAATCACAATTTTACTGCTGGTTCCCCAAGTCCCTAAGAAAAAAAATTCAGGAAAGGTCTCTTTACCGTTTGTGAATTGTGAAATAAACACGTCTCGGAGGGGGGTGGGGCGCGTGGGTGTGTGTACATATTAATATTTCAGGGGTGTGGCCAATATTGACACTGATGATTTTCTAAGTATTGGCAATTCCTCCCCAACTGATTCATCCGAAATAAGTATGTTGCAGATCCTTTAAGGCTGCCAGATTCCTTTTGCAGGGAAATGTTTTTTCCCATTACCTTTCAAATCAGCTCTCCGGGGCTTAGCCAAGGGCTGTATTTCAGCGTGTGAAGGAGAGGAAGAGGAGGTCTGCCTCTTGTCGGGGAGGCGGAGCCAGGGGGCCAGGAGAGTAACTGCAGCCACATTAGAGAGGAAATGTGCCTGATGGCTTCGTGGGGCTTCTGTAGCCACACCACTTACCAACAATTTACTAAATGCCCTTGCTAAACTCCATCTTCTTCAGCTCCCATTGTTCTACTTAACCGAAACAAGCCAGCCCAGCATTGTCATCTATGTCAATAATGGCCCCAAAATGGCTTTTCCTCCTTCTGCAGCAGACTGCCTGCAAAACATAAGAGAGTGTACAGTGAGGCGCCCAAGCAAATTACCCTCCCAAACTCATTTAAATAACGTTTTCCCCTCATATATTCAAAATTCAGATGAATATTTACAACATCCAGGAATAGGTACCACAGGAAGGGAAAAAAAAAAAAAAAAACAGGGAAAGACACGCGACCAACCCACCCCAACCCTGTAAGTGTAATCATTCTCAAAATGCTCCCCAAACAAATTGTACTGGGTGCTGTTGCCCAGCAACAATCCCACGGCAGCATTCTTCCCGGGGAAAGTGGGGCCGTCCGTCCTCTCCGCTTGGAGTGTGTACAGTCACGATGGCAGCAGAGATGGAAAGTGTGATGTGAGGAGGGTCAAAGTCAGGGTCAGAAGGGCAGGTGGCCGTGACCCAGAAATCAATTTGAAGCACTATTTCTGACCTTTTTTTCTGTGTTCCATTGCGTGATGTTAGTCTTGCCACGAACCACCCAATCAGACTTCGGGGACCGTAGGACCTTGGGGTTTCCGTGGTGTCAGGTCAATTTCTACCCATCAAGGGATGAAGCAGACCATTATCTTGGCTTTGGAGAATCTCAAAGCTGTGACGCTCCAGGCAGAGAGAGGAGGAGGGGTCCGGGGGCTCCTGAGCCATTCAGGTGGCCCCGATGGAGTTGGTCCAGGGCTTGAGCTGGACCCGGTGTGACCCACTCGGGCAGTGGCAGCTTCCTTAGAGCAAGTCCAGCCCCGGGTGTGTGTGTGGGGGGGTGCGTTTCCCCGAAGGCGTCCTTCCAAAGGTACAGGAAGAAGTTTTTATCCATCTAACAGATGTCCATGTAAAGAAGAAAAAGAAGAAAAGGAAGGGATCGTGTCAAAGCATCTATTCCCGTGTGACACGAATCATCAGTCTTCATAGAGTTTTGGAAGCGTGTCAGGGCGGGTTTGCACTCAGGCCAGACCCCGCCTGGACCTAAGGCCTGAGATGATTCGCATTATCCCTGGGCCTTTCACTGTATTTCTAGATATTTTTTAGATGGTATGGTCCATCTAACAGGTAGATGACTCCATTTGTAATTGAGATTTTACTTATTTAAGGGTTATTAATTTCTGGTATACTTAAGTTTTATTCAATAAAACTTCCAAATATTTTGGGAAGCAATTAATTCATAACTGTTATAACTATAACTGAGCGGAGCACAATATTCACAATAAAGCTGAAAACTGCTACCCACAATTTCCTCAGGTACCTCTTGGATTATGAAGGCTCTCCAGCTCAAAGCTCTTTAAAGTCCCCATTCCTCGAGGTAAGATTTTTTTTTGAGGGGTTTGATTTGTTTGGTTTTTGGTGGCTCCCACGTCATGTGGAAGTTCCCAGGCCGGGGACTGAACCCACGCCACAGCAATGACAACTCCAGATCCTTAACCCTCCGAGGCACCAGGGAACCCCCAGGATCATATTTCAACCTCTTTAGCATCTTTCCAGCATAGCCTGGACTTACCTTGCTAAGCCTGGTGTCCCACTCCTCCCCTTGATGAAACTGGGCTCTACCAAACCACAGCTGGGGCCTGACAGAGCACAGAGAGTTGGGCTTCTGAGTTCTGGTCTGGCTCCCTCCCGATGAGCTGTGTGATTAGCCAGCGCCTTCACCTACCCTGGTCTTTGTTTCCTGGAAATGTTCTGCAGGCAGGAGGCCGTGTGATTTCTAAAACCCCCCCACACACCCAGACTCTGACTCCCCGTGTTTTACTCACACTGTTGGCTACACTCTCACAGTAGACACCGGCTCTCCGATCTTTCAGATCTTGCTCCCTCCTCATTTTCTGTCCTCAAATGCCTTTTCCTGCCTGTTTCTCATGGAACGTCCTTCTGCTCCATCCTGGAACACTGAAGGCACCTGTCCTCAGCAAGCCCCTCCTTCAGTTTCCTGAGTGGGCTCAGCTCTGACCATGACCTCACTGAATGCCCCCAGACTGACCTCTGCCATCTTCAGCTCCAGCCCCGAGTTCCAATTACACATCGCCAGCTCCATCAGATTCACCCCTGGGGAGTCTCAGCCCGCCTCCCGAGATTTCCAAGCTGGAACTCCACATCGTCTTCCTCAAACCAGTTTCTCCTTGACTTGGTACATAATATTCAAATTTGAAGGTCTCTTTCTTTCCTTCCCTGTGTCTTTTCCAATCAGCCTAACCTCAAGAATCGAGTCCATTTTCAGAAAGAACTGATTAGGCTTTATTTCTTTCATGAATCACACAGCCCATATTCTGATCTCTTACTCCCCAGGTAAGTTATTAGAGCACTCATTTCATAGGGCTCACAATTATTTGCCAAACACTGGTCTTCAGAAAGCATTTTTCTCTGTATTGATTATTATTAATGATCCTGTTTTATGAATGCCAGATTTGTCCTTTCTTCCTGGTGCTATTTTTATCCCACGAAAGAGAGGAGAGAGGCCTCCATTCCTTTATCTTCATGATGAGGACTGGAGCTGGCATAATTTCTCTTTTTCACTGCAAGTCTGCTTCCCTTATTTATTTTTTAATATTTAAGGAAATAAAGCAAGATGTCATAATGACATTCTAGCAAACGTTGTCACGGCAAGCGCTTATAGTAAAGAAATACTGGTCCTGTTTGTACTTCCACATTACGTCCGCAGTATGTTTCTCGCAAGGGAAATGCAGACAAATTTTTGTTCTCAAAGCAACACTGTGAAAAGCCAGCCTCCAAATGCCTTATTGGAAGGGTTTTGGAAAGCTCATGGGGGCGGGGGGGATGTGTTATTAAGATGAAACTGGTTGCTTGAGAGCTGTTATAATTCATGATTCTGCTTCAGATACCTAATATTTTCTGCAGAGGCTCAGGCAAAGATTATTGCTACATTTCTGTGGTCAGTGGAAAAGCCCGGTGTGAAACTTGAAACTACGAATAAATGAATCTTTTTGAAAAATAAGATTTCGGTTGGGATAAACATCCTACAGGACACTGGAAATTTCATAGAACTTATCTAACCTGCTCCCAGGAGACTTTCAGAGCTTCCTGCCAGGTTGCCAGGGCCAAGAAGATGAACTTTCTGGGGGTGTCTCTGTGCTCTACTCATGCTTCTGAGAAAAAGAAGTAAAAATCTGTGCAAATGACAGTTTTTAATAAAATTCCTTTGGGCCAGGACAGAGTCTGGACTGGAGCTTAGAGTATTGTGTGTGTGTGTGTGTGTGTGTGTGTATGTATTTTTAATATTTTATATATATAAGTACATACATATATATAAAAAGAGCTGTACCTGCGGCATATGGAGGTTCCCAGGCTAGAGGTCCAAACAGAGCTGTAGCCACCGGCCTACATACCTCACAGCCCCAGCAACTTGGGATCCAAGTCAAGTCTGCACCTATACACAGCTCACACCAAGAGTGGATCCTTAACCCACTGAGCAAGGCCAGGGATTGAACCTGCATCCTCATGGATACTGGTTGGGTTCTTAACTCGCTGAACCACAATGGGAACTCCCTAGAGTATATTGTTTGTTTCACACAAATTTATGGAACAAAATCTTAGTCCTCAACGAAAATTGTAGCTATAGAAACCCACTGAAAGGAAAACAGTTGCTCATCATTTTAAGAATTAGCCCTTTTTTTTAAAATGTTTTTAACCTGGTGAGCAATATTCTATATCAGTCTTAAATTTTAGGTGAAGAAGTTCCAATTGCTCAAATACGTTCAGCAGTCACTCTCAAAACTTCCTGTTGGTCTCTAACTCCTTAGGCCAAGAAAATTTACTAGAAGGGTTTAGAGGACATACTGAAAGATTTTATTGAATAGAAGATGTGATAGGAACAAATTTAGCAAAAGAGCCACGGATTCTGATTTCTTGGCCTTGTTATATGCATGAACTTAGTTCATGAGAATTGGGCCTTGAAACCAAAATTTTCTTTTTCTTTTCTTTTTTCTTTTTAACAGCTACACCTGCAGCATATGGAAGTTCTTGGACCAGGGTTCAAATCGGAGCCACAGCCGAGGCCTACGCCACAGCCGCAGCAACACTGACCCACATCTGTGACCTACGCAACAGCTTGTGGCAACGCCAGATCCTTAACCTGCTGAGTGAGGCCAGGGATCGAACCCGTGTCTCCACAGAGACAATGTCATGTCCTTAACCCACTGAGCCACAACGGGAACTCCCAATGTTTCCTTTAGTGAAGGATATCTAAGTTTGCCTGCACTAGGCTGAAAAAGTAAAATTAAGAAATACCTCACACTCTTGTCTCGGCTGACAGCACTGGAGAACTGAACCCCAAAAGCTGCAGCAGCAGGCGATGCCTAGAGGAAACCAGATTCCCAGTGGGCTGCAAAATCACAATTGCTGTTCCCACCTGTTCTGCTTCATCGTGTTGACACTGAGATGGCCTGGACCGCCCACCCCCTAGGGCAAATAAAATGCTTGGTCTGCATCTTTCAAAATAAAGCTGAAATCAAGTCATCTCCCTGGTGTGTGTCTGCAAGTGACCTCTCCTGCCTAGGGAGCTCTTGGGTTTGACCATGACTATCCCTGGGCAGGTCTGGCCACCAGGAGGATCTGGAGAGTCAAGGCCGTGGCCTGGGAGGCCATGGTCAAACTCCAGGAAGTCCCACGTTGCAGGTGAGGTTCAGCTGCCCCTTGACAGCCACCAGGGCCACTGATCCCTCAAAGCCCATTAAATTAAAGTTTGTCCTCTCATATAGCAAAACCAGGAGTGGGAGGCCAAGCCACAGCATGAAGTCACTGTGATCTACGCCGGTAAAAGGGGAATATTACTTCATAAAGCGTCAGACCAAAGAAAGAAAAAGATATCCTTAAATTTCACCAAAGTATCTGCTCAGCCTCCTCCATCACAGTTGCCTTTACCTTCCCTCAAATGCTGGCAAGGATCGCCTGGTCCCCTTGGCAACGGAGCTCCGTTCCTCCCTCCCAGTTTCCCAATTGACTCCACACTCCGTTTTGCACGTCACTTAGTCCACTCCTTCACTTTGGGTGGCTTTTGAAAAACTCTATTGTGCTACAAAAATGTTTCTTCCTAGCTCCAACTTTGCATATTTGCTTTCCACTCTGTTCTGGCTATACCGATTCTTAGAGCCGTCATCTGCACTTCCGAAGTGTTTAAGTTTCAGTTGCACATAATAGAAACCACCTCTGAGAAGCTCAAACAAGAGAAGGAATTCATCAGATAGTGGAATATACTATAGAATTCCAGGAAGAACTGAACAAATGAAACTTCACAAAGGAAGAAAGAAGGGCAGCTTTAGCGACTTCAGGGATAAAACATAAACTTCTTGGCTTGAGCATCACAAAATTAGGCAGCTTCAAGGACCCCTGCTTAGGATGGACTTGATTGAAAAGTCTGATTTCCCACAGAGAAGAATCTGAATGACCCAGCTGAGCTTCAGCTGCCCAACATTCCAAGCCTACGTGAAGCACTTTGAGACAAGAGGACAGGGCATTTTGTCGAGATGCACCTGCTTTTTTCTGGAGAAAGGTCTAGACATCAAGAATCATTTTCCTGGGGATTTGGGATGGAAATGCTATAAAACTGGTTTGTGATGATTATTGTACAACTATAAATGTAATACAATTCATTGAGTTAAAAAAAAGAATCATTTTCCCAAGGAAGAGGCATCTTTGTGAGCTAAGACGATGTCCCATGCATAATAAGTTCTTCATACAGCTGCATCTCTGTCACACTTTGGGCTAGAGGTTGAAACAGACCTGCAGCTGCAGGCCACAGCCACAGCCACAGCAATGCCAGACGCAAGCTGTGTCTGACCTACTCCATAGCTCACGGCAACTCCAGATCCTGAACCCACTGAGAAAGACCAGGAATCGAATCTCCATCCTCATGGATACTAGTTGGGTTTGTAACCCACTGAGCCACAAAGGGAACACCCAGGAAAGTTGTTTTTAATCAGAATGCCTGGAATCTGGGGAGAAGTCAGACTCATGCACCCCCCCCCACACACACACACACAACCAATGCCAAAGATTCTGTTTTAGCCATGAAAGTTTTTAAAGGAAAAAAGGGAAGTCATCTCAGTTAATCATTGAGATAGGGGCCCAAGAGTGGTTGGCTTCCCCACTGCGTGCAGGCTTTTGGACTTAGGACTTTCTTCAGATACTGTCTTGTTCACACAGTTTGTTCATGAGATTACTAAAGGGCCAAGCCAGGGAAGAGATCTGGTTATTCTTCATTTCTCCTTCTCTGATCTATGGAAAGAACCAACACGTTAGGCAATGTTTTGTGTGGTCCAAAGATGTGACAGGTGTGCTAGATCCAGAGATGAGTAGAGCCTGGGGGCCCCTGAATTAAAAGTTAGTTACAAGTAGCTTTGCTAAATTGACAAGAAAAGGGGTTTCCTGCTGAGGGTGGTTTCCTAAAAGAGCTGCTAACACGTCTGTATATTTTGTTTCAACATGCAGATAAAGATGCTAGTGTAAGGAACTGCCACAGATTAATCAGTTGATGACTCTTCCAGTGGTTTATGTTTCTTTAAGCAAGTGGATCAATGAACAGATTTGGCCTTGGGATGCCATTCAGCTCAAAGTTGGTGGCAATCACAAATGGTTTTAATAAATGAAAAAGATATTTTGGCAGAGCCCATAGAGGCGAATAAAGATGAAGGTCCTCGCCAGCAGCATAGAGTATATTAGATCCTCCTCTTTAATTGCTTCTTATGAATGGAGAGGATACAGGAAATGGAATTTTAATTTGTCCATGTAAGCTATGCTCTTGAAGGAGAAGGTCTTTGTGACCTTATGGATTTGAGACAAAAAAAAAAAAAAAAACCCTCTATGGGGCATAGCTGAAACTGGCATAAAAGTTATGTTCTATGGCTGACATTGCTGCTGTTTGATGCTTGCTGTCAAACTGTAGAAAAGCAAGACAGGAATTCCCTGATTGATTTTTCTGTGTGCACATTTGCGACAAGGAAGGCTGAGTCTAGCTGGAACCGTGTGGCGTTGAGAAACAGCAGAAATATAATCAGTTTGTGTTGCGTCCCCCATGGTGAGTTCTAGGGCTGGTGATAGCTTTAGCTGTTTTTACATCTCTCGCTTGTTAATCACACACGGATTCCACGTCCTGCAGATGTACATATTCTATGTCAAGCCCTGGGGGCGTCCAGCGTGAATGAAGAAAGCCCTAGGATGGCCTTGCCATTTCATTTTCAGAGAAGTGGGGAGGAGGCATAAAGAGCATGGCTGGGGTACAGGTTGGGGGTGACTCCTTGGCTTCAGCCCTGCTATCATTTCCACTGTGCTGCATGTGCTGCCACGCCCTCAAATTCACCCTTGCGTGACAGATCTTCCTCTCCGATCGACTCTGGGTGTTCACGACTTATTCTGCGGATGTGCTCATCTCGTCGGCTCTTCTGAGCCCCAGCTGTGCTGCAGCCGCCTCTCTGCCTCCGCTCATATAATTCCCAGACCATCTTGGCGACCCAGAGATAAGCAGCTTGATTTGAGTTATCAAGGGATCTAATCTTCTCTGTTTCCCTCCCTAATTTCCAAAAGTGAGTTCATTCCTCACACTCTATAAATAGATATTTGATATATATCTGACATATGCTTGAAAAATCTCATATATACACACAGCATATGAAAAGCCACATGGCACAGTAAAAAAAAAAAAAAGCCTTAGACAAAAGGGAAAAAAAGGCCAGAAGATAAAGGACTTTGCTTCTAACTAATTATGTGATCTTGAGTAAATAAATAATGTCTTCTCTTTGAGCTCTTGTTTCTTAGCATTAAAATCCATAAAGGAGATATTATAACAAATGAGACCATCGATAAAAAAAGCATTTGAAAACTATTAAGGTTTGTACAAATGGGAGGCAATATTTTAGTACTTTAACCTGAGCACGTTGCTGGTCACTAGGAAATATCAAGAAATGAACGACATCGTGTCTACCTTTGTGGGATTTACAACCTACCCAGGAAGATGACACATATATACATAAAAGGTAATTAGTCATGAAAGTCATTATAAACCGATGCACACATACAATGTGGCAGATGGCATACTGCCTGATAATAGTTCAAAACACTGGAAATCCTGTAAACATTAAGTTGCTACACAAGCATCATGTGATCATTAGCTGTCGTCATCATCATCATCCTGACCACTTCCCCATCGTCTGGATTATTTTAGGAATTATCTCTGCCCTTCTTGATGTCCTAGTTTAGACTCAAGATAAGCCTACATATATATCTGACATTTATTTAGTGCCTTTCTCTGTCTTGTTTATTGCTCTATCCCAATGCCTAAAACAACTTCTCAGTAAATGTCATCACATGAAGGGGTGAATCAGTGGATCAACCCAGGAGAAAAGAGGCAGCTTTTCATTTGGGTCTACACAGATATTTTGCATTTCTAGAGAAAAAAAAATAAAAACAGTGGAAGAAGGACTGGCATGTTCACGCATGCGCGCGCGCGCGCGCGCGCGCGCACACACACACACACACACACACGCTTGATCACATCGAGACATATCAGAACTAAAGAGGGCAAGTGTGAGGCTGGTAGGCAGACTGAAAAAAAAAAACCCAAATAGCTCTGCCAGTCTCTCACATCCCCTGAGAACCACTGGTCTAACATCTTTAGGGCCCCCTCTCTCTAACATGGGGTACCCGGGAAATAAGAACATTTCTTGCACAGTCTCTGGCCTTCAGAATTTTCCTAATTCCTTTCGTCTGCCTAGAACCTCACGCTACCAGCACACTTGCTTAACATTCGTTCATGAATTTACGTCCCCTTGGATAATCCATTCTTTTAACCTGGATATTGTTCTGAGCGTAGTTGGAGGTACATCCAGCAAGCTCTTAACCCGTTGATGTTTACACGTTGCTGGTAATGATCGGCTCAGATGGAGCTGTTTTCCATGAAGATAAACGGCTCTCTTCGGTTTCTGTGTAAGAGTTAACCCCTCAGGCCACAGCATATGCTTGTCGTTGTGCGGCTGAGCTGACAGAAGAGATTGGCCCTTCCGAATGTTTGTTCCAGTTTTACGTAATTGCTGACCGCCCATTCTCTGTAAAGGGTCATCATTTTCCTTCTTCCCTTCTCAGTTCCTGACAAACAAAAGCTGCCCTCCCTTTCTTCATGCAAACTGTTGGAGAAAAAGGCAAAGGGGAAGAATATGCCTTCCTCATTTTCTCCTGTCCACCCCAAAATGAGCCACCACTGCTCTTTGCCCTGGACTGTCTTCAAATATTTCTGCACCAAAAAAAAAAAAAGCATTTTTTTTTTTTTAAACCAAGAATGGTGCACATGGAACCCACACAGATCCTAGTCTTCAATAGATCAGGCATTGCAAAATGGCTCACATCCCCGAATGAGAACAGATCTGGTTGGAAATTAAAAACAATCTTTTGTATTTGAAATGGAAATACCAGCAGATGTCACAAGAAACATAAGGAACTAGCCACAGACAAATGAGCGTTTTTGAGGTGTGGGGTCCAGCAGAGGGGGTGTCCACCTCGGACAGTGGGGGGAACAGCAGGCCAGGGGTTCAGCAAAGGGTTTGCCGAGTCTGGATTCTGTCCTCCTGAGACAGTATTAACCATCCTGACTCGGTAATTTAAACATTTCTGCTCCGGCACTTTCAGGACACTCTCCATAATTATATTTATTTCACAATAGATTGATCCCAGACATCTTTTCAAATGGGCTTGCCATTAAATTTGCACGTTGTTGTGTGTTCCCTCTTTGAGTCTCCAAGTGAAACCAAGTAGATAGGCAGCAAAAATGGGACAAGGACACACTGTCCGTGGGCATTTTCCACTCCAGGGGTCTCCCAACTGTTGTGCTAGATTGTTTTATTGCTCTTGCCTGTCTATCGAGAAACATCATTTGACAACCCACATTTTTTCTAAAATCATACATATATTGGTTTATAGGGCTGCACCTGCAGCATATGGAAGTTCCCAGGCCAGGGTTCAAACCAGAGCTACAGCTGCTGGCCTACACCACAGCCACAGCAACAGCAACACCAGATCCAAGCCACATCTGCAACCCACACCATAGCTCACGGCAACGCTGGATCCTTAACCCACTGAATGAGGCCAGGGATTGAACCTGCATCCTCATGGATACTAGTCTGGATTGTAACCCTCTGAGCCACGACGGGAACTCCCTGAAGTCATATTTTTATACATTTCCCTTATATCCAAAAATATGACTGAAGTTATCCTGGTAGAGGGTTTTTTTTTTTTTCCTGAAAATGGCAGTAATATAGTCAATGCTCTCTCGCCCACGTGCTGTGTGGTATCGCGTGATCATGAGGCAGAGATCCATCGCAAATCATTTTCCTTAAGTGAAATTTATCCTTCCCAAAAAGCTCACTGGAGGCTGTGACAGAAATAAAATATTCTCCCTGTACACAAGTACTGTTTCTAAGGATGAAAGAGCCCCCAAACCCTGACTGACATTCCAGATGGAGGTACTGTGACCGTGTGGAAAAATAGGATTTTACACAATGACACCAGCAATAAGAGTTCTGGAAGGCATGCTTGTAATGAAAGAGCTCCATTTGGAACAGCCCCGATTGTGGACTAAAATGGTCTCCATGTGGCAGAGTGTATTTGTGAATGAAGTGCCTTTCAATGAGGAGAAATCAATTTGAGCAGCTCATTTATTGATGAAACCAAGTCTAGTCTCGGCAGTGAGAGTGCTTTCTTGGAACCAGGACTTGAGGATTCATGTGTCTCACCTTAACGGATGGAAGAAAAGCTTCTCATAACAAATGTTTATGGCTGCTCTGCTACTGCAGTTTGGGTGGGCTGAGATTTTATATATATATAAATACACACACACACACACACACACACATATATATTGCTTTTTAGGGCTGCATGTGCGGCATATAGACGTTCCCAGGCTAGGGGTTGAATCGGGCTGCAACTGCCGGCCTACACCACAGCCACAGCAACGCAGGATCCGAGCCACATCTGCAACCTACATCACAGCTCACGGCAACACCAGATCCTTAACCCACTGAGCGAGGCCAGGGGTGGAACCCGCAACCTCAAGGATACTAGTTGGGTTTATTACTGCTGAGCCACGACGGGAACTCCCTAATGGGCTGATAATTGATAATGAGTGAAGAGAGTGTTGGAGAAACTAGATTTCCTAACATTTCACACGCCTGTGGGATTCTGTGGAGTATTCAGATTTGCCTAAAGATGAACCCTCCAGTGGCCGTGTAGGGGGCTCATTTAATGTCTCCAATCCACTAAGCGTCCTTTACGCTGCCCTCTGCCTTGGATACTCTGGTCCATCTACCATCCCCACACTGGGCCTGGCACTTCCCCTCCTCGGCTTTGGAGCTCACACACAGCCAGCGTGACGGCAGCCCGGAAGGTGTGGTACACAACAGGAATCATTCTGAAGCCTGGTTTCTGGAGGGCTCTGCTAAGTGACAGCGTGCTGGTCCCTCTGGAAAGGGACTGCCCTGTGCTCACAGCTGCATGTATCAGTGGAGGCAGTCCTGGGGGCAGTGGAGAAAGGACATTTTTTTTTGCAGCGCAGATAACTGACTAGACTATCTCATAGCCACAGTCAGAAAGGAGCGGGAACTTGAAATCAGAATCTACACCAGCTTAAGCTGAGGGGTCAGTTCAGGGTGTGTCTCTATAGTCAGATACATGGCAGGGAAAATATTGGATGGCTTGTGAGACAATGAGGTTGGAGGGCAGTGTGTGGGTGGACCTACTGGGTCCAGAATGAGCTATCTGTTTCTTACGCAAATGCTTACCCAAAGGGTATCATGACAGAAAAATGTCAGACAATGACAACTATGCCAGGTCTTTCCAGATGCTGCATGTCACACTCTGGTGGTTGCCTTCATTGTGTAGCGATGGGAGGAGAAGAGAAAATGTGAGGAAGAGCCTAACACCTTCTTATCTGTGTTTTTGGCCAAACAATGGGGAAATCGATTATCAAGGGAGGAGACTGGAGACAAGGAAACCAACTAGAAGATTAATCTGATGGTCCAGGGGTGAAATGAAGGCAGAAACTTAAGATAAGCCTGTGGCAGAGGGAATGAAGTGAAGAGGATGGATGCAGAGATATTAAGAGATGTTTTAGAATGGGATTTGACCATGCATTATGTGTTGATGTATTTAGAGAAAGCACGGTCTAAAATAACTTTTGCAGTTCCAGCCTTGGTGATTTGGAGGATGGAAGTGAAGTCAAGTGATGAGAAGGTAAAATAAATCAGGGATCTGGTGGAAGAGAAACTCGGCTTGGCTCTGTCAAGTTCAAAGATCAATGTCATATCTATGTTCATATGCCAAGTTTGCATTTGAAAGTTTGGGAAATCACAGGATGGGTGTCCAGTGCATTTGATGCAGTTTGGAGGTAATATTTAAATACTGCAAAGAAGTTAAAGAGAGAAGAATGTCAACACTCAGTAACAAACAGGAAATGAGAAAGTAGATAAAGAAAATGAAATAGTTCTGCTCCAAACAACATGGCGAAGTAGAAATATGTGTCAGTGAACCTCCCTGTCCTGTTTTCTATCTCCCCCCCACACACACAGTTCTTCCTCCTTTTCTCTTTTCATACTTCAGTTATACCTATCTTATCTTTCCTTTGGGGAGAAAAGAAACTCAACCTATCAACTTGAACTTGCAACTTCGATTCAGGTCATTTCCTACTCAAAAACTATTTATGGTTCGTGATTGTCCGTTCACTGATACCCCAACTCTGTAGCATTCAGAGTTTCCCCTGATATGGTCACTCTCTCACCTTACGCCCCAGGACAGTCACGTACCTCTATGCTCTACGCTGGTTTCCCTACTTTGGGGTCTTTGCTCCAGCTGCTCCCTGAGCCTGGTATTTCCTTCCTTTCCTTATCCAACCATTGGGGTGCACACACGTGTCAACGTTTTGAAACCTTCCCAGCTTTTTCCCATTCAAAATTCTCTCACTTGGTTGACTCTTACAGAATCTTCTCTGCGCTTTGGTCAGAGCACTGGCCTCAGTGTTCATCACTATTGACACGCCTTTGTCCCTCAACAGCCTGAGGCTAGAGAAGACTGAAACCTGTTCCCTTTGTGCTCTGTTCTGGCTTTTTTGAGACTGAGCACAGCAGTGATTAGATGGAAGTTTCGAAACGAGAGAGAAGAAGAGAGACATAATTGCAACAAGGCCCAGTCTGGCTCTGTGTGTTCTTTTTCTTGGTCTGACTGATTTGATACGATGATCGGAGACGTCACTGAACTCTCATAAACAGGTATAAAGGTCTCTGGTATTGCTTCATTCGCTCAGCTGATTACTTTCAGAAAAAGAAAGAAGGAAACTGACAAAATGTATGAGGTCTGGGACTGGAGGGGACTTCATTATTTTTAATGTCTCAGTAAAAGCTCTTTTTTCCCCCTCTCTCTGCATTTACCAGACTAATCCCAATAATGTCTTTTAAACAATTAATTCTAGTTTCAAAAGCATTCTACTCTGCAGTTTGTCCAGAATTAAGTGACCATTAGAAGGCATTAGCTTAGAAATGAGTGCCCTAATTACTTCTGAAAGTTAGCAATAAAAGATGGGGGGAAAAAAGTCCAAATTTCAGAGACATCAGCATCTTTGCAGTCCTGGCTGCCTTTTGTGTACCTTTCTGTCTTCCCACCGTGCAAACTGCTGGGCAAAGGAAAGCACTGGAGTGTTTTGACACCTACTGATTTCATTTTGTATTAGGCAAGTTTCTTCACCGAGCCTCATGGAAAATAAAGCATATGAAAAGATATTAGCAACATGTGGACCATTTACTCTAGATGAACTCTAGGAAACCCCATGAAACGGGATGGGGTAGATGGGTGCAAGTGATGCGTGTCCGACTGCAGCCATGGCGTTTGTTACTATTTAAAAAGAGTGTCGTAGGGGAGTTTCCCTTGTAGGTCAGTGGTAGCAATCCTGACTAGTATCCGGGAGGACATGGGTTCAATCCCTGGCCTCACTCGGTGGGTTAAGGATCTGGCGTTGCTGTGAGCTGTAGTGTAGACCAGCAGCTGCAGCTCCAATTCAGCCCCTAGCCTGGGAACTTCCATATACCTCGGGTTCAGCCCTAAAAAAAAAAGCGGGGTGTCATAGGCACAATAGTTCTCTGCGGTAGGCGTGCTTGTTATAGCAGCAACACCTTGTCAATGTGTTTTCTGTGTTCAGACTTCACAGCTGCTTGTGGAGGCATGGTGGATATTCTCTTCCTAAATCTAGGTGGACTAGGAGTCCTAAGTCTCTAGCACATTCTCTTTTCAAGGTGGGCTAGTTTTTCCATGACTCCTGTTCAGGAGAGATGTGCTGGGCTGATGGGGGACATTTCTCTCAGTGGAGTAGTTCCATGCACCCCATGTGTGACATCTTAGCTCATGTTGGATGGGAGTGCTGGCAGCGCTCGCAGCCTTTATGTCTATTCTAGAGGCAGCTACTTACAGCTTCTCCATCGGCCCGTGGAAACGCAGGCGTCCTCAGAAAGAGTCCTTGCACTGCACGGGTGGGAGCTTCTCGTGTTTCCTGCCTCCCCCGTGCCCTCCTGTCGAGGGTAAGATCTTAGCTGTTGTAACCCTTAGGGGACCAGTATAGGATTAGCAATGTCTTCAGGGGGAAGAGTAGCTCTTGGGCTTATTGAGACTGCTGTGCAAAGATGTGATGTTTGGGAACAGAAAGAAGCAAGTCAGAGATTTTTTTTTTCTTTAGCTTTTGCTCCAAACAAGAGCAACCACAATTCCTCAGGCTCACCTGATTTTCCCAAGACTCCTTGTTGATGCTGATAAAGGGGTCTTTTGAGACCGTTCTTGAAAGAACTCGCTAGTCAGCCTGGTCTGGGATTTTTTATTTTAATTTTTTTTCCCTTCTCATCAAGTGGTTGGTAGGAAGTTGAAACGGGGAGGAAGTCTAGCCAAGTGGGGCCCGCAGCCCCACGTTCCTGCCTGGGGACCCTGGCTGGTCCCACTCTTGCTGTGCGATGTCAAGCCCCTTCCTTACCTGTAAAACCCACCTCACAGTCTAGAGGTGAAGATTACACGAGATAGCATGTCTGAAGTATTTGGCACAGTGCTGAGCACAGAAGTTCAAGGACGTGGGCCACGCCCTAACAGCGCTAGCAACAACGGCAGCAAAGGGAATTTTGTGGTCCTGTCACCCGAAGCTTCACAAAGGAGTCGTGCCTCCAAAGCAGGAAGCACAGAGAAATAGCACTGCTGTCTCCATATCGCTGCTTCCTTAGGAGTCTGGACTTTCATCAAATAAAAGCACATTAACTTCAGAGCACCACTGTAGTCAGATATTGGGCATTGTACCTGCCGGCCTAATGAAGGCTTTGATGTGCTTTGTCCAGGTTGCATAGGTACCCTATCTTTAATCATGGGAAGCCAATGACGAATAGTAACTCCCAAGACTCCCTTTCATCTCAAAGTATTCTTCTAGCATGATTTTAGAAGTAAATACCTAGGCATATTATTTTTGCCTTTATGCCAAATTAGAAGCAGGTGAAAGGATGCTATTTTGTGGCCTTTGCCATGAGAAGATGCGTTGCCAAGAGAAAAGAAGTAGGTATTCTTCTTCAAAAGGTATGTATTTCTCTGAACCCCAGTGGTTTATGCAAGAGCTCGGGGCTGGGAAACCTGAAAGTTTTGGGAACTGTAGACGTGGCAGCCTGGAAACTCCTTCCACTCCTTTAAGAACGGACATCAAATACAAGAGGGTTATGAATTCATCATGCATTAAGCATTTAGCTTCACCAGGGGTTTTCCTGTTCCTGGCCTTCCCCGTCATTGAAAAAAATATTCACAAGACCTACATTATCCCACTTATTTTATGGTTATAAATAATCCAACACAATTTGCGACTCTGTGGTTTGTAATGCATTCAGATCGACTTAGAAAGTGACGGAAAAGAACTGGCTTGGTCTGGGATTGAGGTTTGCGAAGGGCTGTGCTCCCCAGGGAATTCCCTCTCATCGCTGAGGGCTCAGTTATGTGACAGGGACCTCTCCGGAGGCCCAGGGTAAGGCACGCTCCAGGGAGCACCCCTGGGTGATGCTGTGCAGGCTGCAGGCTGGGAGAAGAAGGATCGCGATTTCAAAAACCAGCCATCTCTTGAGTCATTTTGGCTTGAGATTTCTTTAAATCTCCAAATCCTTCAATGCAAAAAAGAAAGAGAGGGTGATAATTCAAAACTGAGGATTGTTGCTGTGAATTGGTAGTGACAACAATATGGTCAAGGTCTGCTTTTCACAGTTCGGTTCACACTTATTTCAGGGCTGGGGGTGGGGGGGAAGCGTGTTCTTGAAATAAATCTGAACTCATTCAGAGATTGTGAGTGGGAGATCTTAATGGAGATTTGTTTCTTTCTTTCGAGACTGGGAGCTTCATTCAGGGTCCAGCCTGCCCTCCTGCCGAAGACCCTCGAGCAAGTCGGAGGTGGACGCTGATTCTCGCTGGCTTTTCCCGAGACCCACTTCCAAACATCCTCCCACCTGCCCCGTTGGCTGCAGTGCCGGATTCTAATTAAGTCCTCGCACATCCCGGCTGTCTCCTCTGGTGACAGAGCCATGCCCAGGGAGATTTCAGAGCCGATGGCGCCGTGTATTCCTGAGGCCCCATCCCTGGCACTGCTCTGCTCCTGGCACTCAGCCCCTCCTGTGAGCTCAAGGGCTTTGTTCAGATGCCATTTACAGGAGCAGGTGAGAGATCCGGGGAAGTCATCGACTTTGTTAAGGCCTCGGTGATATTTAAGGGTCCTTACATGGGAACTCTACCCGGGCACAGATGCAGCAGCTAAATCCTTGATGTGATGGGTACTAAGAACCCTGATCAGATTAAAAAGACCATGATTAGACCTGTGTCCTGAGTCTGCGGACCTTGTTCCGGGGGAGAAAAGAGTCTTGGACCCTGGATTTTTTTTTTTTTTTGTAATTTGGCTGCAATTCTTGAATAGGCTGATCCTGAGTCCCCCCCGCCCCCTTTTTTTTTTTTTTTTGGCTGGACCCTCAGCATGTGTAGCTTCCTGGGCCAGGGATGGAACCTGAGCCACAGCAATGACAAGGCAGAATCCTTAACCGGTGGGCCACCAGGGAACTCCCTTTATGTCCTTTTTTTTTTTTTTTTGTCTTTTTGCCGTTTTATGTGGAGCCACACCCGCGGCATATGGAGGTTCCCAGGCTAGGGGTCTAACAGGAGCTGTAGCTGCCGGCCTTCGCCACAGCCACAGCAACACGGGATCCGAGCCGCTTCTGCAGTCTTCACCACAGCTCACGGCAACACCAGATCCTTAACCCACTGAGCAAGGCCAGGGATCGAACCCGCAACCTC